>OZ025239.1:1130873-1628373 GCA_964019155.1 Osedax fenrisi
TAATATCTAAGTGTAATAAATAATGCATTGGTAAAATTACAATTAATTATTAAGATATAAGAACAATTATTGAATATGTTATTTAATTATAAAGGCGTATTATAGTAGCTTAAGTTTAAACATATGAATACATTAATGAATGAACTGTGAGCCACATATGACTGTAATACAGCCCATCACTCGTAACAAACTTATGTCTACACACCTTGATGACAGAGTTAGTGGTGCATGCGCTTTTGAATATATTAGTCATAAGAGAAGTAGAACGATTGTGTATTTCACCCTTTAAATTAGTCAAGGGAATAATAGTAATAGAATAACTAGAAACAGATGATTTTAAAAACAATCACGTATCTTATTAAATATATCACCAACATCTGCATTGAAATATAACCTTTTCATTTAAAAGTAATTTAACTTACATGTTATCGTAGAATAAGATTAACAAAACTATTAGTACAAGTATTGAGGGTCGAGGGTGTACGGACCGATATATATATTTGGTCGTCGACTACGTCTCTTAGTAAATCTACAACTTCGCTTACTATAGTGCAGAGGTCTCATTAAGGAATAATATGGACTGCACATAAATATATAATTATTAATAATTATTTATCAATTAATATTGTATATTTTTAATATATATATATATATATATATATATATATACTTATTATAAATGCATAGGTAGGTAATATACATGCATGTAAGCTGAAATACTGATAATTACAGCAAAAACGTATTACTACAAATTATATTGTAAAGATGAAGGGTTTATGTTTATTATTTATTGTGTATATTTACAATTTTATTGTTTTAAAAGGAATTTTATTTTATTCTTCTCCTTTATGTTTTCATACACCAGAAAAAATTCCTTTAAATACTATTGTGTTTAACATGCTGAGCATGGCATGCTCTCTATCGTGTTGTCTATGATTTAATTTATGTATCCTACAAATGTTTGGTTAATCTAAAATTTCATTAAATGATGGCTAAAATATTATTAATTAAATAACTAAACATGCTAATACCGTAGGTCTTGGATTCCAATTTTAAAGATCAAACATATTATAATGATTAAATAATTGATTATTCTCAGTTTCTATTTTCATTCTCTTTCTATGAACAGACTAAAGCAAATTATTTGCAGATATAATTATTTTCACATAGGGTGGTTATACATACACATACACATTCGGCACTGGGTGGTTTAGCGCACATAATTATATATGTACAACATAATGTGGATATTTCTTCCATTCTAGAAAATAATAAATTTATACTAGGCATATTTTATGTCTATTTCATACATACCTTGATAGCTTTATAACAATTTCACGAAAATTGTATTTTCTAAATATATTAATTTCTGAATGCATTAAATAATAAATGCATAAAGGTACGTTGACAATTTACGGGCTTCATTGCATGTCTTTGAATAAAAATACATTATTATTGCATTCCATGATTTTAATATGCTTTCGACTAGTAGATGTGTGAATTCACTCCATCGTATTTCAAATATTTTTGGAAATGAGCAAACCATAAGGTTATTGAACTCTGCAATATTTTTTAACTCTCTGCATCTGATTCCAGATTTAGCGAAATATGATGAAATATCACTTAATATCATCAGCATATTATTAATTTATGGTATTTCATTGCTTTCTCCATGCCAGACTTAACGTGTGTGCACAACATCATATTGTAAGTGGATGAGCTAGGGGCTCGCTGAACTTCTACAATCTATAATCTTGAAATATATTCCATAAACCATTATTATGTCCTGTATTTACAGATGTACCATCTGTCACCAACGACAAAACCTCTTTCATTATTAAAATTGTTACGTTACTTCCAAGAAGATTTTCCATTGATTTAATCATTGTGTTAAATATCCCACGAACTCCACGTTCCAAAGGTTCTCCTATACATAAACATATAAGCGATTCGGTTCCAACTTTATCTATTAATTTCGCAAGTGTATATATATCTTATCAACATATATCCTGTCTAAACTACCGTCTGACCGAAGAGATATTGCAGTACAATTTTTTGATTTTTTTTTGTAATATTTCCAATTATGTATCTATTATAATTTATAAAAATTCTTTATGCGTATGGGGCAGATATTGAAAATCAGTATTCGTGATAATATTGTCATCAGAATTATATTCAAATTTTGATGCCATCATATTTATAACTGCTCTAGTAGGGAAAGAATATTCAGGTAAAACCAACTTCTTTGCATCATAATATACCATTATCAGTAACGATCCTATATTATCATCTAAATCACTATTTGCCTTTGATATATAGTTTGCTAGTAGTGTATTATCTGATTGTTTTATCATTTCAATCTTTTTTTGATAAGCAATACCTCTTTTTTTATGATATTCAGAAATTAGATGCTTCATAATGGTATATTTCATATATATTACACCACAATATGTTGTTATTGGTGATATTCTTATTCTTAGTAATGTAACAATATCAGTAAACTCCCCTCATGGTATGCATCTTATATAAAGCCTCCCGGAACGATGTATATGCTTTAAATATTGGTCTCGAAAAATTTACTGCACAAAATTGAAAAATTAACTGCACAAATAAATTATTGACTTCCCATTTGTGCGTTGACTGCACATTATCGCGACCCCTGCTATAGTGGGCAACCACTCCGCGATGTTTGGCCACATATTTATAAGTAGGCGGTTTACGCTTGAGCGACGGTATAATAATGAATTGAAGTTTGTTTAAGTTAATTATATTCGTCATCGGTATATTTGTTCAATATTCAATGTTCAATTCTTAGCCATAATCAAAGCGCAGAGTTGGGAGTTAGACGGTCGATAAATAAAAGTCAATTTAGAGAGACGAGTGAGTTATACGAAAGAGGAACGTCCATATGTCCTAACACAACAAGGCAAATGTGACCACCTTTATATATATAACATTATTTACATTATAAATGATGCACATAGGTGGGTTAGTATTACCTGCCGTATGGACCTGGATCACTTTTGTTATTGTTTAGTGTTATTGTTATTGTTATTGTTATAGGCGTGCGTTGTTGCCTAGTCTCGCTATAATTAAATTTCAGTGCACGAATTAACTTATATAATTCAGAATTTGGTATAAGAACCCGGATAGATATTGAAGCAAATCTTATGATCTTCAGTTGAAAAAAAAAGTATGAGTTTAGTAGGAAAAAATCTAATACAAAAAATATCTAACGAAAGTTTTTTAAGATATAGGTATTATAAATTAAAAAAAAAATTGTTATAAATAAATTTAAAATAGGTAAAATACACTTAGGGACGGTTAAGATAATATAAATTGTTCAAGTCTGAAACAACATAAGATGAGCAGGACCCAATAAAGAATACACTACAATCATATATACACTTGCCACAATAATAACATTTGTAATGTTAATACTCATATAAACTAAAGAAATATCCAGTAAATCAAATCCTCTCATCTATTGAATACAATACAAAATAATGCTAATATCATCAATCCACATTTAAAATCTATACATTTTATGGATTCCCAATATTTAATTTAAATAACTATAATTAGTATATAATGTATTAAAGTAATTAATGTATAATGTTATTAATGTATACATTTTATTTTACTCATAATTTCATATTCAAATTTCATCATTATTAAATAACATTAATAATTATTAATAATTATAATTGATAGAAATACAAATATAAAAATATAAAATAAATATAAAAATATAAAAATAGTCAATAAAATAAGAAATATGTATAACAAATAGTGATAAAACAAACAAATATTTAACATAACAAAATTAGTAAAACTATAAAAACACTTTTTTGACGTCTTTTTTAAAAATGATAATATTTTTTTAATATTATTTAATATTTCTATACATATATGTATTTTATAATATATATATTTTTACCTATAAATATATATTACCATTATTCAATTATATTACATAACTTAATAACAACGGTAAAGATAACATTAATTGAGTGCAATTGTGCATAGATAATAACTTTAAATAAGTTAATTATTTATATATATTGTAATTAGCTTTTTGGGTTTAATGTTTGTTTAGTTTAGTTTTGGTTGGTTTAGTTGTGAAATATTCATGTATTTTATTAATGTATTTTTATCTGCATTACATCGAGAATGAGCTTATAAAGAATTATTTAATTTTAATATATATATTAAAAAAAATGGTTTAAAATATAATATAACTCGTCCTTAACATTACAGATGTATTATAATCTTTAGTATTGTTATCTTTCGTGCATTGCACATCATCGATATAAAGAAAGTCAAAAATCCTTTCTTTATATCGATGATGCACATACATGTAATAATCGTACACGAACACACTATCTTAGTGTTATACTGATGTGTTGCTACTTCGCATACAAACCTGTTTTGTGCATCGAACACAATGATTAAAACTGCATACGCTGACGAATTGGGATTCAAAACGAGTATTTCTAATTCTTAATTGAATTTCGATTTATTAGCTATATTAACTACCTACCCTACGTCAAAATATGTATGTTTAATTTACATCTTTGCATGGTATTGAACAGTGAATATTAATAAATTATTACTATAAAATAATATGTGAGGAGATAATGATGATGGATACTTATGATGGTTAATGTATTAATATTATGTGTTGATGTGGTAATTTACGGTGATATTAATGTGTGTAATACATGCATGTGTCAATACAAACTAAATCTTAAATTTCGAATCGATATTTTGATGAATTTGATTATCTGATTAATTCATGATTGCAGATACAGTGATAATAATGTTAATGGACGCATAGTGGTATTCATGGTAAGACGGTATATTAAGATAGCAGGATTCAGTGTTAGATATGTTAAACGATTTTAAAATATGGTAAACTATATATATTTATTTCAGAGTCATTGCATTGTATTATATAATTACATATATACATTACATCATTACGTGTATTATATAAACTAAACGTTGCCTTAATAGTTTCTATATCTGATTTAATGAGATCTTTAGGATGGCTTAAGTTTAGATATATTTGTATACATAGGCTATTGTGTATTACACATACACCGTGGATTTCCTGAATATCTAACTCAATCTATTATTATTCAGATTTCGAACAGATCCAGTCTGAAGTTCCACGTCTTGAAATTGGTGCAACGATCAACATCTTTGGCCTACTCTGAATCAACTTTCTCGGTTATTGCTCCGAAAAGCTGGAATTTACTACCATATGATATTCGTTGTATAAAATCACTTTCATTGTTTAAACGTAAACTATATGTCCATTTTAAATCATTATAATTCGTTCGATTTTGTTATTCGTTTTCTATTTATTTTTATTTTTGTTTTTTTTCTAATGACGACTATAATCACCATGTGTTTTTGAAGTCAATAAACTATATATAAATAAATAAATAAATTAAAATAAAATATATATATATATCATAGCAGTATCTAATTATAATAACCTATACTAATTTTAATTAGATATTTTTAAATTAGACCAACTTTGTAGGTTTGAAATGTAGGTGATTCATAAATTAAATCAAATAAAAGGAGAATATAAATATTATATTATAGGTAGTTATACTGCACCAAGTACTGAGATAGGTAAAGATACAAATTAGTTAAAACTATGCTTGAGTTTACAGCGGAGAGATTATTGACAGTTGTACATTTGAATAAATGCAATTACTATAGATAATTATGATTCATTCCAGAGATAAATGATGCTAGATAATTATGCCTTTTTCATTATATTTATATAGAAGTTTGGAATAGTTAAAATTAAAAAGTTAAGCGAGTCAATGTCAGATAATGGGTAAATTATTGTTAACATATAGTACAATATTTCTTATTTAAATTAGTCAGTAGGGCAACATCTATTCTAGTAAATGAGGTTTCAGTGTACTTTTGATAGATATGAACTATAGAATGTGTTGGCTATTTTATGCAATTATGGGTAGGATATATAAATGGGGGTATAAAAGGGTATATAAATTGTTTAAAAATATGTAGTATAATTTATTGAAAAAATACAGTAAGATTAAGTGTAGTTAGTATATATATATAACTATAGTAACTATAGTTACTATATATAGGTTTGTATTTTTGAATCTAATGTATTTAATTAAGGATGTAGTATTATAATGGGAATTATAAGGATAGTGAAACTATACTATCGATACATATATGTTTAATTAAATAGTTTATGTGTTATTAGGTCATAGGATGATCAACTAGTAGGTATTTCTAGTAGTTTTAATATATCATAAATATAGATAAGGCCGATACTGATATAGTACTAGGTTAGTTATTGTGAGTTGGTTGATTAATGATTGTAGTTGAGAATCAATTAAAATGGTGAGTTTATTCTTGACAAGATTATTGATTAACGCAGGTAATATTTATTTATGTATTTATCATATAGTTTATTATTACTTCAAAACACATTGTAATTATAGGCGTCATTAAATAATAAAAAACAAAAACAAAAATAAATAGAAAAATAATAATAATATAGAACGAATCAGAATGATTTAAATAAACATACAGTTTACGTTTAAAAAATGAAAGTGATGTTATATAATGAATATTATATGGCAGTGAATTCCAGCTTTTCGGAGCAATAACCGAGAAAGTTGATTCAGAGTAGGCCAAAGATGTTGATCGTTGCACCAATTTCAAGACGTGGCACTTCCGACTAGATATGTTAGAACTCTGAATAATAATAGATTGAGCTAGATATTCAGCTAATCCACGGTATATAGCATTATGCGTAATACACAATAGCCTAGATTTACAAATATATATAAACTTAAGATAGCCTAATTATCTCATTAAAGCAGATATAGAAACTATTGAGGTAATGTTTAGTTTATATAATACACGTATAGCACGACGTTGAATACTTTCAAGTTTATAAATAAGGTTAATAGGTAAAATACATTATAATGAACAGCAATATATAAGTCTACTGAATACTAGCGAGTGAATTAATCATTTAGTCATGGGAAAGGTAAGATTATAACGAGATTTTCTAATATTATATAGAAAATAGTTGGCAGTGCGAATCATGTTATTAATATGTGGGGATTAGTCTAGGTGAGAGGTTATAGTAAACCAAGGGTAGTTATATATTGAGAAGTTGGATGAGATAGTAGAAAATGATGAGTGATTGATTGAGGAGAACTGGGTCTTGAGAATATGATATTATCAGTTGTAATCATATTTAAGGAGATATAGTTATGAGAGAAGCATTCAGTGAGTTCAGTAATACAATTAAACATAGACAATTGAATCATATCAGAATAACTAGAAATAGGAAATGACATATATATCTGTAGATCATCGGCATAAAGATAATAATGAATATTATAATATTTGTGAAAAATGTAGTTAATAGGAAGAATATAAATAATGAACAATATAGGGCCAAGAATAGAGCCGCGTGGAATACCATGTATGTTAACATAATGAGGAGACAACGAGGAGTTAATCTTAATCGAAGATATTATAGGTGAAACCAAATACATAAACCGACTTGATCGTATATACCAATTTCATTAAGTTTAATGGAAAGAATATTGTGATCGAGATTATCAAAATCACTTGATAAGTCTAGTAGCACGATATAGCATGGGGTTTTATTATCAAGAAATATGAGAATATCATTAATGATTAAAGTAAGGGAAGTTTCGGTACTACGATGAGGAAGATACGCACTTTGATATTTATCAACAATAGCATAGGAAGTAATGTAACTAATAAGTTGAGTGGACACAGCTAATTCTAATATCTTAGATATGGATGATATCTGGTCTATAGGGTGATAACTTGATAAATTAGATTGGTCAAGGGTAGTTTTTTTTTAAATCGGAATAATATATGAATATTTCATGGAGTGTAGAACAGTAGATGATAAAAGAGATCTATGAATGATTTATATTGGGAAAATGCATCTGGAAAATACTGTAATGAAAATAAATAGTCTAATCGAAATAACACATGTGATCCACTACAACATTTAGAATTAACACTTATATATATTCATGGAGGTTTATACCACAATCAAATATATTATATTTTAACGCAGAAAAGATTCGCCACAAGTGTTACTATAAACAAAACACAATATTTTCCTATAGCCGACATAGGAAGCGACCATGATCTGGTAATGATGAAATTCAATCTACGTATTTGAAGCCCAAAGAAAAATAAATTTGTTAGACTAGAGTTTAATCTGGATAAATTAAAAAATACAAAAACTGAATACATTTTTAAAGGTAAATTGATAGCAAACTAATTGATCTAAAACTGGAATAACTAAATAGTACTGACGAAATAGTAAAAAAACTAAATTCAGTTATTACTGATTCGGCAAATGATATCCTCGGAAAGTAACGACAAAAAAACAAAGATGGATCACATACGAATTACTCTACTTGTGTTACCTCAGAAGAAAATTAAAGAAAAACAAATTCGATATGGAAGTACTTACAAGATAATTAACTCGCAAATCAAGAGAACTATGAAGAAGGCAAAAGAAGACTGGGTTATTCGGAAATGTAAGGAAATTTACACTTATTTTACGCATAATAATACAAAGAAAGCCTACCAAATTGTTAAAGATTTAACAAAACCTAAACAGAGAACTTCAACTAATATTCAAAATAAATATGGTAATTGATTTAAAGATAAAAATAACGTGATTATAAGATGGACAGAATACTGCTCATAGTTGTACACTTTCAATAACGATAATGATACGTATATACTGAATGCGATAGAACCTACAGATACTGACAACTATCATATTTTAAGAAGCTAAGTTGTAGCAACTATATAGTCTCTAAAAAGTGGTAAATCATCGGGAGAAGATAATATAACCTGAGAATTATTGAAATCTAGAGTGAAAATATAATATCAGTGATAACAAATCTATGCAATAAAATATTGAACTCAGGGTAATGGTCCATTATTTTGACCCAATCCTTAATTATATGTTTACATAAGAAAGGAAATATTCTGAAGTGTGAGAACTATAGAACCATAAGTCTCATATCACATATACAATAATGCTGAAAGTTATCCTGAGAAGACTGCAACCAATTGTCGAAGAACTATTGTCAGAAGAATAAGCAGGTTTTAGAGCTGTTAGAAACACTCATGAACACATCTTTAAATTAAGAAGAATTCAAGAAAAATATACCGAACATCTAAAGCTTTATCATATATTCATTGACTTTAAAAAAAGCTTTCGATAGGATATAGTATGCAATACTTTGGGACACAATGAAAAGATTCAATATAAATTCCAGACTCATAAAAGCAATACAAAGCCTCTCTGAAAAAGCAATAAGCGCAATATACTATGAATGTAAAGGCGGGAATGGTTCATCACAAATACCGGTGCACGCCAAGGATTTCTATTATCCCCCACATTATTTAATATAATGCTGAAGCTAATAATGAACGAAGCTCTACTATACCACAAAGGTATATTATCTATTGGAGGAAGAGTAATTACAAATCTAAGATTTGCGGATGATATCGACGGTATAGCAGGAAGTGAAAACGAACTTGTTAATTTGATCAACAAAATAGATTCTAATTCTAAAACTTATGGCATGGAAATCAATACAAACAAGACAAAAACCATGACAAACTATGAAGGGCACTTCAATAATAGTATTTCCTTAATTGGCGAAGTAATGAAACAGTCCATACTTTTATATATTTAGGTTCCATCTTAGATGATAAAGTTTCGGCAAAGGTAATCCTTTCAAGAATTGCCCAAATGACAGCTTCATTAACAAAACTTAATTCAATTTGTAACGACAGAAACTTAACGTTAAAGTCTAAAATTCGTCTCTTACTTCTAAGTTCAATATTCTTATATGCATGTGAAACGTGGACAATCAGCAAATAATTTCAAAGAAGAATAACAGCAATGGATTTCAGATATCTAAGAAGATTACTTAAAATATAATATAAAGACAGAATTACAAATAAGGAAGTCAGAAACAGAGTTTTCATGATAATCGGCAATCATAAAGCCTACTAATAAAAGTGAAGGAGAGAAAGCTACAGTGGTATGGTCATATAATTCATGACGATTACTCTATGTCAAAAATATTCTTTCAAGGTACTGTAAATGGCACAATAAAGAGAAGTCGTCCGAGACTGAAATAATCCGACAACATACACGAAAGGATAGGACTAAATGCATGTGCCGCTATGAGAGCAATGAACGATCGAGAAAAATGGAGACAAATTATGAGAAATTCATCAGCGCCCCTACGGCTCAACGCTACGGGATAGGTAAGCAGGTAATGAATGATTTCAATATTAAGTCAAATAAAAGATAGTGGTAATGAATGAAGTAGATGTTTTCATAGTGGGGAATTGTTTTTAAATATGTCATCAGAGAGAGTACATTATCATGTATGGGAAGCGTAAAACATGACCAATGATTCTTATTGGATGTTAAATTGAGATTGAGTATCGAGTTGATATATGGAAATACATTGAAAATACTAGACATTTTTTGTCGGAAGAAATTGGCAAACAAGGAACAAAAATCTTAATTATGTTGTTCAGGAAGATGCTTGGTCTGATTTTTACCTACTAAGGTGAACGATAATTTGTAAGCTTGCTTAGAAGATATTCCATAACTACCGAGCATATCAGTGAAGTATGATGATTTGGTAGAGACAAGTTAATTCTTGTAAAGCGATCGACAAACTTTAAAGGCAATAAGACCAGAGTCGAGTTTAGAGGATGCATATTTACTTTATAGTCTACGAGGTAATTGCCTAGAAGATATACTGTTTTTAAGTTGATGGAATTCAGAGTTAACAAACATTGGTTTATCAATAGAGGAGTATTTCCGAAACAATCTAGATTCTAGAAGGTCGATTAATTTGTGTCACCGGCAAGTTCAAATAAAATAAAATGGCAAAGTAGTCAGATATTAGAGAACTTTGAGTGTGATATGAAATTAAATTAGAATCAGCTAAAGATAAAATTAAGTCAGTAGTATTACCATTAGTGTTAGTAGGAAAACGAACATGTTGTATCAGGAAATACTCAAATATAAGTTTATTCAGAGATAAGGAAACATAAGTATCATTGTTAATTTTTATATTAAAATCACCAAGAATAACCGTGTTAACTGATGTGATATATTCAAAGATAGAGTAGAGCTCAGTTAAGAAACTCCGTAGGCTAGATGAATGTAGATGGTAGATAAGTATAATTACAATGGTAAATAATGAAGGTAACTAAACAAAATAATATATAGGGTGATAAATCTAGTAATGATCGTTTGATATTATATTCTAGTTAATTGGCTGATAATTGTTAGGTTTCACCTTATAGTAGATACAAAAGAGTGATGTCATATAGTGGCTTGTGTTGTATTAAATATATATCTATATTCAGATTTAATTGACTTTTATTATACTATTATCTTAATGGAAGATTGGATTTTCAATATTATATTTTTTTAAGATAAAGAAGATTTCGTTTTTAATTTACAATTTGAGGTTTAATCATTGACATATGGTTTACTATATAAACCGGAATAGATTTAGATTATATACTCACACCAAATTTATATAATATATTTAGAATTTTAATATTTAGTATTTAATGTTTAGAAGAAATATTGAGTTATTAATTAGAAAACTACACTGGAAGAATCATAACAACTATTAAATGATATTCAATTATCAGAAGATATAGATACACTTTGTGTATTGAAGATGTGAAAATGAAAAATTTAGAATTTAAATTAAATGAAGCGTCATAAAAGATTGGATCGGAATTAAATGTTATTAAAATAAACTTCATATTTAATAATAATACATAATATGGGAAAGTAACCTAATATGGACACTTTAACAATAAATAGTCTTAATATTTTATGACTCATGAGTATGACTATGACTCTTAACATTATTTTATTCAAAAATTACAATATATTAATATTATATGATTATAGATATTATTGTGATTTTAAAATTTTATTTAATCTTTTAATTCCATAAATAACGGGAGTGTCTATGTATTCATCCATGTATTCTGTACCCATGTCCGAATACGGACACCCTGTGTTATAATACGGACAATCTATATACCACAAGATAAACAATATATTATTGATGAATCAATCAGACAGATTACAATTATATTATTTATAATTAATTTTATTAACAATTTATATGCTTGAGAAGGTTTTAAGTTGACATTTTTTTTCATAAATTTAAAAACGTAATAAACAAATTAGTTTATTGGATATATCAGCAATATTTTGTATAATTAAAAAATAAAAAATACTTTTTTAGACTATTTATATAATTATGAATATTTTATTAATTACAATTTTTTTTGTAGGATTTATGGTTTCTGAGATACCGAGAGTATCCGTATTCGGTTACTTTCCCCTTAAACTAGATAAGGTATATATACAGTAACTCATTTTAATTTATTTCAAATGCATATTTGAGGAAGGATCATGAAAAGAAATTTTTTTTATATAAATATAAACCAATAAAACAGTAAAAAAATTGATGTGGACCAGTAAAAATATCATCATAAAACAAATAGTAAGAATAATGATATAGTTAGTAACATGCATATTCTTATATTCGTGTAAAATATGGACCATATCGGTTGAATTCGAAATATTTCCCCGAAATACTTGTAATCATATACCGATATCATATAATGAATTATAAATTCACCTTTACTATAAATAATTTAATATTCTATATTGAGGTAATACAGATATACGTTAGAAGACATGATTTAAAGTTATATATTAATGTTACACTACATAATAGGCTATCCTAGTTAATCATAAAAGCTAATGTTGAAAGAAAATCCACAAGATTAACACCTAAAATATCTCTAAATTTTTCCGAACACATTGAACGATAATATCTTAGAGTGGTCTAGTATATCATTTTATGAAACTCAGAGAACGTCAAATAATGAGACATTATGGATAACGTATTTGTATTAGACCTAAATCACGGAAAATCTCACTTTGTGCTAAATGATTAGATATAAGTTACATTATTATTGAGTTATTGTACTTTATAACTATAATACATAGAGGAATGTACCCTAATTGTGTTAGGTTTTCCAGTGGATTTTTTAATTTGCTTTAATTATATTTTTATTTTTATCGACTTTTTAGTATGTACTAATATATTTACAATTCATAATAAATTCACAATTTTGTTTTTATTAGGGATCAAGTTATAAGGTTGCATTATTATAGAAATAAATATTATTATTTATTTTACCATAATAATTATACCAATAGAATAATAATATAATTATAGGAAAGTAGCGAATATTTAATACAATGTTTATAATAAATAAACTATAAAACAAAATAATATATTCCATCCATTTCAGGTAGTTTTGTGTATGTATATTATATAATACGGCACGAGGCTCCATATAAATTTCATTCCTGGTAAATATATAAGTAAGAGCATTATATATATACATATTAATTAAACTCGTATAAGATATATTTCTAATTCTTAAATGCATTAAATTCGTTATTATTTCAGATATTATTCAAATGATTATTTAGTTTCCTCATTGCATTAATGAATTTTTAAATTACTAAATTTTTAAATAACAAACGTTATATAATAATGAGAGCCAACAATTAAATATTACGTAATTCTCCTGAATCTATGTATTCCGCCAAGAGTGTTTCGTTAGACTTCTAAAGAACACGTCCACTATCTCTATGATGGTGATCACACTGCCACCTATGAATAATCCCATAGAACCTCCGATATCGCCTATAATGTCGATGTTGAGTTCATTTAGAGGGAAATAACAGTATATTTGAAAACAGCTAATAGTGAAAGTATATAGAGTAATAGTTATATTATTTGGTAACTATGTAATATTACATAAAACATTATCTTTAAATATTAATTATTTATTACAGTAGAAAACATGGTAAGTTAATAGTTAATAGTCGTAAAGTATTATTTTAAATATATCTATGTATAAGTATTTATTTAGAATGTTTGATATTATTTCAAATTAATATTAAAATATTAGTAATGTATAAATTATGAAATATAAATTTAAATTCACTCAAAATTACATTATTCTAATACTTAATAGGAATTAAATATGTTATCATCCAATATCAGGACCTTCAACTGCGAATGTCAATAATATGAATTAGTTTTACCTGTTATAGAACATAATATTGTTGTAATTGATATACAAGAACTAATACATATATTTATAAAGACATTGAAATTACATTTCATGAATTATATCTTGGTTGGAAATTTAGTTATATTTATTGTAGGTTTGCTAATTAATTCTTTTGCTAATTCTACACTTATAAATATCGTAATAATAAATGAACGCACAATCTCAGCAACTTTCACTGTAAATCCCAGTACAACGGTTATATCATGTTACAACCCAATGAACTTATTAGGCGAATACACGGTAATAGATTATTATACTGGTATGTATGTGGTCATGTGACTTATCATCGTACACACGCTCCAATACACGATATCTCAATAATTACAGGTATCTTTAATGCTCAATTAGGCCACAATTCATTCAACATTTTCTCATACCATGATATTGCCAACATAAATGGTAAAAATTTAGAAGATTTCATTACGGAGGATAGAATTCATTTTTTCAATGTCAAATTACAAAAAAAAAGAAAGATAAAGTTGGACGAATACACATCCCAACGATGAAAAATCGCAAATAGATTATTTGTTAATAAACAAAAAGTGTAAAACAGTGCTCTAAATTGTGAAGCGCAATTTTGAAGGAGAATGCTCTGACCATCGTATAATTACAGAAATATTTAAACTAAGTCTTCGAGAAAATAAAATAAGTAAATCCAGCTAAAAACCATATAATTGGAGCGTATTTAATACAAATAAAAATTACAAAAAGAATTTTGTAGCGTTCAATACAATGAGTTGGTTCTAAAACATCTAATGCTAACACATCTGATAATCTAGCCTTAGTAGATACAACATCTGAGAAATTTAGGACAATATACCTTTAAAACCTCGAATGAGCAAAAGATTACATTGGAAGAATAACATTATTCTCGAAAAATATATAGCACTAAAATCATTAGCCGATGCTAATATATGCCATCCTACTGCATCTAATGAGGAAAAGTATAATTCAGCAAGACATAATTTAGATTAAACATTTAATGAGGAACAGGCAAAATAAATTCAACGTCAAATTGAAACTATACAATCAGCAGCAGAAAATAAACAATCTTAATTAGCTTAGAACATATTGAATAAAATAATCAGAAGGAAACATTCGAATAAAGCCAAGATTAAAGTCCAGAATAATGACGAAGAATTGAAATATGGAAAGAATACTTCTCTAAACTTCTAGCTGGAAGTATGTCTAGCTCAAAATACGTTATCTAGCCAATCACAATTTATACGTAAATATTATGTAGCCATAGAAATAAGAGATTTCACTTTACCAGAACTGTACATATCGCTAAGAAGCATGAAACTAGAGAAATTCTGTTGGAATTGATATAATTCCAATTAAAGTTTGGAAGACCGGACTGTTTAATAAGTATCAGCTAGATTTGTTTTAATAGTATATATAATAAAATCATTAACGAATAATGGAGAAAATGATAAATTTTACCATTTCCAAAAAAGGAAATATTAAAATCTAGGAAACTATAGATGTATCACACTAATTTGCCTTAGCGCATAACATATACAATACGATGCTACTATATCAAATACATCCTGCAATTGAAAAAGTTCTTCGCATATAACAGAATAGTTCTGAAATAACAGATCAACAATGATACAACTATTAATAGTAAGAAGAATAATGGAAGGAAAAAAGAAAATAATCTTAAAGCATGTATAATTTTGTTGATTTTTTCAAGGCATTTGATTCTCATGACAGGAATAATATAACAGAAATATTGAGATCATAAGGAATTCCAATGGAAACTATAAATGCAATTATGATGTTATATGAGAATACTATTCCATGGATCGTTATCCTGATGGATATACATATTTTTTGTAATATTGAGGTAGGAAATCTGCAAGGTGATACACTTGCACTACTTATCCTTGTAATCATATTAGATTATGTACTACGAACATCAATTGATTGAATATCCCAAAAAAGATGTATTTTACAGATATCCAAAAGTAGATGATATCCTTCCGTTACTATCACTGATGCATACAATGAGGACGATTTGGCACTTTTCGATGATTCAGATAAATATGGCGGAATACTTTTGCAAATGTTAGAAAAATAGACGAAAATTATTGGTCGGATAAAAATCATGAGAAAGATAGAATATATACCTTTCAATTGTAATTATACCATTAATACACTAGAATTCTAGTTCCTTAAGGAACTCCACTGAAAAAAAAGCAAATAATCTCATCTATATAGGCAGTGAAATTGCGTCAACGAAGATGGATGTTTCATTACCAAGCGGTAGATCATGGGGATCACTGAATAAGCTAACATACATTTGGAGATCTATTATGTATTCTTCACTTAAAATAAATTTATTTCAAGGAATAGTAGAATCCGAACTGCTATACGGATCCACAGCATGGACAATAACTACAAAACTTGAGATTAACAATATTGATAATGGTTGTACTCAACATATATTGGAGACAACTCCATAAGAAAAAAGAGTTTTATAGCAACATCCCATGTTTATCACAGTTGGTAAAGGAAAAAAAGATTATATTCGCTGGTCATAACATTAGAAATAAAGACAAGATTGTAAGTAATTTTTTATTATGGTAACCAAAACATGGAAGGATAAGTTCTGGAAGCCATGGATAAGCTAATAAATTATGTAGGCATGCCTATCAACGAAATATCAACAGATATGATGAACCGTGATGTTTGGAAAAATATTTAGAAGAGTGCAAGCGAGCAATCCGCCCGATCCAGTAAGTAAGTAAGTAAATATGTTAGAGATATATATATTGATATTAAATTATATACAAGTTAACAGTTATTATTATTTAGGCTTAGTTATTTTTAATATCTAATAATAATAAGTATGGTTTATTTATTTAAGAAATATGCCATTATAACTAAGTTCAATACCACTAACTTAACAATGAGGTTATAGAATATGATTTCCTTTGTTCTGTTTCTTCATAGGTCAATTGCTTCATGAAGATATTCATTGTTATGAAATTGTTACTATTTAAATAAATAAGATAGTAATCATTGAAATTACTGTATTTATAATATTATTGATTTTTACATATATTTTTAATATTGTTTACATTAAATAACATATATTTTAATATATCATATATAAATAGTGATTATTATATTACAAAAATCCTCAGATTTACATATATTTGCTAATAATATTTATAGTATGGATAATTATATTACTTATACAATATGTAAACATTATTATTTTTACAAATATTTTTACATTTTTTTATAAATAAATGAAATATTGAAAATTGTATATAATATTATCTATATTATATTTTAAAAATAATTTTAGCAAATAAACATTTCAAATAAATATGAACAATATTATCTTATAACTAGAAATAATAATATAAATAATAACATTAATTTATATTTAATTTGAAAATATAATAACCTTTATAAAATTATATATTATATATAAATATAATATTAAGATGATGATAATGATTATATATATTTAATTGAGAACTACACGTAAAGGCAATATTATATATTATATATAAATTATCGTGATATGATATTTTCTAACTTGTAGAATTGAGGATCAATTACTGTGCTACTTTTGAAATATTGTAATGATTCTACAAATTCTAAATACGATTTCTGAAAGTCCAACGGTTTCTTCCCAACCAGATCCACAAAATCATTATCTGACGCAACCTTACGAAATTCTTCCATCATTTGCTCATAACCCTGTGTTATGATTCTATATATATATATATATATATATATATATATATATATATATATATATATATATATGTTATACAATATAATCTTCATATATATCGATATATGTATAATAAATTTATATTTAATTGACTTGAATTCTTGTTATGATTTATTGAATAAGCCTAGATATGTATATTTTTATATTTTTGTAATTATATATTTTAATCGGTACAATCTTATTAATAATTTTTTTCCGTTGTTTTCTTTTAATGAGCACGATTGATGCATTTTATTTTATATCTCACCGGGTTTATACATATTATCATTATTATTGTTAATATTTGCTTTACCATGTATTTGACGAATACAATTATATACGAATAATCGAGATTGTTGGCTCTACGAAAACTTTGTATTATGAAAATAATTTATATTTTATTATCTATAGATGTAATATATTGTGATTGAAGAGTAACCATAGCATTTCCTTTTAATCTTCATATCCTAAGTATTTTATACGATAAATATATATATATATAATATTAATTTTCAAAATAATGTATTAAAAATTAGTTATTATAGTAAATTTTGATTCAATGTGAATTGGATTATAATCATAATTATCATTAATTGCAATGCATCAGTTATTATGAATATCCTTAAGCAACGTCTATTATAATATATATATATATATATATATATATATATATATATATACTTCGCTATCTAAACGTAGATGAAGAAAATCTGCGTTAGAAATTCGCAATAATTCTTTTTCGTCTTTCTTGTATAACTCAGTAATAGATATTCCCAGCAGATCAGCAAATGCGATATCAACTTTAGCACTGGATGTATTTGATGATGTCTGATCGAACGTTAATAATTTATTGATCAAGTAATAATAATAATTATAGTATTTTGTTGTTGAATTAAAATATAAATTATGTTTATAAATATATATGTTACATGTTAATATTATAAAATAAGTAATCGTAAAGTGATATAATAGTATATAATATAGTAAATAATTAAAATTAAATAGTTGATCAATTAAAATACCTTAGAAACGAAATATTACTTTAAGTTTACAATTAGCTGGAGCTTAAAAAACTATAATTAAAATAATTGATAACATAATATTATTATACTTATAATACAATATTAATTGATATGTAAGAGGAACTCATATCAGTTTTCATTTAAATTTTGATAAATTGTATCAAATTTATATAATTTTAAATACATTTTTATTTTCTTATATATATATATGTCTGTGTGTGTATTCATAAGTAAATATAATTGTTCTATACTAATTATATACATGATTATGTATGATTATTTATCATTAATAATAACGATTAGAAATATCTAACTTCTATCCCGTTCGTATACAGATTGATAATTAGGAAAATATGAATAATTAAAATGAAGGTAGGTTGAAGGTAGGCTACTACCTTGAAATTGGTGGATTTGAAAATGTGATTGAGTGATATTAAATCATTATAATATAATTATACTAAATAACTGAATTTATTAACGAGATTATAATATTCGAAGTTATATGATGTAATAATGGAGAATAAGAAGAAGTAATACATATTTCATTTATACGAAAGGATCTACGTATATCATACGTCTAGTTATGAAAATATCGTCTTATTAATATATTAAAAGTAGTATATATATATTGACTGTATATCATACGGTAGTGTGTTTCTAACTTTATTGCAGTCATCGTATACGATATCGTAGAAAGTGTATAACGATGTATCTTCCGTCATACTGAGCCACAGAGAATTATAGTCCACCCAAGCCTGATGCCAGAGGTCACGAACCCGGATACCAGAGTTACGCAGGTCTTGGAAATAGGTTAACATCTGAGATAAGACTGGAGTTTCCTGCTTGCCGATGAACCGTGTGTATAGGTTCATACGCGTCACATTACCCACGTTAGAGATGTATCTATGATGATGTATGTAACAACAGTAATCATTTAGTTTATGTTATATAGTTTATATGATTTATAATATTTATATAATATTATGAAATAAATTGTATTATATGATTTCTTATATAGGTCGGACGCTATTTAGTATTAGCTTTGCTTTTTTGTATAACTCTATATATATAATATAAATATTGTACATACACATATATTATAGAGCTACAATCATATCAATTTTATTCATTTTGTAAACATAAAATGAATATTTTTAAATCATATTACATGTTTTGTTTGAATTTTTAGATATTGTTTAGAACATATATAAAATTAATAATAATGATAATAAAAACATGTAATAAATATATTATTCTCGTAATTTTACGTGATATGGATTTATATATCTCTTTAAAATGATATTCCAAAATATTACATATACATTCATAATAATACAGTATAATGAACTATATAATAATAGGACTAATATCTAACTGGTTGGCATAATCAATGGATTCTTTAATCTGAAACAACGATGTCAAATCATTATTTCTAACGAATCCAACAAAATGTAATTTCAAATCGTTAAAAGAAGCTTTCATCGTATCCCTTATTTTTATGAATTTCTAGAAAGTCGAAATTTAAAGAAATTAAAACTATTAATGATTGTTAATTTATTTTCTGAAAACTTAAATTAAAAATAATTATATTCAGTAGAGAGAGAGAGAAATAATTACGTTTATACTATCACGTAGATAGTAAATTAATTTAAGTAACTTTAATTAGGTAAAGGTAATTAAGTGAAATAAATGATATTATTATTAGATGTAATACTTTCAATAAACCTGTAAAGATTTTAATTTGATAAATAATAATATAATATAATCTGTCCTAATAATCGTAAATCCTAAGTTTCATTATATTTATAAAGTGGCCTAACTTTTATATTAGTGAATGTATACTTCAAGTTTGTATATAGAATATATAGATAATAATTATTATGTTAACATATTTTATAGTTTGATACTAAAGTAAAATCCATGTAAATAATAACAATTTTATAATAAAAAAATTATTTAAGAACAAATTAAAAAAATAGTATGTAGTCGGCTACTTTATTACAATAGTACGCTATTGGTTATAATCATATAAAGAGAAATATATGAATTGGTAATAAAAGTATAAGTAGCGATACTTAGATTAAGTGATTTATATGAATATAAAGATAATTAGATAAGGATATAATAATAATATTATATTTATAAAATCTAAGAAATAATGTATTCACCTCGATATGTTCGTTCATTACTGTTTGGGAATTGATAACAACAACATGTTCGTACAAGTATCGAACGATATTATACATTCTATTAAAGTCAATATATGTTAATAGATAGGATATCATTCATATTAAATAAAAGTTACAAACCTGCAATTATATTCAAATGAGATTAATATTTTCTCAAAACTTGATTCATTTGGATAAGTACCATTTCTTAAATAATTCTCGTTTATAGCGTTTATTTGAAAAAGCTAATTCGAAATTAATTACAATTGATTAATTATTTAACGTATATTTAAAGTATGTAATATATTAATATTTTAATGTATTAACCTATTAATGTAAAAACCTTATGATATTTTAAAATAATGTAAATGTCGTATATAAAAAGATGATAGCAATATACGAATACAATATGTAATATGTAAAACCTTATATAAAATAAAGGAATATTATATCAATGGAATGAAACTTCTAATATTATAATGTTTTAAAATGTTGCCATTTTAATATTAAAGACAAATTTTACTTCAAAGTATATAAGGAATATTATTTAACATTTTAAAAGAATTCATTTTATAAACATTTATGATTAATATTGATTAACATTTGCTTTATGGGTAGGTAAATATAAACACTATATCATAACCCTTTTTCTGAGAATTGTCAGGTAGTATCTGATATTATTAAAATATTTTGTTTCCATTTTTGAGTATAAAAACTTGTATGGAATATAGCCATTGTCGTAATGCCCATATTTGCTTTTAGAATAGTTGAAAATACGTACACCATATTTATAACCTACAAAATTAAAATTACATATTATTATAATAATAATTTAAATAACAATAATAATAATATTAATAACAATAATAATAATACTAATAATATTATTATTTTTTTTTATTTAAGAAAATATATAATCGATATAATATAAAAAATAAATATATAATAATGTAATTATCATTGTTTTTTTTCTAGATATAATAAATTATTAATTTTATATTGTTATATTACAATTGAAAAATGTATATTACTTACAAATTATATGTATGAAAAAAATAACAAGAATATTTTGCTTATTAAAAATAAACGACATTTAAAAAATGAAATATAAGAGTGAGAGATTAATTATAATACAAAATAAAATAATATGATATTTTAGATTGTCAAAAAAAAGATACGCGTCTAAACATATTTTATAATTAATTTTATTATTTCTTTAATCTAATTTAATACAATATTAACTGATATTATATTAAGTGTATTAATTTTATTGTTAAAATAATGTATTACATTTTCCTCTATAATTATCAATTATCCATATTATAAATATTAGGGATATCAGATATATATAAATATTTGTATTATAAATATTAGGTTTAGATTTATTTTTAATTCTCCTAAAGGAGTGTACACATCGCGAGCAACGAGTGCTAGCACTCGTTGCCAGAATTTGCCGCGAGCAAAGTAAAGACGTGTATTATTAAATTGTGGGTAGTTGTTTACATCACATGATTAATAAATTATTAATACATCCGTTGTCAATTTTGTTTTAATTTATATCTGTATAAACAGTATAATACTGAGTATTTAATATCACTTTTGAGAGAGTATGCTAATTTTTTAAATGAGTCTCCATCCATAGATTATGGCATAAAGCATTATGGTCGACGATAAACAATATAATAAACGATTTAACATTAATCTAAAACTAATTGAATCTATACAAAACCTATATATTGTAAAGCAGAAAGTGCAGTTTACTTCGACGACAAATTTGGAGAGTGGTTTCAGACAACAACTGGGGGAGATAATGTTGCTTAATTTAACCTGCACTCTTCAATATCATGCTCGAACAAATAATAAATGACGCATTATATACGTATGTAGGAACAGTACATATTGGTGGAAAAATAATCACAAATTTAAGATTCGTAGATGACATTGATGGATTAGCTGGTAGTGAATCTGAACTAAACAGTCTTATTAGAAACATTGACTTCACATCACGCGCATATGGAATGGAGATTCACGCTACAAAAAACACAAATAATTACTAATTCGAAGGTAAATTCACATCCGAAATAAAAATATATAATTAACCACTTAACATTATTGACACATTCAAATACTTAGGAGCAATCATCGACGATAAAGGATCAAAGACCGAAATAAAAGCTAGAATAGGACAGGCGATAGCAGATTTATCTAAATTAAATATTATATGGAACGATAAATCACTACAACTGAAATTGAAACTTATGCTATCATTATTCAGCTCAATATTCTTATATACATGCAAAGATTTTGAGAAGCAAAGATGGTTCACTCCCTTTCTATGATATGTAATTATTTTAATATAGTTCTCATACCAACCACTTGATGGATACATATGTATTATTTTAAGTTATATTTAATATTATTAATTCATAAGGTAATTAATCTAATTATCATACTAATATACATTTAATATTATAATATTGATTGATTGATTGATTGAATGTTTATTTAGACACTTAAATAAATCATAAATGATTTCTCAAAGGTGTATATAATAGAATACAAATAATAAAAGTAGGTAAACAATGAATAGGAATACTACCAATAATAATAATACAATAAAATAGAATAAGCCGTACGGAAATTAATTAATAAAATAATAATGACAAACAATATTAGTAATTCAGGTTCCCACCTGAGATCAATTGTTGTATATATTTCATGAATGTTTTATGCGATTTTATGGATCTAATATAGGGCGGGAGTGAATTCCATAGCTTAGGACCAATATAACTCAGTGCCCGAGTATTCATTTTTGAGGGACGTAGAATAAGGGTAGATAGAAGGTGAGATGCATGGTTTCTAAGTGATGGAAGGGGAGCTCTTTGTACAAGAGAAGCAGAAATATATGAAGGGCAATTTGAAGAGTATACTCAATATATATATTGAGGAATGAACAATAGATAATATGCGATAAGCAGAGCGTTTGTTAAATGTGAACCATGGAGATAGGTGTTGGTATGAGGAAGTAGAGGAATTATTCGAATATGTAGGTTATATGTTGTACGGATTGATGAACGAATAACTATATGTGAATTATATTTAAAATAATATATTTTAAAATTACGACATTTTCAAGGCATTGAAAGTTTAAATGTAAATAATAATGACTGAATCTATCTACTTTTGACCTATACAAATTCGGTAACATTTTTTTGAATTCACTTTTGATATCTCCAAATAATATTTGTGCTTATATTACGGTATTATTTTTCGAATATACATATGTAAACAGATACGAATTCAAAAATAGATTTTAGTTCACATACCCGTCGAATTTGCGCTAGTGTCGTTTTTATTTCAATAAATCGGTCGAGTGAACCATCTTTCCTTCGAAAATTCTTTGATGCATGTGAAACATGGACTATAACCAAAGAATTGATAGGAAACATAAGAGCGATAGAAATGATATTTATAAGAAGATTACTGAATATAACCTACAGAGAAAGAATTACTAATATCGAAGAAAGAATTGTATAGTATAGTAATATATTAGTAATATATATAATATATAGTAATAATTATAGTAACCCGTGAAATTAGCCATCACTCTGAATTACTAGATATGGTCATTACGAAAAAGTTAAATAGTTTGGTCATGTAATAAGATATAATACTATATCTAAAACAATTCTCCAATGTACTATTATTGGTAAAAGAAGGAAAGGGATGCCCAATATGCAATGGTAAGATAATATATTGGAATGGATCGGTCGTGGGAGAAACCATGTTAAGAACGAAAAATAGAGAAGGATGTAAGAAAATTATTAAAAAATCAACTGCGCCCCTATGGCATCCAAATGCTATGGGATAGGTAAAGGTAAAAGTATATACATACATATATAAACATAAATATTTAGTTATTTGTTAATCTAGTATGAGTAAAGATAGTTGGTTTTTATAAGTACATCAAACCAATATAGTTATATTATTAAGAGTACCTATGATGAGTACCTATCTGTATATTATTTAAAAATCCTTTTTTATTAAGGATTTATCAATCGGTTCGAATGTTGAAATATTCTAAAAATTATAAATGATGTAAACAAAATGTCGTTATATAAGATTATAAAATTTGGTATGTAATACATATTACATAATAGTGTTTATTATATGTTGTACTGTTGAATTTTTATAATAAATAAATAAAGTCACTTATAATTATTTGTTAACAACATATTATACATAATTTCAAAGATATTTATTTTTTAATATTTAAATCTAAAATAATTGTTGATTAAAAATGAAAATTAATTCTTCACCTCCTCTTTAAGATGTTAATAATTGTAACATAGTATAACACTGAATTAGTAGTTTATTCAATAAATTAGGTACTAAAGTTTAATACTAAACCTACCTACTAAATTAATTTAATTAATTAGTTGGTTGTTAAATAAATGAAATAAATGTGTAAATATTTAACCATGTAAAAAATATATGTATTACTATATAATATATTTATAGTATTAAAAAATGAGAGTGTCTTGCTTGCATATGATTATAGTTATACCTGTTACTTATTACCTATAGGTAACTATATATATATATATATATATATAGAAAATATATATATATATATATATATTATATATATAATTATAGTTTAACCTCGGTGAATATCTATGATGTTTACCCTTCCGTAATCTATAATATTCCTCCTCCACAGAAAATCGATTCTTTTATGTTCGTAGTTACTGATAAGGTACATTTTCCACTCTTCGTCAGATAAAATCGACCGTTGATAAGTAAACTCTTTTCTGGCCTTACGATATTGGTGAGTCATTTGGTCAAAATTTATGGTCAACTGACTATAAATTCTCTCGTTATACGCCTTTTAGAAAATCAATTAATTATATTATAATTCTATTGAAGGTTCATAAGAAACCTGCCATCCATTTTTATAATCGAAATCGACGGCCATTTTTAATTTTTTAAGACCTTTATTCAAGTGGAAATTGGCTCTTTGAAGTATATCCTTTTCATATAATACTAATCTTCTTATTAGTTCTTTTGACAAATAAAACTTTTTCACCTATTTAATTCAATATATATATGAACATATTATTATAATTTAAAAATTATATAAATTATTTGAATTTAATGAATTATTTATGAATGTATGAAAATATCATTACCGTAAAACATAACAAACACACATAAATAAACCTGGGATATATCTATTAGATCACCTATTTGTTTACTCATTTCATCAATAATAGATGTATCAAAGTCAATTTTCTCACTTTTTACTTTGTATTCTATTCATTATATAATTCAACGTATTAAAGATTATAACTAAAATATATTATTATTAATATTATATGTTAATCAAGTAACTAAAATTATAATGTATTAATATACAATACATAGTATAGAGTATAACAAACGCTGGAGGGGCACAAACTCTATTATGTCGGAAATGAATCAAAACATATAAATGGTGTAGGCTTCATTGTCAATAAACAGATAACAAGTACGGTTATGTGTTTTAATGCGATCAGTGACAGAATAGCTATCATTAGACTACAAGCAACACCATTCAATATTTCAATAATCCAGGTATATGCGCCAACAACTGACCATTCTGACGAAGAAATAGAAGTATTTTATAATAATTTACAAAATGTCATTAAAACAGTATCGAAGAAAGATATACTAGTAATTCAAGGAGATTGGAATGCTAAGATTGGTAAAGATACAATTCAGATATGGGGACAAATTTCTGGAAAATCATGCAATAATACAACTAACGAAAGAGGTCATCGTCTTCTGGAATTTGCTAAAACAAATGATTTAATAGCAGCCAACACATTTGGTTCACACAAAAACTCTAGAATTCAAACATGGCATAGTCCTGGAGGTTTATATCACAACCAAATTGATTACATATTTGTGAGTAAACGTTTCTCCACGAGTGTAAATGTAAAAAAAACAAGATCATTCCCAGGAGCAGATATCGGTAGCGATCATGATATGGTATTAATGACGTTCACTCTTCGACTAAAAAGTCCAAAGAAAAATAAATTTGCTAGAAATAAATTCAATCTTGACAAACTAAAAGATGCAGGAATAAAAGAAATATTTAAGCAGCAGATTGAAAATAAAGTATCTGAACAAAAATTAAATGTTAACGATAATATTGAAGAGAGTATACAGAAACTAAACAAACTTATTATTGATACAGCAGATGAAGTTCTAGGAAAGTACAGAGAGAAAAAGAAAAGTTGGATAACAAATGAATTGCTAGACATGTGTAATCTGAGAAGACAATTAAAAAAGACGAAACATGAACCAGGAAGTAAATACAAGACTATCAATACTCAAATAAAAAGAGACATGAAAAAGGCAAAAGAAAACTGGATAAAACAAAATGCGCAGACTTAGGAAACTGTCTAAACAGGAACAATTCAAAGAAAGCATACCAAATCGTTAAAGACCTAACAAAAAGGAAGAATAAAATCGCTGTAAACATACAAGACAAAGACGGAAAATGTATCACTGATAAGGAAGATGTTTTGAAAAGATGGACAGAGTATTGTTCAGAATTATATAAACATCAAGCCAATGGAGACAAGTCACTACTTAATGTAAAAGAGCCAACAAATCAAGAAAACTTTTCAATTCTGGAATCTGAAGTTGAAGCGGCTATACAATCCTTAAAAATTGGAAAATCACCGGGTGTTGATAACATCCCAGCTGAACTATTGAAAGCTGGAGGACATATACTAACAACAATATTTACAAATATATGTAATTACATATGGGAAACAGGAATATGGCCTTCTTGCTGGACAAAATCTTTTATAATAAGTCTGCATAAGAAAGGAAGTTTCCAGAAATGCGAAAACTATAGAACAATTAGTCTTATTTCACACTCAAGTAAAATTATGTTGAAAATAATCCTACGCAGACTACAGCACTTCACAGAAGAATTTTTATCAGAAGAGCAGGCTGGTTTTCGCAAAGGAAGAAGCACAAGTGAACAGATTTTTAATCTCAGAGTAATTTCAGAGAAGTACTCGCAACATAATAAGCCACTATACCACGTTTTTATCGACTTTAAAAAAGCTTTCGATCGTGTTTGGCATAGTGCATTATGGACTACAATGAAAAGATTCAATATCAACTTAAAATTAATTGAAACTATAGAAAACCTATATAGTAAGGCAGAAAGTGCTGTATATATTGATGGAAAAGTTGGAGAATGGTTCCGGACAACAACAGGAGTGAGACAAGGATGTTTACTTTCGCCGACGCTATTCAATATAATGCTTGAACAAATTATGAATGACGCTCTAGATAAACATGATGGAACAGTAAATATTGGTGGAAAGATTATAACTAACCTAAGATTCGCGGATGATATTGATGCCTTAGCCGGATCGGAAAAAGAATTACATAATTTGATAACATTAATCGATAATACTTCACGTTCTTATGGTATGGAAATAAATGGTACAAAAACGCAATTAATGACGAATTCTGAAGGTAGAATTACATCTAATATTAATATAAATAACACACCATTAAAAGTAGTTGATTCATTTAAATATCTAGGAGCGATTATTAATGACAAAGGTTCTAAAGTTGAAATTCTATCTAGAATTGGTCAAACAATCGCAGCCTTATCAAATTGAAATGTAATATGGTATGACACTTCGCTACATCTTAAAGCCAAAATTCAATTAATGCAATCTCTTGTGAATTCAATATTCTTATATGCATGCGAAACTTGGACACTAAGTAAAGATCTGCAAAAACGAATACGTGCTCTAGAGATGAGATGCCTTCGGAGATTACTAAATATTAACTATAAAGATAGAGTCACGAACGTGGAAGTTAGAAGACGGGTAACATGTCAAATCGGCCCACACTCAGAACTATTAGCAAAGGTTATTGAAAAGAAACTCAAATGGTTCGGTCACGTTATTAGGTCTGACACAATATCAAAAACAATTCTGCAAGGAACTGTTGACGGTATAAGAAGAAGAGGACGACCGAAGTTACAATGGCAAGACAATGTTGTCGAGTGGACTGGAATGGATATTGTAAAAGCAATGAGAGCGAATATGAGCAGAGAAGGATGGAGAAAAGTTATATGGAATTCAACGGCGCCCCTACGGCATCCAAATGCTATGGGATAGGTTAAAGGTTAAAGGTTAAAGTATTATTAAGAGAAATACATTAATTAAATACTATTATTTAATTAGTTTACGATTAATAAATTCAATATTAAGAGAAATATACTAATTAAATACTAGTATTTTAGTTTACGATTAATTAGTTTACGATTAATAAATTCAATATTATATAATTATATATTAAAATATTATATATATTATCAATAAATCAATGAATTTTTTTTTTAATATTATAAATTACTATTTATATTATTGAGTAAATTATTTATTATATATTTTAACAATATTTTAATTTTAGAAATGCAATTAATATATTATATTTTTATGTAGATTTATTTTCATGATAATATTTCATTTTTGTTATAATTATAGTCACATATAATATATATATATGTATATATATATATATATATATATATTTCATATTAATTTAAAAGTATAACATGATTATTTAGAGTTAGATAATTTCTAAAATTCTAATATCAAATTTCTAAATATAATTATGTTTTAAATACATATATTGATAGCTTGTACATATACAAATACCTACCGGTTTCTCTGGCTCGTATGTAGTTATCCTGCAGTTTGTCGAGATCTCCTCCCGGACGGATGTTATTGGAGTTCTTACTAGCATATGTTATCTTCGACTCGTAGAATGTATCTTGGCAGCTTATTGGACAGTCGCATTGCATACTTTTTTGGCGGAACTCTTCTATTGTTCTAGTCAGACAACCGAAATGTTCGGAAACAGTACATATCGGGTAGTTCTCTACGTAATCGATGTTAATATTGTAATATTACGTAATGTAGTATGATTCAATTCTTCTATATATAATGTTTTGTAAAATAGAAGTTTAATTTTGTACAGAAAAATGTATTACTTTTATATGTTATCTTTTTTCATTATTTATTTAATACGACAACACACTTTAATTATAGGTTATGAGTGAACTATGACCTACGAATGGCATATAGACCGCTTTACAATGACACCTAGATACCACATAGTCCACCTGACACTTGATCACACACTTGGACTTCAGGTAAACTTTATTTTCACCGTCCAACTCTTTTACTTCTTTACGACATTTGCCGTGAGGTGGCTCTAAGTTCTTTTTCTGCGGATATGCTAATTATAGTCAATATACTATAATATATATACTATAATATATATATATATATATATATATATATATATATACTTGCTTTTATATATATATATATATATATATATATATATATATATATATATATATATATATATTATATAAAATATATCATCTTAACGGCATAGATGAATTTAATAATCTTATATTTAATTAGTGATCTAAATATAGACTTTATATTGCAATGTTATACTGTTTCATATTTATATATTAGATTATATATATATATATATATGAATATATATATTTGAAGTTTTGTGGACAATTTTTTGAAATATTTGTTAACCTTTTTTATAAATATTTTCAATATATTTTTGAAATATATTTTGTACTATTTTTATATTTTTTGTATTTTTTAAAATATTATTTGAAATATTTTTTTTAATATTTTTCCACTAATTTTTTTCTATATTCGTTTGTATTTTAGATACAATGTATTTAAAATCAGGAAGAGTTAACAGTAATAAATAATAGATAGGCAAACAATCAAAAACCGAATAAAGCTGGGTCGGGTACGGTATGGGTTTATGTTTTCGATATTTTTTAAAACATATTATGTAATATTTGAAATATTTTTTGTTTTTTTAATACATATCTTGAAATTTTTTCTAGTAATTTTTAAATATTAAAAACAAATATTTTTCAACGGTTTGTATTTTAGCTAACATTTATTTTATTGTATATACCAATGCAAAATCAAGAATAGCTATAATTAATAAATAATAGATTGGAAAATAATCAACAACGAGCAACGCCTGGTCGGGTACGGCTAGTATATATAATTTAATTATACCCAATAGGATACATAAAGTTTAACCTTATATTAGAGATAATTACTAATAAAACTATCCAATATAATATAATACTTAATATTTCAATTATTTAGTGATCGTTGAAAATCATTTGAATATCAATGAATGTATCTATTGATCTATTACTTTAGTCTTACATTTAGTTAATTTTCAATATTTCTTTGTTTTAATTTTAATAGGTAGAATAAATATTATTATATTCTAGGGAATATAAATTTATATAAATAGTACTTTTATGGATTAAATAGTGTGATATATACTTAAAAATATAAAATTTTCTATAGTGTATTATTTATATAATCATATTTAAAATATCACACTCTAAATTAGGAGTATATATATATTTCTTATGAGAATGTTTATTTCAAATGTAAACTTTTAATGGATATACATTATATGTATACTTTTTTTAATATTAGTTATTTATTTATTTTTTTGAATATTTAAATTGATTATTTATTTGATTTCTAATATTTAAATAAATATTCATTATTTATTTATTTATTATTTTCTATTTATATGTATCATTATTATTTTGTAATTTACTGTGATTTTTGATGTTTTAATATTTATTCATATTTTATGAGTATCGATGTTATGTATGAATTATAATCTCAGTTATGTTATAGTTGAGGTTATATATTTACAAACTTTATATAAATAGTACCTGCTTTAAGAAGACAGAAACAAAAGAATGTGATCCGGCAGGAATTGAGTCACCTAGATCGATAACCGATATCTCACCTAAACGATAATTTAACGATATGAAATTAAATATAATACACAATTAAGATGATGAAGTAATATGAAAATAATGGTTTTAATATATATATATATATATATATATATTCTACTATAAAATATGTTATTTACAAAATACATTATTTATTATTTTATATATAGAAAATAAATTTTACTTATGTTTAAAATATAAATATAATTAAATAAATATAGCTACAGATTTTTAAAAGTATTTATCAAATCGTGTATACTATTATCTATCCTAATATATATAAGAAATAATTTTCTAGGACAAATCTTGTGTAGTTCATGAGTATAGTCTAAGATTTTGCGAAGCCTTCGGAAAATCTTTGGTATAGTTATATAAACTGGATGGATTATCCCAATGTGATTATAATATAATCATTATATCATATAATTATTAACTTTGATCTTAAACATGTGAGGCTTACCTTGACTACTTCCGAAAGAGTTCTCAGTGACATAGCTAGCTGATCCGTCGTAAAGGAGAATCTTCACTCCGCCAGCGTAATGCGGGCCTCTCGTGTATTCGTACTGCTCTATGTTCAACTGTAACTTTAGACCATTTTTTGATCCTTGAATGTAACATTAACGAGTTACCCGTATGTTTAATGTATAAACAATGTCAATATAATCTTTATAACCAAAATATGTTAATGTTTCAATATAGTTTTGAAATATATATATTTAAAATTGAATTCATCATTTTATAAATAAATTCTATACACAATTTAGCGAAACATTTGTTATATCATGTGAAAGTTTCTTAACAAATATTATTATATATTACCTGTTCTGTCGGTGTATAACATATCTCTGCTGTCAGCATTGAAACTATAGCAAATTCCGTGATCAGTGAAAACTCTTTTGAAACTATTTGGACACTTTCTACCATTCCAGCTACATCTTTAAATAAATAGTTATATATAATTTAATTATTGAAATAACATTTTATATGTATATATATATATATATATATATATATAAATGATTAATAAGCTATATATATATGGTAACTATGTTTATATTTAATCTTAAATATACTTATTAACATTTAAATATTTTAAATTTATAACTACAAATTATTACATATATTTACCTATAGAGCATTTATAGGCACACATGTTAATTTTATATACAATTAATGTAAAATATAAATGATAACTTAGATATATGTTATTAAACACTTCCTATAAAATATACATTAATATATTACACCCTGTTTTATAGATATAATAAAATATAAATATTATATTTAGATTTAAAATACATAAATACATACTTAGTTATCATATCAGATACTTTGTGTTCTGTATTTCTCAGAATATCCATCATAGTAAGGTTTCTGTATTTATAATCTGTCTCGGTGATATTTAATATCGTCGAGTTAAGTTCCTCATCCCAATAATTTGAATACATATTCTCTAGCCAATCGTAGTAACCGTATTGAGCTGAAGATGTCAATCTAAGAAACCATGGTATATTCAATATGTTATCATAATATATACATATATATATATATATATATATATATGTATATATATATATTGATTGAAAGTTTATTTAAATACTTAAATTAATCATTAATGATTTATCTAAATTGTATATATAGTATACAAATAATAAAAGTAGGTAAAACAATAAATACCATTAATAATAAAATATTATAGAATAAACCGTACGTAAATTAATAAATAAAATAATAATGAAAAACAATATTAGTATTATAGGTTGCCACCTGATATAAATTGTTGTATATATTTCATGAATTGTTATGCGATTTTATGAATCTAATATAGGGTGGGAGTGAATTCCATAGTTTTGGACCAATATAACTCAGTGCTCGTCGAGCATTGCTCGAGTATTCATTTTTGAGGGATGGATAATTGGGGTAGATGAAAATGAGATGCATGGTTTCTAAGTGATGGAAGGGAGGATCTTTGTACTAGAGAACCACACATATAGGAGAGGCAATTCGAAGAGTATATCGAGGAATTAACAATATATAGTATGCGATAAGCAGAGCGTTTGTTAAATGGGAACCATAGAGGTGAGTGTTGGTATGAGGAAGTAGAGGTATGATCTCGAATACGTATGTTATATGTTGTACGGATTAACGAACGAATAACTCGATTTAGGGGAGAGATAGAGGATAATGGAAGATTGACGAGGAGTGAGGAACAGTAATATATACGTGAGATAACAAGGGAATTAACTAGAGTTTTACATATATGTATATATATATATATAGTTATATATATATAACGTTTTATATATATATATATATTTATATTTATATATATATAAATATATATATTAAATATATATTTATAAAGTAATATAAATTATTAACATAATTTCACAATTTACACATATAGATTTATCTGAGTAAAATATTAGTAGTATATATATTTTATTTCTAAATCACTATTTTTATAAATATGAATATTATTTTTTTCGACGATTTATATCATCGTAAATATTCCACATAGAAATTATATTATAATTTTAAATCTATGTTAATATAATTTGTTTGAAAAGTATTTATTTACAATATCTAAATATATTAATATTCAATGAGGATTTGAAAAATTATACATTTAATATAAACTATAAATAGATGTATGAATTGTTGAAACCATTTTTAAAAAATACTCATGTTAATCATAGAATGTGAATTAATTTATTTGTTATATATATTTAAGATTTCTAATATATATAGTAAGTCGTTATAAACATATTCTATATATTAATATTAAATGTTTGTAGATATTATCTTAATTATATTAAAATATATACAGTAATATCTACATTTTGCACCTATTCATAAGAGTATAATTAATATTATATTATAAATATTATTATAGTATATGTATTATAACCTATTTACGATCTAACAACAGTTATATTAATTTATACTTGATATTGTTAACTTATTTATATAAAATGAACTTATAAAATAAAAACCATCATTAATAATTTTGAATAATAAATGTAAAGATGTACATTTCACATTTTGTATATAGTTTTAATATAGGGTTTACTATTTAGCATGAATATATTTGATAATGTATGTTTATAATGAGTCATAGTTTAGAGGTATACCGCTCTATATATAACAAATATTTCCCATTATCAATTACATTAAAAACCAAAAATAAAATCAAAAATAATATACATTCGTGAATAAACGATACAATTAATGTAAACAAAGGGGAGCGCGTTCATCTAAACAATGCTAATTTAGCTCTATCTAAAAACGCTAAGGATAAATAACTAATGGAGATAATTGCATACTTTTGTTCTTGTATTAAACAGATACTTTCCTCCATCATATAAGATCTGTCTTTATATAAATGTAGTTAATTTAAAATGGTGTAAAAAAATAGTATAAATTAGTTAAATATTTATTTTTGATTTTTTGTATTAAAATGCAAGTTTATCATCATTTATTTAATTAATATAAAATATAATAATAAATCCAAAAGGATTTATATAGATGCATATGTTATACATTTACCGTAAAAATTTCAAATGACAATAAAAATCAAAAAATTAATAGGGATTTATTTGTGGTTACTAATTGAAAAAGTAGAAACTTGAGAAAATGACATTCACAGTTTTTTAAACAAATAGGTCTAATCACAACATATTATAATATATATATATATATATATATATATATATATATATATATAAATATGTATTTCATTTATATATATATAAATGACAAGTAAAATATAATGGTATATAAACAACACTGAAACAATAATAATTAGTAATAATATAGAATATTAGTAAAATATATATTATAATGAGATATACAAATAAATATATGTATAGAAGTTATAAAATAGAAAAATATAAATTTATTTTTATAGTAATAGTTTAATAATAGTTATAAAGTATTATAAAAAATAAATAATGAATAATATAAAATAAATACAAGAATATAACGTATTGACTAGACAGAGCTAATTATAGAAAGAACATTTCTAAATGTTCTGTTTGGAGGCGTTCTTTTCAACCAATTATATCTTGTTATATACATTGGGGAGGGAAGGGGGTAGTGTCCGAGGAGGGATTAGTGGCCGTTTTAATTAACGCTTAAATGGTGCTTGATAGGATAAAAAGTTCTATATACAATATTTAGATAATCAAAATATCTATAATATATAGTAAATATTTGTAATAGTTAAATTTTTTTATATATAACTATACATACTATCACATACATTACACCTGTATATATATATATATATAATTTTGTGTATGTAGGGGAGGGAAGTGTATTATGACCGATGTTTTATAATATTACAAGAAACAAAATATATCATACTAATATTGGATATTATGATCCAATAAGTTGTATATACAATTACAATATGTTGTTCTAAATAATGGCTATCAACATTTACTCATTTAATTATTTGTATTCAAGTCATTTGATTTTTATTAAAAAGCAAATTTTCCGTAAAAATAGAGATAAAATACACTAGTGCGGGTATTATGGTCGATAGTTCCGAAATAGCCACTAGGATCGCGTCATGTATTCAAATACGTACTATTTTTATAATTAGAAAATAAAATACATTGTATCAGATATCAAGATACACACGCACTTTTATATTAAATATAAAAATAATTAATCGTTATCCCATTTACTTTTACTTATATTCAGCTACAAATTTATTTTTTAATTGATTAGTTTAATATGTCTCACATTATTAATGCAAATGTATAATAAATGTATTTCAGTGATTTTATAAAGAATATATCTAAATATACTATTTTTATGATACGCTTACGCATTGAAATTATCTCGATGCTGATTGGTTATTAATCGGCCACAATATCCACCACGCATCAGCCACAATAGCCGCCTCGCACTCGTTGGTTTAAATAACAGAGTACTATGTCATTATGTTATTATTGAATATTGTTATAAATGTAATCTGATATATTATTTATTACCTTAACTGAATATATTAAAAATTCATAAGTTTATTCAATAACTTTCCTATAAAATAAGGTAAACCTTACGTTTTTTTTCGATAAAAATTACGATTATTTGATTTTTTTCTCTAATCGAAAATCAATAATTAATATTGATATAAATAAAAATGATGTACACTATCATTCTTAGAATTCAATTATCTACATTTTTCGTAAATATCATTTTTTGATAACTATAATAGTTCTTGAAATATCGTTATCGTCACAATACCCGCATCTCCCCTACGTATGTGTAATTATGTAACATTTATATATAAACTAGCACCGGCCTTTGTCTAATTTTAATCCCTTGATGACCTATATTAATATACATTACGATTCGTTTATACGTATATATTTAGTAAATAGTGTATCATATGTATCATATGTATCATATGATATAACTAAGTGTATATAAATTCGCATATATTTAACTTATAGTATAAAATGATGACCTTGCCATTACCAATGATGCCCTCATATTCACCCATAATTCCTGTGATAGTCACACCTCTACCTAAAACCACCATTGATTACTAGGTTCAACATATACCTATATTCAGCTGTCAATTACCTCCTACACACGAGTGTTCATTTATAAAGTGTCCCGCCCGTCATGTATAGCCATATATATATATCTCATATTACTATCTGTAATGGACCATTCCATACAGCTTATCATAATAGAACGTTCCATATCTAGCTAACGAACTAAATATAGGACGTTCCATTATGTAACATATTAACATGTAGTAAATGTACTGCCTCAGGTTGTCGCACGCACTGTATGTGTGCCTAGAGAAAGCAGCCATCCATGATTAGCTAAGGGATAACTGTACCACGCGATACCGTGCACCTGTTTTGCACTTGTATGGTCTAGCTAGTCTCCCCACGTCTTGCTTACTCATCACCCATACGTCCAATCCCCACTTATTGTGTATACATACGTCCCATCCCATCATAACACGCACTGTATTGCCTAAGGTATCTATCTAATAAATATGAACCATACTAATACATCTTATTAATTATACACACCTAGTTAACAGTATACACATATAAATATGATTGTGTCATGATAATTGATTTATATTAATATAAAATTTATAATTTCAGGATAAACAAGATCATCAGTTGTTATCTTCCTGCTTGGATATGGTGAATATCTCCATGAATATGTTAAATATCATATCTATGATACGGTATCGTATTCATGAATCTCGTATATATATATATATATATATATATATATATATATATATATGGCATTATAAATGTTGACCTATAATGAACAGAAACCTATTTATACGCATACTCCATAATATATATATATATGTAGATTATTATCATATCTACTTATATTCATGAATCTCGTATATATATGGCATTATAAATGTTGACCTATAATGAACAGAAACTAGATTATAGTCATACCTACTTATATTATTATCATTACAAATATACCTTTGCATTCCCAGTTTATTATATATATATATTATTCACGTGTTATATCATATCCGTATGTTATGTATTGTTCCTGTAATAAATGAATGAAATGTGTTACATGATTCTTTTTTTTAAAGATACCTATCCAACAAGTATCCATGATGCGTATCGAATACATAGCCGCATGATCTGCATCGAACACGAATCACTTTGAATCAATGATACGTGTTCGATGCTTATCATATACGTATTAACTGATACCGCTACTTACTGGCGCCACTACCCCCTTCCTTCCCCTATATCATTAAATTAATTGATGATACAATTTATTATATTATACAATTACTTGTTAAATATATAATAGATTATTATACTATTAATTATATTATACTCATCAATGATGATTCACATTTTATAATTGCTAACGTAAACCTAATGAAATTTCATTATATATTTACATATATTAGATGAATTCGAAAATAAATGTGGTATGTAATAAATATTAATGATAAAAAAATAGCAAATATATTTTGATCTTATTTTATAAATACTAGTCAGTCCATAAATAAACAATTCACATCTCCCATCAATAACCTAAAACGAATGAACATTACACCACTATCTAAATCAATATATTTTCATCCTACATAAACACATGAGATAAATTCTATTATAAAAAAGAATAAATCAAATCTGATTATCTAAATATGAAATTTAAAAAAAATTAAAAATATTACATTGACATTCCTTTAACCATATTTTTAATCTAAGTTTATCGTCAGGAACTTTTCTCTAAATATGAAACTATTTTCCATTAAGCCCACTCATACAAAAAACATCACTAGTATATCTAACTACAGGCCTATATAAATTTTAAGTCAATTATCTAAAATTCTAGAAAAATTAATATATAATATACTAATAAAATTAATATAATATAGACTAATAAAATTCATACTAAATTATAACATAATAAATACTACCCAATATGGTTTCCTTAAAAAACATAATACTACTTATGCTATACTAGATATCTACAACCATATAATGGAAAATAAAAAAGAAAATATAGCTAAAAATACCATATTTTTAGATTTAAGCAAAACTTTGATACTATTGACCATTCTATTATAATTAGTAAATTAGGTGAACATGGAAATAGAGGGACTCCTCTTAAACTGATAATAACTAATTACATAATAGAACACAACTAGTTAAAATAAACATATATGATTCTGATATAATCATAAATGATATTGGTGTACCCCAAGGCTCCATAATAGGCCCTTTACTATTCATCATTTAAGTCAATGATTTATCATTTTATTTAAAAGATAATAATGTTAAATTTACAGTATATGCAAATGATATTGCTATACATTTTACAGCTGATAATAATATAGAACTACAAAATTTAATTAAAAAAACCCTAATAAAAATAGAAATATGGCATAAATAAAACTCAATATTAGTAATACAGAAATGATAAATTATAACTCAAATAAACATCCAAACAATATAATTACATTAAATTATATATATATATATAAATAACGTATATAATTATAAATACATTGGTATTAATCTTGATAGCAAACTTGATTTCAAAAATCTTATAATTAATTTAAATAATAAATTCTCCCAAATTAAATTTTTCATCTCCAAGTTGAGCAAATTCATAAAAACAAATTCATTGATAATCATATATAATATATTATTTATTATCATATTATTTTCCTACTATACTTAAACTATGGTAATATACTATGGGGGAATAAATTCTCAAATAATACTATAAATACAACAATTATTCAAAAAAATACCATAAGAATAATAATTAAAAGAAAATTTCGAGATGATACCAAAGAATTATTCAAATAAATAAAATGCTTGTATTAGATAAGCTAACATATTATTATACACTAATACATATGCATAAACAATATTACAATCAATTACCAAAAAACTTAACTAAAATACACATAGGTACACATACCCATACCCACAAATAATACACATACCTAAAAATATTAAATATACTCTACGGAAAAATAAAACGTATTCTATACCAAAAATATGTTACTCAATGATGAATTATAGTATATATAAAAAAAAATTATGAATTTAAAATTTTAAATAAATTTTTAAATTTTTAAAAACTATAAATAAAAAAAAATAAATAAAAAAAAAAAAATTGTATAACAAATATATATATATAAATTATTTTTATTTTTATTGATATCAAATTTTGCCAGTCTCAGTAATGTTTTTTATTTATTATTATCTTTTATTTCTATATGTAAATATGAAATATATAGTTAACTGTTACAATTAAACAATCACTGTTCCTGCACTTATGTACCTGTCCCATTTACTGTACGAATGAATCGATGGCAACAACCTGTAAAGACCAATGTCTTATTTTGAAACCATTTGAATAACGAAGAAAGAAAACGAAAAAGAATACTAAATGAAAATAATGAAATTAAATTACTCTAATAAACTATATCTATATATCTATCTATATATATATATATATATATATATATATATATATATATATATATATATATATATATATATATATATATCGAAGCGTATGTAATACAGTATACATTTTAAATCAAATATAATTAGAGAAGTTAATGAAGGTTATATAATTGTATATATATATATATAAATTGTATATATAATATATAAATATATAACAATATAATATATAAATATATACCTATAGATTATATAATCAATTTTCAATTATAAATTAATTCTTAAAATCAATGGAAAAGTAAACACCTCTTTATAAGAAAACATCTCTAGGTAAGAAACAATTATTTAAAAAAAACAGTTTCTTATAGAGAGGTTTAACTGAATATATATATATATATATATATATATATATATATTTATATATATACGTATATATATATATATAAATCAAATTAAAAAATACATATATAAACACAATTATATACAATTATTATTTAAAAAAATATAAGATATAAATAGGTTAAATTATTTTAATTATATGTATTTTTATTTCAAAACATTTAGTGTTATAAAATCAAATTAGGTAGCTCATATTATATGTTATATAATATATGATTATAGTATATAATAATAAATGTATATATATATTCAAAATATGTAGATATATAATAGAAATAAATTGATTAGTCTAAATAAAACTATACAACTATTTAATTTACTTATTGTATTTGTGATATTGGCTATAGGAACAACCGATAAATATAAAATCGTATAAAAACAACCATGAAATACACAACCGTACAAGCATAACAGTGACATATAAAAACCTTATAAGAATAACGATGAAATATACAAACCGTATAAGAATAACAGTACAGATACCACAAATTACATGATAACAGTGACTATGTGATACAGTGTATATTATACACATCGAACAAGAACAACCATGACATATAAACCTATCAAGAAAAACCGTATAAGAACGACCTTGAAATATACACACCTTATTTATTTTATTTTACAGTTGTTCTTTTACAGTTTGTGTATTTCACTGTTCTTGTACTTTTTGTATATTTCACGGTAATTATTTTACGGTTTTTATATTTCACGATTGTTCATGCAACCGTAATTGTATATTTTAATTGTATATTTTTATTTGCAAATTATATTACCAGCTAATTTATTTTATATTAAACATCTTTAAATCTGATAATTATTTCTGTATAAAAATATATACAAGTATAAAGTATCATAAATAGTAATGCATTATTATTATTATCTTAATTATTATTCTTTGCTACTATCATATAGTGCACCGAGGTAGAATTTAAATAATATATACCATATTAAAATAATTACAACATTCATCCATTTTTCAATTATAATATACTATTCAGTATATTAACTTATTTTCTATACATATAATGATTATGAATTTTGTTATATAATTTTAATTATTATATAAACATATAATATAATTTTAAATAACATTGTGTAGTAATATTGACCCTAGACAATATACTATAGAATCTATCTTTTACATAATTAAACAAATAATCAGAATATTAATTACGGAAAATTTAATATTATACTATATCTATAATTAAATTATATAATATTTTAAGTATTCATTATATTATTATTAATTAATTATATTCTATACATATATAAATATGTTAAATTAAGTAATGTATTATTACAATAATATATATTAATAATAATGTAGATGTTATCTATTACATAGGTACAACTTTATAGGTTATTTAATATAAAATATTACATTTTAATATCAGCTGGCAATCTAAAAATAATAATATACGATATCTATAATTATATGCGGAACAATATCTATAATTTCAAATACTAAATATTTTTAGGTAATCTCAATTTTAAAAATGTACATTTTTTCTAATGTCGCTACTGACGCTACTAGATATCAAATATAACATAGCGAATGCATATTGCCCTCCCCGATTATACATAGTATACACAGTGCATGTATGCTGTGTATCGCTGCAGCCTATTGCTGATTACGTAACGATACTAACCGGAAGCTGTTCTGATTACAGATGATAACAGAGGGAAACATGATGCTGGTGTTAGAGTGATGGTTGATGGTGATATCTACCGGATGACCTAAGTAGTAGCGTCCTCTATCTTGAACCTAGAGAGTCACGTGATTACAGCACGTGAGGTTAATGTTTGGTCACGTGTGATTATCATAGAAATGTTACGTAACCATGTCTATAACATTAATGTATACCTCGGTTACCATGGAGAAGGTCAACGTGTTATTGTTATATAATTAGTGTATACGTATTACATAAGTTTTAAATAAGTGTTGCATAAGGATTACATAAGTAATGTATAAGTATTGTATATAGTATATAAGTATCAAATACATATTTTTTAATTATTATATAACCATGGTATTTTATAAGTTATATTAATTAAGATAGTATATTTAAGTTTAACAATTTTAAATTTATAAAAACGAGAATATTATTATAGTAAGGTAATACAATTTTATTTTATTTTATTTTTTTATATTTATTTAATAATAATTTACAAAATATTCAAGTCTACATATAAAGTAAATATTTAATAACATTCCTATATATAAAGTATTATTATATAACATATTTTAATTATGTTATAAATGTTATGAACCTGATATATAAATATTCCTATTCCAGTAAACAGAACAATAATCCAAAAATACCTACATTGTAAATTAGTAAAATAATATTAAAGTAGTATGCTATATTATTGATATAAATATATTTAATATAACATCGGGAAGGGGTAATACTAATATATATTTCAAAAATTATATATATTAATGTAATAATATTAAGTATATAATATTTCAAAAGGTAAAAATTATGAATTTTGTTATATGAAAAAAAAATTCTAATGAAACGCATTTGATTGTTTAATAAATACCAAATATTAAATTTGCATGTTTTAATTGATTTATTTTACAATGTATAATGGATCTTAGTATTTTACTAAAATCACTCTTTTTAAGCCTTATAGTAAGATCCAATGACCTACTTATATTGACTTAGGGGAGGGAAGGGGGTAGTGGCCGAGGACGGAGTGGTGGCCGTTTTAATTAACGCTTAAATGGTGCTTGATAGGATAAAAAGTTCTATATACGATATTTAGACAATTAAAATATCTATAATATATGTAAAATTATTGTTTTAAATAATTAATTAATTACTCTAATTTATTAAATAATAATTGTTTATAAAATGTTGAGAAAAACATGATTATATATATGTATGCTTCTTTATGTGTAAGAGTATGTGATTATATAATTACATCATTGATTCAAATAAGGTGTGTATGCATTATAAATATAATTATGTAATATTACATAATTAACAAAATATAAATCGAATATATTACGAGACACCTATCGCATTTGCTGGTACTAGCGGCCACTACTACGGCCTTGCCTTATTTTAGTGCTTTTTTAATGCCTAATCAAACGTTTATATTCTTAGGTAAAACACTTTATATATAAAAATGAAATCATAGTAGTCTAGAACTATATAATTTCTAGTTAATTCAAAAAAATATGAGCCTAAAATCCAGTATTTATCGATATATTAGAAATCTTCTGAGGCATATTAATTATCGGTCACTACTCCCTTCCCTCCCCTATATATATATTTGTATCACTAATATGTATTATAAATAATAAAATGTGTCTTTCAATGAAACGATTGAAGCCATATCTATTATATATTGATAAAACTCTATAAATATATCATATTATAGATTTTGATATTTATTATAGGGACAATATTTAAACTAAATATATTATTGAGGCTATTAGAATATATATTACCTATGAACAAACAATATAATTATACAACTATGTGTTCAATGTGAATAATAATAATTAAATTTATGATCATATTTATTAAATAATAATTTAATTTTAGCGATGCCAGGTCATCAAATATATGTCATATATAGATATATAATGACACAAATAAAAATAGGACATTTAACCAAGTAAAATATATATCTATCATCTATCAAAGTTTAGGATTATATGCTATAGTAGATATATATTAATTAACATGAGAGTTAACAAATACTATAAAATTACTTTTGTCTAATCAATTGTGTTGTCTTTAAACAAAATATTTTAACACCAAAGAGTAATAAGTAATTTCATTATTGAGAAACATTTTAAAATAGTTAATAATTATTGTATAGAATTATACCAGAAATTTAAACAATTTAGATAATGTTGCTTTATAATAATAATAATATCAGATTCAGTTGATGACCGAGATCAAAAACCCAGGTATGGTATAGAAGTTCTATTGAACTTATCGAGATACCAACCTGCTCTTGGTAATGAGAGAATTAATACAAAATGAATAAATACAAAATGAATAAATATAAATAAATATTTTACAATTCTATATTGTTCATTCGTGTTCTGTCTCATAAAAAAGCAATACAATAAAATTAAATATATCTCTCAATACCAAGAAATCATCATGTATATAACAATAAAATAATAATAAAATATAATAAAAATATATAATAAAATATTAAAAAATGTAAAAAGATACTAAAATAATAAATAAGTTAAACTATAAAAATCAAAGAAAACTAAAGATCAAAGGCTAGAGATAAAAATATGTACAATACGAACAATTTAAAAGAGCTAAAAAGAAGAAAAGATGATCATGTAAATAAAATAACAAACAATACAGATAAGGTGTAAGTGATTAAATATAACTATTTAAAAGCATGTTTTTAATATGTATTGTAAAAGTATTCAAATTCGTCAAAGATGATGTGGTTGTATTTAAAGAATTCCATAAATATGCGCCTTTGTAACGAATACTAAATTTATCATGATCAAATCTTATTTTTGGTATTAATAATGTAAGTAATATATAAATTGAAATACATAATATGTTATTTTTCTATAATAGATAGAATATATTTTTTTATTCAAATAGTAAATTTCTAATAGTTACATAATTTAATCATTTGTAATATATTTGAACAATTAAAATAATAATTTTAAAGTTCCCGAAAAAATAATCGAAAAAATATATATTTTTATGATATTTACTTGAAAAAAATATTATATCAGACAGATTTAAAAAGATGGACAACAAAAATAACGGAAATAAATTTGAGAGCTCTTCTTTTACATAGCCTTAACAAATGTTTAAATAATATTTGTTATTGTAACTTATTTTTAAAAACTAGTAAAAACAAAATACAACTTTTATTATAGAATTTAAAGAGATTATTGACAACAAAATCCCAATATTTACTATATTGGGTATTATTTTTTTATAAATAAATATATATATATATATATATATATATATATATATATATATATATATATTAAATATGTTGTATTAATTTTTACTAAAAATATAAATTATTGAATAAGTTCTTGTAAAATAAGTATTAATAATAAATTAAAAACATGTACAATTCTTACACCTTGTAAATACTTTTTTAATAAATATTTGAAAAAACTAAAATATTACTTTTTTATAGAATATAATAAGCTTCCAATAATACTATTTTCATTACAATATCGTTAATATAAAAAATCTAACTGTATACTATATATAGTAACTACTATACTATAGTAACTATTTTCTCATTCATTTTCACAAAAATATAATGATTATATAATGTTTATATAAACATTAATTATGTCAGATATCTAGTATATGACATAGATTGGGGTTAACAAATTAAAGCAATTTTCTAAGTGATAGTAAATTCATGTTACGTTAGTTAAAGAGTAAAATAAGTATAGAATATAATAAAATAATGCTACATATAAAATTCAAAAATAAAAATTAACAATAGATCTGCGCAAGCGTAATATCGTAGCATATATAGCATGTATAATGTGAATTATTTACTTTCAATCTTCTTATTTAAATTTCGACTCCAATTTGTATACTAGATAGCATACTCGATTATTGTATAAATAAAGTTTTTATTTTATGTATATGTTTATATTTTCGATATCTATTAGATACATGATTACCGATTTAAAAAATGATCAGATTTACCATATGGGTGGCCAATAAAAACCTGCAAATTAAAATTAAAAAGCAAATATAACATACATATCTATAGGTACCTATAGGTACCCGCATATAAAGTTGCACGAATATCCTCGAATATACACAATATGTAGAGTTGTACATTGTACACCACTATTGAGGCACGGTTGTACAGTACACCGCATACAGAAGGCATACACATAGGCACATAAGTGCTGTTATACGTACTATTACATACATCGTGTATAATAACCTTCGAGCTTTTGAAGGTTGTTTCTCCATGATATTCGCTATAGCACTCATAGAGATAGCGCTACTGTGTTCTCTCCACACACTGGTCATACTCTTCTGTTTACTTTCATTCGCTTTCTCGTTGATATACTCTCCGCTTTCAACTTCTACTTCTTTATGAGCGTTTACTAGAATAATTATTTATTAAAATACTATTTATTGAATTTGTTATGAATACATTTATATTGTAGCGGCATTTCATACACTATACAGACATATATAGTTATACATGTTATCACGTTCTATTGGACACCACATCTACTATTATATATAGGAACAAATAACTAATGCATCCTACAGCATGAATCCACCTTTATATATATATATATATATATATATATATATATATATATATATATATATATATATATATATTATATTATATAACTACGTTTACTATATCTCGTTCAAGTTAATAAATTAATGTTGTTATTGTTAATATATGTATTCTACTGGGTATAATCTAACAATAATCCTACATTGGTGAAACCGATAGTTTGAGACAATGATAGACATACAGACTAATTACACCGTGAATAATACCAAAGATTTTCCAAAGGAAAGATATTGCACTCCCTATCTATCTCTGGTACCTAAAAATATAAATTTAAAATGAAATAACAACATTAACACTAGATGGCGAAATAGTATATGAAATGTTAAATCATGTGATATTTAATAAATAAATTGTTATTATCGACACAACTTTTTTATTATTAATTATATCAAAAAAGTAAAATATGAAACTTATATTACTTTTTCATCCTCTTTCCAATGGTATCAATAATTTTATTCTATAGAATTGCTATAGCTTCAAAAAATCTAATTGCTATATTATATTAAATATATATAATTGATAATATATATCATCATTTATAATATACTTTTATATTATATATAAAATATTATAATAATTATATTACATTAATATATATATAGGTATATTATAGTGTTTAATTAAATAAACAATATTATATAATCAATATAATAATGTATAATTATGATGACAAATAATTACGAAATATTCACAGCTCCAATTTGAATTTAATATGTTAATAATTCATAGTTTTAGAACATTTAAAATTAATATTGTACTTTTAAACTTTGAATATAATATTCTTAAAGTATATTACAAATAAACACTTAGATTTCAACATATAATGATATAGATTTCTATGCGAATTTTATAATTTAAAATACATATACAATATTATCCATATAAAAGAATATTATTAAAATATTGACATTTGATGAAACTGTCAGTTCAAAATTACAATAAATATAGAAAATTCTTATAATCATATTAATACCGCTAGATGGCCATATCGAATTATTAGGTTACACAAATATACACAAGTGCAATATCTTTCCTTTGGAAAATCTTTGATAATACTACAATACTTACATTGTAAAATGTAATTTGATCTATACGATGTATTTAAAATATTTAGAATAACTAAATTTTCAAATGATTGCGAATCGATATTGTACTTCAAAAATTTCATAAATTTAGAGTTGTAACGAACAATTAAGTTTATTGATTATAAAAATAAATAATATTAATATTTAAAAAGAAATTATACCTATATGAATTAGAATTACATTGATTAACATTTCATACATTAATTATTTTTTGATTTCTATTATATTTGAGGAGATCTCTAGGGTGTCAATATTACGTGCATGTCGATATTAGAGCACTCTCCCCTATCTGTTTAATACTAGCTCTGTTCATTGCATACTGAACACTATGCAGTATGTACAATGTAAAACTAGATCATATATCATATATTTGATAAATATTCATTGTATAAAAAAATGTGTTTTTCCAAATCATGTTTTTGTAAAAATTTGACAAAAAATATTTCGTAATCAATTAGAGTTTAATTAATTATTTTAAAAAATGTACCCTATATTATAAATAATCTGGTTATCTAAATATTGTATATAGAACTTGTTATCATATCTAGCAATATTTAAGCGTTAATTAAAACGAACACCACTCTGTTTTCGGCCCCTACCCTGTTCCGTCCCCTACATACAATTATATTTAGTAATAAATAACAAATAATAAAAATTAAAACAACATATTATTTTAACTATTTAAATTATAAATATGCATAATATTCGTATTTATATATTATAATATTATAATATTCGGACCACATACAAAATACATGTCTATCAGTTATCTCGATATTTTAAAGGAAAACAACGAATACCACTTGTACTAAGAAAGGGAGAAATAAAGTAAAATAATAACTGGTAACTTTATCATCATAAATAGAATAACTGCAATCAATACAGATGTTGGAGAAACAGAAGACAACATATAATATTATTAAAGGGGATATCGCCATAGGACGACCATTATGTGGAATTTACATGTACATAGATAGGGAACGCATTGCCTACGTTTGTTGAGAGTTTCGATAACAAATGTTATAGAGTTTGAAAATTTATTTTTGTTAAATAAAAAGAATATTTATATCTATAATCCTATAGATACAAAATATATATTTTACATGTATAATAATAGACATACTTTTATTTTATTTTATTTTTTCAGCAATTTTATAAAATCTAATACATTATTATTATATTTTTTAATATTGTAGAATATTCTGGAATTGTGTATACATATGTAAATTATATATAGTAAAATAAATTAGGTGGATCGCTTTAGTACTTTTATCTAAATACTCAATTACATATGCAAACATAGCAACACTTTTATTCCGAGTAAAACGCATTGAAAAGTAAAATAACTTAGATTCAATCATACATAATTTGTATTAAATAATCTCCAAATTTGATCGAAAATTCGCTGTTTATCAGACTATATTATCTATGTTAACATTCAAATCACTTAAAACAATTATATATAATTTTTTTCTATCACTTAGTGGTAAAATATTTATATATATATATACATTATATTATATATATATAATGATTTTATTTTATAGTAGATTATATTCATTATTTAATATTTTTCAAATTATATAAATTGAATATATTTTCTATTATACCAAAAATAATTGCCAATGAAATAATATTGTTAAAACATTTGATAATAATTTACGAGAATTTCGGGGTCAACCAATAGAATAATATTTATGATTATTACTTATATTATTTTAAAGTTAACAATTTAGTATTGCTATCATTTTATATTTAATTAAAGATTATTTTAAAATCAAAATATAGACTAAATAGTACACATAAATAAGACCATTTTGAACAATATATTTTGTTAATGTTAAAATAAATATTATATTAAATAAGTAAAACTATATAAAATTAAGTATATATACTTAAAGTATATAATCTATAGATTATTAAATGTTCTAAATAATATTTATTAAATAACAATAATATTTGTATCTTTTATATGTGAATTAGATGCATACTATTTATGAAAATCTATACCCTCAAACTTAACACTTGTATCCAGATAGTAAAATATGAATAATATATTATATTGTCATCCTTCAATAGTATCATTATTTGTATTATATTTATAAAATACAAAATCAGAATGATAAACATAAATAATTGTTATTAAATAATCTCCTAATTTGATCGAAAATGCACTTTTTATCAGACTATTTTATGTAAAATATGTATATATATATACTAATACATATGATTGTATTTTATCACAGATTTTAATAATTATTTAATATTTTTCAAATTTAACAAATTGAATATATTTTCTATTATACGCAAGAAATAATAGCCAACGAAATGATATTGTTAAAACACGTGATAAGAATTTACGAGAATTATAGATTAATATTTATGATAATTTCGAAAATATTTTAGCCCTAGTTTTTATTTGGAAATTTGAACGTTTTTAATAAGTAAGAAATAATAATAATAATAATAATAATAATCAGATTGGTTCGTCGTAATAAACGAGAATGAACCCAGGTAGATATAGAAGTTCATTGAACTTATCGAGATATCTACCTGTCAGCAAAAGGAATGGAAAAAAAACAAACAGTAATAAAATTTACAAAGATAAAATAAAATTGGAAATTAAAAGTAAAATATAAATATAAAGTAAAATTTTAAATATTAAAATAGTTAAAATACAAATAAATATTATATATAAATAATAATAAAAATAATAATAATAGATACAAATAACAATAAAACAAGACGTGTACAAATAAAGAGGGAAAAACAACACATAGTTCATAAAACGACCACAACGAACGAATAGTATAAGGCTACCAACTTTCAGTAAGGATGTGCCAAATCCTTAATACCTTGAGATGATCCCACCACAATCACACCGGTAAACTTAGTACTCGGCATATAATACACCACCGCACGCTACAATCAATATACAAAAAACACGAAATTCCTCCTCTTTATAAAATAAAAAATAAAAAAATATAATATAAATAATAAAATAATAATAAACAGTTAATAAAAATAATAAATAGTAATGAAAAATAAATCTTATAAATAAAATTACAATAAAATATATACAAGACATAATAATAATAATAATAATAATAATAATAATAATAACAATAATAACAATAATAATAATAATAATAATAATATTAATAATAATAGGTAACTCGTAATACAAATTTAATCAAATAATAATAAGAATAATAATAAACAATACATTTAAAAACAAATGATAATACAATTGTTAAAATATATAAATATTGTAAACAAATAATTTAATTAAAAACTATTCCAATTACTGAATTTCATCATTTGAATAAAAATAAATAAATAAATAAATAAGACTTTAATAGTGACCAATAATTTTTTGTTTTAAAACATTTAAAAACTTTTTCAAAGGGTTAGTGGTTTTGATATCAATAGATAGTGAATTCCATAACATAGGACCTTTATAACCAATACAGAATTTATCATAACAACGTGATATATTGGGAACAACGAATTCATTAGTTGACCTTAGAGAATATATTGTCTTTTTTTTATTAAATAACTTAATAATTTGTGGATGTATATTATTATTGTACCAAGCTTTATACATGTATTTGTAAATATTTAAATTAATAATATCATTAAATTTGAGAATACGTTTATGTATATAAATATGGTCAATATTTGTTCTATTATGTAGATAATAAATTGATCTTAGACATCTATTTTGTAATATAGTAATACATTTAATATTACTAAAATACGTATTACCCCAGAGTATTGAGCAATAATGCAAATGACTATGGAATAAAGAGTAATATATGTTCATAAGGGATTCTCTATTCAATTTAGATTTTAATCTATTTATTAAAGAGATACATCGATTAAGTTAGTTTTTAATATTATGAATCTGTTTTTTCCAATTGAGATTTTCATCTATAAATATACCCAAAAATAAAATATAAGATGATTGCTTTATAATTAAGTCATTAATTTTTATGCAAATGCCTGCCACTATGCATACCTGCATTGGATACATTGGATACCCGGTTTAGATATGAATTTTAATATTTTATTTTGCAAAATCTTTGATATAACTCATATAATCCTAATACGCATGTAAGTTGTGCATAGCATAACATGGTTACATCGGTTAGGTATTACTAATATTAATCTTAATACATAGTTAAATAACATGTAATGCCTATAAAATACTATAACATTATCCGAATTATTAATATTTATATTTCTCATATTTCAATAAGTAATTCATCATTATTATATAATATATATTCTGAATTTATATTATATATGTATACGTATACTAAACCTTTAATGTTATTATTTTCTATGTGATTTTTCATTTTTCTCATATTTTGAATATATTATTATCTTGTATTTTCTGTGTATTAATTGGTAATGATATTGTTAACATCTAATTAATAATATATTAATGTATTAAGGATAAGAATCCTTATAATCGATTATAATTATAATATATTATTAATAAAATATAAACTACTTAAATGTATCTAGAAAACATATTCGTCAATAAATATAGTATTAGTAATACAATTAATAATATTTTGTATATATAATTCTCTACCTATAGGTATATATGATATATCATGTACCATATAATGTAGATAATTACATATATATATATTACTACATTACAACTATATAACCATTATATTACCACTATATTATCACTATATTACCACTATATTACCATTATATTACAACACGGTATTACTAAGTACTAATTTATAAGGATACTTTATTACTATATTACCACTTATATATTTCGCTGTATCTGTGTATCTGATACTTTCATAATTAAAAAGACAAACTTAATCATCTTATTCAATTGTTCTTTATTTTAGTTGTTGTCATGAAACCAAGGCAATTATTCATAATTTAATTATTATATTTAATATAAATAAAAATATTAAATTAGCTATAACCTAATTAGTTAAAATTATTATATTTCATATAATTATCATATAATTATCATTTCCTATTAAGACTTTATCATGTATAAGCATTTGTAATATATATATAAGTATATTAAACCTATAACTATTAAATACGCTATGATATTTAATGTAATAGATAAAGGTATACAACTAATTGATTACTAATTAGTAATACTGTTTAGTATATGTATACTATTTTCCATTTTCTATGTGAAATGTTATATATATATATATATATATATATATATATATATATATATTATAAATATAGATATTTGTATACATGTATGACTTAGATAATGAAGGTGATGTATGTAGAGTTATATATATATATATATATATATATATATATATATATATATATATATATATATATATACATGTATAATTCATGATACACCCATGGGTGTATAATTCGATTACTTATATATATATATATATATATGTGTGTGTGTATAGACAAAGTTCAATATGTTAATATACTAACACTAAATCCAGGATAATATGTGATTGACTAATTTACTTGTATTTAAAGTTTAGCCATATACTTAATGTATCTGAACTACTTAGGTGGTTGTATGTAATGATAATACAACGATGCGCTATCATATATAACTAATAACTGAGTGCCGCAGCCCAGATGTGTATGGCCTTATATAGTAAGAGTAATGACCACACACCTGGAATCCATTGACTGTTGGATATAAGTGTCACACGTCATTAATCCTTTCATCGTGTGCTACAATCGATACTTTGATGCAGCGGTCGCTTTTATTTAAGCGTCACCTAAATGTCATGTTATCTGTGATGTGATGCACTCGTATTCATTCACTGAATTAGTTCACTGAATAATATACACTATAATCTATGATTATTTAATAATCATGCCTAATATACAGACTTACACACACACACATATATATATATATATATATATATATATATATATATATATATACATATATGTATTTGGGTTTTTTTTTAAATAATATATATATATATATATCCAAGGAACACAAAATTGATCAAACTTAAGTCAATATGACTTAAGGCAAACTTGTTTCAAAAGTTAGTTACCTGTGATACCGAACACCTAATGCAGTGAACCAAGTATGGACCAAAATAAAACATAATTTACTGAACCAATTGGTAACTTAAGTTTGGTCTAAGATAAAAACCTAATTTAGCAAGCCAAGTATGGATCAAGATACAACTAAATTCAGCGAACATTATATGGGCCAAAAATGAGATATGTAAAAGAACATATCATACATATTTATCATTTCTATTATATGTATTATCAGTAATCATTATTATAATATATTATAGAATTTCATTTCAGTTACATTTAAAAACTTAGATTCAATAATAATACCCTTTTAATATTAAATAAAATGAAATGAATTATTTTTTTAAAAGAACCCGTTTGAATAATATATATTATAAACAATTATTTGTTAATATAATAAAATAGCCCTTTTAGGGTATATAAAGAAGTTTTTATTAGATTGTATGAAGTATACACCAGATAGAGAATACAAACAACAATACACAATAAACAAACATCATATAAAGTAAATTGTAGGTTATAGGTTAGAGGCTCATGGATATATATATATATATATATATATATATATATATATATTATAGACATATATTACCATATAGTGAGACATATGTGAAATATTTGTGTAAATATATGTGAAATGACTTGATGACGTTTCAGCTTTCAGGTAAAGGGTGCACCAGATCCTATGTCGTGGGTGACTATCTTTAGCCACAAAATAGACTGCTGACATCCCTACTCACGTAGACCTATCACCAATCATCCACCACACACATGCCGCTCTCCACTTTAATATACCAATCACATTATATATATATATAAACAATATAAAAATGATATAGCCTCTACCAAAAAAAATAAAATATAAAATAAATAAACACAAGAAAAAACAAAATTTAAATAATAAAATAATAAAATCAATTGTTAATAAACTAAATGTATTTAGATCTTAATTTAGATCTATTTTAATCTTTTTTAAAAAATATAGTCATATATTCACTTCGTCTTATTGATGATGGAATACAGTTCCAGCTTACCGGTATGTAATAAACTGTATAGAATGTATTAATATTATTATAGATCATGGGTAAAATAAAAGTATTAGTATTGCGCATTGAATATTTATTTAATTCAAATTGAAACATATTTTTTTATATTTTCACTTCCTGTTTACTATTATTCTGTCAAACATCAATTTAATTCCAAATTAATTTAGCCTGCTTAATCCGATATCCAGATAAGTTTTCCATGAATATTTTATAATCATCACATTTATAAACATATAACACACATTGTTTACTTATTAATTATTTTTTTCACGCACTACTTTGTCATTTATTCAACTTTATATCATTCATATTTAAAATATTATTAAAATCATTGGAGCATATCATTTCTATTATATTGTTGTTTACATTTTTCTCTATTCTATTATTTTTATTTATAATCTCTATATTCATATTATAATCTCTATATTCATATTATAATTTCACTATTATTACACGTCTTACACTATTCATATACATTCATATACATACATATACATTATATACATTCATATACATTATAAACATTCATATACATTATATACATTCATAACATTATATACATTCATATACACTATATACATTTTATTTTGTATTAGTTTATATACATTTCATTATATCTATAATTGCATAATTAATTAGATTTAATTATAATAATTAATTATTACATTAAACTATATACATTATATATTTATGCATTGCCATGTATATTTGTGCTTATATCCAATATAAATAAACAATAAAGTATATATATATATATATAAATATACTTTTTTAATATTTTTAATATATTTGTTTATATATATATATATATATATATAAATATATATATATATATATATATATATATATATATCATTTTATCCTTTTATTATTCTATGTATAATAAATAAGATACATTATATATAATAGCATATAGCATATAACATATACAAATATTTTAAATATTTCGAAAATATATTACTTATAAAAAATGGCAAATAAAAAAAAAAATGACAACATTAACTTAAATTTAAAGGATTTTAATGAAATATTATCTAATCAAAAAATTATAATTGACAATCAAGCAATAATAATTGAAAAAAAAAATGATGACAATTACTTAAATTTAAATGATTTAAAAGAAATGTTATCTAATCAAAAAATAATAATAGATAATCAAGCAATAATAATTGAAAATCAAAACACAATAATTAACAAATTAACAAATACAACACATAAGTCAGATTTACAATCTTTCGCAGAAATTACAAAACTAAATATAAACTCAGCAATCCAAACTAATATGACCAATACTATAAGAAAGACAATAAATGAAAATAATGTTAACGTTGAAAAAAATAAATCCATAATACTGTATAATGTTAAAATGGAAAATGATGACAATTTCGAAACAAGAACAAGTAATGAATTAAATAAAATACATGATATACTGAAAAATACTGAATGTGATTATAAAATAACTAAATACCATAGAATAGGAAAATATGATGATAAAGCTAATAAAATAAGACCAATAAAAATAACATTTAATACAGAAAACGAAAAACAAGACATTATAAATTCAGCACATAAATTAAAAAATACGCAGTATAGTAAGATTAGTATATCACAAGAATATACAAAAGAACAATTAATAGAAATACAAAAGCTCTCCATAGAAGCTAAAGGTAAAACAATCAATGGACACAAATTTGTGGTAAGATGTTCAATAAATAATACATTCAAAATAATAGAATTACAAAATAAAAATGAATAACTCAAAAGAAGAAAATGAATATATAACAACAAACAATTTTAATAAAATAAACAAAAAAATAGACGAACATAATCTAACATTTATACATCTAAATATACGAAGTCTTAATCACAACTTTGAATACTTGACAGATTTTTTAAATTTATTAACAAAAAAACCAGAAATAATTTGCCTTTCAGAAACCTGGCTAAATAACATAAATAATAATAACTTAAATATACCTAATTATAAACAGGTAATAAATAATAGACATTGTCAAGATAAGAGACGAGGAGGGGGAGTATGCATATACGTAACTAACAACCTAACATATAACATAGTAAATGAACTAACATTTAATATAATAGATTATCTAGAAATAGTAACAATAGAAATAATACAAGAAAGTGATAATAAAAATATAACAGTATCATGTATCTATAATAGTCCATTTAACAAAATAGAAGAGTTTAATACAATATTTTATGATAAATTTCATAAATTCATCAACAAAAAACTTATAATAATGGGGGATTTCAATATAGACACGACGAATAATATAAATTCAAAAATAAACCAACTAATGCACCAATTAGGACTAACACCACTTATACATTCTAATACAAGACCAATATACAATACAAATACAAACTTAATAATTGACCAAATCTACACTAATATAGATACAAATTTCATAGGAAAAAGTGGTATAATACAAGAACAAATAACAGACCATCTTCCAATATATGCAAACTTTAACTTAAATAACAGATTACTGAAAAATAAAACATTAATAACAACAAGAAAAATTAAAAACAATAATATTGTAACATTTATTAAAAATCTATTACAAATAAAATGGGACACTGTATATAATAACATTAATGCAGAAGATGCCTATAATATTTTCTACACTCAATATATAAATATAATAAACAAACACTTTCCCATAATCACTTCAAAAGTATCATCACAAATATTCTCTAAAAACTGGATAACAAATAACATAAAAAGAAAAATAAATAAAAAACAAAAACTATTTAACTCATATCTACAAAGTAAATCAGAATTAGATTTATACGTTTATAAATCTTATAGAAATAATTTACAAAACACAATAAAACAAGCAAAACAAAAATACATTAACAAACAAATAAACGATAACATAACATCGAAAGAACATTGGAAAACAGTAAATAATATCATTAATACAAATGTAAATAAACACAATATTACATACATTAAAGATAAAAATAATAAAAACACACTTGACTCAAGTAAAATAGCAAATATATTTAATGAACAATTTATTAATAATGCACAAATTATAAATGATCAATTTAAAAATCAAAATATAATAAATCCTGTAGAAATACCAAATATAAATAATTCTATATTCATAGAACCAACCAATAAACAAGAAATAACTTCAATAATAAAAAATAGTAAATTAAAAACCTCATTAGATATAAACCTAATTAACATGAAAATTGTAAAAATATCAATAGATTATATTTCATCACCACTAACATATATTTTTAATTTATGTATTAGTGAAGGTATATTTCCACAAAAAATGAAAAATTCCATAATAAAACCCATATATAAAAATAAAAACCAATACGAACCATGCAACTACAGGCCCATATCAATACTATGTCAAATTTCAAAAATATTTGAAAAAATAATACATCAGAGATTTACTTCATTTTTTCAAAAAAACCTAATTATATCTAATACACAATACGGATATACTAAAAAGCATAACACAACACATGCTATTTTAGATTTATATAACCATATATTAATAAACAAAGAACAAAATAAATCAATAAATACTCTATTCCTTGATCTAAGCAAAGCATTTGACACGCTAGATCACAACATATTAATAGATAAATTATATAAATATGGAATAAGAAGCAATTCGCTACAACTTATCAAAAGCTACCTAAGTAATCGAAAACAAGTTGTTTTGATAAATGATAAAAAATCACAAATATTATGTAATAATATTGGGGTACCACAAGGATCAATACTTGGTCCTCTCCTATTTATAATATACACAAATGACCTATCATTACTATTCAATAATAACCAACAAGTAAAACTTATAGTATATGCTGATGATACAGCAATAACATTTACAAGTGAAAACAATGAAAAATTAAAATATACCATAGATAATATGATTACAAAAATAGAAAAATGGTATACATTTAATAAACTTAAAATAAATATCAATAAAACTAAAATAGTCAATTTTAACTCGAGAAAACACAGTAACATACATCTAAAAATAAATAACATATCAATACAAAATGAAATAGAATATAAATATCTAGGAATAATAATTGACAAAGATATAAACTTTAAAAATCATATATTTAATCTTAATAATAAATTATCGAAAATACTTTACTCAATAAGCAGATTATCAAAATACATTAAGACAAAACCAATGATTATCATATATAACAGCCTATTCCTGCCACACATAATGTATGGAAATATAATATGGGGTAATATTTATAAAAGTAATCTTACAAATTTAATTCTCACACAAAAAAAAATCATAAGAATAATAAACAAAACCAAATATTTCAGAGAACATACAAATTTGCTATTTGAAAGGAATAATATATTAAAACTCAATAGTTTAATAAAATATAACACGCTAATATACATGCATGACCATCACAATAATAATCTACCACAAAATATTTATAACATACATAAAAAACACGAAAATAAAAATAAAAATAAATTAAGGAAATCACCTATCTACAAAATACCTTATACAAAAAAAAGTCAACTAATAAATAGTATCCTAACCATGGGACCTAAGTTATGGAATAATCTAAATGGAGATATCCAAATTATAAAAAACAAAAATTCATATAAAAAAAAAATAAAAAATCAACTCATTGAGATACAAAAAAAAATTAAAAATTAAAAAAAAATTAAAAAAAATAAATTATATAAAAAAATTATTATTATTATTATTATTATTATTATTATTATTATTATTATTATTATTATTATTATTATTATTATTATTATTATTATTATTATTATTATTATTATTATTATTATTATTATTATTATTATTATTATTATTTTGATGTTTATATTTTTAAATGATAATAAAATATCTTATAAAACATAAGAAGAAAACGAAATGAAAAAAAGTAAAGTAATTCAACAAAAAAAAACGTTCCGGTGATGGTGATGCAGGCGACAGCATAGAAAAGATAATTATCTTCATCTGAAGCCTTTTAGAGGAAACAATAATATAATGAATTTAATAATTCACATGATATATATATATATACAACTTTCTTCTAATAAATATTATTATTATTATTATTATTATTATTATATTGATATGAGAGTCATTTATAAATACTCTATACACAATGTTACAGTTTTATAGATTATAATGTTGTTAAAAGACATAATCTTGTTATTAATATTTTATGTTATTAATACAGTACTAGTTATATTAACTCGGCTTTTCAATTTAAATATTAATCTAATAATGTTATTTTGTGCAACATGTAATACATTCATTTTTAAGTTAGATTGCTGTGACATATAGAATAATAAATGAGTATGAGTATGTATGTAGGACGTGTTTTATATAATTGACGTAGTGTTGCTATTCCATAATAGAGTTTCGATTTAGCATCAATGAATTGTTGTTTCCTAGACAACTTATCATCAATTATTAAACCAATTTTATATTCTTAGACCGAGCTTTAATCATATTATCTAATGTAATAATTAAATTTAAATTTAAATTTAATTTAATTATGTTGAAAACAATAAATGAGGTTTTTAATATATTAATAGTTAATTTATTTATGACTAACCAGTTTCTTAATTGTAACAGTACATTATTCATTGATAACTCCAATTGAATACTATTTTCATTAGAAAACACGAGGTTTGTTGTCGATGATATATTTAAATTGGATATATTTACTAGATCATTAATGTATAGAATGAATACAATCGGACCAAGTATCGAACCTTGCGGTACTCCATATTCAAAACTATTCAGTTTCGAAGTTGCTTCATTATTAGAAACATATTGTTTCCTATTACTTAAGTGTGAAGTCAATAAAGATAAAATTGTCCATCTTAAACCATATTGACATAGTTTTTTTAATACAATTTTATTATTTATATAATAAAACGCTTTTTTAATGTCAATTGATATGACCCAAGTAATTTTATTTTTGTTAGTAACTATAGAATTAGTTAAATCTAATAATGCATCTTAAGTAGATATTTTATTCATAAAACCATATTATGAGGCGTTTATCAACGAATGTTTAGAAATAAAACTATTAAGTCTGTATTTTAATAGTTTTTCAATAATTTTATAAAATTGTGAAACTATTGATGTGGGTCTAACATTAGAGGGATCTTAATAATTACATCCTTTATTTAACACAATTACATTAAGTGTTTCATATTATAAGATAAATATTATAAGGAGTAAAAGATAATAACCTAGCACTAACAATCCTCTTTATTGATTTTTCAAAACATTTGACACAATAAACCGCAAAAAGATGAAAGAAATATATTTCTATAAGTATACTTATAAAATATGGCTTACCGGAAGAAACAGTTAACGCAATCTATAATAACACTCGATCAATGATACGTTAACCAGACGAAGATACACCTTTCTTCGAGAGTACCACCGGAGTGTTACAGGTAGACACTAGTGATCTAAAACAGGCCGAGTTTTTCGAGCCGATCCGGTGTAATATGCGAGATTCGCCGGCCACGTGATTACTTCAAAGAATTAATATAAATAATATATATAATGTTTATAAAATTAAAGAATAAATCATATAATATTTGTAATTAATTACGTAATTAGTAACTAATTAAGCTTACACCATTTAATATTATTTATATCATTTATTAACTAATATTTAATATTATAAATTACAAATGGGAGTGTTTCTTTTAAAATATAGGAGTGGTTTTATTATTAATAGAATTCAAATCTAAATTCGAATTAAAATATTATATGTATTATATAAATATCAGGATTAAATACAATATCTGATTAAATATTATATTTATTATATACATATCAGGATTAAATACAAATCTGACTACATTTTGTAATGGTATCTATTAACTAAGATACTCTTTAATCAAAAAAACAGTATCTTACTTAGATACCATAAAAAAAACGTTAAAAAGTAAATATATAAATGAATAAGCTATTTATTAAGCTAATATTTAATTTCATGTTAATAAATTATTATATAGTTTTAATAATGAAGTGTTTATAACATTAATTAAGTGTATAGAATATAAAATATAATCTATAATAATTAGATATATAGAAATTATACACGTTTGGTTACTCAATAAGATTTTGCGTGCTATTGAATATGACCATAACTTCGGGAATATTCGATATACATTTATTATAGTATAATTATTATAATAATATATTATTAAAATTATAATATTTACGTGGTTATAGACTATAAATTTAGTGTGTATATAAATTCAGTAATTATACAATATAATCACTGTTTAAAACAGACAAGATTTATATACCATGCATAGGCTATATGCATATATACATATATATATATCATTAGATTTTACCTATATGCATATATATATATATACCATTGGATATTCTTTAATTTACATATATGTATTCTTTCTAACTAAGTATACTTATATACTGAATATGAAGATATTAAAAACTATATAAAATACATTTTATATAAATATATGTATTTATAAATATATATGATAGGTTGACTATGAACAATTATACATTAAAATTGTAAATTTATGTCGATAATCTTGTTAAATATGTAATAATCTTTCTAAAAGTATTTCTGATATTAATATGCTAAGAATATATGTTTTACTGAATCATGTTTTGTGGAAAAATATTTTCAATATAACATTTAATTGAATTGATTATATAATTGTAGGATACATTGTAAGTTAAACATAATATAATATTAATTGTAGGATAATATAGTAGGATACATGTATCCTGGATACGATATGTATATTGTTACAGTTAAACTTATATTAAATTAGATATAATATAATATTAATTTTAATTATAAATTGCAGATTATATTATTGGAGTAATAATAGTACTAATATAATAATTATTTTAAAGTTACAAAAAAGTAATAGTAAAGGTATAATTCAGTTTAAAGATAGTAATGTTACTAATATATTAAATTGTAAAGTTACAAAAAAAGTAACCTCAAAGGTATAGTTGAAATATAAAAATTATATATACAATAATATAATAGCTCAATATATTACATACCAAATGTAAGGTATGCAATGACTATATTGGTGGTATGAGTATGTATCAGTAAACTATAGACTATAGTCTATAGTAGAGGTATACAATGACTATACCTATGATATGAGTATATATCAGTGATAAATGTATGTTTTGAAAAGTTAAAAAATAGTTAGTGAAAGGCTCGATCGAGTTTATTATCTTTGAAATTTTAAATATTAAAAAAAAATGAATATAATTTTAAAAAAATTGTATCAAATGGATGCAAAAAGTAATATTATACAGCGGGTAATTAAACAATATATTATATGTATAACTTTTTTATATACTAATCAATGCAATTTCGTTTATGATAATATATTAGTTATAAAATTACTTTTGAAATAAATATTTAAAATAAAAATAAAAATGGATATTATAATATTGTAATTACAAAATTATCTTATTTAATTTTAAAATACAATTGATTACAATTGATATTAGTACAAATACAATTCTAGAGTCAAACATATGTTCAACAATGTAATCAGATAAACTAGTTTGAAAATCATGTATTATACGACAGTCTAAGTTTACAATACATTTTAACAATAGAGTACGACAAATCGAATCGAGTATGAAAATCTAGTTTGCAATCAATTAAGAAAATCTAATCAGATAAACAAATTAGAAAATCAAGTACGCTTATTTATTTGGATAGGAAAGAAATATAATCTAATCTATTATGTAAATCAGGTATACAAGGACAATCTAATTTTGAAATCATGTACCATAAATCGAATCAAGTATGAAAATCTAGTTTGAAATCAAGTATGAAAATCTAGTTCGCAATTTAAAAAATATAATCCTGTAAACAAGTTCGACAATCTAATACGATGAATCGAATTTGAATAATTGGCTTATATATGTTATGAAACATATTTTTTGATGTTTTTCGGAGCGATAAATTAGGATGTTTCAGATGTTTCAGATGTTTCGAAACATATATTTTGGATGATTCAGTTGTTTCGAAGCAGGAAATTATTAAATAGCGCAATACAAATTTAAATATTAATATTTATTAATGATAATTAAAATTTATTAACAAATTTTAATTAATAAATAAATTTAATATTATTAAAATTTATAATAATATTGTATTATATAAAATAGTTATTTTAATAACCTAACTACTCATTCTAATATTTATATTTTAATATCTATTTATTTTTAAAATAAACTATATATTTAAAAAATACATCTTCTTACCTTGACTTTCAAAAAATTAAAGAAAGTAACTTTGATTGATTTATTATTATTATAACGGGATAATAAATCATATTCCACTAATTGTTATTATTATGATTGGAGAAAAGATATTAATTAATAAAAGTTATTGTAAAACATTTCTAAACGATTGTTTTTTAAATTTAAATAAATAAATGAATGTATAGGTATCCTAGTCCTATCGTCCAGACAAAAAAGATGCTTTGAACTTTTTTTGAATCTCACTGTTATTCCTATATTAATTAATAATTAATAATAGTGACAATACATTTAAAATGTTATATATCCTATTCAATAGAAATAGAATAAATAAATTTAACATGCATATAATGATAGGGGAAAGTAACCTAATACCCACATTTTAACAATAAATGGTATTAACATTGTATGACTCATTATTGTTATTCAAAATTTACAATATATCAATAATATATGATTATAGATATAATTGTGATTTTAAAATGTTATTTAATCTTTTAATTCCATAGATAACTGGACATGGGTACCTAATAAGGACACCCTGTGTTATAATACGGACACCCTATATACCACTAGATAAACTATATATTATTGATGAATCAATCAGACAAATCATAATTACATTATTTATAATTAATTTTATGAATAATATATTATAATTTAATTAGTTAATAATTTTTTTTATTTTTATTATTTTTTAATAAATAATACAATTTAAGTATTTAAATAATAACAATATTAGATTTATCTTTATTTGAATTATTAATATAATATCGCACGCGATTTTTATGATATTCAGAATAGTTGATACGCTGCGCGCTGATTGGTTATAGGGTGTCCGTATTAAGACATCTAGAATGTCCGTATTAGGGACTTATATGACCTATATATATGCTTATACCTTAATGAATATTTGATAACAAATATAGAAAATATATATATCATTTTTAAAATGCTTTATTTTTTAATAATATAGTGTTATATTTTATATTTTATATCGATGCATTTGTATATTCTTGAGAAGGTTTTAAGTTGACATTTTTTTTCATAAATTTAAAAACTGGATATATCAGCAGTATTTTGAATAATTAAAAATAAAAAATACTTTTTTGGACTATTTATAGAATTACTAATATTTTATTCATTACATATTTGTTTGTAGGATTTATGGTTTCTGAGATATCGAGTGTGTCCGTATTCGGGCACTGTCCGTGTTCTGTTACTTTCCCCTATATACAAATAATTGAATTCATAAAAAATTAATATATGAAAATATTAAGTAGGTATCATATATAATATATATTAATATGTAATATAGTAATATAGTATTATACAATAGACTTATCTTATTGTTGATTTTTGCTGATTTTTAAAAATAAATATAAATGACTGTTAATAAAATATGTAGTAAAATATAACCAGGAAGAGGAAGTGAATTACATACATTTTGATACTATTTACAATTGTTATATGTTTAATATTTTACAGTTAGTTTAACATTATTTACTATTGTATTATCTTAATTTCTAATAGAATTATTATTATTTTACATTATAAAGTAATTTGAATTACATTATGATGATTTTGAAAAATATGTAATATTTAATTTTAAATAATTTTAGATTTTAAAATAATAACTTTTATTTTATTAAATTCAGAATATTACCTAAAATATAAAATACAAATAATAATAAATTATTAATTTACATTAGTATTAATACAATCAATATATTATAATAAAGAACAATATTACAATGTTTCTATATTAAAAACATATTTTACCTGTAAATTAATATTATTGGCAAGACATTTTTAATAAGAACCTATTCCTCAATTTTATAAATTATAAAACTTTAGTTCAGTTGACATAAGTTTGATCTAAGTTATAACTTGAGTTATATATGTTATATATGTTTCAAATTTATAATACTATTAAAATATAAAATTAAAAAAGTACTATTTTTTATATATTTTATATATTTTTTACACATAATTATGTATAATTATGTATATAATAAATAAATACTTAAGTATAACATTATTTGTTTGTGTCATTCTATTATTGGTTAATTAGATTTTTAACATGTTGAACATAATAATGTTTTGTTTGTAATATATTTAAAATTTAAATTTTAATATTTAATTATATAATTAATAATGTATTATAATTACATGTTATTACTACATGCAGGTTACAAAGATAAGAAAAATGTAATGTAGTTAATGTAGAAGTTAAATATTTCAATGCCATTTACAAAACAATGTATTTTATTTCTATTTTTACCCTATATTTAATTTTTATTTATATGTTCGATAATTTGTCATTTATTTTTACTATAAATTACTTATATTTAATTATTTAGAATGTCATTTACATATATTAAAAACAAAATAGGTCCAAAAACTGAATCATGAGGTATTCCACAGTTAACTTTAATGAAATCCGATAAACAGTTATCATATGCAATACATTGACTTCTATTCGATAAATAACTTTTAAATAAATACAATGCTGAACCACGAATATTACGATACAACCTCACATTTTGTTAAATGTTCATGTTCAAAACTATTCATTATAGAAATCAACAAATTAAAGATTATAACTAAAATATATTATCATTTTCAATACTATATGTTAATCAAGTAACTAACATTTAAATGTATTAATATACTATACATATTATTATTAAAGAAAAATACACTAATTAAATATTGTTATTTAATTAGTTTACGATTAATAAATTCAATAAGATTTAATATAAAATATCTTGTAAATAAACCAATGAATTTTTGAATAATATTAATTATAATAATTATAATAATATTAATGAGTAAATTATGATTTATTTTTACATTATTGATTTTAGAGATGCAATTAATACATTATATTTTTATGTATATTTATTTTCATGATAATATTTCATTTTTGTTATAATTATAGTCATATATAATGTATATATATATATATATATATATATATATATATATATATATATTTAATAAACTATAAAATGATTATTTAGAGTTAGATAATTTCTAAAATACTATTGTCAGATTACTAATTATTACATAATTATAATAAAGTTTTAATTATTACATAGGTAAATGAATGCTGAATATTACATAATTTTACTCGTACACACGTCATATACGTTATCCGACAACATATCCGACAAAGTAATGTACATGTGAACATGAGAAGTAATTTCATTTGCATTGTTTTAATTTGGTTTGGTGATTTCGTGCGCAGTGTAAATTCTATTTATATTAATATTGTGTGCGAGATCAATTCGCACGAAATCACTTCCCACGAGATCACTCATATCCAGGGTGAGTTAATTCGGCCTTTACCTAATTTAAGGAAAAAGGCCGAATTTAGCTTAATATATATATTATATAGCATGGAATTAAAATCATTTGAGTATCAATAAATATATTGGTATTAATATAGTATTTAAATCAATAATGAAGTACAAGTAAATAAAAATGTATTATATTTTTATAAAAATTATTTAAAAATATTTTTATTTTTATTAATTAATTAAATTGTTTTGAGTGTATACATTCTTCAAGTGCAATGTTTGAAAATGGGTATTGCATTCAGTTTTTATCGACTTTACTATTACAAAATCTGAATCTTCGGATGAAGTTCCTGGATATATAAACTATTAATTATTTATTAATTATTATAATAATTACAAAAAAAATAAAAACGTAATTATCTAAATTTATATTTTGAAAATTTAAATTTTAAATAAATGCACTATTAACCTGGTTTTACTTCTTCCATAAAAATCACAAAATTTACATTTAACATAAATTACATTTTGAGTAGTAGCACACTGTTCTGTAATCTTAAGTTCATATTCAACTTGATGTGATGAATTAAAAATTGTTTGTCTTTTTGTGCAATTTTTAATTGTATAAGAAAACAATGTTTTATATAAACAATATTTAGTCTTTAATTTGCAGACATTTTAATATAATGTAATACATAATAATTACGAATTTACTTACTTACATTGTTAATAGTGTATCAATATTTGCTTTTACTTGTAGTTTTATTTACATATAATATACATATTACTATTAAGTATTTTTGTATTACTTTTAATGATTTCAGATAGGATAAATATTTTATTTAAAAATAGGCCGAATTTAGCGTATTTAAGTCTAATGAAAATAAATGTATATGAAATATGCGCATTGGTAAGCATGGTTCAAATAAGTAAAAATAATTTGTATATTAATAAAAAAATTATGTAAAAAATACAAAAAAAATAAAATAAAATATTAGTAAAACATATATTAAATTACTAATATATAATATAAATTAAAAATTAAAGTTGGATATTAAAGAACTATTTAATTACAAAAAAGTGTGTAATCCATTTATTTTAGTGAGTAATATTCATTATTATATAGTGTATATAGCGTGATACATTGAAGCGGGAAAAATGGCCACATTTAGGCGGGTAATATAGCTATTTCACGATGATTTAAGCCAATCATATTAAAAGATATGATCTGAAATAAATATTTGTATATTTGTAAGAATGCGTGCACGTATGCGTCATTATATGAACACGTTTTTTGAATCAACATCTACTATAACCTAACCTACTATATCCTAACCATACAAATATATATGAATACATATTATAATAGCGGTTAACATTTTAAATGTAATTTTGTACTTTAATTATTTATTATCACAACTATAAATAATAAAATATATGTTTACATTATTTTATAAATATATTATATATCAATATTATTTTAAAATTAATAATTTAGTATTGCTGTAATTTATATTTAATTATAATTAATGTATATGTAAAAGATTATGTTAATATTAAAATATAGACAAATAGTAAAATAAATAATATAATTTTAAACAATATATATTTATAATTTTTATAATAAATTATTATAATAAAATAAAGTGTAAACTATATAAAATTAAGTATTGATTATTAATTCTCTAAATAAAATGTATTAAATAACAATAATATCTGTTTATTTTACATGTGAATTAGCTGCATACTATTTATGAAAATTCATATCATACTTGACATTTTAGATTATATTTTTTTATAATTAATTGTATCATTATTTGTATTATAGTTACAATATAAAAAAATCGGAATGATATATATATATATATATATATTAATATTTTGTATTAAATAATCTCCGAATTTGATTGAAATTTCGCTGTTTACCAGATTATTTTATTCATATTAATATTCACTTGACTTATAACAATTACATATCATTTTTTTGATATCGCTTAGTTGTAATTTATATTTATATATAATATTATAAATGATTGTATTTTAGAAGATTATAATAATTATTTAATTATTAATTAATATTATTAATTATTTATTATTTTTCAAATTCAACAAATTTAATGTATGTTCTATTATAATAGCATAATAGCCAATGAAATAATATTGTTAAATCACGTGATAAGAATTTACGAGAATTTAGAGGTAGATTTATAAATTATAAATTATATTTACCAAGAGAAACATATTAGTTTTAATTTACGATCATATGTTAGCCTATTAGGAAATTAGGAAATGAGTACGTTATTTATTAGTTGGAAATGCCCGCCACAATATACTACAGACCACATCCACGTCACACGACACCCACGTAGACCGTATAGTCCACGTGACCATTGATTACTGACTTGACCTTAAGGTATATTCTATTGTCTCCGTCCGACTGTTGCACTTCTTTACGACATTTACAGGGCGGTGACTCCAAGTTCTGCGGAGGTGCTATTTAAAATTAATATAATATAATACATATATACCATACATTATATATATATATATATATATATATATATATATATATATATATATATATATATATATATATATATATATATATATATATATATATATATATATATATATATATATAATAGAATATATATATTCTTAATCTGCATTAATAGATGAATTTAATAATCTGATTTTTAATTATAATTAAAATAAATAAATATATTTATTATTAATTATTAAATTATTTATCTAATATAGACTAATAAAATATGATAGTATTGTAGATTTATATATTCGATTATATATATATATATATATATATATATAAATCTTTTACAAAATAATTTCCTAAAGTAATAATTTCCCTTCAAGGTGGCTCTCGAGTTAAGTAAAAGTTATGTTATGTACATGCATGATTTTAACGAATTACGATCATTATTGTATACATACTATATAAGATCATTCATACATATTATGTTATGACCTATTGTATATGTGCGAATACGTATCCTACTGTAACACACATGCAGTTTTATAATTTATCAATAATTCATGTATTACCTATTCCATCATGTTGGCTGCATTTATTATTAATTAGCTCTAATAAAGTCGACCTTATAAATATTCCTTTACGTACAATGGAATTAAAGATATACACTTGAAATATATATATATAAATATATATACATTTGAAATATTTGAGATTTTACTATTTAATAGAATTATTCCAATTGGCATTTATCTTCTTTAGAATATATTATATTTTGCATTTAATTATTTTTGTTAATATTTATTCATCAATATCTATTTATATATTCTATAAAATAGTATATAGCTAGAATCACATACACATATATATAAATATATATAAATATATATATATATATCATCAATTGTCACGTGTATACACACCCATACACACCCATACATATATATATATATATATATATATATATATATATATATATATATATATTTTTTTTTTATTGACACATTTTATTCTTTGAATTTTATACCACTAATAACTACATCTACTCATTTTTATTCTAATGGAAATTCACTGATAGATAATATTTTTACAAATTTTAATAAACATATTATTTATAATGGTATTTTAATAACATATATAAGTGACCACTTACCTATATTCTCCATTTTTTACTTATTAAAAAACAATACTAATGATACAACGATTTTTAAATTTATAAGAAACCACTCTCAAAATATATTTTAAAACTAAATTTATCTTTACAAAAAGTTGACTGGACTGACATTTATTCATGTTCTAATATTAATATTGCTTTTAACCATTTTATAAACATTTTTACAAAATTAAAAATTAAAAATTAAAAATAAAGATATATAAATAATAAACCATGGATTACAAAAGCACTACTAAAATGTATACATAAGAAATATAAACTCTACAAAAAAACTATCATAAACTTAAACTTAGATATGGTATATAAAAATTATAAAAATTGTTTAAGTAAAATTTAAAAAAAATGTGAAAACAATTATTATTCTGGTAAACTAAAAACCAATAATATAAAAAATAAATGGAGAGTTCTAAATAATCTTATGAAGAATACCAATAAAAACACTATTAAAATGAATAATAATAAATCTGAATCTTAAAATTCAAACAATTTTAATAAATATTTTACTTCTATTGGAGCTGAACTAAATAATAGTTGTAATGAGCCTTATAGTGATAGATTGAATAATATAATGCTAACCCAAGTTCTATATTCTTTAAACCTGTTACTGTAACGGAAATTTAAAATATAGTACACAAATTTTCTGACAAATTTAGTAATGATTCTCATGGATTTAACCTATATTTACTAAGAAGAATAATTACATCTATTAGTCACATTATTATGTATTTATTTAACCTTTCTATAAATACAGGTATATTTCCTGATATATTAAAAACCTCGAAGGTAATTTTAATATATAAAAAGCATAATCGATGTGATTATTCAAATTATCGTCCGATTTCTAATACATTCAAATTCTCTAAAATTTTTGAGAAATTAATAAAAATTAGAATTTTAAGTTTTTTGAATAACAATAAAATTTTAAATATGTGTCAATTTGGTTTCAAAGAATCTACTTCAATTTGTGATGAAAGAATCACACTTCTTGATTTTACTGGTTACTTACAAACTAATAATGATAAATTGCGCTATTGTCTCTATTGATAGTCTCTATTAATATTAAAAAAGCATTTGATTCACTTGATCATTACATTTTACTTGAAAAATTATATTTATATGGTTTTAGAGGTTTAAGTGGTGATTTTATTAAGAGCTACCTAACTAATAGAAATCAATATGTACACTTAATTCATCTATATCTTCTACTTTGCCTATAAAATATGGTGTTCCACAGGGTTCGGTGTTGGGACCTATCTTATTTTTATTATTTATTAATGATTTATCAAATATACAAAATCCTTGTCATTTTACACTTTTTGCAGATGATACAACTATTGCATTATCTAATAACAATATACCAGACCTTGAAAATATTATTAATGAAACTTTAGTTTATATTCATGAATGGCTTAATAATAATAGATTACAAATAAATATTGATAAGACTAATTTCATATTATTGCATAGGTCACGAATTAAACATAAATTAAATATACAAATTAATGATTTAATTATAAAGCAATCATCTTATATTTTATTTTTGGGTATATTTATAGATGAAAATCTCAACTGGAAAAAACAGATACATAATATTAAAAACAAACTTAATCGATGTATCTCTTTAATAAATAGATTAAAATCTAAATTTAATAGAGAATCCCTTATGAACATATATTACTCTTTATTCCATAGTCATTTGAATTATTGCTCAATACTCTGGGGTAATACATATTTTAGTAATATTAAATGTATTACTATATTAAAAATAAATGTCTAAGATCAATTTATTATCTACATAATAGAACAAATATTGACCATATTTATACATAAACATAAACATGTTCTCAAATTTAATGATATTATTGATTTAAATATTTACAAATACATGTATAAAGCTTGATACAATAATAATATACATCCACAAATTATTAAGTTATTTAATACAAAAAAGACAGCATATTCTTTAAGGTCAACTAATGAATTCGTTTTTCCCAATATATCACGTTGATATGATAATTTCTGTATTGGTTATAAAGGTCCTTTGTTATGGAATTCACTATCTATTGATATAAAAATCACTAACCCTTTGAAAAAGTTTTTAAATGTTTAAAAAAAAAAATGTATTAAAGTCTTATTAAATTCACTATTAAAGTATTATTTATTTATTTGTATTCATTTTATATATTTTTTTTATCAAATGATGACATTCAGTAATTGGAATAGTTTTATAATTAAATTATTTTTTACAATATTTATATATTTTAACATTTGTATTATTATTTGTTTTTAAATGTATTGTTTATTATTATTATTCTTATTATTATTTTATTAAATTTGTATTATGAGTTACCTACTATTATTATTATTATTATTATTATTATTATTATTAATAATAATAATTATTATTATTATTATTATTATTATTATTATTATTATTATTATTATTATTATTATTATTGATTGATTGATAATTTATTTAAGCAAATACATAGCCGAAAATATAATCGAAAGTATAAAGTATAAATATTTGCTAACGATAACATACGTTATAGAAATAAATAAAGAATAATACGAAATTAAAAAATTAAGGAAATTAAAACGTTTTACAGTTACCGTAAAAATAAACGAAAAACAATCGAAAGTAGAAATAAATCATATAGTAAAAATAAACGAAAAATGATCAAAATAGAAATAAAAGATAGCGTAAAAATAATCGAAAATAGAAATAAAATACATTATTTTGTAAGTGGCATCGAAATATTCAATTTCTATTTAAAATTTATAGAATTCTTCATCTTGTACCCTGTTTTAGTAATAAATTATTAGTTATATAATTTAATATTTAAATGTTAAATTTTAAATGTTAAATTTTAAATATATTATAAACAGAACATATTAAAAATCAAATAAACCAATACTAGAATGAAACAAACAAATAATGTAATACTTACCAAAATCTGTAATAATAGTAGGTACTTTATTAATTTATATTTATATTTTAATTGTATAATAAATTTGAAACATATATATATATATATAAAAACAGAACAAGTTATAAATAAAATAAACCAATATACCTATACAAAAACAGTTAATAACAAAACATACCAATAATATTACGAAACAAAATAATATAATACTTATCACTATAATCTGAAATAATAGAAAATTATTAATATTGTATTTTAGTAATATAATACATTTGAAACATATTTACAAAATATATATAAAACAAACATATAATACCGAACAAACAAAAGTAAAATAATACTTCACACTTTATCTGTAATAATAATGAATTATTAATTTTATATTATAGTATATTTGAAATATAGATATAAAATATCCGAATTTTCTATAACAAAAATAAATTTATAACAAAATATAATACAGAACAAACAAAAATAAAATAATACTTCCCACTTTATCTGTAATAATAATGAATTATTAATTTTATATTATAATATATTTGAAATATATATATAAAAACCTAAATTTTCTATAACAAAAACACATTAAAAAAACCAGAAGAGATAATGCAATAATCTAGATACAAAATGAAACATAAATCAATATAAAATTATAAATTTCTGTTAAAAAAAAGTATTTTGTCGAAACAGATTTTGTTTATTTTATTTTTAAAAGATGAAACAGATACATATTTTATTATATCATTATTTAATGAATTCCATATATTAACTGATCTATTATTAATTATATTTTTAATTGTATTATCATAATTATGAATTACATTTAATTTTTTACAATTACCTCTAGTTCTACAATTATTCGAAATGTTAAGAATATCAGATATATTTATATCTGTATAATTATTTGAAATTTTAAAAATTGTAGTTAGATCTATTTTTAACCTTCTAAGTTCAAGTGATTCTAATTTAAAATATACCAATCTCTCTATATATGTTTTATAATTAATATTTGATGAATTTGTATATCCTACGCATCTTGTAATTAATCGTCTAGTAAATAATCTTTGCACTCTTTCAATTTGGTCTATGAGACTACGAAATTTACTAACCTTTGAAAAAGGTGACCAAATTATGGATGCATATTCTAAAATTGGTCTGCAATAAATTTTATATGCATTTAATAATGCTCTAGGGGATTTTGTAGTAATGCATCTAAAAATTGAATTCAAAGAAAAATAAGCTTTTTTACAAATATAATCAATATGTTTATTAAATAAAAGGTTATTTTCAAATATTATTCCTAAATCTTTATAAAAAGTAACGTTTTCTAATTGAATATTATTTATAAAATATTGTGATGGAGTAACCTTCCCTAAAGTCATAACTGCACATTTTGATAATGAAATATTTAATTGCCATTTATTTACCCATTGTGAAAATAAATTTAAATTATTTTGTAAAAGAAATCTTTCACTCTCAGATGCGTATGAAAAATATATTTTTGTATCATCGGCAAATAAATCAATATGAATTTTTGAAGAGAATATACTAGGAAGATCATTAATATATAATAAAAATAAAATTGGACCTAAAACCGATCCTTGTGGTACTCCAGATTTTACAATAGAACTATTTGAAAAAGAATTTTCAACCCGTGTAATTTGAGATCTATTCGATAAAAAATTATAAAACCATTTTATTATTTTATTAGATATACCGTATGATTTTAATTTAAATAGTAGTTTTTCATGAGAAACAACATCAAAAGCTTTTGCAAAATCAATATATATTATATCTACACATTTTTTATTATTCAATTCATTATACCAAAATTTTAAACATTTTGTTAATTGTAATTCTGTGGATTTTCCACTTATAAAACCATATTGATATTTTGTTAATAAATTATTAGATTTTAAATAAAAAATTAATTGTTTAGAAATAATACGTTCTAATACTCTACACATTACACATGTTATTGAAATAGGCCTATAGTTATTTGAATTTGATGGTTCACCCTTTTTAAAAATTGGTGTGATTATAGATTTTTTCCAAATTTTCGGTATATTACCCGATAATAAAGATGAATTAAAAATAATATATAAAGGCCTACATAATTCATTAGATAATAATTTTAACATAGAAGATGGTATCCCATCAGTTCCGAAAGTATGTGTAATTTTTAATCTATTTAAAAATATTTTAATTATTTCAAGATTTAAATCAATATTATCAAATTTTTGTTTAGTTAAGTTATAAAATTCGGGTAAATTTCCATTATCATTTTGTTGAATTGAACTAAAATATGAATTTAACGTATTTGCTTTGTCGAGATCTGAAAATAAAATATTATTATTTGATATATCAATTAGAGGAGATACTCCAGATTTTAAATTTTGTCTTTTTTTCATAAATTTATAAAACTTTAATTTATTTTTTGAATTAATTGCATTAATCTCTCTCTTAAAATTTAAAGATTCTAATTCCTTGGATAATTTTTTTTTTGCTTCTATCCAATTATATTTATATTGTAAATTAGTTTTAGATTTTCGAAATAATTTTTTTACTTGCTTCTTCAATTTCAATATATTCTTCGGAAGTACCTGTTTTATTGTATTATTTATATTAGGAATATGTAATATAAATAATTTATTTAGAACCTTATTAAAATATTATACTTTTTGATCGATATTATAATCATTTGAATTTAGATATTCCCAATTAAATCTAGAAAGATGATATTTAATCAATTTTATATTAGCATTATTGAAATCAAAATTGTTTGATTTTAAAATCTGTTTACATGGGTATTTTTCAATATTTACATTAAATGAAACAGAATAGTAGTCACTTATATTTTTGTATAATCCGAAATAGTCTCCAATATTTATATTAGATAGTAATTGTTTTTCATTAGTAAAAAGTAAATCAATTATATTATTATTACGAGTTGGCTTATTTATTAATTGTGAAAATGAATTTTTAATAATCGAATCGTAAAGTAATGCATAACTTTTTGGGTAACTAGGAAATGTATATTCTTTCCAATTAAAATTTGGTAAATTAAAATCTCCTATAATTATAGATGAATTATAATTGTGTTGGGTTATATCAAATAATTTACATATCTGTTCATGAGAAACATCATTACAATTTGGAGGTCTATAGACACATATAATATTAAATGGAATTTTTGAATTAATTTTTAAATGTATATATTGAACATCTATGTGTGAAATAAAATTTCTTACAGGACATAAACTAGATTTACAAAATATCGCAACACCTCCTCTATGAATTAATTTATCGTATCTAAATAGTGTATAATTTTTTCCACCGATTAAATATAGAGAATCTCTATCATCTACCGTTAAGAATGTTTCAACTAAACATATAATGTCATATTTATTAGATGAAAGTAAAAATTCCAAAAAATTCATTTTATTTCTAATACTACGAGCATTAGCGTAATATATATTTAAATTGTTATTTTTAATATTTTCATCTTTATTGCCGGTTAGTCATCTAGAACCTGTATTTTTATTTTTATTTTTATTAATAATGGAATTTTTATAAGTAATATATGACAATTTCCATACACTAAAATTATCTTCACCAATTGACATATTCCAGTCAATTTTATTATTTATAATATATCTTAGTTCATAGGAACTACTTCTAGAATTATAAATACATTTGATAATTTTTTTACTTTTAATTAATTTATTTTTAACTACATGGTATAATATCTGATGTCGTTCTAGTGATATTTCATCTAGAGATGTTCTAATGAATGAATTTTGTAGATCTCGTAATTTACATAATCGGTTAACATTTGATAAAATAATTTTTTTTGAGACCACATTATCTAAAATTAATTTTAATTTATTAAATGATAATTGAACTATTGATAATACACACGATTTATTAATATTTACTGTTTTACAAATAATATTTACTAAGTATTTAAAGAAATTAGTTTTATCATTATTAGGAATATTTATATTGTGAATAATTATTTCATTATTGCTATCTATATTATTTTTAATAATATTTACTGATTTTACCAAATTGTCAGTAAAGGTATCAGAATTGGTTACAGTAGAAGTTACATTAGCGGTTACATTAGCGTATGATTTTTTAACAACAATCATATCACTTATTTCAGTGATTTTTGATAGTAACATATTTAATTTTTTTTCTGTGCTATTTATTAAAGTATTAATATTACTATTATCAATAATAGTAGACGATGGTAATGAGTTATTTAAACTAGGTTGATTTATTGGTGTATTATCATTATTATTATTTATACATGTATTACATTTAAATGTACAATTTGGTGATCTAAATAACTGAATAGCATATTTTGGTGGTGATTTATTAGACCAATTTGTTTTATTATTTTTGCTTTATATAAGCATTTATAATGGTATTTATTACCACATGAACATGATATATAATTTTCGTTATTAATTTCTAAATTACATGTAATACAATCCATTTTTAATGTAATAAATATATTACAATTATATAGTTTAGAAATTATATATATTTATAACAAACTGTTTCCCTATGATTTTAAATTGAACAATTGCCGAATTCGATTTTTCTTGTTTACTAAATAAATTAGCGTTGCGATGTTTCAATTTTCTTATTTTCGAAATCGATTTTAAAACATTATCCTTTAATGTAATGACTACGTAAATATCGAATGTAATTCCGTATAATATAGAGAACAAGTTATCCGAATGTATGTCGAAATTAATTAGTTTTAAAGAAATTTAATTTTTTTTTAATTTGTAGAAATAACGCGTTAAATTTATGCGACTTTTAATTTGGTTGCTATGCGTTGCAACTGATTATTATTATTATTATTATTATTATTATTATTATTATTATTATTATTATTATTATTATTATTATTATTATTATTATTATTATTATTATTATTATTATTATTATTATTATTATTATTATTATTATTATTATTATTATTATTATTATTATTATTATTATTATTATTATTATTATTATTATTATTATTATTATTATTATTATTATTATTATTATTATTATTATTATTATTATTATTATTATTATTATTATTATTATTATTATTATTATTATTATTATTATTATTATTATTATTATTATTGAATTGAATTGAATTTTATTCATGATAATTCATAAATATAAATATTAAAGTATACATGTACACTGCAGTTAACATTTAAATTAACAATAGGAAATAAGTAATTTAATAAAATTAATATATATAAAATAAATATCAAACGTTCGCAATACATAAGATTAAAATAAAATTAGATAATATGTATATGATATATCTTATATAAAGATATTGAATTTACGAATTACATGGAAAGGTTACATGCTATAAGATAATAATAAAAATGACAATAAATTAAGTGATAGATCGCATAATAGATAAGTATCTATTAAAATTAATTTTATTTATACGGGATTTGAAACAGTTCAATGATGGAGAATGAACTGTTTCATAATCAAGATTGTTCCATATATTTATGATACGATTATTTAAGTAATTCATGTGAACATTTGTTCGTGACTTACTAGCCTGGATTTTTAAGTCATGGCCACGTGTTCTAGAATTTGTCTTGGTAACATATAATATATCAGAGTAATCAACCTTGCATAGATTATTTACTAGCTTGAATATCATAATCAGGTCTTTGTGCATACGCCGTAGTTCGAGAGATTTTATTCCAAGGTATTTTAGACGTTCATTATAAGCAGTATATTGTAGTCTACAAGTACCAAATAGCCTCCTTGTGAACAATCTCTGAACACGTTCGAGCTTGTCGGTTAGTCCATTGTAACGTCTTGCTTTAAGACCAGGATTCCAAACAGTTGTGGCAAACTCTAATTTAGGACGAGCATATGTAATATAAGATTTTAAAAGCATTGAAACATCGCTGGTTATAAAGCATCTAAATAAATTATTAATAGTCATTAGAGAACCTCTACAACACTCTATTATATGATTATCAAAATACAAATAATTATCAAATATTATACCTAGATCTTTATTTGATATACAGTTATTAATAAGTTTACTTTCTATATAATATGTTTGTATTACACTACTATTTAATGACATTAGTATCAAAGAGTATTGAAAGAAATACATAACGCACACCAAGGGGTGACGAGATGTATTGCAAGGGATAAAGAAAGCGTGTGGTGGTTCGGAATTACAGAGGATATTAAAGCACACGTAGGGTCATGCATTCAATGCATGATTTATGAAAATAAAAAAAATAGAAACTTTAGAAATGATTCCCATACCAAAAGGACCATGGGAGGTGTTGGTAACCGACATATTTCAATTAAGCGGAAAGAAGTATCTATTCCCAGTATATAATTGTTTCGAAAATATAGTTTTAAAAACATGCATTTATTTATATATACAAAACATTTACATATAACAGATGCATGCATTACTTAATTGGAGTACTTATTATAGATTGTATTTAAGTATTTTATTAGTGATCTTTAAATATATAATTCAGTATAATATAATAAACATATAACAAATTATTAATGTTTTAAAAATAAATTATTTACATGTTTTTAAAACATTAAATATATGAGTTTTTTAAACATATATGTTTTAAATATCTTATTTGCATGAAGTATTTAAAACATAATTTTAAATAAATCAACATATAACATTTATATTATTATAACTTTACTTTATATACTACTAGCTGGCTTCGTCCCGGCGTTGCCCGGGTATTATACTTGTAGTGGTAATTATAACGTCTTAAGGGGATCCCGCACATAACACGCAATTTGCCAATTTCGTGTATAAATAGATAGGAAAAATATATGTCCACTAAAAAAAATAGAACTTATAATCTATTCATTCAATTGACATAATTTTTTATGTCATGTATTCATAATATATACATGCATAGGAAAATAGAAAGTTATTTTTAATATTATTATTTATTATATTATATATATCTAAATTAAAAATTAGAAATACTAAAATGATGGTTTTTCTATAGAAATTATCATTTAATACAATGAATTCTATACATTTTATTAAATATCTCTCTATTTTACTATTCATATAATTAAATTCTATATAAAGCACAACAAATTAATATTATAATTATAATATTTTTTATGTTCTATATTTTTGAATGCATATACCTAGCGCGAAATAATTATTCTGAGAAAACAGCGTTTGAAGTTTGACAGCATAACAATGTAATATTGAATAGCATATAATAGCATTATCTTATCGTTAAAAAACACATTTTTATGCAACTTCTAGACTGAATTCATGTCTAATTTTTTTACAGATAATAAAAAACACTACAATAAGTATTATTATGTAATAGAATAAAATATTAAAAAAAAAAAATTACCATCACTTTAAATGTGCGGGATCCCCTTAAATGTTGCCCTGCTATTACGAATGACATTATAATTATTACGAATTTTATTTATATTTTCTTATTTATAAAAAATATATGTTTTTCATATAAGATTTTCATATATATTATATAATATATATGAAAATCTTTGGCCAGTATATATAATTTTTTTTCTTTGCGTGCTCTTGAACAGCCTACATATAATTGACCGTAGGCGAAGCATTCGGTTTCAAGATCTAAGCCAACGACTTTAAAAGATTGTCCTTGAGATGTGTTTATTGTCATGTAAAAACAAAGTTTTATTCGAAATTGGTGTCTTCTAAAATTAAAGAGATAATCTGATGGTATCAGTGGTATTTTGGGAAACATGACTTCTTCTCCCTTATATTGACCCGTTAGTATTTTGGCTTCTATCAAATTATTTGTAAATTAGTTATGATCAATCTGGATCCATTACATAATTTTGGGGGATTTAAATTTCTTAGTAGCATGATTGGCGCTCCTACTTTAGTGCTAGTTTATGGTCTGGTAATCCGGAAAGTTTAATGAAATTCAAAAATTCTATGGGATAATTTACAACTTCTTTTCTTTTGTACTCTGTCTATGGACCTATATACTTTAATCTCTCCTGGAAATTTATTTAGTAAATTTTGATTTATTGTATATACATTGTCATTTTTAGGTGTTAATATACATCTTTCGCAAAGCCAATTTTCATCCAAATAATGGTCTTCTACATTTTCATAAATTGTCGTGATGAGTTCATTCTTATTTTCCAATTAATTACCGCACGGGATAATATCCATACCATTATTTTTCTGCGTCATTTCATTACCTATATCTAAGAGATGATTTTCGAATGTGGCTGTATCTTGATTGTTTGATAAGAATACTCTCATTTTTTTAGTTAATCTTATATTTTTCCACATTACTGAAGTTTTCAAACACGAATTTATGTGGTCTGTTTTTGTACCATTTTTAACTACTGGAAGAATTTGCAGGAAATCTCTGCTAAGTATTAATGTCTGTCCTCCCATTGGCTTATATTTGTTTACTATGTCTCTTACCATTCTATATACGGCTTCTAATGCATGCTTGTGAGTCATTGTGCATTCATCCCAAATAATAAATGTACAGCTTCTAAATAGTTTCCCTGATTTTGTATTATTCTTTATTATGTTTAACTGTATTGGAATCTAAAAATGGAATGGGCTGTTATACAGTTCAATAATAGAGTTGATGCTATTCTTGATGATGCTACGGTAATATGTTCTTTATTTGCCATCTTCATTTTAGCTAGCAATAAATTAATCAAAAAAGTGTTTCCAGTTCTTGCGAGGGTATCTAGGAAAAACAATTTTCCATCTTCGTTATTTATACTTTGTAAGATTTTGTTATAATATATTCTTTGTTCATCATTCAATTTAATTTCATTTGCTTTCCATCGGCCCTAATGCGTGCTTGTGAGTCATTGTGCATTCATCCCAAAAAATAAATTTACAGCTTCTAAATAGTTTCCCTGATTTTGAATTATTTTTATACTGTAAATGAAATCTTCGTTTAACTGTATTGGAATCTTAAAAATGAATGTTCTACAGTTCAATAATATAGTTTCTGCTATTCCTGATAATTCTACGGCAATATATTCTTTATTTGTCATCTACATTTTAGCTAGCAATAAATTAATCAAAAAAGTGTTTCCAGTTCTTGCGAGGGTATCTAGGAAAAACAATTTTCCATCTTCGTTATTTATACTTTGTAAGATTTTGTTATAATATATTCTTTGTTCATCATTCAATTTAATTTCATTTGCTTTCCATCGGCCCTAATGCGTGCTTGTGAGTCATTGTGCATTCATCCCAAAAAATAAATTTACAGCTCTAAATAGTTTCCTGATTTTGAATTATTCTTTATACTGTAAATGAAATCTTCGTTTAACTGTATTGGAATCTTAAAAATGAATGTTCTACAGTTCAATAATATAGTTTCTGCTATTCCTGATAATTCTACGGCAATATATTCTTTATTTGTCATCTACATTTTAGCTAGCAATAAATTAATCAAAAAAGTTTTTCCAATTCCTGCGGGGAAAAACAATTTTCCATCTTCGTTATTTACACTTTGTAAGATTTTGTTATAAACTATTCTTTGTTCATCATTCAATTTAATTTCATTTGCTTGAACATTTTCCGGGCTACTTCCCGGCGTTGCCTGGGTATAATAATAACTAATCGTTATCAACGTAGATGTAAACAAAGATTTATTTATAGAAAACAATTTATTTATTAAATAATTAATAACAAAGCATTTAAATTTAATTGTTTATCGAAAAATTTAAAATTTCTTCGTTAAAAATATCGAAAACGTAAACGTTATCACCGTTTATTGTCATTTACGAATGCATTAATTATGGTAAAATGAATATAATTACATTTTTACGAAACGCCTCACATTCGCATACATTTTATATGTGAAACATTTTCTTAGAAAATCAAAAGATTTCCCTATAGAGGGAAATAGGTCGATAAAGGACAGTTTTACGTAATTATGATCGGTGTAGAGGCGGCAATAAAAAATTCATCCGAACAACCACAATACTTTTTTCGTAGAGAATTAGTAGCAATTTAAATTTTGTAAATCCGTCGAGCCATTTTCTTAAACATCGAACGCATATAAATAAATAAATAAATAAATAAATATTTAAATAGACTTTCTTTTATATGTATAGACTAGCTGGCTTCGGCCCGGCGTTGCCCGGGTGTTATACTTGTAGTGGGAAATTATAATGTCTGAAATGTTGCCCTGCATATTTACATGAATATATCCAAATTTGAATGACATTATAATTATTACAAATTTTATTTATATTTCATTATTTATAAAATATATATGTTTTTCATATAAGATTTTCATATATATATATATGAAAATATTTGGCCAGTATATATAATTGTTTTTTCTTTACGTGCTCTTGAACAGCCTACATATAACTGACAGTAGGCGAAGAATTCGGTTTCAAGATCTAAGCCCACGACTTTAAAAGATTGTCCTTGAGATTTGTTTATTGTCATAGAAAAACAAAGTTTTATTGGAAATTGGGTCTTCTAAAATTAAAGGGATAATATGATGGTACCAGTGGTATTTTGGGAAACAGGACTTCTTCTCCCTTATATTGACCCGTTAGTATTTTGGCTTATATCAAATTATTTTGTAAATTAGTTATGATCAATCTGGATCCATTACATAATTGTTGGGGATTAAAATTTCTTAGTAGCATGATTGGCGCTTCTACTTTAGTGCTAGTTTATGGTCTGGTAATCCGGAAAGTTTAATGAAATTCAAAAATTCTATGGGATAATCTACAACTTCTTTTCTTTTGTCTATGGACCTATATACTTTAATCTCTCCTGGAAATTTATTTAGTAAATTTTGATTTATTGTATATACATTGTCATTTTTAGGTTTAATATATATCTTTCGCAAAGCGAATTTTCATCCAAATAATGGTCTTCTACATTTTCATAAATTGTCGTGATGAGTTCATTCTTATTTTCCATTATATTTCCGCATGGGATAATATCCATACCATTATTTATCTGCGTCATTCCATTACCTATATCTAAGAGATGATTTTCGAATGCGGCTGTATCTTGATTGTTTGATAATAATACTCTCATTTTTTTAGTTAATCTTATATTTTTCCACATTACTGAAGTTTTCAAACACGAATTTATGTGGTCTGTTTTTGTACCACTTTTAACTAATGGAAGGATTAGTCTGAAATCTCCGCTACATATTAATGTCTGTCCTCCAATCGGCTTATCTTTGTTTACTATGTCTCTTACCATTCTATCGACGGTTTCTAATGCGTGATTGTGAGTCATTGTACATTCATCCCAAACAATAAATCTACAGCTTCTAAATAGTTTACCTGATTTTTAATTATTCTTTATACTGCAAATGGAATCTTCGTTTAACTGTATTGGAATCTTAAAAATGGAATGGGCTGTTCTACAGTTCAATGATAGAGTTGCTGCTATTCCTGATGATGCTACGGCAATATGTTATTTATTTGCCATATCTTCACTTTAGCTAGTAATGAATTAATCAAAAAAGTTTTTCCAGTTCCTGCGGGTGCATCTAGGAAAAGCAATTTTCCATCTTCGTTATTTCCACTTTGTAAAATGTTGTTATAAACTATTCTATTTTTGTTCATTATTTCCTTGACAATTTTCCGGGTTACGTCCCGGCGTTGCCCGGGTATAATAGTAACTAATCGTTATCAACGTAGATATAGACAAAGATTTATTCATAGAAAACAATTTATTTATTTATAACAAATCACTTAAATTTAAAGTGTTTATTGAAAATTTTAAAATTTCATCGTTAAATATATCGAAAACGTAAACGTTATCACCGTTTATTGCCATTTACGAATGCATTAATTATGGTAAAGTGAATATAATTACATTTTTACGAATCGCCTCACATTCGCATACATTTCATGTGTAAAACATTTTTTTCTTAGATCAAAAGATTTCCCGATAGGTCGAAAATAGCTATAAAATGACAGTTTTACGTAATTATGATTGGTGTAAAGGTGGAAATAAAAAAATTCATCCGAACAACCACAATACTTTTTTCGTAGAGAATTAGTAGCAATTTAAATTTTGTAAATCCGTCGAGCCGTTTTCTTAAACATCGAACGCCTATAAATAAATAAATAAATAAATAAATATTTAAATAGACTTTCTTTTATATGTATAGACTAGCTGGCTACGTCCCGGCGTTGCCCGGGAATTAAACGTGGTGTACCTGTGGAATCGTTAGCAACGTAGATGTAAACAAAGATTTAATTTTAGAAAACAATTTATTTATTTATAACAATGCACTTAAATTTAAGTGTTTATAACAATTTAAAATTGCTACGTTAAATATAGCGAACACGTAAACGTTGTCACCGTTTATTGCCATTTACGAATGCATTAATTAAAGTAAAGTGAATATAATTACATTTTTACGAAAACCTCACATTCGCATACATTTTATGTATTAAACATTTTCTTAGAAAATCAAAAGATTTCCCTATAGAGGGAAATAGATCGATAAAGGAGAGTTTTGCGTAATTATGATCGGTGTAGAGGCGGAAATAAAATATGCATCCGAACAACCACAATACTATTATCCTAGAGAATTAATAGCAATTTAAATTTTGTAAATCCGTCGAGCCGTTTTCTTAAACATAGAACGCATATATATAAATAAATAAATAAATATTTAAATAGACTTTCTTTTATATGTGTAGATAGCTGGCTACGGCCCGGCGTTGCCCGGGTATTATACTTGTAGTGGGAAATGATAATGTCTGAAATGTTTAACAAAATCTTTGACCAGTATATATAATTTTTTTTCTTTGCATGCTCTTGAACAGCCTACATACAATTGACCGTAGGCTAAGTATTCAAGATCTAAGCCCACGACTTTAAATGATTGTCCTTGAGATTTGTTTATTGTCATGGAAAAACAAAGGTTTATTGGAAATTGGTGTCTTCTAAAATTAAAGGGATAATCTGATGGTATCAGTGGTATTTTGAGAAACATGACTTCTTCTCCCTTATATTGACCCGTTAGTATTTTGGCTTCTATCAAATTATTTTGTAAATTAGTTATGATCAATCCGGATCCATTACATAATTTTGGGGGATTTAAATGTCTTAATAGCATTATTGGCGCTCCTACTTTAGTGCTAGTTTATGGTCTGGTAATCCGGAAAGTTTAATGAAATTCAAAAATTCTATGGGATAATATACAACTTCTTTTCTTTTGAACTCTGTCTATGGACCTATATACTTTCATCTCTCCTGGAAATTTATTTAGTAAATTTTGATTTATTATATATACATAGTCATTTTTAGGTGTTAATATACATCTTTCGCAAAGCCAATTTTCATCAAAATAATTGTCTTCTAAATTTTCATAAATTGTCGTGATGAGTTCATTCTTATTTTCCATTATATTTAAGCACGGGATAATATCCATACAATTATTTGTCTGCGTCATTCCATTACCTATATCTAAGAGATGATTTTCAAATGTGGCTGTATCTTGATTGTTTGATAAGAATACTCTCATGTTTTTAGTCAATTTCATTAATCTTATATGTTTCCACATTACTGAAGTTTTCAAAAACGAATTTATGTGGTCTGTCTTTGTACCTCTTTTAAATACTGGAAGGATTTGTCTGAAATCTCTGCTAAGTATTAATGTCTGTCCTCCCATCGGCTTATCTTTGTTTACTATGTATCTTACCATGCTATCGACGGCTTCTAATGCGTGATTGTGAGTCATTGTGCATTCATCCCAAACAATAAATCTACAGCTTCTAAATAGTTTCCCTGATTTTGAATTATTCTTTATACTGCAAATGTAATATTCGTTTAACTGTATTGGAATCTTAAAAATGGAATGGGCTGTTCTACAGTTCAATAATAGAGTTGCTGCTATTCCTGATGATGCTATGGAAATATGTTCATTATTTACCATCTTCATTTTAGCTAGCAATAAATAAATCAAAAAAGTTTTTCCAGTTCAAGCGGGGGCATCTAGGAAAAACAATTTTCCATCTTCGCTATTTACAATTTGTAAGATTGTGTTATAAACTATTCTTTGTTCATCATTCAATTTAATTTTATTTGCATGAACATTTTCCGGGCTACATCCCGGCGTTGCCCGGGTATAATAGTAACTAATCGTTATCAACGTAGATGTAAACAAAGATTTATTTATAGAAAACAATTTATTTATTTTTAACAAAAGCACTTAAATTTAATTGTTTATCGAAAAATTTAAAATGTCTTCGTTAAATATATCGAAAACGTAAACGTTATCACCGTTTATTGCCATTTACGAATGCATTAATTATGGTAAAATGAATATAATTACATTTTTACGAAACGCCTCACATTCGCATACATTTTATGTGTGAAACATTTTCATAGAAAATCAAAAGATTTCCCTATAGAGTGAAATAGGTCTATAAAGGACAGTTTTACGTAATTATGATCGGTGTAGAGGCGGAAATAAAAAATTCATCCGAACAACCACAATACTTTTTTCGTAGAGAATTAGTAGCAATTTAAATTTTGTAAATCCGTCGAGCCATTTTCTTAAACATCGAACGCATATAAATAAATAAATAAATAAATAAATATTTAAATAGACTTTCTTTTATATGTATAGATTATTAATATTATGTATATAAATGTTTTAAAAAAAAAGATTAATGTTTTAAAAAAATGATAATTTATATGTTTTTAAAACATTAAATAGTTAACTTTCTGAAACATACATGTTTTAAATATCTATATTCATGAAGTATATAAATCATAATTTTAAATTAATAAATACAACATTTATTTTATTATGAACGTAAGTAGTCAGGTCTCGTTCGACATCTCGTTCACCAAGTTACTCGTCAAGAACACCACACAGTCAAGGTTTGTATGCATTATTATGTGAATATTGTTATTACAGTTTACGAATATTATTATTGAATATTGTTATATTATATACCGGTATATGCCTGTACACACATACACATACACATATATATATATATATATATATATATATATATATATATATATATATATATATATATATATATACCAAAGATTTTCCAAAGGAAAGATATTGCACTCCCTATCTATCTCTAGTACCTCGAAATGTAAATTTAAAATGAAAAAAACAATATTAACACTAGATGGCGAAATAGTATATGAAATGTTAAATCATGTGATATTTTTATTTAAATTTATTGTTTTCTAATTATATACATACATTTAATTTTATCATTACAATATAATACAATACATGTAGTTTTTTTTAATATTAGATTTATAACAATATATTTATCATTTATTTTATTTGTTTATATTAAATATAACTAATCAGTGTATTCTATTGTTATATAATTATATTATCATTTTAAAATCATGTAAATACATATTATAATACAATATACATGTATATTGTATATAATTTATTATTTACTATTACAATAAATATAGAAATGTCTTATTATCTGAATAATACCGCTAGATGGCAATATCGAATTATTAGGTAACACAAATATACACAAGTGCAATATCTTTCCTTTGGAAAATATTTGTATATACATGAATTATATATATATATATATATATATACAAATTATATCATATTATATATAATGATATAAATGTTTATATAATATATTTATATATTATTTATAATATATAATTAAATTGTTAGAATATAATTATATAATTATATATATATATATATGTTATAAAGTCAAAGTTGTAGATATATTGATTGACGCATCATGATATACATTTACATGCATTTAGAATTACGTAACATAAATCGATATATCTACATAAAAACTTTAAACTAGATTTCGGTGTCACGCTCTGTGTTAATTGCATAGCCATAGCCATGTAAATGTTTGTTTTTCTGGTATTTTATATTTTTATGGTCTGTAAATTAATTTCGTTATTTTTCTATAGAATAAATTCTACTCGATGAGATTGCCTCATTCTTCGTTCTGCATTTCATCGGGTAGGTACTATTATTATTATTATTATTATTATTATGTTATATTATTATTATGTACAATAGTTCTTTGTTTCGATTAATAAACTGTACCACTTTTCTACACACACACACATATATATATATCAATATTGTTACTATACCAATACACGTACAAATATATTATATAGTATACGTACATCAATACGTTTGTTTTATTATATACACATCCACATATCGATATTGTTAACATAATATTGTCGCACGTATTGCGTATTCTAGTACATTATGAATACGCACACATGCGTCGCACAATGTGTCGCATGTTACTGTATGCCGTCGCGCATGACCAACCCACGTTCAGACGGCTGATTATATATATATAGATATCCGCCGCTGTATTGCAAACATCTATAAAGTACCCTTAATTCCCTTAAAACATATAAATAAGCATTGCCGCTATTCTTTCTATATATAGGCATACGCCTTATACATGCACATAAAGATTATACTTAATCAAACCACATACATGATATATATACCCCATAGACATTCATATTCCATACATAACTTAACAAATACTATTATTACATTTTCAGTAGTCCGACAATCTTCTGCCAGGACTCAATAGACATCTCGTTCATATTAGGTTTATTTGATCGATCTCCTAGAATTTTACTAAATCAGAAACCAGTTTGATATCCGCCATGAACATTTTTCATAGTTAGTAAATTATTAATTTCAAAAATACTATATAAATTACATAATATATGAATACTACTATACTTAGTAGTGTAATAAAGATCAGTATTATGCATGTATTTTTTTCATATTTAATTTTGTTCCATTATTTAACATATGTCCTAAATTGGTATAGACTTTGACATTATCAATCATTACATATTTTTTATATTTCAGAAAGACTATTCAAATTGGAAATTGGCCAGGAACGATTAATTGAAATAAACACAAATATGGAGATTATTTTTCTGAATCAAATGAAAATATTTTCGAAATGTAAAGATAAGAAATAAGGTACAAAATAAAACTATATATACCTAATATCTTATTTTAATAATAACTCATTTATAGGTCAACATTTCTGTGGAATAATACAAATTATGTAATTTGTAAAATATATTATTTTTTATTTGTTATATGTAAATAAATATTTTCTATCAAAATCCATTTGATTCTTTGTTTTTAAAATATTCGTATATATCAGTTTCAAAAACTAACAAATATTTATATTTTTGAAACATTTATTTATGTTAGTTTCAAAAACTAACAAATAATTATGTTTTTGAAACATTAAAGTATGTAAGTTTTAGAACCATGTCAAATAACTAGCCATGAACTAGGTTTTAAAAACATAAATTATTGTTTGTTTTAAAAACTTTATTTCGAAACAATTATTTACTGGGTTAGTAGTAGATTACTACTCTAAATATATTGAATTGGCATTGTTGGAAAAAGGTGAAAATTCTGGTAGAATTATAGAGAAATTGAAATCTATATTATCTAGACATTGGATACCAGATCAAGTTATATCTGACAATGGCCCTCAATATGCGTCCTTAGAATTTAAAGAATTTACTAAAGTGTATAAATTCAAGCATATAACATCATCTCCACGATACCCCAAAGGAAATGGAATGGCTGAACGTGCAGTTCAAACGGTAAAGAGACTATTAGAAAAATGCGATGACCCATATCTGAGTATGCTTGAGTACAGAACCACACCACTAGAATTCGGATTGTCACCTGGAGAGCTATTAATGAATAGAAATTTAACATCTATAGTACCATTGATACAGAACCGAAAGATTGTCAATGAAGAACAACATACAGAGTATCGTGAATGGCAAGAAAAGAAGATAAAAAGAATTAAAAATAAGTATGATAGCAATCCAAAAGTAAAGGACCTAAAGAAATTATCTATTGGAGATTATGTTTACATTAAAGATCTAGACCGTTCAGCCAAGGTAATCGAAGTAAATCAGAATGAAAGAAGTTATACAGTGGAAGGAGAAGGAATTGTAAGAAGAAATAGATCAGCATTGATTGAAACAGGTGAAGCTACGTATACGACGCGCTCAGGAAGGATTATAAATCCTCCTAAGCGGTATACGGAATAGTGACCTTAGGTCACTATAGGGTTAAGGTTTATAATTGTATAATTGTTATCATGTATTTAAATTGTTATCACGATATTAAAACCTTAGAAAAGGGATGTTATGGAATGTTTATAATCGTATAGTCACCATGTTTTAGTAAATGCACTAACCTTAAATAAACATCAGTTATCTAATTATGCTAATTCCCCCAAAGTAATCTTTACGTTAAATCAATATAAACTATATATAGTAGGACACTTATAATGACTCGAGGTTAGTGCATTTATAGTAACTACATTATAACAGGTACCTATCATATATTTGAAACATATATATATATATATAGAGAACAAGTTACAAATAAAATAAACCAATATACCTATACAAAAACAGTTAATAACAAAACATACCAATAATATTACGAAATAAACAAGCATCTTTATTATAATACTTATCACTATAATCTGAAATAATAGACAATTTTTAATATTGTAGTTTAGTAATATAATACATTTGAAACATATTTACAAAATATATATAAAACAAACATATAATACCGAACAAACAAAAATAAAATAATACTTCCCACTTTATCTGTAATAATAATGAATTATTTATTTTATATTATAATATATTTGAAATATAGATATAAAAACCCACATTTTCTATAACAAAATATAATACAGAACAAACAAAAATAAAATAATACTTCCCACTTTATCTGTAATAATAATGAATTATTGATTTTATATTATAATATATTTGAAATATAGATATAAAAACCCACATTTTCTATAACAAAAATATATTAAAAAAAACCAGAAGAGATAATGCAATAATTAAGATACAAAACGTAATATAAATCAATATAAAATAATAAATTTCTGTTAAAAAAAAGTTGTTTGTCAAAACAGATTTTGTTTATTTTATTTTTAAAAGATGAAACAGATACAGATTTTATTATATCATTATTTAATGAATTCCATATATTAACTGATCTATTATTAATTATATTTTTAATTGTATTATCATAATGATGTATTACATTTAATTTTTTACAATTACCTCTAGTTCTACAATTATTCGAAATGTTAAGAATATCAGATATATTTATATCTGATATTATTATTATTATATATAAATTATTATTATTATTATTATTATTATTATTATTATTATTGAATTGAATTGAATTTTATTCATGATAATTCATAAATATAAATATTAAAGTATACATATACACTGCAGTTAACATTTAAATTAACAATAGGAAATAAGTAATTTAATAAAATTAATATATATAAAATAAATATCAAACGTTCGCAATACATAAGATTAAAATAAAATTAGATAATATGTATATGATATATCTTATATAAAGATATTGAATTTACGAATTACATGGAAAGGTTACATGCTATGAGATAATAATAAAAATGACAATAAATTAAGTGATAGATCGCATAATAGATAAGTATCTATTAAAATTAATTTTATTTATACGGGATTTGAAACAGTTCAATGATGGAGAATGAACTGTTTCATAATCAAGATTGTTCCATATATTTATGATACGATTATTTAAGTAATTCATGTGAACATTTGTTCGTGACTTACTAGCCAGGATTTTTAAGTCATGGCCACGTGTTCTAGAATTTGTCTTGGTAACATATAATATATCAGAGTAATCAACCTTGCATAGATTATTTACTAGCTTGAATATCATAATCAGGTCTTTGTGCATACGCCGTAGTTCGAGAGATTTTATTCCAAGGTATTTTAGACGTTCATTATAAGCAGTATATTGTAGTCTGCAAGTACCAAATAGCCTCCTTGTTATTGTCCTTATTATTATTATTATTATTATTATTATTATTATTATTATTATTATTATTATTATTATTATTATTATTATTATTATTATTATTATTATTATTAATATTATTATTATTATTATTATTATTATTATTATTATTATTATTATTATTATTATTATTATTATTATTATTATTATTATTATTATTATTATTATTATTATTATTATTATTATTATTATTATTATTATTATTATTATTATTATTATTATTATTATTATTATTATTATTATTATTATTATTATTATTATTATTATTATTATTATTATTATTATTATTATTATTATTATTATTATTATTATTATTATTATTATTATTATTATTATTATTATTATTATTATTATTATTATTATTATTATTATTATTATTATTATTATTATTATTATTATTATTATTATTATTATTATTATTATTATTATTATTATTATTATTATTATTATTATTATTATTATTATTATTATTATTATTATTATTATTATTATTATTATTATTATTATTATTATTGAATTGAATTGAATTGAATTGAATGAATATTTATTATGAATTTTTCAAGTTCGATTTAGTAATAATTAACAATATGTAGTGATAAATTCACAAAACGACAACAAAACGTAGATAGTACACATATAAAAATAACAATAGTAAATTAGAAACGTATCACATGTGCCGGTGATAAAAACAATTAATAATTAAAATTAATAATTTATAAAATTATATATATATACTTATATATATATATATATGTATAAATAAATATTAAGTTATAATTTTTAAAGGTATATAAACTATTTGCTAATACAATATGTTCATCAAGACCATTCCAAATTTTAGCTATTCGATTATTTAGTAGATTTTTTGTTACATTTAGTTTACATATATTCATACTAATTTACAGAGAATGGCCTCTGGTATTGTAGTTGGTCTTTTTGATATTAATAATAGATGATGTATTCATAGATACCAATCCGTTAAATAGCTTATATACCATAACAAGATCATATCTAGTTCTTCTGATTTCTAGAGAATCTAGATTTAGGTATATTAATCTTTCATTATAAGGTTTATAAGGTAAACCGCATCTCTCGATTAATCTTCTCGTAAAGAATTTTTGGACCTTCTCTAGTTTTATCTTCAGTCCTTTGAATGTCCTGGCTTCTAATCCCGGATTCCAGACTGTCGACGCATATTCAAGGTGGGGTCTAGCATATGATATATATGCTTTTCTAATAGCTGGCATATTATTAGTAATGAAACAGCGAAATATACGATTGATAACACAATATGCACTTGTACAGCACACACCAATATGTTCAGAGAAATGTAATGATGGATCAAATTTGATACCAAGATCACGATACGATCTACAGTTTACTATTGAAACATTATTTATAGTATACAATGGTTTATTAGTATTACCTAATGTAAGAGCAGCTGCTTTTTTTGCAGCGTTTTCTAATTGCCAAGAATTAGACCATTCATAAAATTTATCAATATCATGTTGTAATTTATATCTATGATCTATGTCATTGGATATAAAACTCAATTTAGTGTCATCCGCGAAAAGATTAATGGATATATCTTTATCAATCACTTCGACTAAATCATTGATATATATTAGAAATAGTAAAGGCCCTATTACAGATCCTTGTGGAACACCAGATATTATTTTAACTGTATCAGACATTTGATTGTTAACTCTTACTCTTTGAGATCTACCAGATATAAAACTACTTATCCAAGAATGTATGTTACCACATATACCTAAATTAGTTAATTTGACAAGTAATTTACTATGAGAGACCTTATCAAAAGCTTTAGCATAGTCAATATATATGATATCAATAAAACTGCCTTTATCAATTGCAGTAATCCATTTAGTATAACAATTTAATAGTTGCAGTTCAACAGATTTTTTATGACGGAATCCAAATTGAGAATCAGTAATTAATGAGTTACGTTCTAGATAAAAATTAATTTCCTCAACTAATATACGCTCGAATACTCTAGACATAATTGAGGTAATTGAAATCGGCCTATAGTTTTCTCTATTTGAAGGGTCACCTTTTTTGAATATCGGAACTATATAACTTACTTTCCACATGTCAGGACATACACCAGCTGATAAAGTTTTATTAAATAATATCGTAAGTGGAATAGATAGTTCATATGAGAATTGTTTGAAAAATATTGAAGGGATATTATCTGGTGGCAATGTACATGATAGTGAGAGATTTATTAGATGCTTTCTTATGTTATGCCTATAGAATAAAAAGTTATTTATAGTTGAATTATGTTTAGGTGGAGATAAATGAGGAATATTATCATTATCATTAATAAATACAGAAGAAAATTGATTATTGAGTATATTAGATTTAACTGTATCTGAAAAAATATATGTATTATCGTCTGATTTAATGGGACCTATAGTGGAAAAAGAGGAACATCTTGAATTAATATAATTATAAAATCGTGATTTGTCATTAGATGATAAAATTAATTTTCTCTATCGATAGTTAATTTTTTAATGTTATAATCTAATAATTTTTTAATATTTTTCCAATTTATAAAATTATTATGTGAATCTAATCTAGTTTTATAATATTTTAAACATTTTACTTTTAAACGTAGAATATATTTTGGATACGTTTTTTTATTTTTGATATGTTTATAAGCTGGAACATTATCATTAATAATATTATATAAAGTATTATAAAAAATATTAAACATATTATTAATATCTATTGAATTAGATAATAATAAATTCCAATCAATAGAAGAAAGGGATTGATGTATACTCTATAAATTAGACTTTCTAAAATTTAGCCCAACTTTTTGATTTATTTTTAAATTAGCTTGGAAAGGTAGAGAAAATGAAAATGATATATGGTCACTAATATATTTACCAAATCCAAAAGGGGGACATTCATTAATTTTCGAAATAATCATAGGATTATTGGTTAGTAATAAATCCAGCAAATTATTATTACGAGTTGGAAAAGTAATTAATTGAATGAGTGAGTTTTGACATAGACTATTTTCAAATTCGCAATATGTTGATGGGTAATTAGTAAATGTATTATCATTCCAATTATAAAGAGGTAAGTTGAAATCTCCTACAATAATAGTAGGTGAAATTGTATAACATAGTGCAAATAAAAATTTACAAATCGATTTATGAGTGTTAAAATCAGTTGAAGGTGGACGATAAATACAAGATAATCTTATATTTGTAGTAGAATGTAGTACAAGAGTAATATGCTCAATATTATTAAAATTATTGAAATATAATTGAATTGGATTTAAATTAGATTTGCAGATTATCGCTACACCACCTGAATGAGATTTCCTATCATTACGATATATTTTATAGTTAGTATTACCAAAAAGGAGTAAAGCATCAGTATCAACATTTGTTAGAAATGTTTCAACAAGACAAACAATATCATACATGTTAGAACTAAGAATTAACTCTAAATAAGGTAGTTTGTTTCTAACATTGCGACAATTTGAAAACATAACTTTTAAATTAGATGAATTTGATAGTCAGGTTGAATTGTCATTAGAAGAAAAAGATTTTTGATATGTTATAAACGATGTGGACCACTTCTCATAATCAACTTCGGGAATTTTTGAATGCCAGTCAATCTTATTATCAACTAATTTATGAAGCTTGTATTTATTTGTAAATTTGTTGAAAACCAATTTAATATTAGAGTCCAACATATTTGATTTTATAGCATGATATAGGATTTTTTTACGAATAATTTCAGAATTTGGAAGAGATGTTCTAGTAAAAATATTTTTAAAATCATGAATTGTATTTAATTTAATTTTAGAGTTATTGATAATATTATTTTTCGAAATAGGTGAATCAAGCTTTAGAATAATAGATTTAAGACTGTAATTAAAGCTAGAGTTAAATTTATAATTTGGAATATCAAAAGTTGTGGAAATAATGTTATTAAAATAATTTAAATAGTTATTATCAAATGACATATTATTAATTGTAGGAAGATTTTCAAAAATAACTGTATTTTCATCGTTAATTTTGATAGCATGCATATCAGAATTAATAGAATTAATAGACTTATTGATATTTATAAAATTATCACTCAAAACACTAGCATATGATTTTGTAGGTTGATTAGATATCATTTCACTAACTTTAGAATTAATTACATTAATTAATTTAGTATTTATCATTATATTATTATTAATGTCAGATAGGTTAAGTTTATTATTAGATATATTATTATAGGTTAGGTTAATTATTATCAGATTTACTTAAATTCGATGCATTAGTTTTATCACAAGAAAGACAATTAAAATTAAAATTAGGAGAGTCGAAAATTTCCAGCACATACTTAGGTGGATTACCATTAGACCAATGGTTTGATAATATTTTAGCCTTATGTAAACATTTAATGTGTATATGATTACCACATGAACAACTTAATAATTTTTCTTGAGAAATATTTGTACATATATAGCATGTCATACCTATAAATTACTAATAAATAAGTATACTTATTAATAACAAGCCATAAGGCTATTATATTAATACATATATTATAATATATTAATTCAAGAAATTGGATTATATATATATATTATCTGTAGATATAGAATACAGACATAATATTATAAATGTATTGGTGTGTGTTGAACAAATGCATACAATATAGAAAATCAATATATAACGCTACTAACTATTTTTAGACAATATAGCAGCAGTATATCTCGAATGCTATTCAATTTTGAAACAATAGAATCTGGATTCGAAATAGTAATTTTAGAAAACACGTCTGTTCACTCTGAACGATAGAGACAGAATTATTATTATTATTATTATTATTATTATTATTATTATTATTATTATTATTATTATTATTATTATTATTATTATTATTATTATTATTATTATTATTATTATTATTATTATTATTATTATTATTATTATTATTATTATTATTATTATTATTGTTATTATTATTATTATTATTATTATTATTATTATTATTATTATTATTATTATTATTATTATTATTATTATTATTATTATTATTATTATTATTATTATTATTATTATTATTATTATTATTATTATTATTTCTTGTAAATTTATTTATAATATTTATTTTTTCATTACTATTTATTATTTTTATTAACTGTTTATTATCATTTTATTATTTATATTATATATATTTATTTTTTATTTTATAAAGAGGAAGGATTTCATGTTTTTTGTATATTGATTGTAGCGTGCGATGGTGTATTATCTGCCGAGTAGTAAGTTTACCGGTATGATTGTGACGGGGATCATCTTAAGGTATTAAGGACTTGGCACATCCTTACTGAAAGTTGGTAGCCTTATATTATTCGTTCGTTGTGGTCGTTTTATGAACTATGTGTTGTTTTTCCCTCTTTATTTGTACACATCTTGTTTTATTGTTATTTGTATCTATTATTATAATTTTATTATTATTTATATATAATATATATATATTTATTTGTATTTTAACTATTTTAATATTTAAAATTTTACTTTATATTTATATTTTGCTTTTAATTTCCAATTTTATTTTATCTTTGTCAATTTTATTACTATTTGTTTTTTTTCCATTCCTTTTGCTGACAGGTAGATATATCGATAAGTTCAGTGAACTTCTATATCTACCTGGGTTCATTCTCGTGTATTACGACGAAACAATCTTATTATTATTATTATTATATATTTTGTTATGAAAATAATATATTGGTATGAAATTATTATTATTTTGTTGAATTACTCATTATTTTATTTAAATAATATCTTTCAAATATAGTTGAATCTTTATTTTGTTTAGTTTTGTAAAAGGTTATTAAATTGTCTATTCTTTTTTATCATATATTTGATTCATAATTTGCAATACTCGAATAATAAACCGGGTAGAACTAGATAAGCTTTACTTTTGTTTCTACCTCAGTAGTTCGCTACACCTTCTCAGTTATATATATATATATAAATATAATTTTAGTATACACAAATAATATCGTATAAGGTAAATTATCATAGTATTAATCTAACATATATATATACGCAATATATAATGCATTTATAACAAATTGCAATGTTTTAATATTATTTAAAAATCATATTAAAAAGTTGAACGAGATATATCATATATATATATATGTATATATATATATATATATATATATATATATATATATAATTACAGATTCAGTATATATACTTGTATATGTAGCATGTCAAAATCTATATGTAGGATTAATTTACGTCAAAATAAATTAATATACTTGTACCAATAAAGTGTGTTGCTTAGGAATATCAATGGAAACATGTACGTCACGGTTGAATGAATAAATCACATTATAGGCTGTTAGTATACCTGGTAAGTTAATTAATTAATCATGGAAAATAAAATCGCAACTGAAAATTTAGTATACCTACTATTCAATTTTAACATTATAATTATATTGAATTAATGAATATAATATATAGTAAATATGAACTATGGTCCGATATATAGTGATATTTTATATATATATATATATATATATATATAAATGAATAAATGAAATCAGTTTATAGACATACGACATACTATGTATATCATACGTCTCTGGAGGATCAGTGAAAGCCTTTATTTACCTCTGATATTTTCATGTTCAAATTAAAATATTAGTAAAAGTAATAATATGATGCATAACAATATGCATGTGTTAGCATTCGTTGTAATATAATTATTATGTGAAACAATAAAATAGAATATATATAAATTAATGAAATAATAAATATTGTTCATGAACATATAAGTATCATCATATTTCAATCCATTACATTAAAGATAATAATACAATAAGTTAATAACATAATTGTATAATATTAAATGTATTAAAATATATATTAATAAAAATATGTAACTTTATCAAATTGTAATATAGAGAAATTGTTAATAAAAATAGTAAATTATTATAAATAGGTGTAAAATTAAAATATTTAAAAATATGTAATAAAATTAAAACTCATACCTAATATGACCATGTACAATATTCAATATTTTTGAAATATTTTGGTAATCTTACTTAAAAAAGTTAAATATTATTACTATATTTTCTTATATATGTTATAGTATTAATTAATAAACATAATATTTATATAATTATATGGTACTATAATACAACATATATATAGTATATACTTTACATTTTATTATAATCTATATATTGATATATGAGCAAAGATGTATGTAATGTATTTGATTCTAGTGAGTGAATCATGCTTATAATACTGAACAATAACATGATGAAATTGGCATCGTAATGAAAATACGAATATTTTAGAATACGAAACATTCTAAATTCTATTTAATATATATATATATATATATATATATATAATTTAGGAAAGTGTAACATGTAAACGAATATAATATATAGATAAGCAGAGAGATTCTTCGTTTTCCATGGTCAAACCTAAATTATAATATTATTATTATTATTATTTTGATATTTTGTGTTTTGTTTGATTTTTCTATTTTGTTAGCTGAATTACATCCCGAAGTATGTCATAAGTCTAATCACAGCATCTGATTAGCATATGATGGGTACAGGCCCGTAGCCAGAAATTTATACCAGAGAGGTAAGGCCTCACAAAATTGTAAGACTAAAATGTAATGAATATAAACTAGTATACTAGTAGTAATATCACTACTAGTAATTTACTAGTATACTCTATTACTGTTATAAGTCAAATATTGATATAATATAATATAATATAATATTTATTTATTGAATCGCACATATAATAATAGATATAATAGATATAATATTAACTAACGTTTATTAGTTTCTAGAGTTCAGATCAGAGGTCGAGCACATATTATGAGATATCTAAATAGCACAGTCCATTACATCTCTTCCGTTCTCTCAGTAAGACCTTCACCCACGGAATTATTTTCTTGAGAACTTCCGCCAGGCTATCCAGGCTATCGAATTGCTTATCTCTTCAATCACCCCCTCCACCCAGGTTCCTTTCGACCTGAAATCTACTGCGAAAACGGTTTCTCCTGGCTCAAATTTCGTCGACCTTTCTGTGACCTCCAATACCTTCGTAGGTCTTAGACAATCTAAACCGGATCGTATAGTTCGCGACATTAACACCACCCCTGGTGATATACCAGTACTTGTGTGTGGTGTCAACCGATATCGTAATAGAAACTTGTTTATTCTTTTCTGTATCTTCCCTTCCCCTTCGGAGCTCCTCATTGCATTTTTAAAAGTTTGTACCGCTCTCTCTGCTAGACCATTCGATGATGGGTGGTATGGTGGCGTGAATATGTGTTTAATCTGATTCGATCGCATATAGGTCGCAAACTCTTCGCTGTTGAAATTAGTTCCATTGTCTGATACTAATACTTCTGGACTTCTGTGCGTTGTAAAAACCTTATCCAATTCATCGATTGTCCTGCTTGATGTTACTATCGTCATAGGTATAACTTCTAGCCATTTCGAATGTGCGTCCACCATTATCATAAACATTTTTCCTATAAATGGACCCGCAAAATCGATGTTGATTCTTTGCCAATTACATTTTGCTTCGGGCCAAGATTCATATGAGCTATTATACTGCTTCCGAGTTGACTGACACCCTGCACACTCCCTAACTATAGCTTCAATATCATCATCTAATGATGGCCACCTGTAGTAGCTTATTGCTAGACCTTTCATCCTTATGATGCCTGGGTGTCCTTCATGGAGAAGTCTTAATATCTCAGTTTGTATTTCTAAAGGTACCACTACTCTTGCCCCCCACATTATCAGTTCTTCTTTTACCGATAATTCTGCTTTCCTTCTATAGTAACTCTTCAAGTTTTCGGGTATAGGTTCCTTTTCCGCCACCCCTCTTCAATAAACCTCTTTATAGTTTGTAGTTCATTACTTTTCTTCGTGGCTATTTGGGTTTCTTTCACTCCTAATGAACTTTCAATTTCTTTTAGCATAAATATTATCTCCCCCGGCATTGGAACTTCATCTTTATCCCCTTTTGATCGCTTTCTCGGTAATCTGCTTAAAGCATCAGCATGGGCAATCTTCGTTCCTGGTAAATACCTAAACTCATATTCGTAAGTTGACAATATTAGTGCCAATCTCTTTATCCTACCTGACACCATAGTAGGTACCTCTCTCTGCACTAAACAATCTTTTTAAAGGTTGATGGTCATTGGCAATTATAAATTTGTGTCCAAAGAGATATCTGTGGAATTTCTTCACCTCAAATACTACCCCTAGTGCTTCTTTTTCGATTTGTGAATAGTTTTTTCTGCCGGTGCCAGTGTTCTTGATGCAAAAGCAATTGGTCTTTCTGACCCATCTTCCATTATGTGTGCCATGACGGCGCCTATACCATACTGAGATGCATCACATGTGAGTATGATCTTCTTCTCTGTATCAAAGTGTACTAAAAGATCTGCGCTCAGTAGACGACTCTTAGAGTCTTCAAAAGACTTCTGGCACTCTCTCGTCCACAACCAACGTGCATTCTTCTTTAACAAGGCATGCATTGGACCCAGTAGGCTCGACATGTTTTTCAAAAACTTACTATAATAGTTTAGCATACTTATATATGCTCTCAGTTGGGTGGTGTTTTGCGGTGTTTGAGCTTCCGGTACCGGTTTTAGCCCTTCTTTATTTATCAAATATCCAAGATATTCCACCTCCTTCTTCATAAACTGATATTTCTTTTCATTAATTCGTATCCCGGCTTCCTTCAACATATGCAGTACCATCGATGCATTATCAGTACGATCCCGTTATTAGGATATCATCTAAATACCCACTTACGTGTTTGAGCCCTTTCAGTAAATTGTCCATGACTCGCTGGAAAATGGCTGGAGCTGATGTTATGCCAAAACATAATCTGTTGTATTGGAACAATCCCAGATGGGCATTAATTGTAGTATATGGCTTGGATTCGTTTGATAGTGGCATCTGTAAGTATGCATTTGATCAATCTAGTGTGGTAGACATTTTACTACCCGCTAAGTTAGCGTATAAGTCATCTATCCGTGGTATCGGATAACTATATAATTTACATACTTTATTCAAAGTAATCTTATAGTCCCCACATATTCGAACTAAACCATCTTTCTTCAGGATAGGTACAATGGGTGTTGCCCACTCCGAATTGCTAACTTCTTCTATTACTCCTGCTTCTTTTAGTCTTACCAGTTCCTCACCTACCTTGTCTTTCATTGCGTAAGGTACCGATCTTGCCTTAAAGAACTTAGGTATTGCATCCTTATCTGGATATAGTTTCCCTTCGACTCCTACCATCGTTCCCAATCCTTCCTTAAAGACTTCTGGAAAACATGGTCATGACAAGCACAGTCCATTACAATTACTTATATTGACGCACAATGTGTATTACTCAGGGTATAAATAAACAATAAATAAAAATACACTGTTATATATATTATACACTATATAAACATAACTTTATATGCATATAATAACATAAAATAAATCAGTAGGACCATTTTAACAGGTAACGTAAACAATAATATAAACTATAGATAATTATACTGAATACCTGCAAGTGAATTAAACATTTAGTCATGGCAAAGGTAAGCTTATAACGAGATTTTCTAATATCATATAGAAAATAGTTATCAGTGCGTATCATATTATTAATGTATATAGATTAGTCTAGTTGAGAGGTTATAGAGAAACTGAGAATAGCTATAGATTTAGAAGTTGGAAGAGATAGGAGAGAAAGATATGTGAGTGAGTGATAGAGGAGATTTGTGTCTTGATAATATGATAGTATTAGTTTTAGTCATAGTTAAGGAAATAGAGTTATGAGAGAACCGATGAGTGAGATATGTAATACAATTAAATAGCTATTTGAATCAGACTATAATAACTAGAACTAGGAAATGGATATATATATCTGAAGATCATCGGTATAAAGATGCTAGTTAATATTAGGATATTTGTGAACAATTTATTGTATAGGAAGAATATAAATAATGAACAATTTAGGGCCAAAAACAGAGCCTTGTGGAACACCATGCATGTTAAAATAAGGAGGAGACAACTAGGAATTAATCTTTACTGAATATGTTCTAAATGAAACAAAATACATAAACCAACTGTGGACTTGTCCATGTATACCAATTTCATTAAGTCCAATAGAAAGAATATTGTGATCTAGAGTATCAAAAAACCAGATAAGTCTAGTAGTACGAGATATAATTGGCTTTATTATCAAGATATATGAGAATATCATTAATAATTAAAGTAAGGGCAGTTTCGGTACTACGACGAGGAAGATAAGCACTTTGATATTTATCAATAATAGCATTATAATTAATACTGTAATTAATAAGTTGAGTGGACACAACGCTTTCTGGGGTCTTATATATGGAAGATAACGATATTTTACGATAACTTGATAAATTAGATTGGTCAAGAGTTGTTTTTTAAATCGGAATAATCTATGAATATTTCATTGAGTGTGGAACAATAGATAATATAAGAGATATATGAATGATGTTAGCGATAAGTCTAATAAAATATATTGATAATGAACGAAGTAGATTGAGTGGAATAGGATCAAGGTGGAATTGGTTTTCAATTATATCATCAAAGAGAGTACAATGTCATGTGTGGGAAGCGAAAAACATGAACAGTGATTATGAGTGGATGTTAAATTTAGATTGAGTCGTGCCGAGATGATGTTTGGAAGTAGGATTGAAAATGCCTACAGTGATAATGTTAGACATTTTTTGTTAGAAGAAATTTGCAAACAATGAACTAAATCAGATTGGTCAGGAAGATGTTTAATCTGGGTTTTACCTACTAAGGTGAAAGATAATGTATACGCTTTTTAGAAGATATTCCATAACTACCGAATATATCAGTAAAGTATGACGATTTGGTAGAGAGAAGTTTTTTCTCGTAAAGCGATCGAAAACTTTAAAGGAAATAAGACCAGATTTAAATTTAGAGAATGCATATTTACGTTGTATTCTACATAGTAGTTGCCTCAGGTTAATAAGCTCAATGTTAAACCAGGAAAACTTAAATATAATTTCGGTTGATAAGAGTAATGGATAGTATACAAAGTATGTATCAAGCGAATGGGATAATGCCAAATTAATATAATCAAAAAGTGTAGACAAATCAGAAGATATACTGTTATTAAGTTTATGGAATACAGAGTTAACACACATTGTTTTATCAATATAGAAGATTTTCGTTAAGATTTTTTCATAAACGATCGTTTCGATCTAGAAAGTAGATTAAATTATATCACCGGCAAGTTAAAATCAAATAATGCAAAGTGATTATATATTAGATAACTTTATGGGGTTAGATAACTTAAGGGGCCTGCCTAATCTCAGGGGGGCCTTTCCCCCGTAGCCCCCCCCCTTGCTACGGGTCTGGATGGGTATGTAACTAATATAGTTAATATAGTTAATATCTATATGCAAATCTACATATTGTATAGGTGAGTATTTAAATATCAGGTATTTTATTAATACAAAAGTATATAGTATTATTACACAAAGTGTTAACGTTTAAAAGTATAGTATTAAATATAAAATAGTAAAATATGGTTGAGGAAGATATTGTTAGTTACAAAATGCCTAAGTATAGAATAAGGAAGACTATAGAAGACTATAACATCAGAATGATTATAATGGATGCTGTAGGAATCTGAAATTAAATATTATATATTAAATATTAAATATTAAATTAATTACATAATATTTTACAAAATATGTTATCAATTGGCAAACTCTCTTCAATTCAATACAAAAATGTTATTATTTTTTGTAATATTCTTACATTTATTACTAATAAAATAGTATCCAGGGATCATCTATGTTATACTATTATTGGTACATCGTTTTACACACGTTATTAGTACATATTTAATTGACCTAGATTGTGATTTACGTAAAGTGTGTATGCGTGATCTTAAATCAATGCCCCTAAACACAAATATATAGTAATAAAATATGCCCTACGTACCTACGTAAACTCTTTTTATGGGGCTATCATAGTATATCATATCTGCATGAATTAAATACCAGAAAGACAATATTAGCCCGCGGAAATCATGCGCGGTTGAATTATTACATCACGTGATAGTAATAACTTCTATAAAACTGTTACTCGACAGTGTTATGTGCTTAAAAGCGATATCTATGTGTGAATCGTTAGTAGAGTTTTCACTTTATAATATACATATATATAGCACATAAAAATTGGTGACGTATTTATTTATACAACATATATGTGATTCTAGTTATATACTATTCTATAGAATAGGTTATAACTATATGTTAAGTACATTTAATATAATTGCATTACATTACAATGATCGAACATATCTATAATTATCATATATATATATATATATATATTTATATATATATATATATATATATATATATTTATGAATGAATGAATGAATTAGTTTATTTAAAAAATACCAAACTTAGCGGGAGCCCTCACTGGTGTATAACGTAACAAATAAAATACAAAAAAACGAATTGATTCCAAAGAATTGTAGTTAAAACATAGGGTTAAGAGATAACAATGTATTGTACCGAGTTTAAGTGATTTTTCAATTTAATTCTAAAACAATACGATGATTTAATCTTTCGTAGTTCATATGGTAAGATATTGCATGTACGAGGAACAACGTAGGTAAGAGAGTTCGTCTGGATACGCTTCTAGTAATACCTGCATCTAATAGACAGCATCCGGTGTTCCGAGTTGGATCAATATCACTCGACTTTTAAAAAGATTGTTGAGATATCCAGGCTTACGTATTAATAATATTTGTATTTGTGCTGAGAATAGTAAACGGTGCATGCATCGCTATGGTTATTTCTGTACATATAGCGTATGGTCGCGGCGATTACAATTATGAATACGTGGTATAGAAGCGCGTATAATCCTATCTACTTTGTTATATCAGTGCTATTTATATCATTAAAAAGTGATCCACAGTAATCTAGTCTTGATAATACAATACAAGAGCTTAATAAATAGTCTAGTAATACACGTAGAGCAATATTTTATAATATGGGCGATTCTACGTAAATGGTAATTTGCAGAGTTAGATATAGCATTCATGTGATGACCAACATATAAAGTACTATCCATAATGACGCCAGGTTACGGACTTAATAAGAAGGTAGTATAAATTTACATTAATATATATATATATATATATTCACTATAATATATAAATTAATATTATATTTATTCGACACATTTAAAAATGAATACTATTATAATAGGTATGTTGATTATGAAGTATTACATATTATTAGCAGTGATATTGGGCGGTTCGTATACATTGTATTATAACGAATACTAGTTAATAAGAATTATTTATTTGTATATGAAATTAACATTTAACTTTTAGTAATTGTATAATAACACATATTTTAATACATTTATAATTAAACGAATGTATTAAACGCAATACATAATGACTCACTGAATAGGTCTCAATGCTGTTAAGACTACATATTCTACCTCGGAAGTTGACCATACGGTATACAGCTTTGAATCATCCACGCTGCAATCTACACCATTATATTGTCAGTACTAATATAACAATATATATATATATATATATATATATATATATATATATATATATATATTTATGTATATGTATAGTAAACTATAGAACCCGGGGATGTATGTACTAAATCTTATTAAGACCATATTTATTAGTATCCTCAGGGATTTTATCATGAGGTTATCATCACCGTCAAAAATAAATAGGATGACTATTTATTATATATATATATATATATATCACGTGTTTTAATAGTCACGTGGACAGTAACGTGACATTTCGGTGTAAAAAATATGATAACTATGCAGATAATGCGCGTTCTATATTGTGTAAATATTGATTTATATAAATTAGAATTGAACACCTATGTATTAAATTGAATTGAAATTGAATTGAACGTCTATGTATTTAATGTTGTGATGGCTTAGTTAATACGTAATCTATTGTTAGTCTATTCTCCGCAGTAATCATATAACTAACCTATTATCGAAACCTAATTATGCAAGTGTCAACTATTTTATAACAAGTGTTATTAGTTTCTATTATATATTTATCGAATTCTAATCACGGATAATTTTATTTCACAAAACTGTGATCATAATTTAGTAAACAGTCATTAACATTTCTTTTTTAAGTAACCCTTTCCAAAATTAAAAATACTCACCCACTTTAATATATTATCTCATAATTATATAGTAATATATAGTGATTATTATATATATATTGAGATATTGAATTAAACTAACAATGTACACAATAGATTGTTATAATGGTATTTACAACAACAAAAAACACATTTTTTGAAAAAATAAACTTAATTATAATATATATAATTAAGATTATTAATCTAAATATATATATATATATATATATATATATATATATATATATATATATATATATATATATATATATATATATATATATATATATATAAATTGCACTATAGTGCTCTATAGGTATTCATCCTTACTCCATATATCTAAATTGAATAATATTCGTAGTGGCCACTTTAAAAGGTGTATATATCCTATATATAGAATATAGGCTATACGTATCACTATCGCTATTGTTGTATATTTACTGTTCTCTAGTCTTCGTACTATTTTCTATATAATTGCCTTGGATAAATATATATCATATATATATATATATATATATATATATATACATATATATACATATATATATATATATACAATTTATTATATTACAATCATACTGGGGAAACTTCACTGAGTGTACAAAAACATGCGGAGGTGGCCTTACAATTCGTACCAAGTACTGCAAGATAGAAACAACATTAACCGGAAATAGCAACGCTTATAGGAAATGCGCTCAAAAAATTTACCAGTGTAGTTTAAACGACTGTCACGGTTAGTGCGTAGAACCGCCGGTAGATGGCGTCACTAGCGCTTGTGTCGAATATGATCGCGCTTGTTTTCATTACGATAATACATTAGTATAAACTAATACGAATAATACACATATGGTATATATTATGATATATATATACAATGTAGCTGTTATTATAATGTTTAATTATACTACTAATATTGTAGTAGAAATATAAAATTAAAATATCCCGACATACACCCAAAGATCCATTTCGAGTCTCTGAATTCACGGAATGCAGTTGGAGTTGTGGAGGTGGTACTAGGAGTAGGGTGTCTTCAGAAGGGGTAGTGCAAGTGATACCATGTAACTCGCAGGATTGCCGTTATCGTTAGTTACTTATTATTGTTTATTTCGTGTTAATTACATCATATATAAATATGTTAGTTATCTATTATATATACAGTATTTATAAATAAATATATCTATTACTAATAGTTGATGGACAATACTATTTAATTACAATATTAATATACTAATGATTAATATAATGATAGATATTTAAGTTCTTGTCTTAAGTAGACCATAGCCTCAGCAATAAATCAACGATATATTTTTATATACGTAACATTGCAGTTGTGCTAAATATAGATATGAGTACAATGTTATTTTATTAAATAAACATGTAGTTACTTTGTTATGATTTTATTTCTTTAAAATATTTACATACTTACATACTTTGTGTGTATACACACAAAATAATATATATATATATATATATATATATATATATATACATTATATTACTATCGCTTATATTCTAAATAAGTAAATAATGTAAAAAAGGTTCGGAAACAAAATGTCAAGTGGATGTGATATTCGTGATAGACTCATCGGACTCCATTAAAGACATCGATTTCTTCACTATCAAACAATTCACGCTGGACGTAGTGTCCTCAATACCAGTCGGTAAGTATCGGTTACGTAATAACACGTGGCCACCGCCGGTGTGACGTCATACTCATCACTTGTTATTAGGTAATAGAACATCATATTCACATATTATACAATAGGATATTGATCATTTAGGGGATTATAATGTATACATTGATGTTAAACAAAATGGTACTGTTTTATCTAATACTACTATTTCATATATATATATATATATATATATATGAACATACCAGATTTGGTTGACATTTCTTGCATAATATTAATCATTTGGTAGACATGATTAGGACAATTTCGTGTCCACCAAATAGTTTAGGGCATAATTTATCACTTTTGGTATAAATTTGACTTATAATAAAATTATATAATTAATATATAGGAAATAAAGTTGTATATTATTTATTAATAATTTAAAAATCAATAGAATGGGTAAGTTTAAATAATGATTGAATTTTCACTCTATATATATTGGATCCATAAAAATAACTGTTTAGTAGACACACCATTTTCAATGAAATACGTAATATTGTTGGATATATGTCTATAGGGAATTGATGGATTTAGACTTTATATTACATATGGATCATATATATAAAATAAAAAAATAAAATATTATATTAATAAAAAATATACATTTTAATTAATTTATTATTTATTTTTATTATATTTTGAAATAATAAATGGAATGATTCATAAATACTCAGGTAATACAAGTATTTTTATTAATTTAAAATTTAATATTTAAAATTTAATAATCTTAAAATATATATTAAGATTATTATTAAATATATACTTAACATTTAAATAGAATAATGTTTAATTGTGTATTAAATATATAATTATATATATCCATAATCATGTGGATTAAAATATAAATATTTATAAATACTAAGGTAATACAAGTATTTTTATCAATTTAATATTTAAAATTTAATAATTTTAAAATATATATTAAGATTGTTAAATATATACTTACTATTTAAATATATAGAATAATTTGTAATTATGAATTAAATATATAATTATATACATTCATAATCATGTGTATTAAGTAATTTATTAAGTAATTTATCGTGTAAGAAAAAAAATGTAAGATTTTAAATTTTACCAGGTAACATTTTTAAATATTCTATTAATAATTAATTTAATTTAATTGGGTTTTACCAATAGTAGTTTCTAATAGTACACATACTATTAGTTGTTATTGTAAACTTTATATGGATAGTTATATTCAATATACTAATTAAATATAACATTGCATAATAGGATTATTATAATTATTATTATAATCATTATCATATTATAATCATTATAATCATTATAATGATTATAGTCAAAATATAGTTTAAAAATAATCAACACACTAAAAGCCCACATACTTCATTATACGAATTAGTAATTACATAAATATATAGTATTCATGTCATTATATAATTAATATAATATTATAAGAATACTCGTGTAATTTAAATAATTGTAATAAAAATGTTACGGACATAGAGTCTATGTGACATAGTATGTCACATAGACTCTATCACTGATAGAGTCTATCAGTGATATAGTCTATCATATAGTATGATACGTTAATATCAAAGAAGGCCGCCGATTATTATTATTATATTGTTAGAGTTCAATTTTTATTTTGGGGTTGTTTAATTTATTTGGTTTTGTTTTATTTTTCTGTATTTTTTAGCTGCATTATAATGAACTCTGACATTATTATAATAACAATCGGCGGCCTGCTTTAAGATAATTCCTATAATAGACTATATCATAGAGTATTACAAAAATCACGATATTAAACCTAGTACCAGGTATATTATATAATATATATTATATTATAAATTATAATTTATAATATATAATAACTTATTAAATAAGATATACAAAATTGTACATACTTTTTTTTAATTTTTATACAACCTACATTTATTTACATTTTTAATATAATTACTACTATATACTTCCACTATATATATATTATATACATGGGAATACGGACGTTAGGCAAACATTAAATAACTATAAATATCAAATGTCACAAATGTCGCGCAAGGTGTATGTCACCCTAATTCATTATACGCTCTAAGAGCGTATAATGTACCACTAAAACTGAAAATAAAATCTTAATGAGAAACATGTATATATGGAATAATTCCTTTTGAAAAATATATTTATAAACCATTCATATATATATATATATATATATGATATTTACACATACGAGTACCATCCTATTTGCGTATTGATATTTGTGGGTTGTTTGATTTATTTTGTTTAGTTTTATTCTTCCGTTTTTTTAACAAGCACGCCTTGTACGACACGTAATGTTGCCATTTAATTTTTACCTACCAACCGTATCATCCTATATATATATTAACCTTTATATGTAATAACATATATATTAACAACATTTTTAGATTATTATATTATTGAATGTATTAAATATTAACAGGTTAAACAGGTTAAACAGGTTAAAATGCCTTGTACTTATTGTTATATATTGTATTTATTTATATGCGACGATATTGTACATGATATCAACGTTATATCAGGGAATATACGCATAGTGCCTGGTATCATAATGCACGTACATTCCTTCCATCTCGCATGACCCCCCCCCACGCGCAGACGGCTGTGTATATATAGCGGACCGCCGCTATGTATAATCACTTGAAGAATAAGTATAACCAATAAACGTACATAAGCCTTGACGTAACATCAATAAGCGTCCAACCTCACGTCCAATGAATATCATCCTGCCAGTGAGAGCACGTTAGGAAACATCTACCCCCACGCCCAACGACTATAAACAATCATGAACCCTACACCAACTCCTTCCTTCGATTGGCACAATGAAGATCGGCTAGACGAGCTGAAAATGTTGTTTAACATTTTATTTACGTCCTCGCCATTGCCCACTACATCCGGTATGATATCCTGTACACCCTCGCCGTCACTCATGACCTCCGTGACGCCCCAGCCACTACCCACGACATCCGGTACGCTTTCGCCCTTGCCCACTATATCAGGTACATATTCGGTACACCCCCGCTGTCACCCACGACATCTGTGACGCATTCAACATCACACATAATACCCGATATGTTCTCAACGTCACCCGTGACCCTCTCGATCTCACCCACAATATCCGTGATCCCCTCACCATCACCCCCACCATCCGTGATGCCATCAGCACCATACACATCGCATGTATTGCCATTCCCATGGCCACCTCCAACATGATATCCTTCTTCCATACGTGAGAAGAGGGAATGACCCCAACCCCTCTTCGATAACCAATAGGGAGAAGAGGGGATGTTATATATTTTATTTATATATATGCGTCGATATTGTACATATACGTAATATCAGCGCATATACGCCTAGTGCCTGGTATCACGACTCACATACAATGTACGTTTCTGCCGTCTTTCATTACCGCCCCACACTCAGACATCTGCGTATATATAGCGGACCACGCTATGTATAATCTCTTGAAGAATAAGTCTAACCAATTAACGTAAATAAGCCTTGACATTTTACTCCCTATATATACACACAACTTAACAGTGTAATATATTAGTATTACACAACTTAGACAGTGATTAATACATAACAACAATTTATATATATATATAATAATTTTATATAATATATTATATGTATACACAAATATCCATGCATATATATATATATATGACTAACGATCTCCTCTTCAACAATGATGGTGTACATACCGACCCCAAGTGTGAGAAGTTAATTCAACAGATAACCTCACAAGATTCTCCGCAAGCCATTGATAATTATCATTATCATAATTATTACGCGATACCTATGAATTATAATTCATAGTTATCGCGAACTACATGTGGCCCTTTAATAAAGACCTGTCACACCTTACGATACTTCTATGTTAACTTCTCAAAAATGTCGAATACTTAATATATTCAATAACATGGAAGAATAAATATACTACTCTATCATATTATGCCACAAAGAAGAAGATAACAATTCAAGTAGACGCTTCATACGATTACTTTGACGCCATCCTCCTACATCCATCCAACAAGACGAAATCCCCATCACCTTCGCATCTAAGATATTCAGCCCCGCTGAGACTCGTTTTGTAAATATCGAAAAATAAATGTAAGCCGTAATATTCGGAATCGAATGGTTTCACATTATTAAGTCTGACCAGAAGTGCAGATGATCACCAGGGTTGTGGTCAAATACACTTTATCAAATACAAATACAAATACAAATACAAATATTTATTACGTTTTTATACAAATACATATTATCAAATACAAATACAAAATACAAATATTAACACATTCAATATTAAATCATTTGATTTAATCATATTTTAAATCATATGATTATATTTTATATAAAATAATAATCCTTATCCCTAGATTATATATATATATAGACATTGCATAGTTAGTGATTGATATGTATTGGATATATGATATTAATAGGTTAATTAAAGCAATGTAGATAGGTGGTATAATTTTTAAATATTAAGGAGAAGACGTAGAATTAGAGTAATGAATGGATAAATAATATATGAGTTCTAGAGAGAGAATCTAATATAAATATAAAATACAAATATTAAATCATAAAATAATAATTCCTATCTCTATACCAGATTGCATAATAATTAATTGAAATCTATTTTAATATATTTAATTCCTAAAGAAAATCAATAAAATAAAAAACTGTAAACAATAGACTGATTGCTTGGGATATTATAAGTTATAATTTATAACACATACATATTCTATATAGAATATTAATTTATTTATATAGTATTCATACAATTATTGTTCTATTATATTATTTGTATTATTTAATAAATGTATTCTTTAATATAAATGGTAAATATTTTGTTAATTTTTTTACATTCATAAATTAATTGTTTAAATTCTACATTCTATTAAATTAAAATATTTTTAAAAGTGTATTTGAAACTGTATTTGATCAAATACACGAAATACGACACTCAAATACAAATACATCACTGAATAATTATTCAAATCAAAATATAAATACGTATTTTACCCCATCCATGATGATCACCCAGAAAAATTTCTTCACAGCACCAACCCGAGTCCAAAAAATGCTACTACGAGTGCAGCAGTAAGATTTCACGCTAATATTTTTAAAGCCAGGAATAGAGCTACGGATAGATTTTCACCTACCATCAGATACCAGTGAACACATATACCTTGATGTCCAGATAAGCCATTGATGTTTGGGACACAGAAGATAGAATATTTAAAATTAGAAACGGGAGACGAAACCCTTCAAGCCTTACTTTCTTCTGTATAAGTAACCTCTATTGCCATATGACACACTGACGCACTCATGGCAATACCTAAGTATACATTTTGTCCACTATAACAATATCACGTACCTCATTATATTTGATTTTTATACTCAATTCCCATTCATATACACTATGCGTGCACCAGCGCAACCATTGTAGATCATCTAAAACATGGTATCCTAGACCGATTACTTAGCGACAACGGAGGACTATATTCGTCACAAGCGTTCCGAATATTTGCATCCGAATGGGGATTCAACCACGTGACAAGCAGGCATACCACTTCCTAAGTAACGGCCTAGCCGAGGAACAATGCAGAGCTTGAAGATGTCTGAGAACTTCCAGATGTCGAAATTTCTACTATGATCTAAACCAGTTATTATCGACACAAAGCCCCACCGAACTGCTCTACAGCCACAAGTTAGCAAACCCTTTACCTAGCACCTACCCCGTAGACTTGTCGAATGAGAATAAATTATCATCCAATATGTCAACCACACGACACTAGTAAAAAACAAGACGCATTGTACCTGTCCAACATAACACCCCTCACAAACATTCACCAGCGTGACCACATATCAAAGACATGGAAGCCAGCTATGAAACTTCGGAGTTACAACATCCGCAGTATGGATTATTCTACCTTCGGGAGAAATCTATGAGATATCCGCCTTACTTCCCCGTCGACGCCCTGTCAGGAGGTAGTACCAACACACCGAGATGCATCAGAGAACCACTCAAGACCTCTTGCCCTACCCTCTACTCCACCGATACTCGGTTCAGATGTAGTTATTCCCTTCCGTAGTGTGTCATTACATTCTCATCCCAGAGATATCGCACTCACAACTAGTCCGTTGACACCCGGTCCGGATCTAGATAATCAAACCTCGTCAACCGTAGCGCTGCGTTGATCTAACAATAATGTACGATCCCCACTTTTATTATTGACTTGTAGATATAAATGTATAAAGGGGGTGTTATATGCTTACATATATATATAACTACTTATTATTATAATCTATATATTTATATATATATATATCCATGTGCCTTCTACACATATGTATTCCTACCAAAGATATATATATATAATGTTAGCGCTCTAAATATAGATACCAAGCTATTATTTAATAGGAATTTATATTCGCCAAACTTATTATTGTAGCCTATAGACTGTGACACAGTCCGATACAGAATTATCTGTACATCTTATACACATCCCTAATTATTATATATATATATATAATGTCACATATTTCGACATGGCTATTGTTCACAATAAATCTCAGCATTATTATCCTCTCCTTCTTTCAAATATAATATTGTGTATAAACTAATGGATTTATTATACTTAATAATCAGGAGCCGGTTACTATGGAAATAAAATATTTCCTATCACTATCCAGAGACAATCTCTGGATAATTCTCAGTAAATCGTGTTGTTCTGGACAAAAACACATATATTACAGCAAAAAAAATAGCCTAGGTTAGATAGAGGATGGGTTGTTCTGGGAATTTTTAGCTAATTTTATTCGCGTCGGACATTCGAGTAGCTCTCAAAATATATTTGTATAAAACTTGGACAATTTGATGGTACTTAGGATAACAAATAGGTGTCCTTATTAAATTTATAATACATAGGATCAAATATTAAAATATGAAATATGGGTCCTATATAATCCTATACTATATATATATATATATTTATACATAATATAAAATATAATAATGAACACACTTAGTGTTTCGAAATAATTTCTAGTTAAATATATTTCATAATATATAATATTTTTAATAGATATGATAATAAAATATTAAATAATAATATTAATATTGAATGGAATTTTATTTGTTTTATGTTTTGTTTTATATATGATAAGTATGCTAATTATATAATGAATATGCTTTTTCTTGTAAAAGACTTTAAAATAATGTCTAGTAAATAGCCTAAATAGTGTAAATAGGGTAAATAGTAAATAGGTTAAATAGTATTATTATTTATATTAAAAAAATATATATTATAAAATAAAAAATATACCACCTGAGGGCATCGTATACGTATACGTATTGGCTATAGCCAAACCTTCTGCATTGCATACAGCAATCTAACCACTATACTACCTATCGGATTTTATTAATTAGGTATAATTACTAATAGTAGTATTAGTTTTGGTTTAATTATAAATATAATTAGAATAGAATTATTTTTCATATAAAATTGTACTTATTTTGTTATCATATCATACAATAATATTTATTATATCTAGAAACTATATAGATATCCTGTATAATTGTAATATTATAATTAATAGTATGCAACTGAATAAGATAAATTGTATTAATATTTACTTTAAGTAATACTTATTATATTATTATTATAATAATTATAATTATATAAACTTAGTTTAAAACTATTATAATTATATAAAATATTCAACAAATATTATTTCGATATTGAATTGATTATATAATTGTACTTATATTATAAACTATATGATAGTATAATTAATTAACCCAGGAAACAGTTATAGTCTCATATTAATTTAATTATGTGATAATAGCATATATATAATAGCCTCGAATGTTTACATTGTGCTGTAAATGTATATTTATTAAATAATATAATATTATATTATGCTGCTATTCATTTGTCATGCTATTATAATAATTATGGTGCTATTAAAAGTCTATTATGCAATTATTATGCTGCTATTAATTGCATAATAGACTTATAAGAGCATGACAAATTAATATAAGCATAATTATTATGCTGCTATTATGATAATTTGTCATGCTATTATAATAATTATGGTGCTATTAAAAGTCTATTATGCAATTATTATGCTGCTATTAATTGCATAATAGACTTATAAGAGCATGATAAATTAATATAAGCATAATTATTATGCTGCTATTATGATAATAGACATTTAATTATCTATTGATTATACTTGAAATTAAATGGGCTTTCCGAAACTATATAGAACTATTATGTACATCCTTTAATAATCAAATTATAATTAAGTAATATTTAACTTAGGTACATAATTATATTTTGAATATTTGTAAACATTCAAAAATGAAATAAGGATTAGGAATATAGAAATATTGCTGAGCTTGATCTCGGCTAAGATATGTTTACAAAATCCCAGAGTAACCCAATAATATCTATAAATAAGGTTTGTCCTTGTTGGGATTGTCTCTGGCCAATCTCAGAGCAACCAGCCCCTGGACCAGTTAATATGTGCCAACTTTCAACATAGCTTATTTTGAAAAGCCTTTCAAAATATTTTTGTAGGGTTATTTTGAGAATTTAAAAAAATTCAAATAAGTTGTTATTATTCATCATAATTTTCGATTTATATTATATAATTAATAACTATCATATTATATACTTAGTATAATACTATATATATAATAATAATCATACTATTATTTTGTATTCTTAGAATAATTCTATAATTTATCAATACTTTATTAAATTTGTGAAATATAATTATATTTTAATTCTATTTATAATTAAATCAAATCTAATACTACTATAAGTAATTATATATAATTAATAAAACTGGTTTTGTAGTATAGTGGTTAGATTGTTGTATGCAACGCAGAAGGTCTGGTTACGATGCCCTCAGGAGGTATATTTTTTAATATAAATAATAATAATAATTTTACTATTTACTAGAAATTATTGTAAAGCATATTCATTATATACTTAGCATACATATCATATATATAAAACAAATAAAATTCTATTAACTATTAATATTTTATATATGTAGGTGCAGATGTACCATAATGGAAGGTATTCTATCAATTCTTTTAATTAATTATATTTCCATAAATCTTCACAATTCGTACTTATAAAGTGAATCTGATTTTCTTCAATTATAATTATTTATTAATTAATTAATATTATATATATCTTGTTTCGAAAATAACTGTGTTCTTACTTTATGTGTAATAAACTAATATAAAACCATTTTCATTTCAGGTTAACAATGTTTTGATGATCAATTAATTATTTATTTTACATATCTATTTTGTATTAAATTCTCACTAAATCTGCATACAGATTCAATTTATTTTTTAATAATATTTCGTAAAACTATACAAGACCATATTTTATACAATGCTACTTTTAAATATTTGTGGAATATACATATTTTGCTCATTTTCAACATGTATATATTTTATTTAAATTAATAAACTTATATATTTCAATAAGTAATACTATATAGAAAATCTTTATTGATAAGTGTTTAAAGGTACTATTCATTAGTTACATGTAAAATAACATCTTTTCAAAATGTATCCACTTATAATATTAAAGTTTTTGTAATAATTATTTAACAACCCAGTATTCAATACTTGTGTTGAACACGTCTTGAACTCAAGACTTGACTCGTCTCAAACTCAAATTTTAGGCTATGTTTTCGTCAAAGATGAACGCAAGATTGAACACGTGTTCAAGATGTGCCAAACCCGAGCTTGAACTTGTGTTCAACTCGTCTTCAAGATGTGCCAAACCCGAGCTTGAACTTGTATTCAAGATGTGCCAAATCAGAGCGTGAACTTGTGTTCAACTCATGTTCAAGATGTGCCAAACCCGAGCTTGAACTTGTGTTCAACTCGTGTTCAAGATGTGCCCAACACGAGCTTGAACTTGTGTTCAACTCATGTTCAAGATGTGCCAAACACGAGCTTGAACTTGTGTTCAACTCATGTTCAAGATGTGCCAAATCAGAGCGTGAACTTGTGTTCAACTCATGTTCAAGATGTGCCAAACCCGAGCTTGAACTTGTGTTCAACTCGTGTTCAAGATGTGCCAAATCCGAGCTCGAACTTGTGTTCAACTCATGTTCAAGATGTGCCAAACCCGAGCTTTAACTGGTGTTCAAGATGTGCCAAACCCGAGCTTTAACTGGTGTTCAAGATGTGCCAAACCCGAGCTTTAACTGGTGTTCAAGATGTGCCAAACCCGAGCTTTAACTGGTGTTCAAGATGTGCCAAACCCGAGCTTGAATTCGTATTGAATACGTGCTTAATTCAAGTTTGAACTTGTGGAGACCCGTTTGAAATCACCGTAGACACTTTACTAATTCAAGTTTTAATATATGTTTACTTATATTAATATAAATTTAATTACATAATTTTGTCAACAAAATAATAACAAATTCATTTTCAAGCAAATTTTATTAAAGTAATACATTGCAATCGGCAAGTTTTCTTTTAGCATTTCGTAAGTAGTTTGAAATAACCATCTCGATATTTGCCGAAGTTTCTGTACTATGATGTCTCAGTGTAGTATCTGATGTAAAATAATATATTATTAATATGTTTATGTAAGATTGTATGTGAAGTAGCAACACAAAAATAGAAAACTACAAAATATGTGGTAGGTGGCGCGTTATTAGAAATTAAATTTCAGTGAACGTGAGAACTAAAGTGGGAAATATGAATAGTGTTTCTTTGTCCACGAATTACACATGTATAGCTGTGAAATAATATCTCTGTTTGGGTGTAATGTGCACAATGTAAAACTAGGTTATATATTATATAATGCTAATTATTAATATATTATATAATACTACTAATTCACAATAACATGCGTATTCATATTTCCTTTTTTTCTCACGTTCACTGAAATTTAATTTCTAAAGACGCCCGCGTCGCACGCCACACATTTTGTAGTTTTCTATTTTGTTGTTGAAACTTCGCAGACCGTTTATGTATAATATATATATTTTTTTTTATTATAAAAATATATACGTTATTATATTTTAATAAATGAACATTTTGCACAACATATTATTAAGGTTAGTGACATACAAAATAAAATTTAGTAGTCGTAGTAGTAGTAATAATATAATAGCAAACCGATTATTAGAGAATATACTCCTGTGCCGCTCAGCTTAAAATTTCCACGTTGTCCTCCTTTACTGCACCGCTGCCACACCTCCCGTTCACATATTCTATCCATTATTTTTACTACGGTAGTACTCTTACTGGACGCACAGCAATATTTTCCCAAATATAATTTCTGAAATATTTATTAATATATTAATTCCATATGAATTAGCTAAAAGTGGTATATATATTTTCAGTAAATTATCAAAATACTATACAATACATATATATATATATATATATATATATATATATGAAAATATGTGTGTACAATATATATATATATATATATATATATAAAAATAATTACTATATAGTACACAAATGTCATACGAAGAGTAAATAGTTGTAATAACTATACATATAACATATATAGCATCAGTATTCAAGTTTATTTGTATTGATAAGAATGTATAATCATTTAAAAAATAGTATTTTGGTAATTTTTTATTAATATTTTGTAGTTCAATTATATTAATATGTATACCATATATACTATTAAAAAAAAACACAACAAAACTGTAACTACAATTCTCTGATTAGTTATTAAACAAGTAAAACAAATTTAATAATTTTACTAAATATTACTTAATGAATTAAGTTTTGAAAAGTTGTCCTTTTTGGTATCTTTTAAATGTAAACGAAAAACGCATGCCCCGCACCCTCAACAAAACTGTCTTCTTACAAAAATGGTTGTTTAAATTAATTTTACATGGGAAGATAGAGAAATTATTAAAAATAATCTTACCTAAGGATTAATTTGTCTAACAAATGGTATATATATATTGTTATTTTTTATTGTTATTTTTATTTGGTAGAGTCCTTTCATCCCATCCAGGAACTTAGATGAAGTTTGCACTTATAACCATATATGGCTCTAATGTCCCTTCGAAGCCGCTCTCATGTTAAGGCATCCGTGGTTTTAACGAGAGCCGCTCAATTATTTATACACAATTATATAAGATCACTTCTAAATAATATTTTAAGACCCATTTTATAAAATTAATTAATGGTCCGGACGAGGATCGAACCCGTTTCTTACTGCTTGTGTGTCTGACGCCTTAGCCACTGAGCCACACAGGGAGTTATATATATATTACTGTTATAGTATACTGATAGAAGTATATATTAACATATTAATTAATATAAAATAAACTATTGAATTATATAATTCTGATATAATATTCATAACACGATTATCAAAATACTATTCTAATATTATGGTTAATTAACATATAAGTTAATATATTTATTTAAGGCCTTGTTCCACCTTCAGATGTCTGATGTATATATATGTATATATTCTTATAAGAATAGGAAAAATACCCTTATGCTAAATACATATGTATATAATGAGGATATATCTCCTCATTTAAATAACATATTACATAAGCTAAGTCAATAATAAAAAAAAATTATAAATTCATAAATTTTGAAGGTGTGAAATAATATTCCCTTAAATTAAATAAACTTCGAAAAAGTATACATCTACAACACTGTAATATAAATATTTATATACACAAATTTGAATTAATTTTAAACCCATACATACATATATATATATATATATATATATATATATATATATAATATACCATGTTCGCTAGAATTGAGGTTTCCTTGAGCCTTTCTTCGAATGTGACTAATCCTTCGTAGGTGGTCACCCTTGTAAAGGTTTCGTATTCGTCTCCTTGAGAAGCACCAGGTCCAGGGCTGGAGCTCTCTAATTCAGAGATTCGATCGGCCTGCATCCTAATTACATCCATCATCTCCACCCTCTCCTGGCTCGCCTTCTCCATTTCTCGTGCAAAGAATCTCTTTAAATATGAATTTTATAAATAAATAGTCCCATATTTTCATAGGAGTTAGAAATATATAAACCTATGTTGTGATATTATATTTGATTAGATGCATTTAACATATAACCTATATATATATATATATATATATATATATATATATATATATAACTATATATATGTATTTCCATATACCTATATTATATTATCGTTATATTATATAATCAAAATAAATAGATATTTAATATTTGAATTTAAACATTTATACAAGTATCAATTGCTACTATTTTAAAATACAATAATAATATAAAATAATAGTGTTAAAATAATAGATAATAATCTAACTTAATTGATCTAGTTCTTTGAGTATATTGGCTTCCATAATACTTCCTACGATATTTTGTGAGCCTGGTTGATCTATTTGGAAAAAAGTTAATATTGTTAATAATAATCATTACAAATATAAATATATATATATATATAAATATATATATATATATATTATTGTTGTTATTTTTATTTGGTGGAGTCCTTTCAACCCATCCAGGAACTTAGATGAAGTTTTCACTTATAACCATATGGTTCTAATGTCCCTTCGAAGCCGCTCCTATGTTAAGGCATCCATGGTTTTAACTAGAGCCGATCATTTATTTATACACACTTATATAAGATCACTTCTAAATATTATTTGTAGACCTATTTTAATGGTCCGGTCAAGGCATGAACTCGCGTCCTACTGCTTGGGGGAATGTCGCCTTAGCCAACTGAGCCACACTGGTAGTTGTATATATAAACAATATTATCTGTATCACTTGAGCTATAATGTACTGTATATTTTTTCAGAAGATTTTTAAATTTAAAACTACTTAACTTAGCAAAGTATCGTTTTACAACAATAAATTGGGAAATGTATAAATAAATCCAGAACATATTTAGGTAAATACGAGATAAATGTAATATATGCAAATATTAATTAGTTATTAAATTTATTGTAGTCTTACAATTAAGTTATATATATATATAATATTTATATGTATATAGTATATGTAGGTGGTCCTATATCAATGTGTACTTCATATAAAGTATACATAGATATAGGAACACCTATATATATATACTATATACATATAAATCTTACAAATCGTTGATATATTTATAATTCTATATATATATATATATATATATCATAATATAATATGCAATAGTCAAATATCATATGTTATAGAATACTAATGGAAAACATTATCTATATGTATACATATACTATAGTAATAATATACATAGGTTACATATTAAAATAACTATATCTGTTACGATTAGAATAAAATAAATTTAATAATCATATATATATAATAGTTAATATTAGCCAATATGATTATTTTTCCAGTGTTTACGTAACATGTAATATTGTATTATAATAACCTTCTGACGAATATATCGTATTTTTCCGAATTATTTTCTTAAGTTTGTCACTTGCCTTAGCATACTCAACTAAAAAGTAAAATATTAATTATAATCTATGAAATATATTATATTACATATATAAAAAAATGTTAATTCATTTTTATGTAATCTGGACTTACTTTAAAAATGTGCGACAATTATTTAATTACTGAAACCATAATGGATGTGGTCAAATACGGTAAAATAAAAAATTTTAATATCTGTATATAGATACTCTAATTTGATGTATCTGAATTAACCAGAATTACCTATAATTTCAAATATATATATATATATATATATATATATATATATACTTACAATATTCTTTTATGATGATGCATTTATACTTTTTCCAATCCCTATCAACAAATTCGTTATCCTTAGCCTTTTTACTGCCATTTTCTGGCCAATACGTTTTTTGGGTTCCCTCCATCCAAGATTTAGGGACAATTTCATATGATCCATCCCCAGAGAATTTCACAATCATAAACATATTTATCTTAATAATGTATTTTTAAGAATAAATATTTGAAATATGGTCATTCTAAATAATTAAAATATAGTAAATATATTTAGTATTATATGTAATGATAAATTATTATTATTATAAATATTGTATTTATTAATTAGGTTTTACATCTATAAAACTATAGTAACTTAATATTAGAAGTATTAATGATTGTCAAAATAAATAGGTATTTTTAATTACACTTAATGATATTAGATAAAAGATAGGAATAACAAATAACAAATAATAATATAATAAAATAATAAGAAATTCTATTAATATTATATAATAAATAGAAAAGTGAATATATATATGTATAATTATTACATGTGTAAAATTGATAAAATTATTAAATTAGTATTATTTTTTATAAATATACATTGATTATTAAATTCTGAAGTTCTAATTAGTTCAATTTTACTATCAACCCCATAACATTTAAAACACCCTATATCATTTAGATTTATATTATCAGATTCAAATGTATAACTATTCAATGGATATAATTTATGATAAACACGACACCTTGAAAAAATTGTGTAATCTACATTAATACAATTATCATTTTCAATAACTTCGTATACTTTATTTGTATAGAAAAAGCAATTATTAGGATATTTAAGTTTATATTTTTTAATTTTTATATCATTTTTTAATGTTAAATCTTGGTAAATTTTGTTTACTAGCTCTACAATTGGCATTTTTGTGCTTTTTACTTTATTTTTTAATATATGCAAATAGTTTTCAAACCTAAATGCACTGCAGTTTTCTAATGAACCATTTAATATTGCGTCTTCAGGTAAATGTAATAGTGCATGGACATTATATACTGGGAAAGAATCTCCATATAAAGTAATTCCTTTTTCAACAAAATACACTAACAATCTTTTAGAAAAATTTATTTTCACTATATTACTAGAATGATCATTAGAAACTAACAGGGCTATTGCATGATTAAATATTAAAAAATGTTTATAATATTTTTTTTCAAGTATTTTTTTCAAAACTATTTTGCCTATATATAATAAAAATAACCTAAATTCTGTCGCTTTCCATCTATCAACTTCTTTTAAACTACGCGGTTTTCTAGAAAACATAGAAGGTATACTTTTTGCAATATCATACATTCTACTATCAATTTCTGCTATCTGTCTATTAGATAATTTATATCTTGATGGTGATCTGCAAATCCATAAATTTAACAATTTCCGCATCACACCTAATAAGCAACAATGCATATAGTCAGCAGAAAAAGAAGTTATCATATTAATTTTCAATTTTTCAAATGGCGTATAACCTTTGTGATGCTCTATTTGTAATTTATTGCGAAAAGAGTGATCAGTTCTATCAGTTAAAATTGTTGAAGGATAGGTAGGCCGACCACGCCTTTCATTGTCTCGTTTAATTATAACTGTTTTTTGATCACATCGATCACAGCCATATTTACCATTATATTGGATAATATTTTTAATGAATGCTTTAGCTGGCGCTTCGCAAACAATTCTATTTATATTTAACGTTTTATTAACACCTTTATATATAAATCCATTATCTATAATAAGTATCATTTCATTAATAGTATCATCAAGAAAGTCTACATTATTTGGTTTTGAACCGAGAGTAATAGCTGATGGAAAAACTCTAAATGGATAAATATTAATAGAAATTAATATTGGCCAAGTTGAAACTGAAGAACTTTTATATAGTGGGAGCCCATCCACATTCAAATTTATATGTATTATATCAATAGAATTAATTGTAGACTCTTCATAATTATCTAAAGTACAAATAAGCATTTTTCAAAATCCGAAATAATAATATTTTTGACCAGATACAACCGTTATATTTCTATTATATTTTGTTTGAATTAAAGTTCTAGTTGTCGATGGTAATTCTGAATGACCATTTGATTTTAATAATTTTAATAATGAATCGCAAAAAATATGTGATATATTGTGTTGTATAACAAGTGACGCTAATTCGCTGCGGAATTTATTATTGTTGGTATATTCATCATCATTAGTAATTTCACACTGTTCGCTATCTATTGATGAATTACTAGAATATATATGTGAATAACTAAAATCAGTGTTATTATCACTAGAATTATTACAATCATCAATATTATTTATGGATCTTGTATTAGTAGAATCTGAAGAATTATTAATAGAACTTTCTGTATGTGTATTATTATAAAATGAATCGGATAAGAGTATATTTCTTCTCGATCTTTTATATAATTTATTGTAATTACTCATGTTAAATTATAATATAGTATATATATATATATATACTATATATAATATATAGTATATACTATATTATATTCTATAATAATATTTGTACTAAAAATAGGTATATAAATACTTTTAAAAAGATAAATATGAATAATTGTCAACTTATATAATAAGTTATTAGTTTATTTATTATAATAAATTAGTAAATAACTATTTAAATAAATATATTTTTATATAAATGAGTAAATTCAATAATGTATAAATCCGATAATAATTGGGCTATAATTATAAAATATAGGTATAAATGTAAATATAGAAAAGTATATAAATACTTTTAAAAAGATAAATATGAATAATTGTCAACTTATATAATAAGTTATTAGTTTATTTATTATAATAAATTAGTAAATAACTATTTAAATAAATATATTTTTATATAAATTCAATAATGTATAAATCCGATAATAATCGGGCTATAATTATAAAATATAGGTATAAATGTAAATATAGAAAAGTATATAAATATTTAGAATGACCATATAACAATATATTTTAATGCTTACATGTTTCTTAATAATTGATCGTCTTAATTGGATTTTAACAGGAATATCTGTAAGTATATTAAAATAATATTATTGTATAAGAATAGTATTATAATATAATATTATTTAGTTATTATTGCACATTTAATGTGTTCACACTATTTATTATATAAATATATTTAAGTATTTTCTGAATTTATCAAATTAAAAGAATTTTATTCTATATATTTAAAAGTATTTTGTATATAGTTATTAAATTTATAGGTTGAATTAAGTCATTAATTGAAATATTTGTGTTAGTATTTTTATCACAAATTAATATATTATGTTAGCTATATTAAATGATTCTAATATGTTATGCATATTTTTTGTAGTTGTTCACTATTTAATGGTCATATAAAACTTATCTCACTATAAATTATCCCAACAACAGTTTCAGATTAAATATCTTTATCTGAAAAAACAACGCAGTATTTATTTAATTTGTTTTCATTCTTTCTCACATCTGGAAAATATTGGAATGCTAAGTGATTATTAGACTCACGTTCTATACTATTTCCCAACTACATTGAATTTGAATGAATATGTAAAGTATCTGGCATCAGGCATAATTTTCATTAGTATTTAATAAATTAGATTCATTTACGATAGAATTTATATTATTTAAATTAGATGAATTAGGGCGATTTTCATAATAATGCTTACGATTGATGTATTTTTTATAGAAATAGGAACAATATTATTTTTTAAATACTTTATATAAGGATTGATTTTGACATATTGTCTCAGTTTTTGAAAATGAATGACTATAAATAATGTGTTAAATATGCACTAATATAATTAAAATTAACTTTACAAAGTGAGAAAATAAAAGATGACATAAAAAATAACTAAATATATAAAAAAAGATATGTATATATATAATGCTAAAAAACTAATATACAAAATAATATGTTAATGATTTATAATTAAATATAAAACTACAAATGAATATCAAAAAAAAATTTAAATATTTTAAATAAAAATATTAAAAAAATAATGTTTATAATATAATAAAAAATGTTATGAATTAACTTTATATAAATAACAATATTTTACTAATTTATAAAATAAATAAATGTAAGAATTTTACATATTATAATTTTTACATACATATATTTTAATTTCTATCAATGCTAATTAGAATATTTTAGTTACTTAATATAGTCTGCTATATTAGCTTTCCAACTATACAAAATTGTTATGATTAGTAAATAGTTTATTATAAAAATTGATTTTAAATAACCCATATTTTTTAAAATGCTATAAAACCCATTCATGTGAGTGAGAAAAATATGAACATTTATTAAATTTATTACACGTACCTAATGTAAAATTTCAAATAATATTTGAAATATATTTAAATATTAGAAATGAAGTTATACAAAATAATGATTTATGATCACTTTAATAAATAAATTTATGAATAAAAACAATATAATTAATATTTTAATTTATAATCTTTAATATATATATATATATTTCATATAATGTATGGTTATAATGTGTAAGTATTAACAAGTAAATTATAACGTACCTGTAAATAAAAGTTCCTGGAAAACACGGATGTTGTATTATAATTGTTGATTAGTATTGGGATATATATAATTCAATAGCTAAATATATTCTTAATAGATTTTAGTAAATTCGTAGGCTCACGAATTGTGTATATATTAACTAGAAATGTAGATAATTATATATATATATATATGTGAATATAACAATGACCTGATATTGATACATTACATTTGTTATATAAATAGAAGTAATAGTGATAAATATATAGTATTTTTAATTATTACATTAAAGCATTAATATTGAAAAAACTCAAGTGATAATTATGTAATCACAGTTATCCATGATATTTTTATATAAATAATATATTTATTTGGCTACTACCATAACATATATATTTACCCCAATTTATTTTGGTAAAATTGCTGGTTTTAATTTAAACAAAAATTAATATATATATTTATATATGTATATATATATATATATATATATATATATTAATAATATATATATGTATACAGCTGTTTTTAATAACTATTTTTATTAACTACTAAGATATCAATTATTTCACACATTGTTTGTTATACAACTATATATTATGATAATTAATTATTAAGATAATTTATTATTAGTTATAAAAATGATATTACTTAGTTCAAAATAATAATATTTTATATACATTTATTTTCTGATATTATTTCCATTATATATGTATAAAATAAAAGTAATAAATAGTTATAAATAAATGAATATTTTTCTGTTTAAGTAAATAACAGTGTAATATGTAAGTAATTACAGTCATATTAGACATTTCCATTTTAAATAACTACATGAATATTTATTTATAAAATCAAGTGAATAGTTTAGTACAATAGATGTATTTAACTTTTATTTTAAATAGATTAGATTTGCAATTTTTAATAATTATTTTTTAATATCTGAATTTCAAATAGCAGAATTCGTGTGTCTCGGAAGCAACCAATCTTGTATAAACATTAGCAGCAGGCCGCAACGAGCGTTTAAATTTTAAAACATCACCTATTAAGTAGATATGTTCAGTAAATTAATAAGAGAAAATAGTTACAAAATAACAGTATACGGAAAACTTATAATTAAATATGTTAGCGATAATTATAAATTATAGTTATAAACCTAAACTGAATTTCAAATAGCAGAATTCGTGTGTCTCGGAAGCAACCAATCTTGTATACACATTAGCAGCAGGCCGCAACGAGCGTTTCAATTTTAAAACATCACCTATTAAGTAGATATGTTCAGTAAATTAATAAGAGAAAATAGTTACAAAATAACAGTATACGGAAAACTTATAATTAAATATGTTAGCGATAATTATAAATTATAGTTATAAACCTAAACTGAATTTCAAATAGCAGAATTCGTGTGTCTCGGAAGCAACCAATCTTGTATAAACATTAGCAGCAGGCCGCAACGAGCGTTTCAATTTTAAAACATCACCTATTAAGTAGATATGTTCAGTAAATTAATAAGAGAAAATAGTTACAAAATAACAGTATACGGAAAACTTATAATTAAATATGTTAGCGATAATTATAAATTATAGTTATAAACCTAAACTGAATTTCAAATAGCAGAATTCGTGTGTCTCGGAAGCAACCAATCTTGTATAAACATTAGCAGCAGGCCGCAACGAGCGTTTCAATTTTAAAACATCACCTATTAAGTAGATATGTTCAGTAAATTAATAAGGGAAAATAGTTACAAAATAACAGTATACGGAAAACTTAAAAAGTTTATTCATTAAATAGTTTTGCGATAAATAAAAAGGAATACAATCAAGGGACATACCATAATTATAATTCACAATTTGTGAATGCATAGGAAAATATTTAAATTCTAAATAGTTTTCATTCACTTCTAATAATTTCATATGTTCTAGATTGGATTGTATACAACTACAAATTATATTACATTATATATTTTAAGTTTAATTGTATAACAAAATATATCATTTTATAAATTTTATAACAGATATTCTACATTATTTATAAGTATGGATACTTAGGTTATCCCTTCGGGCTAGACAATATTAATTCGATTAACATATAGATGTTTCATTATATATATGACGTATAGAGGCACTACATAACAGACAAATTATTGCGATAAGCCAAAACTCTGTTTACCTTCACAGTGTATACACAAGATCCATGACGAGATACCAATATTATATATTATCAAATGAAGAAAGTGAAGACAAATTAATAACTATTCAGAATACAAGTAAAAATTTTAACATAACATAAAATATAATATTTTAATGGTACTTTTATATTTTAAGGTGCCATACTTTGGCCACTGTATCAGAAATTGTATTACTGATTGTGTTAATAATAAACAATATCATGTTGTTATCAAGAATTGTTACCACCCACCCCCCCATAATTATCAAATTGAAATTTAATAGCACAATAATTTGACAATATATATACTCTCGACATATTGTTAACAGTAGACACATAGACAATTATCAATATTAAACTATCAACTAATTGAAATATATTTAAAATAGTATTTGGGATGGATACAATTGGTGTCTTGCTATTTAGTAAGATATAAACTAACATACGAATATCACTGATACAACTTTCTGAAGTAGGTAGTTTAGCGACAATACTATGTGCCTGGTGGTCGTGTAATCTAAATAATCTTTTATTCTATATATTTTTACATTCCATTCATTGAGCATACTTTTGTTCACATTTTTGATAGATTTTATTGAGGATATATAGTAAGATTTTAAATATATTATACAATTTTTCAGTGCATGTATATTATTATATAACTGGCAACTCAGTTTTAGGTTTATTTAAGATAATCTTATTATTATACTTAAATTTCTCTTACTTAAAGAGAGATTCTTTTTATTCACATTTACTGATACAACTAGTTTAGAATTTTCTATATTATAATTGAGAAATTTAAGATCTATAGTACATCATAGGATTGCATTTTCTAAGATTTGCACGACAAATTATGAGTATCATTAAAGTTTATTATTGTATCACATACTATGTAATGTAGGTTTTTCTATATTTTTAGAATGTGATAAATATTCTTCATACCAATCCACAAATAGTTTTATATTTGTTTCAACATTTTTTAAAACTTGCTGTAATTCTACGATTAAAGGATCGAGATAACTTTACGATCAGCTGACAAATTCGATGGATATCTATGTTCGCTGATCGTAAAGTTACTATACTATACTATCTCTATATATTCATAGATATCGCTGATCATAAAGTTACTCTTAAATACATTATATGCCTATATTTATCATAGATTTAGAGTATCATAAATCTATGATACTCTAAATCAATGTCCGCTGATATTAAAGTTACTATTATATACTAAGCTATGTATATACGTTATCGTTAGTTACTCTTATATACATTATGTCTATATATTTATAGATTTTGCCGATGGTATTATACTTATATATGTATAAAAAAACATTGGGTAATTTTAAATATTTAATATGTTAAATTTATTAAAATATTATATATACAATAAATACTATATATAATAATAATTTATGAACAAATTAAAAATACAAAATATGATAGGCGGACATCTATAAATATACATAGCAAAGTATATTATAGTAACTTTACAAGCGGCGGACAAATCTATGGACATCTATTTAGTACCGTCAAAATTGTCCGCTGATCGTAAAGTTATCTTGATACCGATTACATCCATTTATTCCAATATATAACTAGAATCTAAATTTAATTTAGTAATACTCCGGGGTAATTTTAGGGTAATACTTTCATTAATATGAGATATGCCACTATTTAATAAATATCAAATATTACCAACTTTTAATCCAACAGTTTCAGACGTACGGTATTTTTTCAAGTAATTGAACATACATCTAAGCTAAAATAAGTACATATTTATATTATATATATATGTATAATTTATTATTTATTTATAAAGTAAATATTTAATAAATACATGTATATCATTTAAACCCTTAATAGGATTTAAACTATAATAGCAATACATATCATAAATTTATAAGAATCTATTAAATAAACTCAAATAATGGAAATATTATATTATGGAAATCGATGTCCCTTTATTATTAAATTAACTTCATTGAATTGTATTATATGTACATATGTCCGTCGAGTGTAAAGTTAATATTTTATGATAAACTACAATACAATTAAATTAACTTTACGATCGAGGGACATCGATTTTCATCGCATTTGATCATTGATCAAAGTTCATTTGATATAACAGTGTGTATAAATTATACAGTGTATAACATACTATATAATATATAAAATATTGGTTACATACATATATTTAAGATATTAAATAGCGCAATAGGAATTGGGGGGAGGGAAGGGGGGATGGATCGAAAAGGAGCAAGTTTTTAATAAAAATGTTTGGCGTGCTTCGTTGATCTACATTCAATACAAGTGAATAACAAAGTAATCCACGAGTAAATCCATAGTAAATGCTATATGTATAGTGTAATATTATATATAAATATAGTTGAATTATATAAAGTTGTATATTAGTATATATTATATATAATATTACATATAAATTGAAAGGGTAATAATGATAATATATTGTATATATATATAATAAAAAAGGGAAGGAATAATATGACGATTTATTGTGTATATTTATATATTAAATAATAAAAAGGAGAACGAATATGATGATTTATTGTATATATATATATTAAATAATAAAAAAGATTAAAGGAATAATATGTAATGTTAATAATCATATTATATATATAATAACGTATATATATATATATATATTATTATTATTATTATTTATTTGAGTCAGACATAAACAGTCCATAGATAAACAAAACAAAAAAAAAATTAAATACAACTATACAACACATATCTATATATATAAGTATATAATTACAAATAATATATAGTTAAAAAAACAATGATGTACACCATGTTTTAAATATTGACGACGGGCGAGAAACATTATATAAATATATCATTTTAATAATAGAATTGTCAGATAATTTAACACGATTATATAGTGAGTAATACGACTTACGTAATTTTATAATAATATTATCGACATTATCATATAGGTACATTTCGGATGCACTGCATCTAGGTTTATAGCCAAGGGATATGCGATATGCATTATTATATGCTACTTGAATTTTTTTAAAGTAAGCATTATCTGTATCCCATAGACTACAAAGATACATATTAGAGCAGAATGTTTTAAAAAGCAATATACATACATATTTCGAGCAGTTTCTAAATCTATTAGATAGAGAATAGCTAGTTGTGTAAAGACGTTTAATATTACAGTTTATATCCATCTCATCAGATAAATTATCAGAAATCCAGTGTCCAAGATACTTATAAGCTTTTACTACTCTCAAGCATGTATTTCCAATACGTAGCTTAATTGGATTATGATGAGATTTGTTATAATAAATTGGTAGGATAACAGATTTTTCAATATTATATGTTATTTTATTACTATTTGCAAACTTCTGACAACAATCAATCAACAGCTGCAAACCAGATAGCGAGGGTGAGAATAAGGTTGTGTCATCCGCATAACACAAATTATTTATTATATTTCCATTAATACAATACCCAGTTTTAATAGAGTTCAGATTACCTATCATTGGATCAGTATAAATATTATATAGTAAAGGTGATAATATCCCACCTTGACGCACTCCATTAGCAACACTAAACGTATCAGAATTATAGCTTCCCCATTTAATATATATACGCTGATTTCGATACCAATAATTTAGAAAATTAATTAAGTATATAGGAACATTTTTATTCCTTAATCTTTCGAATAGTATATTGTGACTTATATTATCAAATGCTTTGGATGCATCTAAAAATGCAACAAACATATTTGTGTTGTTATTTTTATAATCATTGATCAACTGTTTTAGGGAAAAGACACACATTTCCGTGCCAAGCTTTGCTTTAAAACCAAATTGATTATCATGAGTAGATAATAGTTTATATATTCTATTGTAAATTACTTTCTCAATTATCTTACAAATTACATTAGAGATACATATGGGCCTATAATTCGCTGAATCAGTAGTTCTTTTGTTTTTATTTTTAATAATGGGTAAAATATATGATTCAATTAACTTACTCGGGAAATAAGAATTTAGAAGCATGTTATTGATTAGTAATACTAGTGTATCTATAATAGTATTATCTGCATAATTAATGTGTTCAACTGATAATCCATCAGGACCCACATTTTTACCTTTTTTAATAGTCTTAATAATAGATGATATTTCATTTCTATCTGTATAAACTATTTCATTAATATCCACTATTTGGTAGGGGTAATGACCATCTTTGCATCTATTGAAAATGCAACTATAATGATTGAACCAGAATTTTACAATATCAGATAAGCCATGTACATTATCAATATTATTTTGTATTGATAAGTTTTTTTTTAATTTACTAGATACAATTTTCCAAAATGAATTACGATCATTTATTAATTTGAATGCAACATCATTCGCTTTTATTCGGCTATAATAAGCTTTACTTGTGCGTAACTCATATTTGAACTTTCTCCTCGACATAACCATGTTATCATAAACTATACCATAACGGGGATTATTTACTGATCTCCATATTAAATAATGTGATCTAGCAATCGAATGATACTTTTTTACGTCACTAGTCCATTCTGACCGAAGATTTTTGAAATTAGTTTTAAGTTTAATATGTAATACATCAGATTCACATAAAAGTATACTTAATAGTGTATTGTATACTGATTCTGAAAAATTAACATTATTATTACTATTAATTGAAGTAATTAATCTATTGAGTCTAAATTTTGTATTCTGTTTGTATAATAATATTTGCTTTTTATTTAGATTATTCCATTTTATTCTCTTATTCACTTTAGAGTCATTTGAAACTACTAAATGTGTATTATCTTGTCTTACAGTTATTAATAACGGATGATGATCCGAGAGTATAAAAGAATAATCAATAGTAATGTCAATTAAAGAAATATGCATATCATTTGTTGAGATAACATGGTCTAGCCAAGAAAAAGAATTCCAAGCAGAGCTTACGCAGGTATAACTATTAGGCTCAAGAAGCAAACTATCAGATATAATCAAATTTTTTTCATCACAGTACTTTATTAAATTATTAATATATAAAGATTTTAAATTCAAAATATTAGAATTTAAATCACCAATTATACAATAATTGCTAGTATTAAGACAATCACAATATAAAAAAAGTTGTATCAATTGAGTATTAAATTTATCTACATTATTAGGACATTCATAAGGCATATAAACATTAATTATATAGAAATTAAACATTTTAATACAAATTAGCCAATCATAATCTGATTTTATAATTGAGACATATCTATCAATATTCTTATTCCACATAAACCCAACCCCACCAAACGGTCTACCTATTCTCAATTGAGAGTTGTCAAAAGCTGCATTACCATAACCACAAAACATATCACTTATAGTATTGAACAATAGGCATTCTTCAGTAGAAAGCCAATGTTCTTGGAAACAGAATAAATCTACATTATTATAAAAATCTAATATTTCATCTATTTTATTTTTTATGCCATTACAATTTAAAGACATTAACTTAAGCTTATTATTTAGATTCATTGATTTAATGTAGATGCAGATGCATTACTTGCATATGAACTATTATTAGTAGCATTATTATTATTTCTAATAAAAAATCTCTTTATAATAATTCCTTTTGGCCATCTATTACCATCATAAGCATCTTGGACACTATCAATCATCAAACTCACCTTAAAAGATGATACAAATTTTTGTTTAGTATTAATATTTTCCACCTGACAATCATTATCGGAAATTTTAAATTCATTACATATATAAGTTTTTAAAACATCTGTTGTTACATCAATATTAATACGCGATAAGAATAAATGACAACGCCTACCAGGAGTTTTTCCTAATGCTTCAGACGACCCCTTCCCGACGTAGATATCTTGCTTTTTTCGTGTAGTACTCAGTGAAGATCGATCCTTATCTTTCTTTGGTTTCTTAGGATTCACCAGTCTAAATCCATCATCAGAAGTCTTAGAATTTACGATTGATGCATAGGTCAAGTTCTTATTCAGATCATTATTCACAGTAGGATTGACTTGTTTATCTGAGGATATATTATCAGATGTATTATCCAATAAATTATTAATCTGTACGTGATTTACTGAAGATTTATCGAGCAGTGGTGCAATTGATTCATTAATTAGGTTAATATTATTTCTCAACATAATTATAGCTGAATGTATTGCAGCCATATTTGTATTCTGATCACCAATTGGCGGTAATCTCCTAATATCAGATGCAACAAATAATGGTATGGATGGAGAATTGGACTCATCAATCAGATCAAGGATAGCTACGAGATCTTTAGAGATCTTTTCAGCTAGGTTCGGCGCTTTACGCTTAACATTGAGCCTAGATTCACTAGTTTCCATTAACTTTACAATGTAATCTATATCTGTAATACACTTTTTTACATTTAAAAGTTCATCAGTTGTGAAAAATCCAGATAATACCATTTGAATGGAATCTCTATTCATCGTTTCTCTTGCATTTACACAGAAGCACAATACTTCATTTACTATAATTAATCTATTAGCCATAATTTACTTCGTACTTTATAACTGAATTAGAGAGAAAATATATATATTTATATATATATATATATATATATATTAGTAGTATAATACATATATTTATCAATGCATATCAGTATAATGCTAATCAAATTATATACAATATAAAATTGCGTGCGTGCAATCACTGATTAGATTCAAACATATCTAAATATAAATCAGTGATTTTGCCAGTAATTTGATTGGTTCAAGAATTAGGTCATGACAGATTGATTCCAAGGAATTTAATAATATTTATGTAATAAATATCAATTAAATATGATTTAGAAATAAGTTTAACTAAACTTATAAGCAGGGTGAGTAGTCAGCCGACTACTCTATCAAATATCTTCAAAGGGAGATCCTCTGAAGTCGATTAGTCGGCCAATAATCGAATATGAATTCCAAAATTATAAACACGTCTACTTTTTGTCGTAGGTGTGCGTCATATATCATATATATATATATATAGTAATCATACTAGTTTATATAACATATATATATATATATATATAATAATCATATTATATACATTAACTTATATATATATATATATATATATATATATGTATGTACTCAATATACACTGAATTTTCATTTGCTATGGATTTACTCATGGATTGTTATGTTATTCACTTGTGTGTATGAATGATCTATACGACCAATTGAATTTGTATAATGCAGGTCAGAGACGCACGCCACACAAAATTATATATATTTCGTTTTTACGCTCCGTTTAGATCCACTATGATAGTGACTATCCATTTAAAGTTATAACTTAACTTTAATGGTTATAACTTTAAATAGTATAACTATTAGTATTATAATACTACTATTTATAATATTTACTAATGGTTTAATAAATAAATATAGGTATTATTAAAATAATTATACTATATACAATTTATAGTAATACCAAAGCCATGTGGTAAAAGCTGTGGTAATACTATTAATGTAATCCTTATAAGAGTATATTATTATAATTATTATACTAATTATATAAAATCGTTATTTTATTAACCTAATTTGTCATATTATTAGTTATATATATATAAATATCTATTTTTTTTAAAATAAACTATATGTTTACAAAATACATCTTCTAACCTTGAGTATCAAAACATAAAAGGAAGTTTGATTTATTATGACAGGATAATAAATAATATTTATTATGATGCTCTGAAAACAACACACGCCATAACATCATCGATATAAAAAAAAATAAGAAAGTTTCTTTATATCGATGCATAACATACGCAATTTCAGTTCAAAGTATACCTGAGCCGTGCTTACCCAATTTAGGAACATTTTTTAGGAACGCAGTGCGTGAAATCATTGAAATGAATTAAATAATATATTTCTGTGATTAGGGGCGTGATTTAATATATCATTAATTTTTAATAAATCATTATTTTAAAATTCTTGTAGGTTCAACATATAATATAGAACATTTAATATATATATAATATATTATATATATATAATTAATTGTGTATTATATGTATATTTACGTGTGTGTGTGTGCGCATGTATGTTGTATGTATGTATGTATTATTTAGTAGAATATATATATATATATATATATATATATAATAATATATTATTAATAATATCAATACTATATATAGAGATATATAAATATATATATAATAGTATATATATATATATAGTCGTAATATAACCAGTTGGTGGACAATGCAAAATATAATCATTTGGTAACCATTTTTTATAAGATAGCCATGAAGGTGAAAATTTACATACTAATTAATTATGATATACTCTTTGAATATATCTAATTATTTTTTCAAAATAATGAATAATAAAATATATATAAAAATATTGTCTACCAAATAAAAATTATGTATAAGCTAACTCTTTTGTTGACAATATTAAGGTATGCATAAAATAATTATTTTGTGGACAATCTGAATTTTAAAGGTTTCGCTCCAACTTTATTATTTTCTGATATTTATGTTCTATAATTAATGACAAATGTCATGACCTTTTTATATTTATACATATTAAATTAAATTCGTATATTCAATATAATATTGGATAATTTAAACTATTTTACCTTTTCTATCAATCACGAACATATTATATATGGTTAGTTATATTTAAAAATAACTATATATTATTTATATCATATAATATCTTCATTATATAAAATAAATATGTCTTTTATTTTTATATTATGTTTATATAAGAATTTTTCGGATAATTTAAAAAGCACATGTCACATTTTAATAATTATATTATAATTATTATATCATAATAAATTATTATTAAATAATATGTAAGCATAATTATAATATATATTATATAAATTACTTAGATATAAAAACGGGCTCTATTATAGAATCTATACGAACTAATGTAAATTTTATTTCAAAATAAAAATATGAAATTTTAATTATGAAAATGTATCATATAGTTGGTATTATGATAGCATAAGTTAACTTTAATTATCAAGTATCAATAGATTATTATATTCTTGTGTTTATTTATTAAAATATACATTTTAACATGCATTTTATATTAAAATGAAACTATTGAAATAAGTATAATTATTGATCAATATTATTAATTGAATATATGGATTATGGTCAAAATCTTCGCGTATTAAACGCCCGCAAACTTGTTTATTCGAATTAGTGGTTCTACAATAGCTTATGATTGGTCATTATAATTAGCGTATGTTTATTTATAGACTATCATACATGCAACGGCTTATAATTACCATATATTTATATATGTGTGTTTTATAAGCTCACTCGGGATGTAATCATTTACAGTAATGCAGCTAAAAAAACCTAAACAATATTAAAATTAACCCAACCAAATCAAACCAAACAAGTGAAAATAACTAAAACTATAAATATTAATGTTTCAACAAACAATCATACGCTATTGTAAATTCAGTAATTCGAATAAACAATTTTGCGGGCGTTCAAATCGCGCATCAATCGCGAAGCTTTTGACCAGGTACCGAATATATATATATATATATATATATTCAGGCCGCCGATATAATTAAGAGTTCAATTTGGGCGGTCTTACTAATATATAAGAGCCGCCCAATTAATAAATATATGTCACTAAAGTAAATATGTTACGCTTGATTTCACACGCTAAAATATTCCATACAAGTAACATACATAAACTGCTTTTGTGTATTATATCATATTAAACAAATCCACAAATATATCTTATAATTATATGTATAATAATATAATCCATATATATATATATCTATAGTTATCCGTTATAGTAATTGTACAATTAAATATTTGTTAATAAATTTGATTTTTTATTATATTTTAATTTATTTAACTATTAGAAATCATTCGATTATTATTCGAATATGTTACGTACACATGAGATCGATATAGTTTTAGAATGTCTGTTTAATTTCAAGTAGAACCAATATATTATATATGTATAATATAATCCATCAATATGTTATCCATTATAGTACCTTATAATTTCTAATAGTACAAATTGAAATTTAATAAAAAATAAAATATTTAATTGTACAGTTGGTACCTGGTCAAAAGCTTCGCGATTGATGCGCAATTTGAATGCCCGCAAAATTGTTTATTCGAATTAGTGAATTTACAATAGCGTATGAATCATACGCCGTATGATTGTTTGTACAAACATTAATATTTTTAGTTTTAGTTATTTTCACTTGTTTGGTTTGGTTTTGTTGGGTTTATTTTTAATATTGCTAGGTTTTTTTAGCTGCATTACATCCCGAGTGAGCCTATAAAACACACACACATGTTAATGATAAGCCGTTGCATGTATGATAGTCTATAAATAGACATACGCTAATTATAATGGCCAATCATAAGCTATTGTAAATTCACTAATTCACATAAACAATTTTGCGGGCATTCAAATTGCTCATCAATCGCGAAGCTTTTGACCATAATCCGTACAGTTACTATTAATATTATTATACATGTATAATATATATGTATATAATTATAATATATATTTGTGTTAATATGATAATACACATAAACAACGTATGTATGTTACTCATATGGAATATTTTAGCGTGTGAAAGCGTAACATATATTTACATCGATGGGCGGCTCTTAAATATATCGGTGGTCTGCTTCTCCTGTATCCATATATATTATATGATTATTATAATACCATATCATATTAAATATTGTTAACAATATATTAGTTATACATTATGAAAAATATACAATCAGCATTAGTTAATATAGAAATAAAAATAATTTAATAAATATAGTTTTAAATAAAATTGCCGTTTGTCCGTTCTAACCAAACAGGGTAGTTTATTTGTAATCTTCGGCGAAAACCATTTTAACATACTTATGTATATTTATAATATGATATTATAATTCATATATTTATTAATATTATAGTAATAAATTATTAATATTTTAAAGTATTAAATAATACTATAATTACTTAATATACTATATTTATTGCTTATAGAAAACTGAAAATTCCAATTATGAAATAACTGCTATACTAATACCGTACACAAAAATATTAATACTACTACTTTAATCCCATGAATACTTTTTTAATATTCTAATCTAAATATTCAAATTATTTACATCACTACATAATATATATGATGTTAAACACTATTATATAATACATATATATGTAATATTTAAATAATAATTCACTGATAATGCATATTGTATAATTATTTTACATTTGTACGGTATTATCAAAGATTTTCCGAAGGAAAGATATAACACTTACGCGAAATCGTGTAATTCGAATTTGTATACAAAATACCCCAGTGCCACCTAGGAACTATGTGTTGTTTATAATGTAAATTCGTATTTAACTATACACTTTTAAAATGTTAAATAATATGCTTTAAATTAATATTTATATGATGAAAACTAAGTGTTCATTACTAATATATAACAAACAAATATGATATGTATGTTTTAAATACTATAAGTATATATTTAGTGAGTAAAAGCTAATTTATATTGCATGTAATTTAATAGAGCAATGAAAACATTGTTGTATGCAAACAGAGCCGAACCTAAATCTATTTCAGTGATTTCGATACTACTGCTAGCAGCGGTTGGGGATATTACTAAATTACGTTGCATGCATAGGGAGTATTATATCTTTGGTATTATTATCTCGCAGTTTATATTAATACTGTATTGGTATTTAGTAGTTTATAATTCCACATTTACAATTACATATGTATTCTTTATCATTTGTAAATTTCTTCTTAATTATATCTGTTAATTTCACTGTTTAGAGTAGTATAACGCTAAAATTAAAACTTATAAATATCGTAATATATATATTTAATCTATAATATCATATATAATTAACTTTATGATAATAATCTTTTAGAATCAAGTGCAAAACAGAACAGGAGTTATCGAATGGTTTTTATTTAATTATATAATCAATGATATGTGTAATATAATAAAAAATAATTAGTTAAATAATAGAATACCAATAATATCGTGTTAAGTAATTTTGTGGCGAATGATCTCGTGTGAAATGATAATATATATAAATAATTATTTATAAATAGTAGAATTTAAACTACACACGAAATCACCAATCCGTATAATATCATTCCCCATGAAATCACTTCGCACGAGAACACTGGTTACCAAATAATAATATATAATTAATAAACTAATTGTATATAATTATTTAACATCCAATATTCAAATTTTAGATAATAACATTTTTCATATTAATATCAAAGATTTTTCTAATGAAAGATAGAACACTCAATCGTGTAATTAAATTTTGTATACAAAAACCAACATCACCACATATATAGGTCATTTTTTGGAACTATGTGTTGTTTATAATATAAATTTGTATCAAACTATGCACTTTTAAAATGAAAAATAATATGCTTTTAATTATTATTTTATTAAGTGTTTATTGCTAATATATAGAACTAGGATATGTTGGTTTTAAATCCTATAAATATCTATGTGGCAAGTAAAAGCTAATTTATATTGCAAGTCATTTAATAAGAGTAATGAAAACATTGTAGTATGCAAATTGCGGCAAATCTAAATCGATTTCGATACTGCTGCTAGAAGCGGGATGTATGAATACTAATCATGTTGCGTAGGTAGCGAGTGTTATATCTTTGATTCACCAAATCTTTGTTAATATCTTTTAAATTATATTATATTTTAGACATGTCAATAATATTTATTTATTAACATTTTGTAATTGAAAATAATAATATTTTAATTAATAATTATTTACATGGTATTTATGTTATTGGTATTGGTGTATTTTTGTATTATTATAAATTTATTAATTTATTTTCAATAATTTAATATTACTTTATTTATTTTGTAATCAGTAGTATCCAATACATATTTTTATGTACAAACATGTACATACAAATATTAAATATGTTTAATAATATGGAATATAATATATAAGATAAAAATATATAATTAATTGCAGGTGATGAATAATTACATTTAAGAAAAGTCTTTTTGGAGTCAAAACAAAAGTGATGTTGGAATATAATACAAATTTGATTGCTGCCGGTATTAAAGGCATACTAATTGAACATGTAGGATAGCAAACTTATGCAATGGTTTGTATTTTAAATTATATAAATTACCTATTTAATCAATTAAATTAATACAGAATGTTGTAAATTTATTTTAAGAATTTTTATAATCAAATTAAAGAGAAATTACTCTAAAGCTATGCCAGTTAAATCACTAAAGATCATGAAGATCCAGAATTCAATAATATTATAACTAAAATCCATGATGGTCAAGACATTATTAAAAAAGATCCTTTATTTAAACATGTTAGTAATTCATTATTAGTATTTATATAAAATAAAAGTTTATTTATATATTTGTTTTAAATATATGTATATTCATTATTTGTTATTAAAATATCATATTCAATTATATATCTAATCAAATGTATTATTCTATTTATTATTCTGTATTATTTCTTTATTAATTTTATTTAATATATATTCATTATTTTTTATTATAATAATATATAATCTTTATAGAATTGATTTAGGAAATTTATTATTAAAGCTTGATTTATCAAATAATATATTTTGATATATAAAAGTAATGATCAGGATTCTATTCTAGAAATCGACTATATGATAAAGTTTGTAACATTTATATATTATCGATTTCAAAATATCAAATTAATGATTAATATTTATAAAATTTTGCTTTGATTAAAAATTGTTCAATTTATTTAATATCTATTAAAAAATTCAAATTTATATACATATGATATTCAAATCGCCATATGACATATTCCATGTAACCTGTAACATTTAATTGTTGATATCCTATCTCATTTCTACACCAACTATTACCTACCTCACTTAATCTCCGTTCACAATCTATAAGCCTCCATTCCAGTAATTGCATGTATTTGTATTTGATTTTCGTATTTGATAAAAACTATATATATGAATTTAATTTATATTTTATGTATAAGTGTTATAAATTATAACTTATTATATCACAAGCAACCAGTATATTGTTTACAGTTTTTTATCATATCGATTTTCTTTAGATATCAAATAAATTTTAATTAATAGATTTCAATTAATTATTATGCAATCTGGTATAGAGATAGGGATTATTATTTTATGATTTAATATTTAATGTGTTAATATTTGTATTTATATTTGATTCTTTAAGAAAAATGTGTATAATATATTAATTTAATTAACTCTCTCTTCGGCTTTCCCAATCCACTCCTCGATATCTACATTATACTTCTTCAATTTTATCCATGATAAATCTTGCTCCTACAGGATTTTATATACCTATTATTTTAATTATTTAAACAAATAATCTTCCCTTACCGTATACACCCACCTATCTACATTGCTTTAATTAACCTATAAATCTGATATATTCAATATATATCAATCACTAACCATGTAATATCTTTATATATATACCAAAGATTTTCCAAAGGAAAGATATAACACTTACGCGAAATCGTGTAATTCGAATTTGTATACAAAATACCCCAGTGCCACTTATAGCGGGTTACTTTTAGGAACTATGTGTTGTTTATACAATTTTAAAATGTTAAATAATATGCTTTAAATTAATATTTATATGATGAAAACTAAGTGTTCATTACTAACATATAACAAACAAATATGATATGTATGTTTTAAATTCTATAAGTATATATTTAGTAAGTAAAAGCTAATTTATATTGCATGTAATTTAATAGAACAATGAAAACATTGTTGTATGCAAATAGAGCCGAACATAAATCTATTTCAGTGATTTCGATACTACTGCTAGCAGCGGCAGGGGATATTACTAAATTACGTTGCATGCATAGGGAGTGTTATATCTTTGCTTCGCAAAATTTTTGTATATACTCTATATTTTATTTTATTTACTTACAATTTCTACTACATACTTTATATATCTATTTAAAGTCTACAATTTCTATTACGTAATCCAATTTCATGTATTTTATTTTTAATATCAGTAAATTATAATAAATATAATTAATTTCATATTCAATGGATTATTTTTTATATTTATTTTTTAAATAACTTTTGCTCAAATACTTTAGTGAATATATTATATGAATTCAATTGAATTTAATTTATTTATTTGCTACAGTTATTGACTACACCGGCTACGTTATTGACTTTGAAATTATGTGGAGATTATTGTGTTTATAAGAAAGCAAAATATGAAGGTTCAAGTTAAAAGTTTTCATAATATGATTTAGTCTCGATGTTCAAAGGTATAAAAGTTGAATTAATTTGTATTATATTTTATTAATTATATTTTAATATTCTAGAACAATTTGCTGTAACAATGGCAGTATGAACATTTAACTTTGGAATGCAGGCCTATTTAGCTGCATTTGATGGGTTGCTAGGATATTCATTATAATCGGTTGCAGAATATGCAGTACAACAAGACAGATTACGATGCTTGGATGCTACAAAGGTGAAGAAGAAGATGAAACATCAAGACAATTCATATGCTGCAGGATGTGCAAACATATAATTAAAATAAATTGTATATGTATAATTATATTTTTAATATCATTTATAAATATAATATATACATTAGTAACTATATATAGTGTAAAAATTAATTTTTAAAAAACTTTAAACTTGATTTAGTCAGAATAATTATTTTGTATATCTCATTAACTACATATTGAATATTTTTTCTTTAAATTTCACAATAATAATAAATGAACAGTATAAATTATTATTTCTATATATATGTAGTAAATTAGTGATACATTTTTATTTTATTTGTTAATCATTATTTAAAATAAATATTTATAATAAGATTGTATATAATTATTACAAAAACTTTAATATTATAAGTGGATACATTTTGAAAAGATGTTATTTTACATGTAACTAATGAATAGTACCTTTAAACACATATCAATAAACATTTTCTATATAGTATTACTTATTGAAATATATAAGTTTATTAATTTAAATAAAATATATACATGTTGAAAATGAGAAAAATATGTATATTCCACAAATATTTAAAAGTAGCATTGTATAAAATATGGTCTTGTATAGTGTTACGAAATATTATTAAAAAATAAATTGAATCTGTATGCAGATTTAGTGAGAATTTAATACAAAATAAATAATTAATTGATCATCAAAACATTGTTAACCTGAAATGAAAATGGTTTTATATTAGTTTATTACACATAAAGTAAGAACACAGTTGTTTTCGAAACAAGATATATATAATATTAATTAATTAATAAATAATTATAATTGAAGAAAATCAGATTCATTTTATAAGTACGAATTGTGAAGATTTATGGAAATATAATTAATTAAAAGAATTGATAGAATAGCTTCCATTATGGTACATCTGCACCTACATATATAAAATATTAATAGTTAATAGAATTTTATTTGTTTTATATATATGATATGTATGCTAAATATATAATGAATATGCTTTACAATAATTTCTAGTAAATAGTAAAATTATTATTATTATTTATATTAAAAAATATACCTCCTGAGGGCATCGTAACCAGACCTTCTATGTTGCATACAACAATCTAACCACTATACTACCAAACCAGTTTTATTAATTATATATAATTACTTATAGTAGTATTAGATTTGATTTAATTATAAATAGAATTAGAATATAATTATATTTCACAAATTTAATAAAGTATTGATAAATTATAGAATTATTCTAAGAATACAAAATAATAGTATGATTATTATTATATATATAGTATTATACTAAGTATATAATATGATAGTTATTAATTATATAATATAAATCGAAAATTATGATGAATAATAACAACTTATTTGAATTTTTTTAAATGCTCAAAATAACCCTACAAAAATATTTTGAAAGGCTTTTCAAAATAAGCTATGTTGAAAGTTGGCACATATTAACTGGTCCAGGGGCTGGTTGCTCTGAGATTGGCCAGAGACAATCCCAACAAGGACAAACCTTATTTATAGATATTATTGGGTTACTCTGGGATTTTGTAAACATATCTTATCCGAGATCAAGCTCAGCAATATTTCTATATTCCTAATCCTTATTTCATTTTTGAATGTTTAAAAATATTCAAAATATAATTATGTACCTAAGTTAAATATTACTTGATTATAATTCGATTATTAAAGGATGTACATAAGAATTCTATATAGTTTCGGAAAGCCCATTTAATTTCAAGTATAATCAATAGATAATTAAATGTCTATTATCATAATAGCAGCATAATAATTATGCTTATATTAATTTGTCATGCTCTTATAAGTCTATTAAGCAATTAATAGCAGCATAATAATTGCATAATAGACTTTTAATAGCACCATAATTATTATAATAGCATGACAAATTATCATAATAGCAGCATAATAATTATGCTTATATTAATTTGTCATGCTCTTATAAGTCTATTATGCAATTAATAGCAGCATAATAATTGCATAATAGACTTTTAATAGCGCCATCATTATTATAATAGCATGACAAATGAATAGCAGCATAATATAATATTATTAAATATTTAATATTATATTATTTAATAAATATACATTTACAACACAATGTAAACATTCGAGGCTGTTATATATATGCTATTATGATAATAATTATCACATAATTAAATTATTATGAGGCTATAATTGTTTCCTGGGTTAATTAATTATACTATCATATAGTTTATAATATAAGTACAATTATATAATCAATTCAATATCGAAATAATATTTGTTGAATATTTTATATAATTATAATAGTTTTAAACTAAGTTTATATAATTATAATAATTATAATAAGTATTACTTAAAGTAAATATTAATACAATTTATGTTATTCAGTTGCATACTATTAATTATAATATTACAATTATACAGGATATCTATATAGTTTCTAGATATAATAAATACTATTTGTATGATATGATAACAAAATAAGTACAATTTTATATGAAAAATAATTCTATTCTAATTATATTTATAATTAAACCAAAACTAATACTACTATTAGTAATTATACATAATTAATAAAATCCGATAGGTAGTATAGTGGTTAGATTGCTGTATGCAATGCAGAAGGTTTGGCTATAGCCAATACGTATACGTATACGATGCCCTCAGGTGGTATATTTTTTATTTTATAATATATATTTTTTTAATATAAATAATAATACTATTTAACCTATTTACTATTTACCCTATTTACACTATTTAGGCTATTTACTAGACATTATTTTAAAGTCTTTTACAAGAAAAAGCATATTCATTATATAATTAGCATACTTATCATATATAAAACAAAACATAAAACAAATAAAATTCCATTCAATATTAATATTATTATTTAATATTTTATTATCATATCTATTAAAAATATTATATATTATGAAATATATTTAACTAGAAATTATTTCGAAACACTAAGTGTGTTCATTATTATATTTTATATTATGTATAAATATATATATATATATAGTATAGGATTATATAGGACCCATATTTCATATTTTAATATTTGATCCTATGTATTATAAATTTAATAAGGACACCTATTTGTTATCCTAAGTACCATCAAATTGTCCAAGTTTTATACAAATATATTTTGAGAGCTACTCGAATGTCCGACGCGAATAAAATTAGCTAAAAATTCCCAGAACAACCCATCCTCTATCTAACCTAGGCTATTTTTTTTGCTGTAATATATGTGTTTTTGTCCAGAACAACACGATTTACTGAGAATTATCCAGAGATTGTCTCTGGATAGTGATAGGAAATATTTTATTTCCATAGTAACCGGCTCCTGATTATTAAGTATAATAAATCCATTAGTTTATACACAATATTATATTTGAAAGAAGGAGAGGATAATAATGCTGAGATTTATTGTGAACAATAGCCATGTCGAAATATGTGACATTATATATATATATATAATAATTAGGGATGTGTATAAGATGTACAGATAATTCTGTATCGGACTGTGTCACAGTCTATAGGCTACAATAATAAGTTTGGCGAATATAAATTCCTATTAAATAATAGCTTGGTATCTATATTTAGAGCGCTAACATTATATATATATATCTTTGGTAGGAATACATATGTGTAGAAGGCACATGGATATATATATATAAATATATAGATTATAATAATAAGTAGTTATATATATATGTAAGCATATAACACCCCCTTTATACATTTATATCTACAAGTCAATAATAAAAGTGGGGATCGTACATTATTGTTAGATCAACGCAGCGCTACGGTTGACGAGGTTTGATTATCTAGATCAGGACCGGGTGTCAACGGACTAGTTGTGAGTGCGATATCCCTGGGATGAGAATGTAATGACACACTACGGAGAGGAATAACTACATCTGAACCGAGTATCGGTGGAGTAGAGGGTAGGGCAAGAGGTCTTGAGTGATTATCTGATGCATCTCGGTGTGTTGGTACTACCTCCTGACAGGGCGTCGACGGGGAAGTAAGGCGGATATCTCATAGATTTCTCCCGAAGGTAGAACAATCCATACTGCGGATGTTGTAACTCCGAAGTTTCATAGCTGGCTTCCATGTCTTTGATATGTGGTCACGCTGGTGAATGTTTGTGAGGGGTGTTATGTTGGACAGGTACAATGAGTCTTGTTTTTTACTAGTGTCGTGTGGTTGACATATTGGATGATAATTTATTCTCATTCGACAAGTCTACGGGGTAGGTGCTAGGTAAAGGGTTTGCTAACTTGTGGCTGTAGAGCAGTTCGGTGGGGCTTTGTGTCGATAATTACTGGTTTAGATCATAGTAGAAGTTTCGACATCTGGAAGTTCTCAGAGATCTTCAAGCTCTGCATGGTTCCTCGGCTAGGCCGTTACTTAGGAAGTGGTATGCCTGCTTGTCCTGTGGTTGAATCCCCATTCGGATGCAAATATTCGGAACGCTTGTGACGAATATAGTCCTCCGTTGTCGCTAAGTAACCGGTCTAGGATACCATGTTTTAGATGATCTACAATGGTTGCGCTGGTGCACTCATAGTGTATATGAATGGGAATTGAGTATAAGAATCAAATATAATTAGGTACGTGATATTGTTATAGTGGACAAAATGTATACTTAGGTATTGCCATGAGTGCGTCAGTGTGTCATATGGCAATAGAGGTTACTTATACAGAAGAAAGTAAGGCTTGAAGGGTTTCGTCTCCCGTTTCTAATTTTAAATATTCTATCTTCTGTGTCCCAAACGTCAATGGCTTATCTGGACATCAAGGTCTATGTGTTCACTGGCATCTGTAGGTGAAAATCTATCCGTAGCTCTATTCCTGGCTTTAAAAATATTAGCGTGAAATCTTACTGCTGCACTCGTAGTAGCATTTTTTGGACTCGGGTTGGTGCTGTGAAGAAATATTTCTGGGTGATCATCAGGGATGGGGTCAAATACGTATTTATATTTTGATTTGAATAATTATTCAGTGATGTATTTGTATTTGAGTGTCGTATTTCGTGTATTTGATCAAATATAGTTTCAAATACACTTTTAAAAATATTTTAATTTAATAATTTAATAGAATGTAGAATTTAAACAATTAATTTATGAATGTAAAAAAATTAACAAAATATTTACCATTTATATTAAAGAATACATTTATTAAATAATACAAATAATATAATAGAACAATAATTTTATGAATACTATATAAATAAATTAATATTCTATATAGAATATGTATGTGTTATAAATTATAACTTATAATATCCCAAGCAATCAGTCTATTGTTTACAGTTTTTTATTTTATTGATTTTCTTTAGGAATTAAATATATTAAAATAGATTTCAATTAATTATTATGCAATCTGGTATAGAGATAGGAATTATTATTTTATGATTTAATATTTGTATTTTATATTTATATTAGATTCTCTCTCTAGAACTCATATATTATTTATCCATTCATTACTCTAATTCTACGTCTTCTCCTTAATATTTAAAAATTATACCACCTATCTACATTGCTTTAATTAACCTATTAATATCATATATCCAATACATATCAATCACTAACTATGCAATGTCTATATATATATAATCTAGGGATAAGGATTATTATTTTATATAAAATATAATCATATGATTTAAAATATGATTAAATCAAATGATTTAATATTTAATGTGTTAATATTTGTATTTTGTATTTGTATTTGATATATATTTGTATAAAAATGTAATAAATATTTGTATTTGTATTTGTATTTGATAAAGTGTATTTGACCCCAACCCTGGTGATCATCTGCACTTGTGGTCAGACTTAATAATGTGAAACCATTCGATTCCGAATATTACGGCTTACATTTATTTTTCGATATATACATAACGAGTCTCAGCGGGGCTGAATATCTTAGATGCGAAGGTGATGGGGATTTCGTCTTGTTGGATGGATGTAGGAGGATGGCGTCAAAGTAATTGTATGAAGCGTCTACTTGAATTGTTATCTTCTTCTTTGTCGCATAATATGATAGAGTAGTATATTTATTCTTCCATGTTATTGAATATATTAGGTATTAGACATCTTTTTTAAGAAGTTAACATAGAAGTATCGTAAGGTGTGACAGGTCTTTATTAAAGGGCCACATGTAGTTCGCGATAACTATGAATTATAATTCATAGGTATCGCGTAATAATTATGATAATGATAATTATCAATGGCTTGCGGAGAATCTTGTGAGGTTATCTGTTGAATTAACTTCTCACACTTGGGGTCGGTATGTACGCCATCATTGTTGAAGAGGAGATCATTAGTCATATATATATATATATATATATATATATATATATATGCATGGATATTTGTGTATACATATAATATATTATATAAAATTATTATATATATATATAAATTGTTGTTATGTATTAATCACTGTCTAAGTTGTGTAATACTAATATATTACACTGTTAAGTTGTGTGTATATATGGGAGTAAAATGTCAAGGCTTATTTACGTTAATTGGTTAGACTTATTCTTCAAGAGATTATATATAGCGGACCACCGCAGATGTCTGAGCGTGGGGCAGTAATGCGAGACGGCAGAAACGTACATTGTACGTGCGTCGTGATACCAGGCACTAGGCGTATATGCGCTGATATTACGTAGATGTACAATATCGACGCATATATATAAATAAAATATATAACAACCCCTCTTCTCCCTATTGGTTATCGAAGAGGGGTTGGGGTCATTCCCTCTTCTCACGTATGGAAGAAGGATATCATGTTGGAGGTGGCCATGGGGATGGCAATACATGCATTGTGTATGGTGCTGTATGGCATCACGGATGGTGGGGGTGATGATGAGGGGGTCACGGATATTGTGGGTGAGATCGAGAGGGTCACGGGTGACGTTGAGAACATATCGGGTATTATGTGTGATGTCGGATGCGTCACAGATGTCGTGGGTGACAGCGGGGGCGTAGCGAATATGTACCTGATATAGTGGGCAAGGGCTAAAGCGTACCGGATGTCGTGGGTAGTGGCTGGGGCGTCACGGAGGTCATGAGTGACGGCGAGGGTGTACAGGATATCATACCGGATGTAGTGGGCAATGGCGAGGACGTAAATAAAATGTTAAACAACATTTTCAGCTCGTCTAGCCGATCTTCATTGTGCCAATCGAAGGAAGGAGTTGGTGTAGGGTTCATGATTGTTTATAGTCATTGGGCGTGGGGGTAGATGTTTCCTAACGTGCTCTCACTGGTTGACGTGGCAGGATGATATTCATTGGACGTGAGGTTGGACGCTTATTGATGTTACGTCAAGGCTTATGTACGTTTATTGGTTATACTTATTCTTTAAGTGATTATACATAGCGGCGGTCCGCTATATATACACAGCCGTCTGCGCGTGGGGGGGGGGGGGTCATGCGAGATGGTAGGAATGTACGTGCATTATGATACCAGGCACTATGCGTATATTCGCTGATATCACGTAGATGTACAATATCGTCGCATATAAATAAATACAATATATAACAATAAGTACAAGGCATTACCTGTTAATATTTAATACATTCAATAATATAATAATCTAAAAATGTTGTTAATATATATGTTATTACATATAAAGGTTAATATATATATAGGATGATACGGATGGTAGGTAAAAATTAAATGGCAACATTACGTGGCGCTATTATTTATATTATATATTATAACAGCACAAGGCGTGCTTGTTAAAAAAACGGAAGAATAAAACTAAACAAAATAAATCAAACAACCCACAAATATCAATACGCAAATAGGATGTTACTCGTATGTGTAAATATCATATATATATATTAATACGAATGGTTTATAAATATATTTTTCAAAAGGAATTATTCCATATATACATGTTTCTCATAAAGATTTTATTTTCAGTTTTAGTGGTACATTATACGCTCTTAGAGCGTATAATGAATTAGATTGACATACACCTTGGCCACATTTGTGACATTTGATATTTATAGTTATTTAATGTTTGCCTAACGTCCGTATTCCCATGTATATAATATATATATAGTGGAAGTATATAGTAGTAATTATATTAAAAATGTAAATAAATATAAGGTTGTATACAAATTAAAAAAAAGTATGACAATTTTGTATATCTTATTTAATAAGTTATTATATATTATAAATTATAATTTATAATATAATATATATTATATAATATACCTGGTACTAGGTTAAATATCGTGATTTTTTTAATACTCTATGATATAGTCTATTATAGGAATTATCTTAAAGCAGGCCGCCGATTGTTATTATAATAATGTCAGAGTTCATTATAATGCAGCTAAAAAATACAGAAAAATAAAACAAAACCAAATAAATTAAACAACCCCAAAATAAAAATTGAACTCTAACAATATAATAATAATAATCGGCGGCCTTCTTTGATATTAACGTATCAGACTATATGATAGACTATATCACTGATAGAGTCTATGTCCGTAACATGTTTATTCGAATTATTTAAATTACACGAGTATTCTTATAATATTATATTAATTATATAATGACATGAATACTATATATTTATGTAATTACTAATTCGTATAATGAAGTATGTGGGCTTTTAGTGTGTTGATTATTTTTAAACTATATTTTGACTATAATCATTATAATATAATAATGATTATAATCATAATTATAATAATCCTATTATGCAATGTTATATTTAATTAGTATATTGAATATAACTATCCATATAAAGTTTACAATAACAACTAATAGTATGTGTACTATTAGAAACTACTATTGGTAAAACCCAATTCAATTAAATTAATTATTAATAGAATATTTAAAAATGTTACCTGGTAAAATTTAAAATCTTACATTTTTTTTCTTACACGATAAATTACTTAATAAATTACTTAATACACATGATTATGAATGTATATAATTATATATTTAATTCACAATTACAAATTATTCTATATATTTAAATAGTAAGTATATATTTAACAATCTTAATATATATTTTAAAATTATTAAATTTTAAATATTAAATTGATAAAAATACTTGTATTACCTTAGTATTTATAAATATTTATATTTTAATACACATGATTATGGATATATATAATTATATATTGAATACACAATTAAACATTATTCTATTTAAATGTTAAGTATATATTTAATAATAATCTTAATATATATTTTAAGATTATTAAATTTTAAATATTAAATTTTAAATTAATAAAAATACTTGTATTACCTTAGTATTTATGAATCATTCCATTTATTATTTCAAAATATAATAAAAATAAATAATAAATTAATTAAAATGTATATTTTTTATTAATATAATATTTTATTTTTTTATTTTATATATATGATCCATATGTAATATAAAGTCTAAATCCATCAATTCCCTATAGACATATATCCAACAATACTACGTATTTCATTGAAAATGGTGTGTCTACTAAACAGTTATTTTTATGGATCCAATATATATAGAGTGAAAATTCAATCATTATTTAAACTTACCCATTCTATTGATTTTTAAATTATTAATAAATAATATACAATTTATTTCCTATATATTAATTATATAATTTTATTATAAGTCAAATTTATACCAAAAGTGATACATTATTGCCCTAAACTATTTGGTGGACACGAAATTGTCCTCCAAATAATCATGTCTACCAAATGATTAATATTATGCAAGAAATGTCAACCAAATCTGGTATGTTCATATATATATATATATATATATATATATATATATATATATATATATATTATAGATATTATTAATAATATCAATACTATATATAGAGATATATAAATATATATATATATATATATATATAATAGTATATATATATTATATATAACGTATATTATATAAGTAAGTAAGTAATTTATATTAAGTAATATATATTATCTATATACTATATATAGAGATATATAAATATATATATATATATATATAATAGTATATATATTATATATATATAATATATATACTATTATATATATATATATATATATATATATATATATATATATATATATTTATATATCTCTATATATAGTATTGATATTATTAATAATATCTATAATATATATATATATATATATATATATATATATATACTATTATATATATATATTTATATATCTCTATATATAGTATTGCTATTATTAATAATATATTATTATATATATATAAATATATATATATATATATAATATATATATATATATATATATATCTCTATATATATAGTATTGATATTATTAATAATATATTATTATATATATATTCTACTAAATAATACTATATATATAAATATATATATATATATATATATATATATATATATATATATATATATATAATATTATATATATAATAAGTACATACGATATGAATATAGTATAGGTAAGGTAAGGTAATTATTTATTTAGACACTCGTTATATTTTTAAAATCTCACAAGTGTTGAGAATATATAAAAATAAATAATTAAATTAATAAATTAATTAAATAGTTAACAACAAAATTCGCAATTTCTTCTTGAATTAGGTGTGACTCCTTGTACATCGTAATGACTTGGGAAGAGAATTCCACATGGAAGGAGCAGCCCAGCCGAACGATCTTTTCCCAATTCTCATCAGATTTATTTTCGGCACTGAAAGTAAATTTGAATATTGCAGACGAGTGTTTCTCATTAGCTCTTCATTAAGGAGTTTATTTAAATATATAGGTGTAGTATTTATGATATTGAATATGAGTTAATATAGCCTACTATACATATATACGTGACTAACCTTATCTGGAAGTGCCGTATCTCGTATCTTGTATTATGATAGATAATATATATATAATTAGGTATGGGTGTTTATTAGTTGTGCATTAAGTAGTAAGTGAGTCTCGTAAGTCATTTGTAATGGGCGTGGCTTAGTCACGCTATATATATATATAGTAGGCGTATTCAATATTACTACAATAGGCTTTTTCAAAATAATAGTTTTATGAGTTATACTTAGTATTTTAAATTTGCACATATTGTCCATAAGGAACCAATTTAAATCGCCTAATTTTTTTGTAATACTTATTTGGTCACACCTCTTAATATTAAATATTAATCTTGTAGATGATTTAATAACCATATTTAATCCATAAAATAATTTCAGTTTGGAATTAATTAGTAAACTATTGCAATATTGTAATCTAGATAACACAAGAGATTGCACTAACGCAATTGTTGATTCCGTACTCAAGTACTTTCTAATTTTTCTAATATTAAAAAGATTAAAATTAGCGGATCTACATTGCGAAGTGGCGAATTGAGTAAATCCTAATTTTGAATCTAATATTACTCCAAGAGATTTAGCACAATCACTTGGAATAATAACTGTAGAATCAAATGTAATAGTGGGAAAAATAAAAGGTTTAAGGGAAATATTAAGTAGTTTAGTTTTAGAAGATTTAGGAAAAAGGTTATTTAGAATAAGCCACTTTCTTACAATTTGAGCACACAAGGTTAACTCATTAGGTACATTATTGCTACTAGTAGGTACTTTCCAGTATAACTGAATATCATCAGCATATATTACATAATTTATATTAGTAAATTGTTTAATAACTTTAGAAAGAGGAAGAATGTAAATCATAAATAATAACGGGCCCAATACAGATCCTTGTGGAACACCATATATTAGAGATTCATTTGGTGAATAAATACCTTTAATATATATAGAGTATATTCTATTAGATAGATATGAAATTAACCAATTTAGTGCAGCACCATTAAAACCTATTGATCTTAGTCTAGATATAAGAATATTATGATCTAAACTATCGAAAGCAGCTGATAGATCAAGAAGAAGTAATTGCGCATGTTCTGAATCATCTAAATAGCCTATTATATCATTAGTTAACTTTATTAAAGTAGTCTCAGTACTATGTCCTGGTCGATATGCATTCTGAAAATCATCATAAAGATCATTAATCATTAGGTATTCTCTGATTTGTTTACTAACAACTTTATCTATGTAGTATATATGTATGTATATAGTGTGTATGTATTTATATATTATTTAGTAGAATATATATATATATATATATATATATATATATAATAATATCAATAATATATAAATATATATATATATATATATATATATATATAGTATTGATATTATTAATAATATATTAATATATAATAATTTTTATATATATATATATATATATATATTCTACTAGTATATAATATTATTAATACATACAACATACACATATTCATGCACACGCACATACATACATACATATATACTATATTTAAATCGTATGTACTTATAATATATACATATATATTAGCATATATATATGCTATAATGTATACATTATGTATAATATATAGGATATACACTATACTATAATCAAGGATTTATATCCTATAGTTTCTATTTATAAATATGAATTCATATATGATTCATAATTTTAATGCGCGGGTATAATTTGTGCCAGCAGAAATTGCGTATGCTATTGCTCCTCCCCTGTTATTTTTATCTCCATCTGACTCCAATTTAATTTCATCTCCCACCCAAAGCACTCTAATCTCTGATCACTTCGCTATCCTATTTGATTTACAGTTATCAGTAGTGCACAATACTCGACCTCTAAGATACTTTCGAAACATCTCCTCTATAAATCAACCCTTGTTTGTTAACTCCGTGTTTGATCATATGAATAATATTACATCTCCGCTCTCTGATCCTGACACTCTCTTTGACGCCTTCAACACGGCGCTATCTAATTCTCTTGACTTTTATGCTCCCTCAACTACTCTTACCCACCGTAATCATCCCAAATCCCCCTGGTTCAACACTGAACTCACCAATATGAGAAAGTCACTTCGTCGTCTACAGTCCATTTATGCTTCTACTAAAATGAACTCAGACCTGTGTTCCTTTAAAGTATGTCGCTCATTATACAGGAAAAAACTCCTATCCACTAAATCATCATACTTTACTAACTTGCTTTGTAAATATGGCACCTCATCTAAGCAAGCCTACAACCTATCATTCACCTTAGTAGGTAAATCAAAACCCAGGCACCTTCCTGACCAACCGGATACAGTCCTCTGCTCCTCCTTTGCTAATTTCTTCCAGAATAAAGTATCGAACATCATAGCTGCTCTCCCCAATGTGAATGTTGATATCCTCACTCTCAACTCATATTCACTAGCTTCCCATAATCACTGGTCCTCCTTCACTCTCCCTACTCGTCCATATGTGCTCTCTCTAATGGCATCCCTAAAATCCAATTCCCCACTCGACCCTATTCCCCTTACTTTACTTCGTACCCTTTCGCCATTGCTAATTGAACCCATAACAATGATCATTCATGCGTCCCTTATTACATCGATCGTACCAAAGTCTATGAAACACTCATATATCACCCCAATTATAAAAAAAACTACCCTTAGCCACTCGAACCTGTCGAGCTATCGACCCATCTCCCAGCTTTCATCAATCTCTAAGACCTTAGAGCGAATTGTATCTGCTCAACTTATTCACTATATCACTACCAATTCAATTATTGATAAGTTTCAAAGTGCTTACTTACCCCATCGGAGCACTGAATCAGCACTGAATCTTATCATTAATGATCTACTAATATCCCTTGACAACAAAGCCCCGTGCTAACAAGGCCCCTCCGGATCACAGCATGAAGCCGTAAAGGGAGTTGCCATTTCCACAAGCCTCATTTCCTTTTGGGACATGATACATTCGATACGCATTGTTACACGCGCATCAAGAAAGTGGTTTTCTCGTATTGAGTAGTTGACTAACTAACCCACTCGGGTCCTCACCCAAGAGTGCCTTACGTACCAATTTCAATCAAAAACAATTCCGGGGATTCATTATCAATATCATCAATCAGTAGGGGCTCAATCAGGGTCGGGCTGCCGCCATTGTGCACTACGGCGCGTACTCTTGCGAAACTCATCATAGATACATCTACCCTTTTCCAAAACTCGAACACTCATAATCATCCATACACGCTTAGACCACCCAATCGGTAAAAGCTCATCGTAACTCGTTTTCGATAAAGTCCCCCGCCAATTAAGAATACATGCACTGACTAATACATTACTCATACCGCTTTCGGCTTTAGCCCAAGACGTGATGCACTCTTTCGAGTAGTAGTTTACCTTCTCGATGTGAGGATTCTCCAGAGAGAAATTATCCGCCACAATCGAAACATCCACTACCCACACCACTCCCAAATCTGTCTTCCAGAAAACTAGATCTGGTTTTCTTAGGCCGAAGATCGTTTTAATTCTTGGTTCGACCAGCACAGTGTATTCCTTCTTAACGAGTTCCTTTTCCAGATATTTCACAATTGAGTCGTGTCTTCGCAGTCTTGCATAATGTGTTTTTGAGCAGCTTTGTAAGATATGTCCTAACGTTTCTGTGCTGTTACATGCATCACACCTGTTTGAGGATAGAGAATAATACCTTTTCATCCTAGATTTAGTTTGGCAGCTATTAAACTTCAGAGATAGAGCTCCGATGTAGGCATTACCCCGCATCAGAGATGTCCCATCCACCATCCAACTGTTAACGAATCCGAGAATCGAAGCATCCTTCATACCACGGCCATCGTACTTAGATACCAATTCCTTACCCCAAGCATCTTTCACCATCTTCAGACTAGTACATTCAATTCCCGATCTTTCAATAACGGTTGACTTTCGTAGGTCAGTGGAGAGGGTAGTGAGAGCTTTAGTTACCGGGTCCGAAGAACCCAATAACCCAGCCCTCCTATTCCCACGGAGAATCGGAATTGTATCAGTGAAGCACTGAAACCCAAATCCCCCGTTGTCGTTACTAGCGTAAAAGAAACCCATAGGAACGTATTTCGGTAAGTTTAGCCATCTTCTAACGAATCTCCGTACAAGGTAGTCCAATTTAATCCAGGTCTGTTTATACGAAACTCCTAACACCAGAAGGTGATTAAGAGAAGGTAATAAATTGTTTAGGAGCATGACAATTCTCTGCTGAGGTTTGAGCGGAGAATTCGTCAGATTAACTAACGCTTGTTCCAACCTCTCGTATACGTTTTCACCTCTCAATTCCAGACCGATTTCTACACCCAAGTACTTGTACGTCTCATCAATTTCCAATGCCTTGATACACTCACCGCTAGCCATCTTAAGATAACTCTTAGGATCGCAAAACCATTTCCTGCGCTTTTGGCTGACCTTAATCGACATGGATGCCGATTTAGACGAATTCAAGTTAAGCCCCGCTTCCATCATAGATGTTTCCACCCGTGACAATAACAGTGCCGCTCCTTCTTTCGTCTGAGCCAGGAGTACAAGATCATCCGCGAACGCAAGACAGTTTAGTAACACACCTCCGACGGAGACCCCAATATCCTTGCCCAGATTCCTAAAAACATTGTCAATGACGCAATTAAAAAGTACTGGAGACATGGGGTCGCCCTGCCGTACACCTCTTCCAACCTTGATTAACCGAGAATGTTCCTTACCAATCCTTAGACGGGTACTTGAGCCCGAGTAGCAATCTGCGATATACTTTAGTAGCGGCTTAGGGACGCCACACTTCATCGCACACCTCACGATCTGCTGATGAGTAACCGTGTCAAAAGCTTTAGCGACGTCCAAGAATATTACGTTAACATCCTTGAGTGATCGCTTCGAGTCCTCTAGTATTGCCTTCAATATAAAGAAGTTCTCAGCGATTCCGTCGAATTTTCTGAATGCCTTTTGCCGGATGCTCAATCGTGACCATAGATCTAGTCGGTACGCTAAGATCTTATGGAAAAGCCTTCCAACCACTGAGCCCAATGTAATGGGTCGGAAGTCCTTCGGTTGTTCTGCGTGCGAAGTCTTTGGGATCAGTACCGTGGTACCCCTCTTAAATCTTACAGGTGATATACCTACCAGCATGTAAAAGTTGAAACGAGTCGAGAGACGTTCTTTCGATAACGATTGGATCCCGGATTTATTGATGCGATCTGGGCCAGGAGCCCCGTTGTACAGCCTACGTAAGGTTCGTTCTAATTCGTCTTCGGTAATGGGTTTGACCATCTCATAAAGAGGGTCGCATTCATCGCCCCCAACTTCAATTCTACCATTAGATACGCCTTCGAGCAACGGAGCCCAGAAAGAAGTCTGTTCATCAAGCGAACTTAACGCAGATCCTTCCTGTACCATCTTCCATGATCCTGACACCACTTTACGAAAACAAGATTTCCGGTTTTTCTTATAGAGATTCTGAATTATCGCGTACTGCTGTATACGCAGCCCAGTTCTATTCACTCTATTAGAAGATCTCTTACATCGTCTCGATTTCTTCTTACTTAGCTTAACACCATTCTGTTCAACTGCTACTTTTACTGACACTTTGTCTTTTACCCTATTATTTTTGTTACGATGCGCCCTGTCGGCACTGGTTCCATCAAAACCCCCCTTCGGGAAGATTGAGTCTAGATCCTGTTCGATGATGTCTCTTATATCAGTGGGCGGTGAACATTTCAAGTCCCATTCTCTAAGCCAAGATACTAGTCTAGGGTCTAGGTCGGCCTGAACTGAGCTGGATAAGATGACTTTCCGAAGGTCCTCATCCCACCCCACACCCGGTTCAGGAATAGTATCGCATTCCTCCGAAGAGGAATTTGACACTTCTGATCTGTATTCGCATATAGGGATGTGTTACTTGACCTATCCAGTGCCTTTGACACTCTAAACCATGACATTCTTTCTTTACGACTCAATGAAATCGGTATTCATGGTCAAGTACACAGCTGGTTTATGTCATTCCTTTCCTTAAGGTCCTCTTCAGTGAAAATCAACTCATCCTTCTCTACCCCGTTTATCAGCACTCATGGTGTTCCACAAGGCTCCGTGCTTGGTCCTTTACTTTTTATTATTTATATTTTACCCATACAATCCATATTTCTTGTGCTATTCTTATGCTATTATTATAACAGCATAATAGAAGCATAATAGACATTTAAAATTAATAGCAGCATAATATCAGCATAATAGCAGCATAATAGGAGCATAACAGCAGCATAATATCATTACAAATTAATAGCAGCATAATAGCAGCTTAATAGACATTTAATAGCAGCATAATAGCACAATGTAAACATTTGAGGCTATAGCATTTGCTGTTATGCTGCTATTATGCTGCTCTTACGGTTTGCTGGGTGTGTATTGTACAATATATATAAGAATAAAATCCTATAGGAAAGTACCTATAGGTTCATGGAAATTTATTAGAATCATATATAGGTATATATACCCTATATATATACCCAGCAAACAGTAATAGCCTTATAATAGCAACATAATAGTCATTTAATGGCAACATAATAGCAGCATAATAGCACAATGTAAACATACATTTGAGGCTATTAAATATGTTATTATGCTACTATTATTATTCTATTATGTGGCTATTACTGTTTGCTGGGTATATATTATAAATAAATATATATATATATATTGAATCTAATAGTAATATGTAGGTACCCTATCTTAAAATAATATATAAATTAATAACAATTAATTGTAAAAGCAATTGCTTTGATAATTAATTATAGAAATTTCTACAAATAAAATCTGTATATTTCCCATGATAATATAACTATTATATATGCATATGTGGTATATACAACATTTGCATATATATATATATATATATATATATATATATATATATATGTGTGTGTATATATATATATATATAGACTCGTATATACGATGCATATGCACTATTTTTTCATCTTGCAACGAATAACTGATTTTAAGCTTGTGTTCAAGTTGTGTTCAATTTGCATCGAAAAGCATGGATATTAAGCTTGTGTTTAATATGTGTTCAACTTGCATCGAATAGTATGAATTTTATGGTGGTGTTTAAGATGTGTTCAACTTGCATCGAAAAGTATGGGTATTAAGCTTGTGTTTAAGATGTGTTCAACTTGCATCGAATAGTATGAGTTTTATGGTGGTGTTTAAGATGTGTTCAACTTGCATCGAAAAGTATGGGTATTAAGCTTGTGTTTAAGATGTGTTCAACTTGCATCGAATAGTATGAGTTTTATGGTGGTGTTTAAGATGTGTTCCACTTGCATCGAAAAGTATGGGTATTAAGCTTGTGTTTAAGATGTGTTCAACTTGCATCGAATAGTATGAGTACTAGGCTTGTGTTTAAGATGTGTTCAACTTGCATCGAAAAGTATGGGTATTAAGCTTGTGTTCAAGATGTGTTCAACATGCATCGAAAAGTATGGGTATTAAGCTTGTGTTCAAGTTGTGTTCAACTTGCATCGAAAAGTATGGGTATTAAGCTTGTGTTCAAGTTGTGTTCAACTTGCATCGAAAAGTATGGGTATTAAGCTTGTGTTCAAGTTGTGTTCAACTTGCATCGAAAAGTATGGGTATTAAGCTTGTGTTTAAGATATGTTCAACTTGCATCGACAAGTATGGGTTTTAAGCTTGTGTTAAAGATGTGTTCAACTTGCATCGACAAGTATGGGTTTTAATCTTGTGTTCAAGATGTGTTCAACTTGCATCGAAATTACATGCATTTTTAGCTTGTGTTCAAGATGTGTTCAACTTGCATCGAATAGTATGTGTTTTAAACTTGTGCTCAAGATGAGTTTAACATGTGTTATTTGATCCGAGTAGAGTAGGATGCAAGATGTTGTGTTGAACACATGTTGAACACATGTTTTGATTTTTTTTGAATACTGGGAATCTTATTATAAATATTTATTTTAAATAATGATTAACAAATAAAATAAAAATGTATCACTAATTTACTACATATATATAGAAATAATAATTTATACTGTTCATTTATTATTATTGTGAAATTTAAAGAAAAAATATTCAATATGTAGTTAATGAGATATACAAAATAATTATTCTAACTAAATCAAGTTTAAAGTTTTTTAAAAATTAATTTTTACACTATATATAGTTACTAATGTATATATTATATTTATAAATGATATTAAAAATATAATTATACATATAAAATTTATTTTAATTATATGTTTGCACATCCTGCAGCATATGAATTGTCTTGATGTTTCATCTTCTTCTTCACCTTTGTAGCATCCAAGCATCGTAACCTGTCTTGTTGTACTGCATATTCTGCAACCGATTATAATGAATATCCTAGCAATCCATCAAATGCAGATAAATAGGCCTGCATTCCAAAGTTAAATGTTCATACTGCCATTGTTACAGCAAATTGTTCTAGAATATTAAAATATAATTAATAAAATATAATACAAATTAATTCAACTTTTATACCTTTGAACATCGAGACTAAATCATATTATGAAAACTTTTCAACTTTTTTTACATATGGGGCTATATTTGCACTTGTTCAATAAAAAAATCTTTATTTTAATCCTGTATAATTATTTTTATATATTATAAATTTATATACCCAGATTTAATATATATATATATATATAATATATGAACCTTCATATTTTGCTTTCTTGTAAACACAATAATCTCCACATAATTTCAAAGTCAATAACGTAGCCGGTGTAGTCAATAACTGTAGCAAATAAATAAATTAAATTCAATTGAATTCATATAATATATTCACTAAAGTATTTGAGCAAAAGTTATTTAAAAAATAAATATAAAAAAATAATCCATTGAATATGAAATTAATTATATTTATTATAATTTACTGATATTAAAAATAAAATACATGAAATTGGATTACGTAATAGAAATTGTAGACTTTAAATAGATATATAAAGTATGTAGTAGAAATTGTAAGTAAATAAAATAAAATATAGAGTATATACAAAAATGTTGCGAAGCAAAGATATAACACTCCCTATGCATGCAACGTAAATTAGTAATATCCCCTGCCGCTGCTAGCAGTAGTATCGAAATCACTGAAATAGATTTATGTTCGGCTCTGTTTGCATACAACAATGTTTTCATTGTTCTATTAAATTACATGCAATATAAATTAGCTTTTACTTACTAAATATATACTTATAGAATTTAAAACATACATATCATATTTGTTTGTTATATGTTAGTAATGAACACTTAGTTTTCATCATATAAATATTAATTTAAAAAGCATATTTAAAGCATATTATTTAACATTTTAAAATTGTATAAACAACACATAGTTCCTAAAAGTAACCCGCTATAAGTGGCACTGGGGTATTTTGTATACAAATTCGAATTACACGATTTCGCGTAAGTGTTATATCTTTCCTTTGGAAAATCTTTGGTATATATATAAAGATATTACATGGTTAGTGATTGATATATATTGAATATATCAGATTTATAGGTTAATTAAAGCAATGTAGATAGGTGGGTGTATACGGTAAGGGAAGATTATTTGTTTAAATAATTAAAATAATAGGTATATAAAATCCTGTAGAAGCAAGATTTATCATGGATAAAATTGAAGAAGTATAATGTAGATAGCGAGGAGTGGATTGGGAAAGCCGAAGAGTGAGTTAATTAAATTAATATATTATACACATTTTTCTTAAAGAATCAAATATAAATACAAATATTAACACATTAAATATTAAATCATAAAATAATAATCCCTATCTCTATACCAGATTGCATAATAATTAATTGAAATCTATTAATTAAAATTTATTTGATATCTAAAGAAAATCGATATGATAAAAAACTGTAAACAATATACTGGTTGCTTGTGATATAATAAGTTATAATTTATAACACTTATACATAAAATATAAATTATATTCATATATATAGTTTTTATCAAATACGAAAATCAAATACAAATACATGCAATTACTGGAATGGAGGCATATAGATTGTGAACGGAGATTAAGTGAGGTAGGTAATAGTTGGTGTAGAAACGAGATAGGATATCAACAATTAAATGTTACAGGTTACATGGAATATGTCATATGGCGATTTGAATATCATATGTATATAAATTTGAGTTTTTTAATAGATATTAAATAAATTGAACAATTTTTAATCAAAGCAAAATTTTATAAATATTAATCATTAATTTGATATTTTTAAATCGATAATATATAAATGTTACAAACTTTATCATATAGTCGATTTCTAGAATAGAATCCTGATCATTACTTTTATATATCAAAATATATTATTTGATAAATCCAGCTTTAATAATAAATTTCCTAAATCAATTCTATAAAGATTATATATTATTATAATAAAAAATAATGAATATATATTAAATAAAATTAATAAAGAAATAATACAGAATAATAAATAGAATAATACATTTGATTAGATATATAATTGAATATGATATTTTAATAACAAATAATGAATATACATATATTTAAAACAAATATATAAATAAACTTTTATTTTATATAAATACTAATAATGAATTACTAACATGTTTAAATAAAGGATATTTTTTAATAATGTCTTGACCATCATGCATTTTAGTTATAATATTATTGAATTCTGGATCTTCATGATCTTTAGTGATTTAACTGGCATAGCTTTAGAGTAATTTCTCTTTAATTTGATTATAAAAGTTCTTAAAATAAATTTACAACATTCTGTATTAATTTAATTGATTAAATAGGTAATTTATATAATTTAAAATACAAACCATTGCATAAGTTTGCTATCCTACATGTTCAATTAGTATGCCTTGAATACTGGCAGCAATCAAATTTGTATTATATTCCAACATCACTTTTGTTTTGACTCCAAAAAGACTTTTCTTAAATGTAATTATTCATCACCTGCAATTAATTATATATTTTTATCTTATATATTATATTCCATATTATTAAACATATTTAGTATTTGTATGTACATGTTTGTACATAAAAATATGTATTGGATACTACTGATTACAAAATAAATAAAGTAATATTAAATTATTGAAAATAAATTAATAAATTTATAATAATACAAAAATACACCAATACCAATAAAATAAATACCATGTAAATAATTATTAATTAAAATATTATTATTTTCAATTACAAAATGTTAATAAATAAATATTATTGACATGTCTAAAATATAATATAATTTAAAAGATATTAACAAAGATTTGGCGAATCAAAGATATAACACTCGCTACCTACGCAACATGATTAGTATTCATACATCCCGCTTCTAGCAGCAGTATCGAAATCGATTTAGATTTGCCGCAATTTGCATACTACAATGTTTTCATTACTCTTATTAAATGACTTGCAATATAAATTAGCTTTTACTTGCCACATAGATATTTATAGGATTTAAAACCAACATATCCTATTTCTATATATTAGCAATAAACACTTAATAAAATAATAATTAAAAGCATATTATTTTTCATTTTAAAAGTGCATAGTTTGATACAAATTTATATTATAAGCAATACATAGTTCCAAAAAATGACCTATATATGTGGTGATGTTGGTTTTTGTATACAAAATTTAATTACACGATTGAGTGTTCTATCTTTCATTAGAAAAATCTTTGATATTAATATGAAAAATTTTATTATCTAAAATTTGAATATTGGATGTTAAATAATTATATACAATTAGTTTATTAATTATATATTATTATTTGGTAACCAGTGTTCTCGTGCGAAGTGATTTCATGGGGAATGATATTATACGGATTGGTGATTTCGTGTGTAGTTTAAATTCTACTATTTATAAATAATTATTTATATATATTATCATTTCACACGAGATCATTCGCCACAAAATTACTTAACACGATATTATTGGTATTCTATTATTTAACTAATTATTTTTTATTATATTACACATATCATTGATTATATAATTAAATAAAAACCATTCGATAACTCATGTTCTGTTTTGCACTTGATTCTAAAAGATTATTATCATAAAGTTAATTATATATGATATTATAGATTAAATATATATATTACGATATTTATAAGTTTTAATTTTAGCGTTATACTACTCTAAACAGTGAAATTAACAGATATAATTAAGAAGAAATTTACAAATGATAAAGAATACATATGTAATTGTAAATGTAATTGTGGAATTATAAACTACTAAATACCAATACAGTATTAATATAAACTGCGAGATAATAATACCAAAGATTTTGCGAAGCAAAGATATAATACTCCCTATGCATGCAACGTAATTTAGTAATATCCCCAACCGCTGCTAGCAGTAGTATCGAAATCACTGAAATAGATTTAGGTTCGGCTCTGTTTGCATACAACAATGTTTTCATTGCTCTATTAAATTACATGCAATATAAATTAGCTTTTACTCACTAAATATATACTTATAGTATTTAAAACATACATATCATATTTGTTTTTTATATATTAATAATGAACACTTAGTTTTCATCATATAAATATTAATTTAAAGCATATTATTTAACATTTTAAAAGTGTATAGTTAAATACGAATTTACATTTTTTCGAATTTATAAACAACACATAGTTCCTAGGTGGCACTGGGGTATTTTGTATACAAATTCGAATTACACGATTTCGCGTAAGTGTTATATCTTTCCTTCGGAAAATCTTTGATAATACCGTACAAATGTAAAATAATTATACAATATGCATTATCAGTGAATTATTATTTAAATATTACATATATATGTATTATATAATATTGTTTAACATCATATATATTATGTAGTGATGTAAACAATTTGATTATTTAGATTAGAATATTAAAAAAGTATTCATGGGATTAAAGTAGTAGTATTAATATTTTTGTGTACGGTATTAGTATAGCAGTTATTTCATAATTGGAATTTTCAGTTTTCTATAAGCAATAAATATAGTATATTAAGTAATTATAGTATTATTTAATACTTTAAAATATTAATAATTTATTACTATAATATTAATAAATATATGAATTATAATATCATATTATAAATATACACAAGTATGTTAAAATGGTTTTCGCCAAAGATTACAAATAAACTACCCTGTTTGGTTAGAACGGACAAACGGCAATTTTATTTAAAACTATATTTATTAAATTACTTTTATTTCTATATTAACTAATGCTGATTGTATATTTTTCATAATGTATAACTATTATATTGTTAACAATATTTAATATGATATGGTATTATAATAATCATATAATATATATGGATACAGGAGAAGCAGACCACCGATATATTTAAGAGCCGCCCATCGATGTAAATATATGTTACGCTTTCACACGCTAAAATATTCCATATGAGTAACATACATACGTTGTTTATGTGTATTATCATATTAACACAAATATATATTATAATTATATACATATATATTATACATGTATAATAATATTAATAGTAACTGTACGGATTATGGTCAAAAGCTTCGCGATTGATGAGCAATTTGAATGCCCGCAAAATTGTTTATGTGAATTAGTGAATTTACAATAGCTTATGATTGGCCATTATAATTAGCGTATGTCTATTTATAGACTATCATACATGCAACGGCTTATCATTAACATGTGTGTGTGTTTTATAGGCTCACTCGGGATGTAATGCAGCTAAAAAAACCTAGCAATATTAAAAATAAACCCAACAAAACCAAACCAAACAAGTGAAAATAACTAAAACTAAAAATATTAATGTTTGTACAAACAATCATACGGCGTATGATTCATACGCTATTGTAAATTCACTAATTCGAATAAACAATTTTGCGGGCATTCAAATTGCGCATCAATCGCGAAGCTTTTGACCAGGTACCAACTGTACAATTAAATATTTTATTTTTTATTAAATTTCAATTTGTACTATTAGAAATTATAAGGTACTATAATGGATAACATATTGATGGATTATATTATACATATATAATATATTGGTTCTACTTGAAATTAAACAGACATTCTAAAACTATATCGATCTCATGTGTACGTAACATATTCGAATAATAATCGAATGATTTCTAATAGTATAGATAGATAGATAGATTAAAAGTGTATTGCATTACTGGTTATAGGTATACCTATATAAAGAAATTTCTTTTAAACTTAAATTATAATTATATATAAACATATAATTATATAACATATAAACAAAATATGTAAATGTGATAATAGTAATACAAAACGACACGATATAAAAAAACAAGAAATAAACTGAGAAGTAAAATAAAAATAAAACATTGGATTATACGAGCCGTTGATTAATTAAAATTTAATAAAAAATCAAATTTATTAACAAATATTTAATTGTCACTAAAACAGATAACATATCGATGGATTATATTCGTATACATATATAATATATTAGTTCTACTTGTAATTAAACGAAATTTCTAAAACTATATCGATCTCATGTGTACGTAACATATTCGAATAATAATCGAATGATTTCTAATAGTTAAATAAATTAAAATTTAATAAAAAATCAAATTTATTAACAAATATTTAATTGTACAATTACTATAACGGATAACTATAGATATATATATATATATATATATGTGGATTATATTATTATACATATAATTATAAGATATATTTGTGGATTTGTTTAATATGATATAATACACAAAAGCAGTTTATGTATGTTACTCGTATGGAATATTTTAGCGTGTGAAATCAAGCGTAACATATTTACTTTAGTGACATATATTTATTAATTGGGCGGCTCTTATATATTAGTAAGACCGCCCAAATTGAACTCTTAATTATATCGGCGGCCTGAATATATATATATATATATATATATATATATATATATATTCGGTACCTGGTCAAAAGCTTCGCGATTGATGCGCGATTTGAACGCCCGCAAAATTGTTTATTCGAATTACTGAATTTACAATAGCGTATGATTGTTTGTTGAAACATTAATATTTATAGTTTTAGTTATTTTCACTTGTTTGGTTTGATTTGGTTGGGTTAATTTTAATATTGTTTAGGTTTTTTTAGCTGCATTACTGTAAATGATTACATCCCGAGTGAGCTTATAAAACACACATATATAAATATATGGTAATTATAAGCCGTTGCATGTATGATAGTCTATAAATAAACATACGCTAATTATAATGACCAATCATAAGCTATTGTAGAATCACTAATTCGAATAAACAAGTTTGCGGGCGTTTAATTCGCGAAGCTTTTGACCATAATCCATATATTCAATTAATAATATTGATCAATAATTATACTTATTTCAATAGTTTCATTTTAATATAAAATGCATGTTAAAATGTATATTTTAATAAATAAACACAAGAATATAATAATCTATTGATACTTGATAATTAAAGTTAACTTATGCTATCATAATACCAACTATGATACATTTTCATAATTAAAATTTCATATTTTTATTTTGAAATAAAATGTACATTAGTTCGTATAGATTCTATAATAGAGCCCGTTTTTATATCTAATTAATTTATCTAATATATATTATAATTATGCTTACATATTATTTAATAATACTTTATTATGATATAATAATTATAATATAATTATAATTTTAATAATTTTGTAAATTCACATGTGCTTTTTAAATTATCCGAAAAATTCTTATATAAACATAATATAAAAATAAAAGACATATTTATTTTATATAATGAAGATATTATATGATATAAATAATATATAGTTATTTTTAAATATAACTAACCATATATAATATGTTCGTGATTGATAGAAAAGGTAAAATAGTTTAAATTATCCAATATTATATTGAATATACGAATTTAATTTAATATGTATAAATATAAAATGGGTCATAACATTTATCATTAATTATAGAACATATATATATGAAAATAATAAAGTTGGAGCGAAACCTTTAAAATTCAGATTGTCCACAAAATAATTATTTTATGCATACCTTAATATTGTCAACAAAAGAGTTAGCTTATACATAATTTTTATTTGGTAGACAATATTTTTATATATATTTTATTATTCATTATTTTGAAAAAATAATTAGATATATTCAAAGAGTATATCATAATTAATTAGTATGTAAATGTTCACCTTCATGGCTATCTTATAAATAATGGTTACCAAATGATTATATTTGCATTGTCCACCAACTGGTTATATTACGACTATATATATATATATATATATATATATATATATATATATATGTGTTATATTATTTGTTATTATAATTTATATTTCAAACTTTATATCATATTATTTAGTTTGTAAGTCTCATTTTTTTATAAATTATTCTTAATAAACTATTGTATATGCAATTCCATCAATTGTTCAATCAATTAGAATTATTCTATAATATATTAAAAAAATATACCGTATAAACAATAATTTCTCTACAAAACATTGTAGGCACTACGCAAGGACAATGAGATAGTCCACTTTATGCCAAAACATAAATTATTGTGCAATACAGTAAATCGATTTCGTTCAAAAGATCGACCCGGACATATCAATAATCTGGACTTTGTGCTAAATCATGCACATATACCGAATAATTTCTTGCGCCATGATATTCGTGTAGGGAATAATAGACATCTAATATTTATGACAGAATATCAGATTACACTCTTAAAGAATGCTGCAACTTGGTATATGGATGGAACTTTTAGGGTTATCCGAAAGCCCTTTACACAGCTATATGGCATTCATGTATTTGTAACAAACGGCGATAGTGTAAGCAAGTTACGGTTGCTCATATATTCATGAGTAGCAGAACCGTTGCCGATTATGAAGAAATTTGTCGGTTAGTATATATAAATATACACAAATACGTTATATTGTTAAATCCATTTGTAAATAAAATTAAACAGTGCAATTATAATTATAATGATTTGAAGCTAACTTGTGCTATGGTTAGCATGCATAAAATCAGCCGCCAACAAAAAACTGTATTTAAATGTAATAACCATCTCCTGATGGAATTATTCGATAAGTATTCTTCTATAGATCCTCTCATTAGTATATCAGCATTTGATCTACTAATGAGAGGATCTTATCTTATCAATCCATCTGACGATATTATGTCAATTAATGATGATGACGATGACAATGCTGATAATGATAATGAATAGTTTCTGTTATTTGTTTACGTGTAAATATTATTATCATTATTATTATATATCACTCATATTATAATTTATTAATAAATTTATAAATAATTTATTTTACTTTAAAATATGTCATAAGTTGTTTGTGTATCATTGATATAGATTAAGGATATAAATTGAGGATTCTTGATTATATTCGAGTATATACATACTTGTTAATAACTAAATATTAAATAATAATATTTACTATATTAATATAGTTAATATAAAGTTTAAATTTAAATTTAATATTACTATTAAAACATAAATTCAATAAAAAATAATTACGTGCATGTTATAATTAATGATATTTATGAAAATCTACAATGTTGATTGGATATTATACTACTAAAATTATTTATACCACGATTATTTTAGGGGGTCGATAATAGGAGAATGTGGTCGGTATTAGTAACAGTTATCCGATTACCGACCCCCTGTTTATTCTTGTAAATATATTATATCAAACATTTAAAATAGCCACATTATTCATTGCCATAATATTACCCTATTTACAAAATTTCAAATACATATATTTAATATTGAATAAGTTATTACAAATAAACATTTTTAGACCGTGAAATTTCGAGAAATTCCCCAAATTAATACAGGATAAATATTAATGAAAATGAAAAGAAAACGGTTGCCTGCTATTAATATAATATTATTTATTATATTTTATATTATATATATATATATATATTTGTATACTGATATTGATTATCTGCAATGTAATTAATTTATATTATATTTTAAATACGTATAAATAATTATATATGTTTAATATATGTTATAAATTATTATAATAATATAATGTTAATCTTGAAAAAATACATTTATATTCATTGAAATTACAATAAAATATTAAATGTATGCATTTTAATTATCACAATTATGTAACCTTTCATAAATCTGGTATAAATATATAATTATTATTATTGTTATCATCATCATCATATTTAGGCAATACGGTTTTAACTATAGAGTAAATACTGATCATCAACATAATTTCTTTTATTATTCTTATTATTCCCTTTATTAATTTAATAAGAATATATTATAAATAAGAATATATTATAATGTTTAGAAACATTATAATATTAAGAATTATTGTTGAATTAAATATGATAACAATAAATAAAATAAATAATAACATATATAGAAACGTATTGTATTTATTTAATCATATTGTAATAATATAATCATATAATACTTATTTATATTATTATCAATAATAGATAGAAAATAGATTAAAAACTTAGAAAAAATATATAAAAATTTAAATAGCATACATTTATACAATTTCGAAGAACTAAATTAGAGAACAAGTACAACTCCAACAACTACAACTAAAACAATAAGTAAAATTAATAAATAACAAATAACAATATATATATATATATATAATAATTATTATTATCATCATAGTTTAGGAATTAGCCTGGATGCACGAAATAACAGAGTTTATTAAGTGGTTCACTCAATGTGATTATATGAGGAAAATCAGATATAATAATATTTTTAAAATTAAAATAAAATTTAAAAAAATATTTTATTATACATTTTCTATCGAGGATATCATTAATAAAAATAGCCATACCAATCTACCTCAAATACTTTATACTGATTGCAAATGAAAGTCGATAAGGTTGTATCAACTTTCAGGATTTGTGATTTCTATATCCAATTCCTTTAATAATCTTACTTTCGACAGATATACGAGTACTGACAACATTTGCCTTCTCATAATAAGTGAATCCTAGTTCCCGACACAAATACTCAATATAATGTACTTGAGAATATCTTATATTATATATTTATAATAAAAATTAGACTTCCTAAAAACAATAATACTGATAGAATATTAAATAAAATTTAAATAAAGTTTAATATTTAAGTAATTAGGGTATAATTTAAAACATGTAGAATATAAAACAAAGTACAAAAATAAAATAGCAAAAAAAACCCACACCGATTATCATCGTGTATTTAAAATAAATAATAATATAATATGTAACATTAAAAAATGTAAACCAATAAAACACTTAAATTAAAAATTATATTACAAATTAAATATATAAAAAACTATATAGCTATAAAACTATAAAATAAAATATATAAAATAAATAATGATAAATACTGATAATATAAGGTAGCCAATAAATAATTAATATATCACATACTAAAATAATTCAAAATAGAAAATCTAAAATATAAAATTAACATTAATAAGTCGATATAAATGATTTAACAATTGTTTTAAAATTATTAATTTTAGTAATGTTTCTTATTTTTTGTGGTAATCTGTTCTACATAATTGGATCTGAATTTAATAAACAAAATGCTTTTCATTCAGTTCTTACTTGTATTCCATGAAACAGATTTCCATTACAAGATTTAGATTTATATAATAATTGTAAATTCTAAAGTAAAACATTATTCCTATCATGAATGTTATACTATTCATTTTTACATTATCGTCAAACTTAATAGAATTAAAAATAGTATACTAATGTTTATAAATAGAATGATTATTACTAATACATTTTCTTGGTCTCTTTTTTTTTAAATGAAAATATTTTTTAAACTGGATCTGAAGGTAATACCCCAAATATTAGAATAATAATTAAGATGTGATACAAATAAAGTATTATATAATACAATTATAGATTTCATATTGAATTTATTTTTAACTTTGTGTAAAATTGCAATTATTCTAGTAAGTTTACTTGAAACATAATTAAGTTGCGATTTCCAATTCAATTTACAAATGACACCTAAGAATTTTATTTCACATAATTGTTTAACATTAATGTTATTAATATTCAAATCAAGGTAAATATTATTATTTTTGTTTTTTATATTAATTAATTATACATTCATTTTACTAATATTAAGTGACAATTTATTTATATTCAACTATCGTATAGTTTGTTAATATTAAAATGAATTTTGTTTTTTAATTATAATTAAATAAAATATATGTATTTACAAAAATTTATGTTGTATACATGATATATCATCGGTAAATACAACTGATTTAAAGTTATCTAATATATTCGGAAGGTCTTATCTGATATATTTGAAAAGTAGAATCACTTTTAGCCTTTTTTTAGGATATTTAGGAAAATACTGTCAGCTATTAAATGATTAATTTCTAAAATAATTTCCTTAATGGTAAACATATTAAATCAGTAAAATCGGTATAGGAAGAAATGAGATATTTGTCGAGAATGGAGTAGTGGTCGTTTTAATTAAAACTTAAATAGTGCTAAATAAGATAACAAGTGCTATATACAATATTTAGATAATCAAAATGTCTATAATATGAAGTACATTTTTTTTAAATAATTAATTAATTACTCTAATTTATTATGTAATAATTTGTTGTCAAATTTTAATAAAAACATGATTATATATATTATACTTATTTATGATAATAATATAATGTACATTATTATACTAATATATAAAAACAATATAAATAATCAATCACCCTTCACAAATATATTAGCCACACCCATATCGTTTATAATAATTTAACTTTTTCACTGTATTTTATTCAATACAGAATCAGGAATAGCTATAGGAATAGCTAATTAATAAATAATATATATACTATAGTATTAATATATTAATTAAAATACCGAGCAACGCAGGGTCGGGTTAGGCTAATATATATATATATATATATATATATATATATATATATATATATATATATATATAATGTTATACTGATTATTTCATTAATACCATTTTCAGTATTAGTTGTTACCACTAGTAACTAGTCCGACTAGATACGGCAATACTATTAATGTACGATAATATGTATTGTAACGTAACATATAAATCAGTAAGTAATGGAATTGTATTTAGTGATAATAATGATAATCTACCAATTTTTGTAATTTATTCCATATCAAATAAAAGTAATTATATAAATAATACATATAAATTTATCAGAAAATTAAATAATCATACAATACATAAATATAAATGTAGCATTAATTCTTTTGATTGTAAATTTATCTATTCTGAAATTGACTTAGAAGTATTATATGATAAATTAATTCATGATTTAGTAGACTTATTTAATATAAATTGTCCTTTTATAAAAGTTAAAGAAAAAATAAAAATGTTTATATAATAGTCTAATTAAATGTATAAATAAAAAAATAAAATGTATTAATCTTATTATAAATAAATCATTTACAAAAATATATTATTATAAAAGATATCAAAAATACGTATGCATACCAACATCATTATTACGTTTATCTGAAAAATCGTATTATTCTAATAAAATAAATAATAATAAAAATAATATTAAGTAGGTATATACATAATATGTATTACATATACATAGTCAATACTGCCTGTGTGGCTCAGTGGTTAAGGCGTCAGACACACAAGCAGTAGGACAAGGGTTCGAGCCTCGTCCGGACCATTAATTAATTTTATAAAATGGGTCTTAAAATATTATTTAGAAGTGATCTTATATAATTGTGTATAAATAAATGATTGGCTATCGTTAAAACCATAGATGCCTTAACCTGAGAGCGGCTTCGAAGGGACATTAGAGCCATATATGGTTATAAGTGAAAACTTCATCTAAGTTCCTGGATGGGATGAAAGGACTCCACCAAATAAAAATAAAAATAAAAATAATTATTAATAAATTTATTAATCCTATTTTAGGTAAAAAATATAAGTATTCTAATTCTCCGAATTCTAATTTATTTAAGACAAATTATGAGGTAATATATATTATTAACTTATCTGAAAAAATAATTGCAATATTTCTAGATCATAATTTATATAAAAATTGTATATTTTTCACACATTTCAATTTATGAAATTTGTAATGAGGTTAGCAATTCGAAAAGTAAATCAAGTAATAAATAGAACGCAGTAGTGGCCGATAATTTATATGCATCAGCATACTTCTAATATATCGATAAATACTCAATTATAATGTATGTCGAAAAATATGGAAGTTTTTGAAATAAAAATGACAATTATAGAGTTAATGTAGTCCAACTATTCTATTGAAATATTGACTATAGTTACATGATATCTGATATTGAATTCATAGTATTCACTTACCACAGATTTATTTAGAAAAACTATACTGACTCATTTAATGAACGAATGACTTGTCACTAATAAATGTATACGATTATATTACCATAGTATATTATGGTATATTATACTATAATTATTACTATACAATAAGATTAGTATATATATATATATATATATATATATATTAATATATATATGTATATATATAAATATATATGTATATATATTTGAGTTATATATAACTTATAATATACATAAACAATATATTTAAATATATTTTAACTATATATATTTCGATATATATAAATATATAATTCAAAATAAAACGAAAGATAATATATTACAATATTTTAAATAATACATTTGATTTATAATCAATTATGAATTGAATATAATTTCAGTAATTTCAAATAATTTCAGTATTAATTTGTTTGTGAGATATCGATTTATATATCGATCTATATATGAATAAAATAAATATTTACAATCTTATAAGGTCTTAAAAATATATATTGATTATTTAATATTTGTAATATCGCATAGTTAATTAAATTGTAAATTCCCAATGTTAGTGGCCGATAATTTATATGCCTCAGAATACTTATAATATATCAATAACTACTGTATTTTAAGATCTTATTTTTTTTTAATTAGCTATAAATCATATATGTCTAGAATACTATGATTTCACTTTTATTTATTATTGAATAATATTAACGATTAATTAGGCATAAAAAAGGTATAAAAAACATTAAAATATGGCAGGTCCGGGATAGTGTCCGCTAGTATCAGAATATTCAATAAGTGTCTTGTAATGTATTTGATTTATATATTTTTAATTATTATTATTTTTATTATTATCAGATTTAGGTTTACACCCGCGTTTTTGTAGAAGCTAAAGCTTATCGAGACAAATACCCTTAATTTAGTTGACTACAAGAATGAAAATCAGATTATTAAATTTAATAGATACAGACAATATATCTATAAATCTGGAATGGATATAGTTTATTTATCTAGTTTATTACAAATTATGGTCTTTTTATGAATAAAAGTACCCCACCACCTCTTTTTTTAATTTTTTTAATTCTGTTTTGTGAAAAACATTCATAATAATTAAAATATAAGTTAGTATAATCATATTTCACTAGCCACGTTTCTTTTAGAGCTATAATATCTATATTATTTAATTGGTCAATAAATACTATCAGTTATTCAACATTGTGATTAAAACTGCATATATTAAAGTGCATTATAGATACTCGATTAGGATAATCAATATTACTAGACCAGGCTACCAAGTGTAGCTCATTTGGTTTCGCTGTAGTTGCATTATATTGCTAATCGTAGCTATTTCAATACATATACATTTTATAAGTTTTGTATGTATAGCTTAACATAGATATTTCGATACATGATTAATTTAATGATAGGATTAATTTAATATTAGAGTTTCCCATAATAGCTAAACATAGATTTTCGATACATGATTAATTTAAAGATTATAATAGAGTTTCCCATAATAGCTAAACATAGATATTTCGATACATGATTAATTTAATGATAGGATTAATTTAATATTAGAGTTTCCCATAATAGCTAAACATAGATTTTCGATACATGATTAATTTAAAGATTATAATAGAGTTTCCCATAATAGCTAAACATAGATTTTCGATACATGATTAATTTAATGATTATATTAGAGTTTCCCATAATAGCTAAACATAGATTTGTCGATACATGATTAATTTAAAGATTATATTAGAGTTTCCCATAATAGATAAACATAGATTTTTTGATACATGATTATTTAATGATAATATTAGAGTTTCCCATAATAGCTAAACATAGATTTTCGTTACATGATTAATTTAATGATTATATTAGAATTTCGCATAATAGCTTTTGAATGACATCATACATTTTATATCATTATTTATGATTCATATATGATTCATAAATAAATATATTTGACATATCTTTAATTTATTATTACAAAATACTGACATTTGTAATAATGTTGTATAGATTGTATTATATTCATCATATTATGCTGATGTATTAAATAAAATACCTCGGTGGTATAGGGATGTTGGTGTAATAGTTATGTTTGCTGCAATAATGCCCTTATAAATAGGAGATTCGTAGTGAAAGTATAAGATTAGGAGTTTACAAAACTGTAAGTATAAGTATGATTCTATTATAAATATGGATGAACAATTCACATATTAGATGATATTTCATGTAGGTTACCTACTACTATCAAGTATAAATAACCAAAAAATCTACATTTGATGATCTGGATAATGAACTATTTAACTGGTTTATTTCAATAGGATAATAAGACAATATTCAACTTTCTGGTTAGTTTTATTGATAGTTATTTATTATATTTGCAAAATAATTATAATTATTTTTAATTGTCTATAAAATTACGAATATTAACATATATGGTGACATTTTCAATTCCTTATATTAACAATAATATATCGATAACGACTGCATTTTAATATATATATATATATATATATATATATATATATATATTTATAGTTCCCTTTAATAAACAATGAAATATATAATTGTCATTATAAAACGTATCAAAATAATACAGTAATTATGTGATCCACATTTTAATGTATGCATATATAGATATGTAATACATATTATGTATATAGGTAAACAATTAGTAAAAGTAATTTAGTATATACTAATGTATATAAACTAATTTTAATAATTTGTAAAGGTTTATTATCAATATCCTTTTGTAGTTTTGTAAATATGTAGATTTTTAAATGTACATTATAATAATGATTATTGAATAATGTATTCATATACAGTTTTTCTTATTTATTCCTGAAATATTTTAATATAAAATTAGAATTAGTTTTGATAAATTCCTAATGGGTCATTTAAAAAAAATTAATAATACTCATGGATATATAAACAAAATGGTGTATGCTTATATGCATAGTTTATGCATAATTAAATACATAGATTTGTACTTTTAAAGTAACTTTATCATAAAGTGTATGTAAACTATAAATTTATGCAAACAACATTTTATTATATATATATATATATGTGTATATTATTCCACCTATCCATCTATTAAGCATATCATTATATATATATATATATATATATATATAATACTATATAAAATATTAATATTTAGGCATAATTTATTGTATATTCGTTATAATTATAATGAATTTATATAAAAGTAATTTAAAATAGAAACAATTTATATATTTCTTAAAATTACTGATAGGTTCTGGGTTAGTTCTGATTTAGTTCTGGAAAAGTTCTGGATTTTAGTACATCCCCACGAGTTCAAAGTTGAATTTTATATATTATTCAGGATATTATTATCAAAATCAAAATAAGATGCCATTTTAATTATTTAATTTTATAAGCATGTATTCATTCCCTACTAACTATATTTATTATATTCAATGACAATTATATTCGTTATAAGGTAAAGATAAATATAGTGATTTTTATTAAAATATTCAGAAATGAAAATATTCCCATTAAGTGGAGGCACGCGTTCATCTAAACAATGCTATTTTAGCTCTAAAAACGCTAATGATAAATAACTAATGGAGATAATTTCAAGTTTTTTTTAAACTAATAATTACAAAATATTATAATATATATATATATATAAATGACAAGTAAAATATAATTGTAAATAAACAACACTGAAACAATAATAATAATACTAATCAGGGTTGGGGTCAAATACACTATCAAATACAAATAAAAATACATTTTTCTTAAAGAATCAAATACAAATACAAATATTTATTACATTTTTATACAAATACAAATACAATTACAAAATAAAAATATTAATACATTAAATATTAAATCATTTGATTTATTCATATTTTAAATCATATGGGCATATTTGATTTAAAATAATAATCCTTATCCATATACCAGATTGCATAATAATTAATAGAAATATATTTTAAATATATTTAATTCCTAAAGAAAATCAATAAAATAAAAAACTGTAAACAATAGACTTGTTGTTTGGGATATTATAAGTTATAATTTATAAAGTGCTGTTCACATGAGAAATCTATTCAAGAAATTTCGCAATGGAATTCTTATTAATTCCCAAAATGTAAAATTCTATGTTTTTCTGCGATTTTTACTAAATGTTCTAATACCAATTTATTCTAGTTTATGTGACAATTTATGTAATTGGTAATCGGTAAAGCGCACGTACAATGCGTACGTCGTACATGTATACTGACTAACATTAATGCATATACATTTACATTTCTATAGGTCAATCTAATATCAATCAATTATAATCGTTTACGATTAAGATAAGTAATTCAATTTAAGTTATTTAATCGTTTACGAATGTTTAATTAATAATTAATAATAATTGATTAATAATTATAATATATAATTCCTTATATAATTATTAAATTATGAATATATATATTACCACTTTATGATTATATAATGTACTTAAGTTCATATGTTCATCAAATGTATGTATTTTTAAGTACCCTAACATTTATACCGCTAGGGGATTTTTAAACTGGAATTCCTAAGAATTTATTACGAAATTACTGAAATAGATTGCTCATGTGAACATAGCTTATCACATACGTTTTATATATAGAATATAAATTCATAAATTTATTTATATAGTATTCATAAAATTCTTTGAAAATTATTGTTCTATTATATAATTTATATTATTTAATAAATGTATTATTTAATATAAATTATTGTTAATTTGTTAATTTGTTAATTCATAAAGTAATTGTTTAAATTGTATTTAAAAATGTATTTGATCAAATACACCAAATAAAAATACATTACTGATTAATTATTCAAATACAAATACAAATATACAAAATCAGCGTATTTAAATACAAATACATATTTGACCCCATCCCTGGTACTAATATAGAGTAGTAATTAAATAAATATTATAATGAGATATACAAATAAATATAAGTATAGAAGTTATAAAATAGAAAAATATTAATTTATTTTTATAGTAATAGTTTAATAATAGTTATAAAGTATTATAAAAAATAAATAATGAATAGTATCAAATTAATACAAGAATATAACGTCTTGCGTAGACAGCTAATTATAGAAAGAACATTTATAAATTGTCTGTTTGGAAGCTTCTCTTTTCAACCAATGATATCTTGTTATATACATATGTGATTTGTTTATCAATTATACTTTATCAATAATCTATGCTTAATGTAAAAATATACATTTTTTAGTAAAATATTTGTATACGATATCGAAATATATAATTAAATGTGACAAGTATTTACAAAAATCCTGTCAATTTCAAATAATTATTATATCGATTACGCTTATAAAATCACTTATTAAAATAAATACTCACAAATAATTACAGAAATTTTACAAATTTATAAATAATATATTAAAATATGTAATGAAATTTTGTTGTTAAATAAAAATATTAATCATTTTTTAATACGCGCCTCATATTTTAATACACCCTTAATTTTTATTGGTTTAAATTTTGAATTTGAAATTAAAATCAATATTTAATACCTATAGTTACCATATATGCACATAGTAGTGTTCAATGATAACACTAATATATATATATATATATATATATATATATATATATATATATATATATATATATATATGTATATATATATATTATTTACTATAATAATAATATTAAATGTTTGGCAGGAAAATAAAACGATTCTGTCGCAGGAAAACAAAACGAATCTGTGACAGCTTTTGAAAATGACGATGATATTATTACTTAAATAATAAATATATATTTAAAAACTATTTTTCTTTTAATAGGATAATGGTAATGTCACTTATTTAATCAAAATATGTAGAATATTATAATATATATATATATATATATATATATATACACACACATATATATATATATAATTTAAGTATATTTACTTTAGACTAATTTTGATATATAGATAAATTATATATTTTATATTTATGTTTAATTTAACTTAGATATAGTTTAGTATAGTTAAAAAATCTAGTTTATATTTATGTTTAATTTGACATAGTTTAAATATATAGTTAACAAATCTAGTTTATAATTATGTTTAATTTAACTTAGTTTATAAACATATTTCAAAAACCCAGTTTTATTATATGTTTAAAATATGTTTAATATAACCTAGTTTAAATTGCTCACATTCACCTATATATTTCAACGTTGATAATAAACTAGTTTAAACTAGTTTTTTCAACTACATTTGGTTTCCTGGGTATATATATATATATATATATATATATATATATATATATATATATATATATATATGTGTGTGTTTGAAGTTATGCTATTATAAAATTACTAATTCGAATAAACTATTTTGTTGGCATTCTAGCATAGAGTATTAAAAAAATGTTATAAGATTTAAGATATTTTACTAGGTACCATATACTACGGTAATAATAATGTATTAATACCTCATATAATGCATGATCATACTATGAATAAATATTGATAAACCATGTTATATCGTTTATCATTTAGATATATAATATTAGTCCCAATATATACTACTAAAAGGTGGCACTAGTGATATTCAATAGATAACATTTAGATTGTTTGTACTATAACCGAGTATATACCATAACCGCCTACAACTTTTAAAATCACCAATTATAATTAAAGTATATAAAACACATAAAATACTATTTTGTAGAAATTATTCAACAGATATTTGTTTAAATAAATAGCAATTCAAATGATAGAAAAATATCTGTATTTAATATTGTTTCTATACCTATAGGTATACCCCCTCTCAGGTATAGCCGGGGGAATGGTTACCATTGTATCTGGTATCTACATATCTGATGTATCATCTGTGAAGTATCGCAGTACTCTCGGCTCAGCAAGATCAGCAGAACATCACTAGGAATACTGGCAGTATAATTTTGGTTAGAGCTTAACGGCAGGGCTTAACTATCTAGTAAGAGTGTTATGTCTTAAGTGAAACCTATCTATTTCATCATGAAATAGATAGCAAAGATTTTGCGAAGCAAAGATATAACACTCCCTATGCATGCAACGTAATTTAGTAATGTCCCCTGCCGCTGCTAGCAGTAGTATCGAAATCACTGAAATAGATTTAGGTTCGGCTCTGTTTGCATACAACAATGTTTTCATTGCTCTATTAAATTACATGCAATATAAATTAACTTTTACTTACTAAATATATACTTATAGCATTTAAAACAATAAATATCATATTTGTTTGTTATATATTAGTAATGAACACTTAGTTTTCATCATATAAATATTAATTTAAAGAATATTATTTAACATTTTTATAGTGTATAGTTAAATACGAATTTACATTATAAACAACACATAGTTCCTAAAAGTAACCCGCTATAGGTGGCACTGGGGTATTTTGTATACAAATTCGAATTACACGATTTCGCGTAAGTGTTATATCTTTCCTTCGGAAAATCTTTGTAAATATATTTTCATGTGATATTTCACAATATAAATAAATATATATATGTGTGTGTATCTTAGTTAATATAACATTATTTCTAAAATAAAACTATAATTCTATAATTCAATTAGAAATATTATCTATTAAATATCTATTAAATTATATGATTATATAACAATAATTTAATTATTAGCTACATAAGAATCCATTAAATATTTACACAAATAATATCATTCTATAATATGAAATAAATGTGTATTTTAACTAAATTAAAGATTATCTATAATATTATTGACAAGTAAAATTAATTTGTCATCGTTGTATAAACCTTAATATTAAACTTTCGGAAAATCTTTGTAGATACGTTTAGTTTGAAATTGTCATGTGATATTTCACAATATATATATATATATGTGTGTGTATCTTAGTTAATATAACATTATTTCTAAAATAAAACTATAATTCTATAATTCAATTAGAAATATTATCTATTAAATATCTATTAAATTATATGATTATATAACAATAATTTAATTATAAATTTTAATTATTAGCTACATAAGAATCCCTTAAATATTTATACAAATAATATGATTCTATATTATGAAATAATGGTGTATTTTAACTAAATTAAAGATCATCTATAATAATATTGACAAGTAAAATTAAGTTTTCATCATTGTATAAACCTTAATATGTATTCCATATTCAATTACACATACACATATACACACATACACACATAAAAACACATATCTGCATACACACTAATACATATGCATACAAAAATGATAGGTAGGATAACTGCTTGGAGGACATATTTATGATCTGCAGTTATTGAACGATAATATCCGAAATAGCTTCGTTCTTTAGTGCAGAAACCCTATAAATCTACATATTGACGGGAAACAAACAGGTATGAACTAATATATTCCATATCTAATATACGTATTGCATACTAATCTAGAAATTATTTTTTTCAAACATTCAGATAATTACAAATTTGAATTTTACACAAATTTAAATACTATAATAATCAAGAAATTATTATTTAATAATTTGTAAGAATATATCTATAATTAATATGTAATTTATAATTATATAAAAATTAATTGATCTCAATATTTACAAAAGATTAAAAATATATTTATAATTTATATATTACAATTAATTAACAATTATAAGATATCTCAACAGTATAATATCATAAAATATTGATATAAACTGGTATAATATCCATATGATATACTATTTAAATAGATACCTCAGTGTAAATACAATTTCACACATTTATATGTTACATATATTAATAAATGGGAATTATTCTCATTCAAATATTATTTTAGGTATTATTTAATGAACATTTATTTTTGTTATTTTAATAACTTAAATTGTAAAATATAAAATGCAAAGTACCATAATAGAGAACATCATAATAAATAATAATTTTATTTATTCAGTAGAACACATTGGTCATACGAGCTGTCAAAAGAACTCACTTACAGTGTCATACATGGTGAGGGCTATCTAACTACTAACTCTATGGAGTCTGATCCGGAATGAATAGCAAAAGACCCTTCATAAAAAACAGACTGGAAATATTAATATTCCGTTAGTTTATAACTATATATATATATATATATATTAGTAATCTAAATGTAACCAAATTTTATTATTTTAACTACGTACATATTGTAATCATCAGATATATTAATAAGCATATATATTTACACTGAGAAAACTATAATATTTATGTGGGTTTTATATAATAATATTTAAAAAAATCTTAAATAAAATGTTATATTAGAATATTTTTGTATATTTTTGTATATTTTAAAAATATTATTGAAGAAAGCATAATTTATTGGTAGTTTCATGATTATCAGATATGTTATGATACATTATTTATTATTAATGATTGACTATATATTTTATTTTATATTTGTCTATGTTCAATATGAATTAAAGTAAATTATCAAATATACAAAATAAATTAGTAATATATTTTATTTTATATTTTTCTATGTTCAATATGAATTAAAGTAAATTATCAAATATACAAAATAAATATTATCTTTTAATATTATATATTTTTCTCACATGTAGTACATTTTTAATTAAAATTATATTATATAAATATATTATAAATCATCATTAATCTGAAATGATTTTATCTTTCACTATTATATATTGTTCTCAAATATAGTATATTACTTAAAATGTAATATTTTGCTATACTAGTTTTATATATAATTTTAATTATACATAAATTATTATTTAATAATTGTTGAGAATAAATCTATAATTAATATGTAATTTTTAATTATAAAAAATGAATTGATCTAAATATTTTTAAATGATTATAAATATATATTACAATTAAAATTAATTACAATATAATAATTGTGTATAGTATACACTGCATATTAATTGTATATACTATTGATACATATACATATGCTACATGTAATGCTATATATAATATGATTAGTTTTTTAAATATAGTTTATTTCACATATATATATATATGCTATATTATGTCATTTTTTATTAAAATATTACCAACAATATTTTCTCTTCACTTATATATAATTATATTTAAAAAAATATTATATCTTAATTTATTCATATAATTTTTTCTTGTGTTACTTGGTTCTCAACTAATTCTATACTGTATATACTTGATGATGTACTAGGTCTATACTGTATATACTAGTGTTACTTAATGATGTACTAGGTCTATAATGTATATACTAGTGTTACTTAATGCTGTACTAGGTCTATACTGTATATACTAATGTTACTTAATGCTGTACTAGGTCTATACTGTATATACTTGTATTACTTAATGATGTACTAGGTCTATACTGAATATACTTGTGTTACTTGATGATGTACAAGGTATATGTTTTCCTATTGTACTTACTATTATATATTAATTATAATGTTATATTGCAGTTAATCAGGATATGTCAGTAGGAGATCCGCAAATACAAGACGATGAGTAAGCATTATTTAAAGATTTGAAATATGGGACTACGTTTCAACAGACATAAATGATGAATATGTTATGACAATACTATAAACAAATTTGTGAATCTTTTATACTATATTTTCGTTAATAAAACAATTATTATTGTATATTTTTCATTATTATAATATCTATGTTCCTTTTATTAGCCATGTTGCCATAACTAGCCTGTACAATCCATGTATCATTGAATGGTGTGTAAGGCTTACCTGAGCCATGTATCGATAAGTAGATTGTAAACTCCATGTATCATTAATATGTTAATAATGGCTACCTGAGCTATAGCTTTTGTGTTCACAAATAGCTAATAATCACAACCCATACAAAAGCTAAATTTAGCTATATCTCGATACTAGCTTCTCTAGGCCATGTTTCCATACCTAACCTGTAAAATCCATGTATCATTGAATGGTGTATAAGGCTTACCTGAGCCATGTATCGATAAGTAGCTTGTAAACTACATGTATTATTGAATGGTGTATAAGGCTTACATGAGCCATGTATCGATAAGTAGCTTGTAAACTACATGTATCATTGATAGGTTAATAATGTCTACCTTAGCTATAGCTTTTGTCTTCACTAATAGCTAATAATCACGACCTATACAAAAGCTAACTTTAGCTAGTATTTATACTAGCTTTTTGGTAGCCTGGGATATGTGTGTATATTCATATTATTAATGTTATTGTTATGTAGTAAATCGCTAGTATTGTCATTATTTATAGTATTACTCATTTATTATTCATTATTCATTTACCTCTATTATTTTAAAATCTTTATTTATTTTTCTAATATAATAATCCTTGAATTATCTAATTTTAATTTATTTTTAATATCTATTTTTAAATTTTTTATAGTTACTTTATCTGATTCCTTATATTCTTCAACTAATCCTATATGTTTATACTTTGTATCTTTTAGTTTGAATGCATTTCTTATAAAATATGATTGATCCATTGTTTTATTTAATTTTGTTTACTATTTTTGTTTTATACATTGTATATGTATATTAGTCATTATAGAAGTTAATCTGTATAATTATCCAATTAAACCAAATATTAACAAACTAACTAATCGTAATCAAAATAACACTGACATTGAAGAAACACTGCCAATACTAAAATCGGAAGTTGAAAATGCAATTTATATGCTAAAAAATGATAAAACCCCAGGAAATTACAACATTTCAGCTGAACTAATAAAGCATGGAGGAGAAAGCATAATCAAAATATATACAGAGATATGCCAAAATATATGGAAAACAAAAATATGGCCAGATCAATGGACAAAATCATTGATAATTCATATTCCGAAAAAAGGTGACACAAAGAAATGCTCAAATTATCGAACACTAAGCCTAATACCACATCCGAGCAAAATTCTATTAAGAATAATATTAAATAGACTAATACCGCAAGCTGAACAAATTTTAGCTGAAGAGCAAGCAGGGTTCAGAAAATCAAGAAGCACTATTGAACAAATTCTTAACAGTAGAATAATAATGGAGAAGCATATCGAAATTGAGAAAAATGTGTACCATAACTATATTGACTTCAAGAAAGCCTTTGATAGACTATGGCATAAAGGGCTATGGAGTGTCATGGGTCATTTTGGCATATCTCATGAAATTATAAGAATAATTGAGTCGCTATATGAAAATTCGAATAGTGCTGTAATACTAAATAACAAGACAGGAGACTTCTTCCATACTACAGTTGGAGTAAGACAGTGTTGTCTGTTATCCCCAGTGTTATTCAATATTTTCTTAGAACAAATCATGCAGGAATCACTCCATAACCACAAGTCAACTATATCTGTTGGTGGTAGGATTATAAATAACCTTAGATTTGCTGACGATATCGATATAATCGCTGGAACCAATTCCGAATTACATGAGCTTACTAATAGACTTTCTGAAGCTTCTAAAGATTATGGGATGGAAGTAAGCAAAGAGAAAAGCAAGACTATGGTAAATAGTAAAAATGAAAGTGCAAACATAATGATGGACGGAACCCTACTCGAAAATGTCAAAACATTTAAGTATCTTGGATCGACATTAAAATCAGATGGATCATCCGATAACGAATTACGAATACGATTAGCAACAGCAACCTCAGCAATGGTAAAACTTGGAACAATATGGCAAAGCAAAAAAATTGCGTTCCATGTAAAATACAACCTCTATAAATCACTTATATTATCAATACTTCTCTACGGCTGCGAAACTTGGACCTTAATGGAAAAAGAGGAAAAAAGGATACAAGCATTCCAAAATAAATCGCATAGAAGATTACTGTGTATTACATATCGCCAAAGAAAAACAAATGACTATATCCATGAAAAAATGATAAATCTAATAGGCAAATATGAACCACTCTTAAGCACTATAAAACGAAGAAAGCTTAAGTATTATGGTCATATTTGTCGACACGATGGACTGGCCAAAACCATTCTACAAGGAAAAGTAGAAGGCAAGAGGAAAAAAGGCCGGCCACGAAATAATTTGATGCACAACATAAATAAATGGACAGATAGAAGTACTAGCGAACTAGCACGGATGACGGAAGATCGCGGAAAATGGAAGAAATTTGTTGTTGATACTTGTCTGATGATTCCCCCTACGATTCAAGAGTCAAGGGAGTAAAAGTAAAAGTAAAGAAGTTAACTATTATAAAATGAAACTATACAAAATTGAACAAATATAAAGTATTATATTTTATATAGGGAGAATCATATATATAAATAAATAAATAAATATTGTTTATTGATATATAACAGTTCGTATGAAATAATAAATATAAGTTATAAATTTTAATGTATGATTCAATGTATAAATTTTAATGTTTAATGTATGGTTATTTTAAATCTCAAAAGGCCATAGAGTTATGGTTCCGTTGAGGTCCTTTTCTGGTCTATCGCCGGGGATTCTTTGCCGTTGCGTACGGTGTTGATGTCGTCGTTGTTTTCAGATTGTTGAATGTTGTTGTTGTTGTTGTTATAGTTGTTGATTGTTGTTGTTGTTGTTGTTGATATTGTTTTAGTATTGATGTAGTTGTATTTTTTATATTGGTGTTGATGTTGTTGTTGTTTCTTGTATCGTCGTTGTTGTTGTTGATTTCGTCATTTTTCTTGCTGTTGGTTGTTGCTGATGTATTCGTAGTTGTAGTTGATTACAGTTTTAAATAGATGTTCGTTTTTGATTAAAAAGGAAAAAAAGGGAAAAGGAGAAAGTAATTAAATTTTTAATTTTTTTTTTTAATTTTTTTTTATAGTTTACCTAATATAATAATCTAATAATCTAATTATAGATCCAGTTTAATTTGTGTCTTGAATTTATGTTTTTTATTGTTAATAACATCTTTATTAACCAAATAATTCCACAGTTTCGGTCCAGTAATAAGGATATTATTCTGTATGTGTGTGTATTGTGTTTTTAAAATTATGTAAGTGTGACTATTTCTTGTTTTATAGTGTGTTTTGTTTAGTATGACATTTTTTTTAATGTGTATTGCTGTATTGTTTGTGTAATGGTTGTACATTAGTATTATTGAGTTGAATTTAATTTATTTTTTTATTGGTAGTATATTGTTGGAGATGAATAGATTCTCTGTATATTCTTGGTATTTTTTTTTTGTTAATACGAATTATTTTTTGTTGTGTAAGTTGTATAGATTTTATATTATTATATGTTTTTCCCAAATGTAATTTCCATAAGTTAGATGTGGTAAGCATGTGTTATTGTATATAGTTATCAGAGTTTTAGTTTTAAGTTTTAAGTGGTTAAGAAAGTTTATTTATTGAGTATCCCAGTAAACCAAACTGTTAATATAATATGCTGAACATGTGTAATATTTATCAGTTCAACAGTTCTTAGTTTTGAATTGTCATATATTCAAAATGGTGTATAAATTTATAAATATTAATAGATATATGTTATCACATTATTCTCTCATTGTATATTTAATTACTATAATATAAAATTATATTTTTTTTTATCGAAATCTGTTAATCTCATAAAATATACAGATCAGTTGAACTCTATACAAATGTAATATGTTGAACGTATTCAATTTACACATCTGTTGAACTCTATACAAATGTAATATGTTGAACATGTTCAATTTAATATTTTTGTGAAATAATTAAATTATATATAATTACATATAGGTAAATGTTATGTAAATATTATATAACCATGTAATTGAATATATATGATTAACTATTAGGAAAATAGTGTAAATATAAGGACACTAATGTTGTCAACATTTTAAATATAGTGTATAATATTTATATTAATTATTATATTATCTATATATATATATATATATATATATATTAATTATAATTAATTAATTTATAATATTATATTATAAATTCTAAATATTAAAATAAATAATTATATATAATATATATAAATATTTATTATTATATTAATATGATATATAATTAATAAGTTAAATATTATGATGTTGTCTGGGTATTTAGATGAGTTAAAGTTTATGATTTCTGTTTTGGTAATATTAAGTTTAAGTTTATTATATTGAAACCATTTTTCAATCTTTAATAAAGTTTTGTTAATATTGTTTCTCAGAAGTGTGTTGTTGTTTTCTGTAAATGTTATTGCTGTGTCGTCTGCATATATAGTTAGTTTAGTATTGGGTATGTATGTAGTCTGGTAAGTCGATAGTAGGATATATAGTATAAATAAAAGTGGCCCGAGGATAGAGCCCTGCGGTAAGAGTGATTTTATTTTCCAGATGATACTGCTTCATATTAGATTCTATAGATATGATGCTCATGATACTATTTTATTAAACCATATACATTTTGGTTCATTATTGGTGGTGCGTAGGAGGTTTTAAAAAAAAAATATTAAACAAAAATAAATCTCGAAATGTCGTTATTCCTATGTAATTGTATTGTATATGTTTATAAAAAATGTCCTTAAGGACATTTATTTGAATTCTGTACATTTTATTTGTATTTTATTTAATAATTTTATTTTAAATAATTTATTAGTACTTTTTTAAATACTATATTCTTCTAATATATAACATTAATATATAGTATATTATCTATAGTATCCCTAATAAAAATAATTTATTTTTAAAATATTTTAATTTTAATTATTACATATAATATATTTAAATATGAATATATTCATAGTATACTAATTTATTCCATGTATTAATTGATATTTTAAATATATGATGAAATTATTAATTTAATAAATATGACAACTAATATAATAATTTTCTTTTATATTATTTTGTTGTTTTTGACAATGGTTATATTAATATAATATAAATGATTACAAGTTGTAATATACACATTTTTCTAATTAATATATTCACTATATACATGTGTTATTTAGATAATGACATACGATTTATTGTTTATTGATATCTATTAGATATTCATATGTAATTTATGATTGAAATAAAAGTTATTTTTGTTATGAAAATTCTATAAACAATTAGGTATAAAGTTATATATAATAAATAAGTATTTATATATAATACCGATATTATCATTTATAGGTATATATATAATATCTAGTAATAGGATAAAAATTTAGTAAGATTGATAAAATAATGAAGAAAATATTAGAATTTTTATAACATCATGTAAATGAAAATAATTATTCCGAGATAATCCAGTCTAAAGTTTATCAATATTTTATATTCCTCTCAATTTCATATATAACAAATAAATAATATAAGTTTATTTATATTTATATTATTAGAGTAATAAATAGACTATTATAAATTTAATTATATTTATATTTTTAGAATATATATAATATAATATATATATATATATATATATATATATATATATATATATATATATGTATAACTGCCTGTGTGGCTCAGTGGCTAAGGCGTCAGACACACAAGCAGTAAGACTCGGGCTCGACCCTCGTCCGGACCATTAATTAATTTTATAAAATAGGTCTTAAAATATTATTTAGAAGTGATCTTATATAATTGTGTATAAATAAATGATCGGCTCTCGTTAAAACCATGGATGCCTTAACATGAGAGCGGCTTCGAAGGGACATTAGAGCTATATATGGTTATAAGTGAAAACTTCATCTAAGTTCCTGGATGGGATGAAAGGACTCCACCAAATAAAAATAACAATAACAATAACAATATATATGGATATGTGTAGGAATATAACAATAATAACTAATAATAAACAATAAATAACATTTATAATCCATATTTGCTGATAAATATAGTAGTGTAATATATATTACAAAAATATTATAATTTGTAAATATACCCATATAAAATGATTTTTTTTAAATTTTGCTACAATACATATAGCATATCAATAAATGTGAATATGTTATAAAAAACAAAATATATAAAAAAAATGAATATTTAAACATGGCGATATGCCCTTAATAACTAAAATATGCGAGGAGAAGTAATAAGATATGCCATTGAGTGTGAGGTCTTATTTCAATAGATTATAATATATGTATATATTATAATCTATTTCTATAGAATTCAATATGTGATGTTCCTTTATAACCTAAACACCTAGTAGTTCATATTTTAATAAAATACTATACGCTCAAAGTGTGTTCAATTTGATACATGATATTTACTAATCTTTTAAAAATACCACCTTAAAGGGGTTCATGGTCTTTAGATTTCAATGTAATTAGATAGGAATTTTTTTTGTGAAAGTTCAAAATATAAGAAATAATTAAGATTTTTATATAAATTAAAGTGTATAATATTAAGATATATTCTGTTAATTATTCTATAGAATGTTTAAATTATTAGAATATAGTTTTGAAAATATCAGCATTTAAAAAAAATTAAAAATTTACCAAATGAAATATTTATTTAAAAAATGTAATTATTAATTATTTATCAACTCTATATCTAATCACAAATATTTTCTATAGATACAATATACCTATAATACTAAACATAATGTAAAAATTTGACTAAGTTTAGTTAATTATTATAGCGAGAAATAGCAATTTTCTGAGATAATTTATGATAAAGATTGACTATATTATTTATCTGCTTTTTGACTCTTATTATTTTGGTAAAAGTTATTTTAGCTAATTCTTACAATTTTTATATTATATTTATATAACTTATATAATTTGTCATTATTTTGATATACATTGCATCTAGATTAATTATTGAAAAACAGTGTTATAATATATGTAAACAGTAATTTTTGAGCCATTTTTGTAATCATTATTTTATTAGAAATATGCAGTGTTATAAAATTATGTTTTTATGCTTTATATATGTTTTTAACATATGCTATTTTGACATATCATACATTATACATATAGTAATCTATTTTTTAAATAACATTTTTTTTGAATACTTTAATTTTAAAGATCGTGAATCCCCTTAATGGTGGAGTCGCGCGTTCATCTAAACAATGCTATTTTATCTCTATCTAAAAACGATAAGGATACATAACTAATGAAGATAATTACATAGTTTATTTTGTATTCAACAGATCCTTTCCTCCATCATATAGGATCTATCTTTATATAAATGTAGTTAATTTAAAATGGTGTACAAAAATAGTCTCAATTAGTTAAATATTTATTTTTGATTTTTTTCATTTAAATGCAAGTTTATCATTATTTAATTAATATAAAATATAATGATAAATCCAACAGGATTTATATAGATGTTATACATTGACCGTAAATATTTCAGATAAAAATAATTAAAATCAAAAAAGTAGTAGGCATTTACATGTACATGTACCACGTGGTTAATAAGTGAAAAAGTAAAACTTGAGAAAATGACATTCAACGTTTTTTTAAATAAATAATCACAAAATATTATAATATATATATATATGTATTACATTTATATATATAAATGACAAGTAAAATATAATGGTATATTAAAAACTCTGAAACAATAGTAATTTGTACTAATATAGAGTAGTACTCAAATATTATAATGAGATATATAAATAAATATATGTATAGAAGTTATAAAATAGAAATAAAAATAAAAATATAAATTTATTTTTATAGTAATAGTTTAATAATAGTTATAAAGTATTATAACAAATAAATAATGAATAATATAAATAAATACAAGAATATAACGTATTGACTAGACAGAGCTTATTATAGAAAAAACATTTCTAAATTTTCTGTTTGGAAGCGTCTCTTTTCAAACAATGATATCTTGTTATATACATACATGATGTGTTTATTAATTGTATGGAATGTATCTATAATCTATGCTTAATGTACAATTATAAATTTGTTTAGTAAAATATTTTTATACGATATCGAAATATACAATTAAATGTGACAAGTATTTACAAAAAATCCTGTCAATTTCAGATAATTATGATATCGATTACGCTTATATAATCACTTCATTTTGATATAAATACTCAAAAATAATGACAGAAATTTTACAAATTTATAAATAAGATATTAATTGAAAAATTAATAGAAAATATGTAATACAATTTTTTTGTTAAATAAAAATATTAATTACTCGCGCCTCAATAAATATCATGATAAAATATTTTAAATGTGGTATATAATAAATTATATATGTAGTTTATAATACATGTATAGATTTCATAATCAAGGATTATTTGAAATTTGAATTAAAAGAAAAATATTTTAAAGAATATTTCCATTAAATAATTAATGTAATTAATGTGTCAGTTTTTCTAACATACATATAAATATCAATCACTACCTTCAATTATATATTTATATAAATTATTTCATTTATAATATTCTATTATAATAAATCTCAACTGTAGGATTATGAGATTGTATTTTGATAAATGACAAAATTCATTTTGTAAAATAGATTACTTTTACATCATTCAAATATCATCAAAATTTAACTGCAAAGTTATAACTGCACATTTTCATAATTAACATATTTAATTTCCATTTCTAATGTATATCAATATTAATTGATGGATTTCTTATTTATTAGAATAACAGCATAATAGCAGCATAATATACTTTTGAAATTAATAGCAGCATAATATTAGCATAATAGACTTTAAATAGCAGCATAACAGCAGCACAATAGCATGAAAAATTAATAGCAGCATAATTGACATTTAATAGCAGCATAATAGCACAATGTAAACATTTGAGGCTATACCATATGCTGTTATGCTGCTATTACTGTTTGTTGGGTTTGTCGCTAATCATAGGTATAGTTTACTTTTTAGTAGACTATAACATTTCTATCATTTACATGTCAACTTGCAAAGATATACAGGCCTTACATTTTATATTTATTAATTTAATAATTAGGTAAAAATAACAAATAAACTTAAAATTATAAAACATACTTATAAATTATACGAAATATCATAAATGTATTTATATTATTTATATATATAATAATTAGAAATACATTGTAATATAGTTAATATATATATATATATGTATTAATATTTATTTTAATAGCCATTATGAATATGGACAGAGAAGACGAAGATACATACTACTTTAGTACAAGGTAAATTAAATAAACTAATATGTTGATTGCATCATCGTTTAATTATTATCAATACTAATACTAATATCTATTTTTAGCTTTGAAGAGATATGAATTCCAGTGATAAAAGATCTAAGAGGTAATATTATTTTATATTTAATAATTAATAACTAATTTATTTAAATAATTTCTAGGATAAATTATAATTATTAAACTTATTTTTATCGATGATACACATATGAAATTTATACAAATATTGAATTTAAATTGCTAAAAATAGCTATTTGTATAGATAAAAATCATATTTTTATAGTAAATAAAATTAGTAATTTTGTTGATAATCTTAGGTATATAGTAGACCATAACATTTCTATCATTTACATGTATACTTTCAAAGATATATTAGGCACTAAGTGTTATATTATTGATTTAATAATTAGGTATAAATAATCAATAAACGTAAAATAATAAAACATACTTATAAATTATACGAAATATCATACATTTAAAATAGAATATTTATATTTATATTATAAACATATTTTAATATATAATAAATAATATTTAACTTATAGATCTGAAATATTAAATTTGGAAAATGATGCTAAACAAAATAATTGCAATGAAAGGTTAACTATAATTAAACAAAATTAATATTAATATCAATTTAAAGTTAAAATATTTTAAATTAATATAAATACTAATTATTAATTAATAACTAATTAATGTTGTATAGGTCTATGAAGAATAAACAAGTTAAAAAACCGTAAGTATATATAATATATTTATATATAAATATCAGATATTTTTCTATGGAAAGATAATACTTATATGAAATCATATAACTTGATTTTGTGTATACAAATAAATAACACCACCTATAAATTTTGAAAAAATGTTGTTAATTCATATCAAACTATATGCTTTTACAATGTAAATAATAGGTTAACCCATTTATAATTATTATTTGAATATAATTAAGTGTTTATTACTAATATAACAAAGCAATATTATACTTTGGTTTTAAATATTCATTCATATCTATAAGTAAAATCTAACTTATATACTTATATTACATGTAATTTAATATAACTTTGAAAACATGATTATATACAAATAATTGCAAATTTATATAAATTTTAGTGGTGAAGATAGATTTGACAGGGATTCTATTTGACTTAATTTACTTTGGATAGGGAGTGTTATTTTTTATTTTTACTTATATAACATTGTATATGTTACTTATAATAATACAAATTAGTATATCACTTTTAATACATATACATATTCCAGTCCTACTAGATTTTGCAAATACTGTGAAGAGATTATTATTGTGGGTAAATAAAAAAGACACATATTACGAAAACACTCAGATATAGAAGAGGTATATTTGATTATATATAACATATTTATATATATATAAGTGACATATTAATTTATAATATATATATGTATATATATATATATATATATATATATAGATTTTTATTGTTATTATTTGTATTGTAATTAAATTTAATCTATTTAGGTAAAGTCAGTTTTATTAAAAGATTCCAAATGTATGTTTATATTCATGAATACTGTTAGCAATGAAGGAATGTTTTTATATAATACAAAATTAATGAATAACAGTAATAATGACAAACAATCAATGGTTGTCAGGAAAGGGACGGCTGAAACGCGTTACTGTCTAGGTTTTTAATAATTATCAATTATTTATAAATAATTTTTTTCATAATTTCAATTATATATTATTCTAATTTATTTTTACACATTTCCAGATTGCAAAGTATTTATACTATTTCTCTACCAAAAATATGTATGTACATAAAAAAAATGTTCAAAATCGGTTATCTTGAAAGCAGTTTAATTTACAATTAATAGCCAATCAATATAATGATATATTTACTAACTATTTAAACCAGTTCCATAATGGTCCGGTACGGAATTTGATATTACATGATACTTTTATTAAAGATGTTAGTAATATGAATATATAAAATATAAATATATTGTATTTCAAATATAAAATAATTAATATTATTATATTCAAACTTAACTAAGCTATTCATTTTTATAGTTCGGATATAGAAAATATAAAATATCCATTAGTGATATTTCGAAAACAGATACTTTGAGGAAATCGGTAATGACCGACATAAGGGAATTTGCCAGGCTGGTTATTACTTTTAAAAATGCAAATAACGACATAAGTGAGTAAATTAAATCTTATTTATAATTAATATAATACAATATTTATATTTTATAGATATTAGAAGATCATTTGATATATTTAAAATTGAATATATCGATAGGGTACTTGACGCGATGACAAATATAAGTAATAAACTAATAAATAAATCGTTGATAAATCTCGATAATTTGTTCCATAGAATACTAAAGCATGTGTCATCACTGTATTTAAGCGAAGACAATGAAACTGAGGTATAATATGTATACATTTAAAGCTTATAATTTTATATGAAATATAATACTTAATATATATATATATATATATATATATATATCTATTACAAATGCAATCAAAGAATATAAAGAAATATACGGAACTTTATAAATTTAAAGTGCCTATGATTTGGAATACTGCCAAAATTTATTTTTAATAATAATATATATTGTAAATTTACAAATAATTATAGAAATTCTGAATCAACTCCTGAAGTTGACATAACAAAGTTGTATGCATATATAGAAAATAAAGTAAGAGATGTTAGTATATTATTTTTGTGTATACTGTAAATATATTATCCTTACCCGACCTGGCATTGCTTTTCCTAGGTTTTGATTGTTTGCCTATCATTTTTGTATTAATTATAGCTATTACTTCATTGCTAGGTTTTTAATTGTGTCCTAAATAAATAGCATAATATCACAGGACAGCATATAATAACCTATATGATCTTCAACGGTACTTCAACCTTTACAACTTTCACCTATATAAATATGCATTCTAGTCGGACCTGGTGTCATATAATACTTATATACCTCAGCATACTTCTAATATATCGATAAATACTGAATTTTAAGATCTTATTTTTTTGTATTAGCTATAAATCATATAGGTCTAGAATAATGTGATTTAACTTTTATATATTACTGAATAATATTAACGATTTATTAGGTATACCTTAATATATTAAAAAAAGCATTAAAATAAGCCAATTGGAGTATCAAAATAGTTAACAGGTATCTTAATGTATTCGATTTAATTTTTTTTTAATTATGTAATTTTTCAAATTATTTTATAATTATTTTTAATACGGTATTACTTTATATATTATTAAGGTTCACTCGAGTTATACAAATCTGGCAGCGTTAATAATAACGCAATTGACAATCTTTAATGGACAGCGAGGAGAAGAGGTGGCAAGGATGATTATTAAAGAATATGAAGTTGCCAATACAAAGTCAAACGATGAGTTTATACTAGTCAATTTAAAAGGCAAAGGGAAGAGATTTGTTTCAGTTTTGTATTAATTTCTAATATAATGGCTGAGTTTATATCAACTCTTATTTCAATGAGAAAGGATAGGGGAATTATTGATTCTAATAATTATTTATTTGCTACGAAAAGTTAGTATATTAATTATATATATTTCATAATATATATATATTATAAGATCAACAATTTGTTTTTTAACTAAACTGTTTGTAAAATTGGGATAATGATAGAAATATGGTGTGTTGATTTTGATATACATTATGAAAAACTGTCCATTAAGTGATTTTTAGTAATTAATATATTTTTTCAATGAGGAAATATGTTAAATATAAAAGATAATTCTTAATTACAAGTTATACATAGTTTTTAAATTTTGGTTAATATACATGATAAATATAATTTGTTATATCTATTATTTTTAATATTTACAAATATAGCTGTGTAGGTATACTCGTTGATCATTTTTGATTTTCCCCAACTAATATTTACTAAATACAATGTCTCAGTACATATGTTCTAATACATAAGTTCTCGATTTTACTCTACACATAGAAATTATTATATATATTTAATACATAATTATATAATTATTAGGTGAAATGTCACATTTATATGGAGATATGTGTATACAGCGAATATGCGAAGCTGCGGGCATTACTAAAATAAATGCGACGGAAAATCGGCACAGAGTTTCCACGAATTGTGCTTCTTCTGAGCTAACAACCAAACGATCTGCGACAAAGTAATTATGTACATTTTATGAACAAGATATATATTATAACATAAATCTAATTACAAAATGTATACATTTTGTTCAATATAGATATATCTTTAATTCTCTTTATTTTTCAGTATGATGAATCACCTTTGACATTCCGAAGAAATCGATAGGAATAATTACCAAAGGGTGCCTAACAAAACATATATGGAAGATGTTTTAACGATTTTAAAACAAGGTGATTACAATTAAATTAGTTTTTAATTATTGAATTTTAATTAAAGTACATGCATTTACATTTTAGGGGAATCAACAAAAGATAAAACAACTGAAAAGACTGAACTGAATACAACTAAGACAATAATTTAATACATAAATATTAACTTAAAACAACTTAATACATAAATAATTTATTATTTTTTAATTTATCAACAATTAATATAATTATAATATTAATGATACAAATTTAATATATTTATTCAGAAATTATATCGATTAAATGGGGAGAGAGGGAATTTGAAAAGCTGAGTTCATATTCAGAGTCATACAAATTAAATTTAATGCCTGGTTAATATTATAATTTACTTATGTAATTCCTACTGATTAAAATTAATGATTTACTATATTATTGGTAAAAAAGAAAAACAAATAATGCTCATAAAATTTACCCCAGAGTGCTTAGAAAATCTAAATTAATTTATAATTATATAATTATAGCGAGCAATTTATAAAAACTCGAACAAAATTCAGAAATGAACTAAGAAATAATAATTTAAATTCAAAATAAAATATTGATTTATATTCTTTATTTATTATGTATTTTATATATTATCTTAATATAAGTTATTTTCAAATGATATGATAAATGTGTTATATAATGCAAAATTGACAACCCCTCATCCAATAGAAGAGATGTTATGGAATGTAACGGGAGGGCGAATGATCCTGAGGCTGGAGTCGGTCCTATATTGCTGGTGTGTATGGGGGGTGTTAATGTTATCAGGTGGTTGTGTTGGGGAGTTCGGATCGGAATTGAAACCGTACAAGAACAACCGTGAAATTAACTTTTGTGAAATTTCCAACCGTGAAATAATTATAAATATATGTATTATACGGATATATATTACATATAAATATTATAAAAATATATATGTTATTATGTAAAATATAATACCTAAATTATACAGTATATTTTCGGAAAATTAAAATCTAACTACTCTTAATTAATGTTAACGAAAGACATATGATACATCACATTATTATTATATTTATAAATATACTATAGTATATATCTATGAGTTTACGTAAATTACTAAATTATACGTGAAAGCTCATCCTGGCCGTAGATACTTTTCAAAGTTCAAGTTAGGGGTTGCCTATATGTGTTATTCAAATGCTACCGTTATGCTATATTGCACAATCATAAATATTCTGAATGAGTAACATCTATATAAATATAATATACGTATACAACAATACACATGAATATACCTTGTATATTAAATGTACAATTGGGGAGCCCGTTTTTGAAAGTTTTTCTCTCTCAGTTACAGTAGGTCATAATAATATGTCATAATAAACATATTTGGAAAGTTTCATCACAAAATATGTAATATTGTAAAGCGAAGTGTACTTTAATGAAGAAATATTTCATTTATTTTACAATGTAAATTTCTATAAATAGAAATTTTTTCTTATGTATTTTATATATTTGTACAAGTGCGCGTTGTCATAAAAATAAAATATTTGACAAATACGTGTATAAATATATTATAATATTAATAAAGTAAAAAATTTAAAATTAATTTAATTTTTTTTTATTTTTTAATTAATGTAATTTATTCGACTATTTTTTTGATAAATTATGAATTAAGGATCAAACTTTGTTGTGAGCCTATAATTGATAATTACGAGGTATAATAATAAAAAAATATTTAATTTTCTGACAAAAAATTGTTTACGACTATTTTACCCCAAAATTAATTTGTTGTTAAAATGCTCAATAAAAGTCATTTTTTGAATAAATATATGCTATTTTTATAACAATACTTATAATTTTATATTCATATAATGATGATAGACATATATATATATATATATATATATATATTTTTTATTATTCCATTGCTAATTTTTTTTTTCAATTTAGAAAAAATTTAAAAATTAAATTAAAATTTCCGTAGATCGATTTAATTATTTTTTTAAAAATATTTTAAAATATTTTTTAAGGATGTTGTTATATACTACATATGCTAATATGCAATTTGTACTTGTAAACACATTTGTCTTTCATATATCTGTAATTTAAATTTTTTCATAAATTTTTTTCAATAATTAAAAGGAGTTATTCCGAGCGAGATGGTAATTTTATATGAAGGAAACTAAAAAAGTTACTAAAACGGGCTCTCCTAATGTACAATGTACAGTACATTATACATAGGCATACCTATGCATTTATTTTGTATACTTTACATGTTCAATTATATAATAGTATATGTATCCTATAGGTATATACAGAGCTGGGCAGTATGGCCGATACAGTATCTATTAAAGAGTAGTAATAATGTTATGTATCGTCCAAAATGTATCCAGCCCGTATTGCAAACAATGTTTGTAATATGAGCCGGATAAAACATCCACTAGATGACGAAACCAGTTTTTATTTTTATGACAAATGAATTGTTATATTGATAATGCTATTTTCACTCTATATGAATACTTATCACACATACTTTAATTTATTTCAGTGATTTAAACTAATGTACACTTGTGTACTAAGGAAATCTACATATCTAATAGATACTATCTACGTTATTTCTATATATATATATAGTAATAAAATAAATAATAAATTACATAATTTAATTTAAATAAATATAAGTAGTGGTATAGTATATAATAATAATAAATAAACAATACAATTGGGTATGTATATTTATTGAATAAACATTTACCTAAGTTTCGCTTTATACTTAGTGAACAATATTAATATTGTTCACAATTGGGCAATTGCTATTACGTTAGGGTAACAGTATCGATATCAGCGCGAGTTACCCTAAACCATGATGTACAAATATTCTAAAGCTTCTTCTTCACCTTTTCCGCAACTTAAGACCTGGAATGTCATGTTCAATGTTATTAAACTCTGCTGGTAGAACCAATAATAATATTTTAGTATGAGATTATGTGTCAAGTAAGTTAAATGTATTGCTTCTACATAATTTATACATATTTCTGTTATGGTTTGGTCTATAGGAACTTTGATAATGGTGGGTGAGATTAATTTCAAGAAAATGTATTAGTTATTTTAAAAAACTAACTTTTCAATATTTTGGAAATAGTAGAGAGTTATACATTGGACGGTATTTTCTCAGATAGTTTTATAAAGATTATTTGTAGGTTATTTAGTATAGGTGATACTAGTGTATGTTTAATGTCGATTGTACAACTCAATAATTTACAAAATTTCTAAATATCCTATCATAGTAAGATAAATGGAAAGTGTTATTAGAATTGTGTTCATATATGGAATGTGGTCAAGGGGTGAGAATGATTTAGATAGAATGAGTAATTTAATATAATCAGTAGATGGTGGAGTAAACGAATGTATCAACGAGTGAACTTTATATAACGAGTAGGTGGTGATGTGTTAGTTAAAGTTGAGTTCGTAGTACTAATAATATTGATACTATACTGATAGCATAGATGAAAAAAAAGTAATAATACCAGGAGGAATGTTCTCTTTATTTGTTTACATAAGACTGTCACTAACATTATAATGTAGCTTAGTTTTATTACACAATATACTATTTTATTGTGGTAATAGGATATGTTGCATTTTTTAATAAATTATTTGAAGATAGTTGAGACTTCAATTAGGCCTAATGACTTTTATTATTTTCTATAGGGTTTTTGGTAAAACATCTTTCTGCTTAATGAACGTATTTTGTGGCTATTATTTTTTAGAATTAAACCAATGCATTGTTATTATTAGTTTCAATAATATGTTTAATTGTGTGTGGCTAATGTGAAATTAACAGATGAGAGATGCAGTAACACATCTCTATATCTAGATAATCATAAGATATCGATATCATAACATATGTATGGAAAACATAAATTATAAAAGTTATTGTATTACTTCTTTTAATATATTAAATATGTATATATGTCTATATATCTATAGATATTCAGTAATATATATATATATATATATATATATATTGTTATTTTTATTTGGTGGAGAATTTACTTTCATCCCATCTAGGAACCTAGATGAAGTTTTCATTTATAACCATATATATGGCTCTAATGTCCCTTCGAAGCCGCTCTCATGTTAAGGCATCCATGGTTTTAACGAGAGCCGATCATTTATGTATACACAATTATATAAGATCACTTCCAAATAATATTTTAAGACCCATTTTATAAAATTAATTAATGGTCCGGACGAGGCTCGAACCCGTGTCCTACTGCTCGTGTGTCTGAAGCCTTAGCCACTGAGCCACACAGACAGTTGTAATATATATATATATATATATATATATATATATATATATATTCATATTTACAATTTCAATTATTGTTTCACTTATTTAAATTTTAAATATATATTATCTGATTTTAAATATGATTAAATATAAAACATAAATAAACAAGTGTATAGACTTCAGTTTAAGTGGTCTTAATTTAAATTGGCAAGGAAAATCTGTAAATCAGACATCATGTGATAATCAAAGATTCCAATGCATCTAATATAATTAATAATCGCAATTATAATAGGAGCTATTTAATTATTTTTTTCTTTGCCACACTATATTTATATCTATAAATACATTTATTATGATATTATTATACTATTATGAATATGTTGCTATATATAACATTAATTTATGTATAATATATATTATACATAAATTAATGTTATATATATATAGAAACATATTCATATTAATATATATATATATATAGTCGTAATATAACCAGTTGGTGGACAATGCAAAATATAATCATTTGGTAACCATTTTTTATAAGATAGCCATGAAGGTGAAAATGTACATACTAATTAATTATGATATACTCTTTGAATATATCTAATTATTTTTTCAAAATAATGAATAATAAAATATATATAAAAATATTGTCTACCAAATAAAAATTATGTATAAGCTAACTCTTTTGTTGACAATATTAAGTTATGCATAAAATAATTATTTTTTAGACAATCTGGACAATTAAAGGTTTCGCTCCAACTTTATTATTTTCTGATATATATGTTCTATAATTAATGACAAATGTCATGACCTATTTTATATTTATACATATTAAATTAATTTCGTATATTCAATATAATATTGGATAATTTAAACTATTTTACCTTTTCTATCAATCACGAACATATTATATATGGTTAGTTATATTTAAAAATAACTATATATTATTTATATCATATAATATCTTCATTATATAAAATAAATATGTCTTTTATTTTTATATTATGTTTATATAAGAATTTTTCGGATAATTTAAAAAGCACATGCGAATTTACAAAATTATTAAAATTATAATTATATTATAATTATTATATCATAATAAATTATTATTAAATAATATGTAAGCATAATTATAATATATATTAGATAAATTACTTAGATATAAAAACGGGCTCTATTATAGAATCTATACGAACTAATGTAAATTTTATTTCAAAATAAAAATATGAAATTTTAATTATGAAAATGTATCATATAGTTGGTATTATGATAGCATAAGTTAACTTTAATTATCAATTATCAATAGATTATTATATTCTTGTGTTTATTTATTAAAATATACATTTTAACATGCATTTTATATTAAAATGAAACTATTGAAATAAGTATAATTATGGATCAATATTATTAATTTAATATATGAATTATGGTCAAAAGCTTCGCGAATTAAACGCCCGCAAACTTGTTTATTCGAATTAGTGATTCTACAATAGCTTATGATTGGTCATTATAATTAGCGTATGTTTATTTATAGATTATCATACATGCAACGGCTTATAATTACCATATATTTATATATGTGTGTTTTATAAGCTCACTCGGGATGTAATCATTTACAGTAATGCAGCTAAAAAAACCTAAACAATATTAAAATTAACCCAACCAAATCAAACCAAACAAGTGAAAATAACTAAAACTATAAATATTAATGTTTCAACAAACAATCATACGCTATTGTAAATTCAGTAATTCGAATAAACAATTTTGCGGGCGTTCAAATCGCGCATCAATCGCGAAGCTTTTGACCAGGTACCGAATATATATATATATATATATTCAGGCCGCCGATATAATGAAGAGTTCAATTTGGGCGGTCTTACTAATATATAAGAGCCGCCCAATTAATAAATATATGTCACTAAAGTAAATATGTTACGCTTGATTTCACACGCTAAAATATTCCATACGAGTAACATACATAAACTGCTTTTGTGTATTATATCATATTAAACAAATCCACAAATATATCTTATAATTATATGTATAATAATATAATCCATATATATATATATATCTATAGTTATCCGTTATAGTAATTGTACAATTAAATATTTGTTAATAAATTTGATTTTTTATTAAATTTTAATTTATTTAACTATTAGAAATCATTCGATTATTATTCGAATATGTTACGTACACATGAGATCGATATAGTTTTAGAAATTTCGTTTAATTTCAAGTAGAACTAATATATTATATATGTATACGAATATGTCCATCGATATGTTATCTGTTTTAGTAACAATTAAATATTTGTTAATAAATTTGATTTTTTATTAAATTTTAATTAATCAACGACTCGTATAATCCAATTTTTATTTTTATTTTACTTCTCAGTTTATTTCTTGTTTTTTTGTATCGTGTCGTTTTGTATTACTATTATCACATTTATATATTTTGTTTATATGTTATATAATTATATGTTTATATATAATTATAACTTAAGTTTAAAAGAAATTTCTTTTATAGGTATACCTATAACCAGTAATGCAATAAACTTTTAATCTATCTATCTATCTATACTATTAGAAATCATTCGATTATTATTCGAATATGTTACGTACACATGAGATCGATATAGTTTTAGAATGTCTGTTTAATTTCAAGTAGAACCAATATATTATATATGTATAATATAATCCATCAATATGTTATCCATTATAGTACCTTATAATTTCTAATAGTACAAATTGAAATTTAATAAAAAATAAAATATTTAATTGTACAGTTGGTACCTGGTCAAAAGCTTCGCGATTGATGCGCAATTTGAATGCCCGCAAAATTGTTTATTCGAATTAGTGAATTTACAATAGTGTATGAATAATACGCCGTATGATTGTTTGTACAAACATTAATATTTTTAGTTTTAGTTATTTTCACTTGTTTGGTTTGGTTTTGTTGGGTTTATTTTTAATATTGCTAGGTTTTTTTAGCTGCATTATATCCCGAGTGAGCCTATAAAACACACACACATGTTAATGATAACCCGTTGCATGTATGATAGTCTATAAATAGACATACGCTAATTATAATGGCCAATCATAAGCTATTGTAAATTCACTAATTCACATAAACAATTTTGCGGCATTCAAATTGCTCATCAATCGCGAAGCTTTTGACCATAATCCGTACAGTTACTATTAATATTATTATACATGTATAATATATATGTATATAATTATAATATATATTTGTGTTAATATGATAATACACATAAACAACGTATGTATGTTACTCATATGGAATATTTTAGCGTGTGAAAGCGTAACATATATTTACATCGATGGGCGGCTCTTAAATATATCGGTGGTCTGCTTCTCCTGTATCCATATATATTATATGATTATTATAATACCATATCATATTAAATATTGTTAACAATATAATAGTTATACATTATGAAAAATATACAATCAGCATTAGTTAATATAGAAATAAAAGTAATTTAATAAATATAGTTTTAAATAAAATTGCCGTTTGTCCGTTCTAACCAAACAGGGTAGTTTATTTGTAATCTTCGGCGAAAACCATTTTAACATACTTGTGTATATTTATAATATGATATTATAATTCATATATTTATTAATATTATAGTAATAAATTATTAATATTTTAAAGTATTAAATAATACTATAATTACTTAATATACTATATTTATTGCTTATAGAAAACTGAAAATTCCAATTATGAAATAACTGCTATACTAATACCGTACACAAAAATATTAATACTACTACTTTAATCCCATGAATACTTTTTTAATATTTTAATCTAAATAATCAAATTGTTTACATCACTACATAATATATATGATGTTAAACACTATTATATAATACATATATATGTAATATTTAAATAATAATTCACTGATAATGCATATTGTATAATTATTTTACATTTGTACGGTATTATCAAAGATTTTCCGAAGGAAAGATATAACACTTACGCGAAATCGTGTAATTCGAATTTGTATACAAAATACCCCAGTGCCACCTAGGAACTATGTGTTGTTTATAATGTAAATTCGTATTTAACTATACACTTTTAAAATGTTAAATAATATGCTTTAAATTAATATTTATATGATGAAAACTAAGTGTTCATTACTAATATATAACAAACAAATATGATATGTATGTTTTAAATACTATAAGTATATATTTAGTGAGTAAAAGCTAATTTATATTGCATGTAATTTAATAGAGCAATGAAAACATTGTTGTATGCAAACAGAGCCGAACCTAAATCTATTTCAGTGATTTCGATACTACTGCTAGCAGCGGTTGGGGATATTACTAAATTACGTTGCATGCATAGGGAGTATTATATCTTTGCTTCGCAAAATCTTTGGTATTATTATCTCGCAGTTTATATTAATACTGTATTGGTATTTAGTTGTTTATAATTCCACAATTACATTTACAATTACATATGTATTCTTTATCATTTGTAAATTTCTTCTTAATTATATCTGTTAATTTCACTGTTTAGAGTAGTATAACGCTAAAATTAAAACTTATAAATATCGTAATATATATATTTAATCTATAATATCATATATAATTAACTTTATGATAATAATCTTTTAGAATCAAGTGCAAAACAGAACAGGAGTTATCGAATGGTTTTTATTTAATTATATAATCAATGATATGTGTAATATAATAAAAAATAATTAGTTAAATAATAGAATACCAATAATATCGTGTTAAGTAATTTTGTGGCGAATGATCTCGTGTGAAATGATAATATATATAAATAATTATTTATAAATAGTAGAATTTAAACTACACACGAAATCACCAAACCATATAATATCATTCCCCATGAAATCACTTCGCACGAGAACACTGGTTACCAAATAATAATATATAATTAATAAACTAATTGTATATAATTATTTAACATCCAATATTCAAATTTTAGATAATAAAATTTTTCATATTAATATCAAAGATTTTTCTAATGAAAGATAGAACACTCAATCGTGTAATTAAATGTTGTATACAAAAACCAACATCACCACATATATAGGTCATTTTTTGGAACTATGTGTTGTTTATAATATAAATTTTTATCAAACTATGCACTTTTAAAATGAAAAATAATATGCTTTTAATTATTATTTTATTAAGTGTTTATTGCTAATATATAGAAATAGGATATATTGGTTTTAAATCCTATAAATATCTATGTGGCAAGTAAAAGCTAATTTATATTGCAAGTCATTTAATAAGAGTAATGAAAACATTGTAGTATGCAAATTGCTGCTAGAAGCGGGATGTATGAATACTAATCATGTTGCGTAGGTAGCGAGTGTTATATCTTTGATTCGCCAAATCTTTGTTAATATCTTTTAAATTATATTATATTTTAGACATGTCAATAATATTTATTTATTAACATTTTGTAATTGAAAATAATAATATTTTAATTAATAATTATTTACATGGTATTTATTTTATTGGTATTGGTGTATTTTTGTATTATTATAAATTTATTAATTTATTTTCAATAATTTAATATTACTTTATTTATTTTGTAATCAGTAGTATCCAATACATATTTTTATGTACAAACATGTACATACAAATATTAAATATGTTTAATAATTTGGAATATAATATATAAGATAAAAATATATAATTAATTGCAGGTGATGAATAATTACATTTAAGAAAAGTCTTTTTGGAGTCAAAACAAAAGTGATGTTGGAATATAATACAAATTTGATTGCTGCCGGTATTCAAGGCATACTAATTGAACATGTAGGATAGCAAACTTATGCAATGGTTTGTATTTTAAATTATATAAATTACCTATTTAATCAATTAAATTAATACAGAATGTTGTAAATTTATTTTAAGAACTTTTATAATCAAATTAAAGAGAAATTACTCTAAAGCTATGCCAGTTAAATCACTAAAGATCATGAAGATCCAGAATTCAATAATATTATAACTAAAATGCATGATGGTCAAGACATTATTAAAAAGATCCTTTATTTAAACATGTTAGTAATTCATTATTAGTATTTATATAAAATAAAAGTTTATTTATATATTTGTTTTAAATATATGTATATTCATTATTTGTTATTAAAATATCATATTCAATTATATATCTAATCAAATGTATTATTCTATTTATTATTCTGTATTATTTCTTTATTAATTTTATTTAATATATATTCATTATTTTGTATTATAATAATATATAATCTTTATAGAATTGATTTAGGAAATTTATTATTAAAGCTGGATTTATCAAATAATATATTTTGATATATAAAAGTAATGATCAGGATTCTATTCTAGAAATCGACTATATGATAAAGTTTGTAACATTTATATATTATCGATTTCAAAATATCAAATTAATGATTAATATTTATAAAATTTTGCTTTGATTAAAAATTGTTCAATTTATTTAATATCTATTAAAAAATTCAAATTTATATACATATGATATTCAAATCGCCATATGACATATTCCATGTAACCTGTAACATTTAATTGTTGATATCCTATCTCGTTTCTACACCAACTATTGCCTACCTAACTTAATCTCCGTTCACAATATATAAACCTCCATTCCAGTAATTGCATGTATTTGTATTTGATTTTCGTATTTGATAAAAACTATATATATGAATTTAATTTATATTTTATGTATAAGTGTTATAAATTATAACTTATTATATCCCAAGCAACCAGTATATTGTTTACAGTTTTTTATCATATCGATTTTCTTTAGATATCAAATAAATTTTAATTAATAGATTTCAATTAATTATTATGCAATCTGGTATAGAGATAGGGATTATTATTTTATGATTTAATATTTAATGGGTTAATATTTGTATTTATATTTGATTCTTTAAGAAAAATGTGTATAATATATTAATTTAATTAACTCACTCTTCGGCTTTCCCAATCCACTCCTCGCTATCTACATTATACTTCTTCAATTTTATCCATGATAAATCTTGCTTCTACAGGATTTTATATACCTATTATTTTAATTATTTAAACAACTAATATTCCCTTACCGTATACACCCACCTATCTACATTGCTTTAATTAACCTATAAATCTGATATATTCAATATATATCAATCACTAACCATGTAATATCTTTATATATATACCAAAGATTTTCCGAAGGAAAGATATAACACTTACGCGAAATCGTGTAATTCGAATTTGTATACAAAATACCCTAGTGGCACTTATAGCGGGTTACTTTTAGGAACTATGTGTTGTTTATACAATTTTAAAATGTTAAATAATATGCTTTAAATTAAAATTTATATGATGAAAACTAAGTGTTCATTACTAACATATAACAAACAAATATGATATGTATGTTTTAAATTCTATAAGTATATATTTAGTAAGTAAAAGCTAATTTATATTGCATGTAATTTAATAGAACAATGAAAACATTGTTGTATGCAAACAGAGCCGAACATAAATCTATTTCAGTGATTTCGATACTACTGCTAGCAGCGGCAGGGGATATTACTAAATTACGTTGCATGCATAGGGAGTGTTATATCTTTGCTTCGCAACATTTTTGTATATACTCTATATTTTATTTTATTTACTTACAATTTCTACTACATACTTTATATATCTATTTAAAGTCTACAATTTCTATTACGTAATCCAATTTCATGTATTTTATTTTTAATATCAGTAAATCATAATAAATATAATTAATTTCATATTCAATGGATTATTTTTTTATATTTATTTTTTAAATAACTTTTGCTCAAACACTTTAGTGAATATATTATATGAATTCAATTGAATTTAATTAAATTATTTGCTACAGTTATTGACTACACCGGCTACGTTATTGACTTTGAAATTATGTGGAGATTATTGTGTTTACAAGAAAGCAAAATATGAAGGTTCATATATTATATATATATATATATATTAAATCTGGGTATATAAATTTATAATATATAAAAATAATTATACAGGATTAAAATAAAGATTTTGTTATTGAACAAGTGCAAATATAGCCCCATATGTAAAAAAAGTTGAAAAGTTTTCATAATATGATTTAGTCTCGATGTTCAAAGGTATAAAAGTTGAATTAATTTGTATTATATATTATTAATTATATTTTAATATTCTAGAACAATTTGCTGTAACAATGGCAGTATGAACATTTAACTTTGGAATGCAGGCCTATTTATCTGCATTTGATGGATTTCTAGGATATTCATTATAATCGGTTGCAGAATATGCAGTACAACAAGACAGATTACGATGCTTGGATGCTACAAAGGTGAAGAAGAAGATGAAACATCAAGACAATTCATATGCTGCAGGATGTGCAAACATATAATTAAAATAAATTGTATATGTATAATTATATTTTTAATATCATTTATAAATATAATATATACATTAGTAACTATATATAGTGTAAAAATTAATTTAAAAAAAACTTTAAACTTGATTTAGTCAGAATAATTATTTTGTATATCTCATTAACTACATATTGAATATTTTTTCTTTAAATTTCACAATAATAATAAATGAACAGTATAAATTATTATTTCTATATATATGTAGTAAATTAGTGATACATTTTTATTTTATTTGTTAATCATTATTTAAAATAAATATTTATAATATGATTGTTAAATAATTATTACAAAAACTTTAATATTATAAGTGGATACATTTTGAAAAGATGTTATTTTACATGTAACTAATGAATAGTACCTTTAAACACATATCAATAAACATTTTCTATATAGTATTACTTATTGAAATATATAAGTTTATTAATTTAAATAAAATATATACATGTTGAAAATGAGCAAAATATGTATATTCCACAAATATTTAAAAGTAGCATTGTATAAAATATGGTCTTGTATAGTGTTACGAAATATTATTAAAAAATAAATTGAATATGTATGCAGATTTAGTGAGAATTTAATACAAAATAGATATGTAAAATAAATAATTAATTGATCATCAAAACATTGTTAACCTGAAATGAAAATGGTTTTATATTAGTTTATTACACATAAAGTAAGAACAAAGTTGTTTTCGAAACAAGATATATATAATATTAATTAATTAATAAATAATTATAATTGAAGAAAATCAGATTCACTTTATAAGTACGAATTGTGAAGATTTATGGAAATATAATTAATTAAAAGAATTGATAGAATAGCTTCCATTATGGTACATCTGCACCTACATATATAAAATATTAATAGTTAATAGAATTTTATTTGTTTTATATATATGATATGTATGCTAAGTATATAATGAATATGCTTTACAATAATTTCTAGTAAATAGTAAAATTATTATTATTATTTATATTAAAAAATATATCTCCTGAGGGCATCGTAACCAGACCTTCGGCGTTGCATACAACAATCTAACCACTATACTACCAAACCAGTTTTATTAATTATATATAATTACTTATAGTAGTATTAGATTTGATTTAATTATAAATAGAATTATAATATAATTATATTTCACAAATTTAATAAAGTATTGATAAATTATAGAATTATTCTAAGAATACAAAATAATATTATGATTATTATTATATATATAGTATTATACTAAGTATATAATATGATAGTTATTAATTATATAATATAAATCGAAAATTATGATGAATAATAACAACTTATTTGAATTTTTTTAAATGCTCAAAATAACCCTACAAAAATATTTTGAAAGGCTTTTCAAAATAAGCTATGTTGAAAGTTGGCACATATTAACTGGTCCAGGGGCTGGTTGCTCTGAGATTGGCCAGAGACAATCCCAACAAGGACAAACCTTATTTATAGATATTATTGGGTTACTCTGGGATTTTGTAAACATATCTTAGCCGAGATCAAGCTCAGCAATATTTCTATATTCCTAATCCTTATTTCATTTTTGAATGTTTAAAAATATTCAAAATATAATTATGTACCTAAGTTAAATATTACTTAATTATAATTCGATTATTAAAGGATGTACATAAGAGTTCTATATAGTTTCGGAAAGCCCATTTAATTTCAAGTATAATCAATAGATAATTAAATGTCTATTATCATAATAGCAGCATAATAATTATGCTTATATTAATTTGTCATGCTCTTATAAGTCTATTAAGCAATTAATAGCAGCATAATAATTGCATAATAGACTTTTAATAGCACCATAATTATTATAATAGCATGACAAATTATCATAATAGCAGCATAATAATTATGCTTATATTAATTTGTCATGCTCTTATAAGTCTATTATGCAATTAATAGCAGCATAATAATTGTATAATAGACTTTTAATAGCACCATAATTATTATAATAGCATGACAAATGAATAGCAGCATAATATAATATTATTAAATATTTAATATTATATTATTTAATAAATATACATTTACAACACAATGTAAACATTCGAGGCTATTATATATATGCTATTATCACATAATTAAATTATTATGAGGCTATAATTGTTTCCTGGGTTAATTAATTATACTATCATATAGTTTATAATATAAGTACAATTATATAATCAATTCAATATCGAAATAATATTTGTTGAATATTTTATATAATTATAATAGTTTTAAACTAAGTTTATATAATTATAATAATTATAATAAGTATTACTTAAAGTAAATATTAATACAATTTATGTTATTCAGTTGCATACTATTAATTATAATATTACAATTATACAGGATATCTATATAGTTTCTAGATATAATAAATACTATTTGTATGATATGATAACAAAATAAGTACAATTTTATATGAAAAATAATTCTGTGTCCCAAACATCAATGGCTTATCTGGACATCAAGGTCTATGTGTTCACTGGCATCTGATGGTAGGTGAAAATCTATCCGTAGTTCTATTCCTGGCTTTAAAAATATTAGCGTGAAATCTTACTGCTGCACTCGTAGTAGCATTTTTTGGACTCGGGTTGGTGCTGTGAAGAAATTTTTCTGGGTGATCATCAGGGATGGGGTCAAATACGTATTTATATTTTGATTTGAATAATTATTCAGTGATGTATTTGTATTTGAGTGTCGTATTTCGTGTATTTGATCAAATACAGTTTCAAATACACTTTTAAAAATATTTTAATTTAATAATTTAATAGAATGTAGAATTTAAACAATTAATTTATGAATGTAAAAAAATTAACAAAATATTTACCATTTATATTAAAGAATACATTTATTAAATAATACAAATAATATAATAGAACAATAATTTTATGAATACTATATAAATAAATTAATATTCTATATAGAATATGTATGTGTTATAAATTATAACTTATAATATCCCAAGCAATCAGTCTATTGTTTACAGTTTTTTATTTTATTGATTTTCTCTAGGAATTAAATATATTAAAATAGATTTCAATTAATTATTATGCAATCTGGTATAGAGATAGGAATTATTATTTTATGATTTAATATTTGTATTTTATATTTATATTAGATTCTCTCTCTAGAACTCATATATCATTTATCCATTCATTACTCTAATTCTACGTCTTCTCCTTAATATTTAAAAATTATACCACCTATCTACATTGCTTTAATTAACCTATTAATATCATATATCCAATACATATCAATCACTAACTATGCAATGTCTATATATATATATAATCTAGGGATAAGGATTATTATTTTATATAAAATATAATCATATGATTTAAAATATGATTAAATTAAATGATTTAATATTTAATGTGTTAATATTTGTATTTTGTATTTGTATTTGATATATATTTGTATAAAAATGTAATAAATATTTGTATTTGTATTTGTATTTGATAAAGTGTATTTGACCCCAACCCTGGTGATCATCTGCACTTGTGGTCAGACTTAATAATGTGAAACCATTCGATTCCGAATATTACGGCTTACATTTATTTTTCGATATATACATAACGAGTCTCAGCGGGGCTGAATATCTTAGATGCGAAGGTGATGGGGATTTCGTCTTGTTGGATGGATGTAGGAGGATGGCGTCAACGTAATTGTATGAAGCGTCTACTTGAATTGTTATCTTCTTCTTTGTCGCATAATATGATAGAGTAGTATATTTATTCTTCCATGTTATTGAATATATTAGGTATTCGACATATTTTTTAAGAAGTTAACATAGAAGTATCGTAAGGTGTGACAGGTCTTTATTAAAGGGCCACATGTAGTTTGCGATAACTATGAATTATAATTCATAGGTATCGCGTAATAATTATGATAATGATAATTATCAATGGCTTACGGAGAATCTTGTGAGGTTATCTGTTGAATTAACTTCTCACACTTGGGGTCGGTATGTACGCCATCATTATTGAAGAGGAGATCATTAGTCATATATATATATATATATATATATATATGCATGGATATTTGTGTATACATATAATATATTATATAAAATTATTATATATATATATAAATTGTTGTTATGTATTAATCACTGTCTAAGTTGTGTAATACTAATATATTACACTGTTAAGTTGTGTGTATATATGGGAGTAAAATGTCAAGGCTTATTTACGTTAATTGGTTAGACTTATTCTTCAAGAGATTATATATAGCGGACCACCGCAGATGTCTGAGCGTGGGGCGGTAATGCGAGACGGCAGAAACGTACATTGTACGTGCGTCGTGATACCAGGCACTAGGCGTATATGCGCTGATATTACGTAGATGTACAATATCGACGCATATATATAAATAAAATATATAACATCCTCTCTTCTCCCTATTGGTTATCGAAGAGGGGTTGGGGTCATTCCCTCTTCTCACGTATGGAAGAAGGATATCATGTTGGAGGTGGCCATGGGGATGGCAATACATGCATTGTGTATGGTGCTGTATGGCATCACGGATGGTGGGGGTGATGATGAGGGGGTCACGGATATTGTGGGTGAGATCGAGAGGGTCGCGGGTGACGTTGAGAACATATCGGGTATTATGTGTGATGTCGGATGCGTCACAGATGTCGTGGGTGACAGCGGGGGCGTAGCGAATATGTACCTGATATAGTGGGCAAGGGCGAAAGCGTACCGGATGTCGTGGGTAGTGGCTGGGGTGTCACGGAGGTCATGAGTGACGGCGAGGGTGTACAGGATATCATACCGGATGTAGTGGGCAATGGCGAGGACGTAAATAAAATGTTAAACAACATTTTCAGCTCGTCTAGCCGATCTTCATTGTGCCAATCGAAGGAAGGAGTTGGTGTAGGGTTCATGATTGTTTATAGTCATTGGGCGTGGGGGTAGATGTTTCCTAACGTGCTCTCACTGGTTGACGTGGCAGGATGATATTCATTGGACGTGAGGTTGGACGCTTATTGATGTTACGTCAAGGCTTATGTATGTTTATTGGTTATACTTATTCTTCAAGTGATTATACATAGCGGCGGTCCGCTATATATACACAGCCGTCTGCGCGTGGGGGGGGGGTCATGCGAGATGGTAGGAATGTACGTGCATTATGATACCAGGCACTATGCGTATATTCGTTGATATCACGTAGATGTACAATATCGTCGCATATAAATAAATACAATATATAACAATAAGTACAAGGCATTACCTGTTAATATTTAATACATTCAATAATATAATAATCTAAAAATGTTGTTAATATATATGTTATTACATATAAAGGTTAATATATATATAGGATGATACGGATGGTAGGTAAAAATTAAATGGCAACATTACGTGGCGCTATTATTTATATTATATATTATAACAGCACAAGGCGTGCTTGTTAAAAAAACGGAAGAATAAAACTAAACAAAATAAATCAAACAACCCACAAATATCAATACGCAAATAGGATGTTACTCGTATGTGTAAATATCATATATATATATTAATACGAATGGTTTATAAATATATTTTTCAAAAGGAATTATTCCATATATACATGTTTCTCATAAAGATTTTATTTTCAGTTTTAGTGGTACATTATACGCTCTTAGAGCGTATAATGAATTAGATTGACATACACCTTGGCCACATTTGTGACATTTGATATTTATAGTTATTTAATGTTTGCCTAACGTCCGTATTCCCATGTATATAATATATATATAGTGGAAGTATATAGTAGTAATTATATTAAAAATGTAAATAAATATAAAGTTGTATACAAATTAAAAAAAAGTATGACAATTTTGTATATCTTATTTAATAAGTTATTATATATTATAAATTATAATTTATAATATAATATATATTATATAATATACCTGGTACTAGGTTAAATATCGTGATTTTTTTAATACTCTATGATATAGTCTATTATAGGAATTATCTTAAAGCAGGCCGCCGATTGTTATTATAATAATGTCAGAGTTCATTATAATGCAGCTAAAAAATACAGAAAAATAAAACAAAACCAAATAAATTAAACAACCCCAAAATAAAAATTGAACTCTAACAATATAATAATAATAATCGGCGGCCTTCTTTGATATTAACGTATCAGACTATATGATAGACTATATCACTGATAGAGTCTATGTCCGTAACATGTTTATTCGAATTATTTAAATTACACGAGTATTCTTATAATATTATATTAATTATATAATGACATGAATACTATATATTTATGTAATTACTAATTCGTATAATGAAGTATGTGGGCTTTTAGTGTGTTGATTATTTTTAAACTATATTTTGACTATAATCATTATAATATAATAATGATTATAATAATAATTATAATAATCCTATTATGCAATGTTATATTTAATTAGTATATTGAATATAACTATCCATATAAAGTTTACAATAACAACTAATAGTATGTGTACTATTAGAAACTACTATTGGTAAAACCCAATTCAATTAAATTAATTATTAATAGAATATTTAAAAATGTTACCTGGTAAAATTTAAAATCTTACATTTTTTTTCTTACACGATAAATTACTTAATAAATTACTTAATACATATGATTATGAATGTATATAATTATATATTTAATTCACAATTACAAATTATTCTATATATTTAAATAGTAAGTATATATTTAACAATCTTAATATATATTTTAAAATTATTAAATTTTAAATATTAAATTGATAAAAATACTTGTATTACCTTAGTATTTATAAATATTTATATTTTAATACACATGATCCACATGATTATGGATATATATAATTATATATTGAATACACAATTAAACATTATTCTATTTAAATGTTAAGTATATATTTAATAATAATCTTAATATATATTTTAAGATTATTAAATTTTAAATATTAAATTTTAAATTAATAAAAATACTTGTATTACCTTAGTATTTATGAATCATTCCATTTATTATTTCAAAATATAATAAAAATAAATAATAAATTAATTAAAATGTATATTTTTTATTAATATAATATTTTATTTTTTTATTTTATATATATGATCCATATGTAATATAAAGTCTAAATCCATCAATTCCCTATAGACATATATCCAACAATACTACGTATTTCATTGAAAATGGTGTGTCTACTAAACAGTTATTTTTATGGATCCAATATATATAGAGTGAAAATTCAATCATTATTTAAACTTACCCATTCTATTGATTTTTAAATTATTAATAAATAATATACAACTTTATTTCCTATATATTAATTATATAATTTTATTATAAGTCAAATTTATACCAAAAGTGATACATTATTGCCCTAAACTATTTGGTGGACACGAAATTGTCCTCCAAATAATCATGTCTACCAAATGATTAATATTATGCAAGAAATGTCAACCAAATCTGGTATGTTCATATATATATATATATATATATATATATATATATGTGTGTGTGTGCGTATTTATGTATTATCATATTATATATATAGAGTATATATTAATGAATAACCATGTTCTCTTTTTGTGAAATTATAGAATTTCTTTTGGAAAGTTCAAGTTCTTCTTTCATTGACCGTATATATATATATAAGATTAATAACCTTTCACTAGATTAATAACCCTTATAACGCTTTATTTAATAACGGCTAAAATTTATAATGATATCCTTATTTACACATAAGAAGTAAACATAATTAACTTCCTATAGGATTTGTATACAGTGTACTATACATAATATATAAATATAATCTATTATATATATAACAGGTAATTATATTGATAAGCTCTTCTACTATACTTACCCTAGTGTAAAAATATGATAATAAATAATATATATATTATCTATTTATATTATATATTATATATTATCTAAAATCTTCAGTGATGCTTTTTCGAAATATTTTTTTTACATTTTGTTGACATTTTTTGAATTTTTTTTGAAATATTTTGAAATTTTTTTAAAACAAAATATATTTTGTAATATTTTTTACATTTATTGTATTTTAACAAATATTATTTGAAATATTTTTTTATATTTTTCAACTAATAAAGATATAATAAATAAATATTATATTTAAAAAAATACTGTTAAATATTTTTATTAAATTACAAATTTATTATATATATATATATATATATATATATATATATATATCGCTAGTAGGCCACTATTGCCGTATCTGAATGTTCTCGTATCTTCTCGTAACCACTATGACTGTATATATATAAATATCTCCTATAGGAGTTACCTTCTCATTGTAAATCTCCATGTAGCTTACGTCGTACGTGTGTGCCTTTATAATATTTATTGAAATCTCATATATATATATATATATATATATATGTTGTGTTCGCTATTATATCAATGTGTTTATATATATATATATATATATATATATATATATATAGATAGGGTAACATGTCTGGGCACTTTTCTAGTAATTTTTGGTGTCTCGATCTATTCGGATAAAGAGACATATTATTATAATGAAATATGTTGTAAAGTGAAATATGCAGATATGTCGATTAATGTAATATACATTTATATTGAAGTTAATTAAATTTAAGTCACTTCAATACAAATGTATATTACATTAATCGTCATATCTGCAGACTATATATATATATGATATTGATGATTTATTAAACACAATAATATAACAGCGAACTCTACATATATATATATTTATATAATCCCATCGGTTTTACAACTTTATGTAATGTTTGGTAGACATTTTTCGCAACACTTTCATGCTTTGATGGATATATTATTATCCATCTATCCATTCTAACAGTAGATGTAATCTGATTTCTACGAATAAGTAAATTACACTTCGCTTCATGAAGCTTGTACAAGAACGATTTGTTATTTCCCTGGTTAATCTTTTCTGGTTGCATAATTCTTACTGTAATATCCATTAAATTTGTTGAAAATTCAATACCCCCTGTTAGCTGTGCTAATACTACCTGTTCATTACTAACACATTTAACACCTTGTTGAGGAGGTATTCTTGTAAAGATGGCAATATCCTTCATGCACAATAATATATGCATCAAAGCATGAAAGCGTTGCAAACAATGTCTACCAAACATTACATATAAGTTTTTATAATATCTTGAAATATTTTTGTATTTTAAAATAAAAGATAATTGTCCAAATATTTTACAAATAAATCTATAAAATGAACCACTCTGGGTCGATACATTTAGATTTAGTAAAATATTTGGGGACATTATTTGGAATTTTTTTGAAATATTTTTTATATTTAAAAAAAATATATATGTATATATATATATATATATATATATATATATATACATATATATAAAATTAATTCTAATATAGAAAAAAAATCAAATAATAATGTAACACTTATCATTTTAAAATAGTAATAAAGTACATTTATTTTAATCTGATATATCTGATATAAAGGGTATACCCTTTATATCAGTATATACCCTTTATACCGGTATATATACCCTTCAGCCATATCTGATGTCCGTAGGAGTGTCCAAGATAGTGATCAACTAGTAATGGTGATTATCATTTAATTAAGATTTACAAATAAATAATAATAAGGAATCTATGTAATATATTATATTGTAGTAATTCATATACATATAAATTAATCTCATTACAATATAAAGTATGTAATATACAAATATAATTGTATATAGCATTACATAGATATCTATGATCTAGACTCGAGTATAACAATAAACATATTTATATATATATATATATATATAAATAAATAAAACTAATTATAATATAGAAAAAAACAAATAATATTGTAATACTTATCATTTTAAAATAGTAATAAAGTACATTTATTTTCGGCAGGTTTAATATTAAATTATTTGAAAAATAGTTGTTATATTATCAGATTTGATAATTTGATAATTTATTTTATGTATAATATATTTGTTAGAATATGAAATACAAATTAAGACACATACAGCGAGTCTATATCCTTCAGCAATTCTATATTAAGGACACGGAGCGGCCATTTGTATATAGGGTATACCCTATACGTATATATACGGTGTATTTAATTAAATATAATTATAGAGTACAACTCGGGAGCTAAGTGTTCGGCGCGTAATAAATGATGCTCCCGTCATGTATCACTGACCCGGCATACACCTATTTATAATATATATATATAGGAATTTATGTAATTATAATTTATATATATATATATATATCTAATATATATATACACACATATATATATATATATATATATATATATATATATATAAGATGCATATGTCGAAAGAGATGAATATAAGTATATATAACTTATATATATAAGTCAGAAGTGGGATACTTCTCTTGAACTGTGTTCATCTCTTTCGACATATACATCTTAGTGATGCATATTCCAAGTTTAAGTTCAGTTAATTTATCAGAATGTTCACGCTTTACTTCCTCAATAATCGTAAGGTTCTGTATCTTTAGCTTGTCTTGAGTTATCTCATAATCCTCCTCCTAATTCTATAGGATCATCTTTAGATAACTGATGAATTTAGAGTTATCTTAGCGAATACCTAATTCTAAGTCGTGTTTTTATTTTTCAAGGCTCACATTCAATTTCTACAAATCACTATTATTTCTCTCAATTATTGAATTATTTTTAGTTTGCAATTCTAATTTTAAATGTCTCGATCTATTCGGAGAAAGAGACATATTATTATAATGAAATATGTTATAAATTTATAATATATTTCACTTAAGTAAAGTATGCAGATTTGACGATTAATGTAATACACATTTATTTTGAAGTTAATTAAATTTAATTCAAATGTATCGTACATTAATCGTCATATCTGCAGACTATAATGTATAACGTTACATGTACATGTATATATATATATATATATATATATATATATATATATATATATATATATATATATATATGATAATGATGATTTATTAAAAAAAATAATATAATAGCGAAAACTATATATAATCCCATATGTATTTCAATTTAATGAAACTTTTAACATGTTATTGTGGAGGTATCTATTAAAGACGGCAATATCCTTCATCACATTAAAATTAGCTACTTTTTCATCAGAAAACCGGTAATAGGGCAAAGTACAGGAATCAATAATATTGCACCTTGCATTCCCAGTAAACAACAACATACACATATGAACATATTATGTTCATAATATGAACATATTTATATGATTCTGCATATTTATTTGACAACATATTATTATGAATATATTATTAGCATAATATGTTCATATTAATATGTATATTACACATATATAATTTCCATAAACATATTTATTTGACAACATATTATTATGAACATATTATGTGCATAATATGTGCATATTAATATATAATATTGATATATAATGATGACTTTATATATATATAACCTGAGGAATACTAACGATGTATTTAGAGCTATATAAATAGTATTAGGATATTAAGTATTATTCATTTTTGTTATGATTTTTCTATCTACTATAGTAAATAACTTTTTAGACAAATATAAGAATATATATATATATATATATATATATATATATATATATATAACTCAGAAGGTGTAGCGAACTACTGGGTAGAAAAATCTAGTTATACCCGGTTAATTATTCGAGAATGGAAAATAATAATACAATTATATGATAAAAATAATAGGAAATTTATTAACCTTATACAAAATTAAAAAAAAATTAAAAAAAATATGTTACCATATTTGAAAAATATAATTTAAATAAAAGAATAAATATATATATATATATATATATATATATATGAGAATGGAGGGCGGGGTAATATTGTGATATAAATATGACGTGCGACAGTGATAGTAAAGGCACTATATATAGGGTATACCCTAGCACATATAACACACGGGTAACACACCTATACAATAATACCCTGCAGGCATACACATATATCACGTGACACATGTAAATATAGTATACCACGTGACCCCAGCTAAATTAAACACGCGAGACTATAGTCTCTACTTTAGTGGCCTGGTCAGAAATATATATATCCCCATTCCAATGGCACTATGATACATAATTTAATATGTATATAAAATAAATGGTAAAAATAAATATACTAAAACTTAAGGTTAGGAAATATTAAGATTAATTTTTTTTTTAAATTACCATGGATGTTCAAGAATTTTCTAGAATTATAAAAAATCCTATTTTTATCAAAGTGAAATTTTGTATTAATATATTTAAATTTAAGTAAGTTATATTAACATAATATACTTACCATTAAAAAAATAATCCCTATAACAAATGTTTATCGCAATTTTAGATGAATTTTGCAAATAAAATATTACATATTTTACGTCAACAATTTTTATGATTTTTTTTGTTTTCAAATTATTTTTTAGTATAGTATTAATTAATATTTGTTATCATTATTTTTTTAATATATGGTTTAAACCGTTTAAAATGAATTCATTTTAATATAAATTAGAATGTTCATGTTCTATTTTCATTTTTATTTTTTTAATATTTTATATACTTAATATAAATACTTATAAGTATTTATATTATCTAATATATTAGATAAAAACAGTTAATGACTTTATTATACTCTATAATCTATTTAAAATATATTACTCAATATTTTTTTATATTTTTTCAGATTTGATATTGTTGATATTTGTATTCATTTTAATTTTGTGTTTTCATTTTAATAAATTAAAAAAAATAACCGCATCATCAACATTACTGAAAACAATATTTGATATATACATATATTATTATAATGTCAATATCTACCTATACAATGTCCCCAATCAAATATGTGTTCCTATGATCACCCTTAACGTATACGGCATTTTAAGATGGCCGTTTATCTCGGTGTATCTATAGATACATATACGTTTTCTAAACTTTATCGAAGTTATATTATATGTATATATATATATATATCGATAGTAGGTGACTATGTGCCCGTATCTAGGTAGTATCGTATCCTCATGTATATCTTCAGGTATCCACCATTACTGTGTTCTATAGGAGATCCGTTACCTTCTCGTTGTAAATATCCATGTAGCTTACGTACGTATACGTGCCTTTATAATATGTATATATATATATATATATATATATATATATATATATATACATACATTGATGACATTATTATTAATATATATATGTAGTGTTCGCTATTATATAATTGTTTTATATATATATATATATATATATTTACATATATAGGGTAACCTATTAGCCTGATAGAATCAGGGCACTTTTCTAGTAATTTTTGGTGTCTCGATCTATTCGGAGAAAGATAAATATTATTAAAATGAAATATGTTATAAATTGAAATATGCAGATATGTCGATTAATGTAATATACATTTATATTGAAGTTAATTAAATTTAAGTCACGTCAATACAAATATATAGTACATTATATATACAGACTATATATATGATGATGATGATGATTTATTAAACACAATAATATAACAGCGAACTCTACATATATATATATATATATATATATATATATAATCCCATCGGATTTGCAACTTTATGTAATGTTTGGTAGACATTTTTCGCAACGCTTTCATGCTTTGATGGATATATTATTATCCATCTATCCATTCTAACAGTAGATATAATCTGATTTCTACGAATAAGTAAATTCCACTTCGTTTCATGAAGCTCATGTAAAAACGATTTATTATTTCCCTGGTTAATCTTTTCTGGTTGCATAATTCTTACGGTAATATCCATTAAATTTGTTGAAAATTCAATACCCCCCTGTTAGCTCTGCTAATACTACCTGTTCATTACTAACACATTTTACACCTTGTTGAGGAGGTATTCTTGTAAAGATGGCAATATCCTTCATGCACAATAATATATGCATCAAAGCATGAAAGCGTTGCAAACAATGTCTACCAAACATTACATAAAGTTTTTCTTAACTTTAAGTTTTCCATCATAAGTTTACATAAACTTTTTCAAATCCGTCGGTGCTAATGGCAGAGGAAGCTGTCTGTGTAGGTATCATCTCGCTTGCCTCATCTGAATCGCTGTAGCCGAGCTCCACCGTGAATATTTATGTTGAACCTGGTTTCTAGTTCTTCGCATTTATTTAGTTCTCCTACTACTTCATCATCATCTTCTACGGTAGGACATCGGTTCATGTCCATCAGTTTAACGTGACCATACTAGAGGTTAAGTATAGACCCCGGGAGCTGTGCGTATCCAGAGAATATAGGACTCCGCTGACCCCTTTATGTAGTGTAGTGCATCGATAAGTATAATGCAATGATATGCATCACTAAGTATAATGTAGTGATACGCATGACTGCGTTAGCACTGACTAACGCCTTAGAGAAGTGAACAGTTAATCTTAATACGTTAGTGATACATTACCTATATATAATATAACTATAGTTAACTATAACTATATATAGTTAATAACTGTATATATATATATATATATATATATATATATACATATATATATATATAGATATATATATACGTGAGAATTTGAACCGATGAATTACGTTTCTGATTTTTCATACTTCTACCCAACAGAGTATAATACTCTATTTAATAACTCTTAATGTTATTTTCAATAATAACTTTGTGATTAATTAAATTATATATAACACTATAGTATATTTAGATATAATAATATAGAATATATATATATATATAAAGTTATAAATAATACCTAATTATATATTAATACTACTATATAAAAGAAAGTCTATTTAATTATATATATATATATATATATTTATATATATTTATATATATATGTGTTGAGCTAACTTGTTACCGAGAAAAATCCGAAAAATTGACTTTTTACCATTAAAATGAATTTTTGTCAGGTAAAATCTTTGGCGACGCTTTTTTTTGTACGCGAAAATTTTTTTTTACATATTTTCGAAATATTTTTTGGAAATTTTTTGAAATTTTTTGAAATATTTTTCAAATTGTTTTCAAATATTTGTAAACATTTTTTTTAAATATTTTAAACATTTGATATATTTAAAAAAAAAATGTTGTAATAATTTAATTTTTTTTTAAATGTGTGTAATTTTTGATAATTTTTTTTCATTTTTTAAAATATTTATATTTTTCAACTAATTGTTGAAATATATTTATTTTAATATATAATAATTTATAAAATATTAAATAAATATTAAGATATAAGATATAATTATTATATTTAAAAAATATTTTTAGAACATTTAAAAAAAATATATTTTGTAATACTTTGAAATATTTGTTGTATTTTAAAAACAAAATTTTGAAATATTTTTCCACTATTTAAAACTAACATTTGACTACATTTGTTTGTATTTCAGCTACCATTTATTCTATATACATACTAGCAATGCAGAATCAGGAATAGCTATATGGGTTGGGTACGGTTTGGGATTGGGTTTGGGTTTGGATTTTCAACATTTTTTAATATTTGAAATATTTGTTGTATTTTTTAATATATTTTTAGAAATATTTTTCCACTAATTTTGAAATATTAAAAACAAATATTTGTCTAAATTTGTTTGTATTTTAGAAAAAATATATTATTGTATATACTATAAATGCATATTAATACATAATCAGGAATAGCTTTAATTAATAAATAATAGATAGGAACATAATCAAAAACCGAGCAACGCCTGGTAGGGTACAGCTAGTAAATATATATATATGTACATGTATTTTATAAATAGAAGAAATATGTCACATAATGATACAATTAATTGTGATAGAATTGATGTGATAGTGGCATGTTCTTAACAACCATAACTATAAGTTAACCACCCCCCCTTTAACTAACCTCACCCCACCCCCATATGTACTGGTCTACTCGAGGACCACATGATGTTAGTGTGGTCTATGACAGTGGAACTGGAGGCCTACCCGATGATGATGCTGATACCGCTGCTAGTGATCTCTCCGTTCTCGCCCGACATATCTAACGTGGAAGCTAAGGAGCAGATCGACTGCCCGCATGAGCGATACTCCCTCCTCTTGAAACGCTATATCATGGTCAGAACAACACTATTGCTCCTCCTCTCGTGTATATTGTATATATTGTATCACCTCACGATCGAAGTATACTGTTAAAAAACCTTTAGTTAGCTTGAATTAAAACCTATAATCGATGTCCGTTTAAACAAAAGGTTTGGGAACCTTTAGTTATGCCGTTCTCAGAACTAAAGTGTTTGGTAGAATACATTACAAACTTATTATTAGACTAAAGGTTTCGTGCGAATAACCACTAGACTAAGTTTCAAACCATTTAGTGACTCGTTTTTATACTAAAGAATTTCACGATAATATAATAAATGGTGACAAAACTATTTATTAATTGAGCAATTTTCATAAATCAATGATATAATTTTATAAAATATTATAGAATTATTTATCAGTTGTATTTATAATTTAAATTATTAGAAATAATAAATCATATATTAATAACATTTTAATTATTTAAATATTTATATATAATTATGAATTTAAGTACGATGTTATTATTTGTAAAGGTTATACCAGAGATAGGTAATTATAAATTAGAAAAGAGATATTGAGTATTCAATACAAATTAAACTTTAAAATAGTAATTTATTTATATAATTTAGAATATTACATTACATATAAAATTAAAATGATAATCGATTACTAATTTGTATCATTTATAATATAATAAAGATTTTATAATAGAGACCATTTTCATAGAGATCATTTTTATAGAGACCGTTTCGATAAACCCTTTATTTATCTATGAATTATTATTAAAGGTTTGGTAAACTAAACCTTTTACCTATTGATATTTTATAAAGTAAATGATTTGTAGTGCTATTATTTTTAACTGTATATCAAACCCAGTCCTACTTTTAGTACTTTCATCATTATATATGTATGTATAAATGCTATTCATAATTTATATTACATATAATATATATTTATATCGCGATTTCAATAAATAATATGATAAATGTATATTATTAGAAGTCGCGTGAATTAATCATTAATTATTCAATGTAAACAGGATAAACATTCTCCACATGATCTGCACAACTCTCTACCTGTGAAACTCCTCGTTAAACTAACAGCTATCCGTATGAAGAACATAGCCTGGTATGTCCTCTACACACTTACACCACCATTCACACATCTCACACCCGGTATTAGGCTACTATTACACCTAATCTACACTCGCACTAGCTCTCTCTCTATGTACTATTTAAGTAGCACTTGCACTTGCTATCATATTTAATTGTATTTGTATATTTTCAGACACATTTATTTAATACTCGCGCTTTATAATTAAATAGTACCAGCAGCAAATAATGCCTTACTCATCATTGAGTAATACACGAGAAATTAGCATACATGTTGTGGAGCATCTAATATTAATAGTTATATTTGAATTAATCATTAATTATATATTTATTTTTGTTCTTAACAATAGTTTACTTCAAAATATGATGTTTTTATTAATGTCCTTAAAAGAATAACTAATCATAGTAATACTAATAATAATAATACATACTAAATATAATTTCTTAACGATGCCCCATTCGTATTAGGTATTATTGAAAGTTGACCTTGACAGCCACGAATGCAGCAAGGTCACCACTCGAGCACCTAATGGATATATATATATATATATATATATATATATATATCATTGTGTACATATCAATAATATATTGCGATTAATGAGAATATCGTAGCGATAGTATACGACTTGATTGTTATTGTTATATAACTATTTGTATACAAGTGTATATTTGTATGTATATAATGTGTATATATAATGTGTATTTATCTATTTCTTATGAGGAGATATGATTACATATTAAGTGTTGTGCCATAACCACAAACATCGCACTATTATTACACATATATTGTCATCATCTAAGCAGTCTGCATATGTATTTACATATATACAACGATTATATATATTAATTATAAATATTATATCAACTATTAAATTATATATCTAAATATAGATATATATATATAATAAATATTGAAACCATCTTATTTATTATTATTAATTATTCATGAATTAATGTATACATTTCTCTGCTGATATTCTTTCAAAGTTAAATCTATTTAGAATGGCCATAGTATTTTTTCTTTTAATTATATTCACTAGATGTTTTAGATTTCCCATACGAATATGCAGAATTTCCCTGTCTTAAGATAATAATATAACATGTTAATATATTTAACATATCTATTTGTAGAAATTTGATTTAATTAATAATTAAATTAAATATTATTAAACATATATTAAACAAATTAAATAATAATTATTATTTGCGACGCATCGAGACAGTTTTACATTTTTTTAAATATTATATGTTAATCAAACCTTTATTATATATGTTTAAAGATGATATACTATCCAGCAATAGAACATTATCCATTTCAATATCCTTAAAATTAAGTTAATAATATTCTTTAATTTTTTAAGTAATATCTAGTATTAAAGAAATACTATTAAAATCATTATCTATTTATCATAACTATATAGGTATATAACTTTAAATTATATTTATTATTTTTTGTGCTCATATATCTTAAGTTCATCGAGTGAATTCACTTTAATGTAATGTTAAATCTATGACTAATCCTAGACATATAGAATTATATTTTTAACTCAATAGTATGTTATATTTATAAAGGGAAATAATTTCCAATATTATTTTAACGTTCAATATTTTATTTAAAAAAGTCTACATCAAGCATCTCTTAGTAGTCAATTCTGCTGAATCATAATGAGAATCTCCTTACACTGGAATCATAGAAGAAATATGTTAACTTATACTATATATGTACACCAATGACATACCGCCCAGCTCAGGACCGGCATCTTTGGGCAGTATATCAAGGATAGCGCTATATAAATAGATATGAAAGATATATGGGAAAGTTACCTAATACGGATACTTTAACAATAAATAATCTTAACTTGTTATGACATAATACTTTATTTCACAAATTATAATATATTAATGTTATATGATTATAGATATTATGGTTATTTTGAAATTTTATTTAATCTTTTTATTCAATAGATAAAAGGGGTGGCCGTATTATGTACCCATGTACGAATACAGTAGATACAATATATATATATTGTTGCTACTGGATAAACTATATATTATTGATGAAACAATTAGATAAATTACAATTACATTATTTATAATGTTATGAACAATTTAATATAATTTAATTCGTAATTAATTTATTAATTTTTATTATTTTATTAATTAATAATATAAGTTAAGTATCTACATAATACTATATTTAGATTTAGCTTCATTGGTGGTATTAATATGATAACATACGCGATTTTTATTAAAATCAGAATAGTTCACACACTGCGCACTGCTTGGTTATAGGGTATTCGTATTACGATACACCTATCTAGAGTGTCCGTATTAGGGACTTATATGACCTCTAGATATATGCTTATAACTTATTTAATATTTTATAACAAATATAGAAATTATATAATTTTACATAGGTATTATATAATTTTACGTAGTAATTTTACCTATGTATATAATGTTTAGAATGCTTTAGTTTTTAATAATAAATTGTTGTTTTATATCGATATAGGACATCCTATATGACAAATATATATTAGTATATTCTTGAGAAGGTTTTAAGTTGACATTTTTTTTATAAATTTAAAAACGTAATAAAAAAATCACTTTATTGGATATATCAGAAATATTTTGAATAATTAAAAAATAAAAATACTTATTTAGACTATTCATTAAACTTTTTTGTAGGATTTATGGTTTCTGAGATACCGAGAGTTTCCGTATTCGGCACTGTCCGTATTCGGTTACTTTCCCCTACTATAGGATTCAATTGAATCCTATAGGATATATTGAATATATTGTATAATGTGTAACCAAGGGTGTGATTATTGTAGTATCTATAACATAGTCAGTCGGACACACTACCTTGATCTCTATATGATGTATCAACTGACTATAGTGTATACTGGCACATATTAATACATTTGGGCATATTTATTTGTTATTAAATGTATTGTATTTAATTATTATATATTATAAATAATATATAATGAAGTTACTTTTAAGAAAAAATTTTATTTTGTTAAATATAGTAACTCTATTAAATTTTGTAAATAATTCAATAACCAATTTGGTCTATAAACAGGCAAAGAAAAATTCGTGCAAACTGAATTTACACGTTTTTTTTACCATTTCGTGCAAATTTGACTCTGAAATTCGGGCAAAAGCGTGAAAATCATATTTTAAGCAAATATACATAATATGACAACTACTATAGTATATATTATTTTTAATTTAATTAGCCCAGTAACATATTTATATATTAATCTTGATGTTAATGATATTTATATAATATAATTTGATCAAATTAATTTTTTGTAAATAAAAAAATATTGTAGATTATATATAGTATTATTTTATTTATTAAAGGTCATTATTCTATGTTTCTTTAAAAATGTAGTTTGATGAATCTTCTACAGCAATAGTTTTAAAATAAATAGCAGGAAATAAAAACAAATATTATTAGAATTAAAAAATTCTAATTGCAGAAATAATAAATATATTGGATTAATCTGAATAATTACATTATAATAATGACCAGATGAACACAATTATTAAGTAAGTATGTATATTGAAGTTACTCCTTAATTAAAATGATATATAAACTAATTACTCTTATTTTGGGGTATAATATTTCAGAAATTTAGATTACATTTATTGTACACTTAATAAAAATATGCACAAATTTTAACAAAATCGTGCAAATATCATCCTGAAATTCATGCATTCGTGCAATTTGCACGAATTTGTCTATGCCTGTTTATAAACAAATCTGGTTTATAAATATTAAATTTAAAAATACGAATTATTTGCATTAGTTCTTAATGGTACAGGTAACGCATTCCATAGATCGGCTGCAGCTACATTGTACATACATAAGTTAGCTACAGCTATAGAAGATATAATATATAATTCATCATTAATATGTTGATTCCGTACATGATATTATTATCAAAATCTACAATTTTAAAAATGGAATGATTTTAAAAAATCACGAAGTTTATTGATGATTTATAAACATAAAAAGTATTTTTGAAAATTAATTTGTATGTTTAATTATAATAGAAATTAATAAAAAATAGAACCTATGTAAATATAAAACATATTTGAAATTGAATCTTTATTAAATTAATCTAAATATTAAATAATATATGATACAAATTGATATATAAGTTAATATAATCAAAAGTTTTTCAGTAACTAATATAAAATATGAATACAATATTAGAAAATATGAAATAAAATATGACATTGAATTATTATCAGCAATCAAAAATAAGAGTATGTACACAATATATAAGATAGATATAAAAGAGTATTATGCATGGAAGAACAAGTCACATAATGGTATGGTAGAAACATATGTTATAGCTTCATTAATATCACATGATCGAGTTATGTGGAGATCTGATTCTAGATATTAATTCATATTACTTTTATAACAGATTTAACATTATTATTATTATTATTATTATTATTGGTAGGGGACGGAATGGGGTAGTGGCCGAAAATAGTGTAGTGGTCGTTTTAAGTAACGCTTAAATGGTGCTAAATAGGATAAAAAGTTCTATATACAATATTTAGATAATCAAAATGTCTATAATATAAATTATATATTTAAAAAAAATAATTAATTAATTACTCTAATTTATTAATTGATAATTTTTTGTCAAATTTAAAAAAACACATCATTATATATATTTATACTTATTTATATGTGTGAGTGTGTGTGTATATACTTAAATAATTGAATAAAATAAGGTGCGTATACATCATAAATATAATTATTTAATATTATATAATTAAACAAATATAAATCGAATACATTACGAGACACCTATTACATATCATGATACTATCGGCCACTACCTCGGACTTGCTTTATTTTAATGCTTTTTATGCACTTTTTAATGCCTAATGAATAGTTAATAATATTCAGTAATATATAAAAGTAAATCACAGTATTCTAAACCTATATGATTTATATCATATTCAAAAAAAATAAGATCTTAAAATTCAGCATTTATCGATATATTAGAAGTATGCTAATGAGTATATAGGCAAACCAATTATCGGCCACCACTCCGTTCTCTCCCTATATCAAATATAGCACTGTGGTCCACTTATCTCTAAACAATAGCAACTTCCCCACGTCAACAATGCTTCAATAAGGACACATGTCTCTACTTCATCCCAAACGTTCGCAACTCCCTCCGTTAGTTACCCACATCAATAATATCATGCATACGATACCCCTCGCCACATCACATAGCATGCGTATTCATCGTGTACACAGAATAATCACTTGTAATGTATTCGTACGCTATATTGTCTACCTTATATCATACCTGTATACATTACTACTTACTTCCTAATACATGGTATCATTATATATAAGCATAGGGTCTATGGCTCAGTGGTATAGTCAAAAGTTAGTAAGCCAGAGGTCCCGAGTCCGACTTCAGGAAGTTTTTCTCTTGTGTTTATCAAGAACTTAATAAAATATGAATCAAAACACAAGATAAAAATGTTACTATTTGTATTGTATTTTACTGGTCCCCTTACAGTTATTTATAACATGACAAGTCTACTAAGATTTCTTGAAGGGGTCATTTGTATCTACTATTTATATTGTATTTAATATATATAAATATTAACTTAATCAAACGAATTAGGGAATGTTTACAAGTTAAATGAGTCTGTACCTACTTTTGGGAATATATCTATGATTCAATACAAATGTAGTAGTAGAATGATGTGACAATTGATACATTGATATCTTCACAGATTACCTAGAATGATTGACAGGTGTCTAGATATTCGGCAATACTTATATACCGTGTAAACACGCCTACAATTACATAACAATTATATTCTATTGTATAATGGCATTCGACTGTAAAGAGATGTGTCACAGTTATACATAACAATCGCATAACTAATAGAATGTTCTATTAAGTTATATTATTTAATTTCGTATTAAAATATATCAAACTGAAATAGTAACATTTATTTTTACTTAACGTAAACATGTATTTTAGAAAAATAATTTAATTTAAAAATAAAGAACGTATTTATTATTAGAATATACCTAGCGTAGATAACAATAATATAATAACGGACGTAGTAATTGTATTTTATTTAAACATGTATATATTTCAATACATTTTAATCACGGACTACGTGCCTTCACCTACGCTATGGAACAAGCTACCATCGCCTCGACGTCCACAAAGTTTCACAAACTGTTTTAAAAAGGCTTTAAAAACTTACCTCTTTAAAATTGCCTACGACCAGCTCTAAATTCTGTCCTATGGGACACCACGCCTGAGAAGTATTTATTACTACGTGGAGTGGTTAAACTTGAAGGTTAAAGGTTACATACCACGTTTAACTGTACGAGGGTTAGTATACATTATATAATATTCAAATTAATAATATATATCGCAGTCGGAATAATTACTTATATATATGTGTATATATATATATTAAATAAACTGATAAAAGTTTCATATATTTATTGAAATTGAGATTATCGTTAGATATTTCTATATATGATTTTTTATTCAATATTGAATTGACATATGTTAATGTTTCATAATTCATACTTACGAACATATGCTAATATTAATGAATTTATACTTTCTGATTTCACAATAGATCTAAACCAAGTATTTATAAATATCAAGGACATTTATATTCTCTTGCTTTAACTGAATTACTTGGTCATACCATCAGAAACTTAATTACAGAATATATCAATTTTAAATTTTGTATTTCAATAATATTCCTTTCCTTACTAGGTCGCGCTTTCTCGGCAGAAATAATATAATAAACATATCTCTATATATATATATATATATATATATATATATATATATATATATATATATGTATATATATATACATATATATATATAATTAATTCTAATATAGAAAAAAAAAAATAATAATGTAATACTTATCATTTTAAAATAATAATAAAGTACATTTATTTTAATCTGAAACCTTTCAGCCATATTAATGATACCGTTACAATATATGATGTCCGTAGGTCCCAAGATAGTGATCAACTAGTAATGGTGATTAACATTTAATTAAGATTTACAAATAAATAATAATAAAGAATCTATGTAATATATTACATAGATTCTTTATTATTATTTATTTGTAAATCTTAATTAAATTATAATAGGGGAGGGAAGGGGGTAGTGGCCGAGGACGTAGTAGTGGCCGTTTTAATTAACGCTTAAATGGTGCTTGATAGGATAACAAGTTATATATACAATATTTAGATAATCAAAATATCTATAATATATTATAGTAAATATATATTGTAATATATACCTAGTAATTTTTTTTTAAATGATTAATTAATTATTCTAATTTATTATATAATCATGATTATATATATGAATGCTTATTTATGTGTAAGAGTATGTGTATATATAATTAAATAATTTAATCAAATAAGGTGCGTAAATATAATTATTTAATATTACATAATTAACAAAATATAAATCGAATATATTACGAGACACCTATCGCATTTGCTGGTACTAGCGGCCACTACTACGGCCTTGCCTTATTTGAGTGCTTTTTTTAATGACTAATCAAACGTTTATATTATTAGGTTAAACACTTTATATATAAAAGTGAAATCACAATATTCTAGAACTATATGATTTCTAGTTAATTCAAAAAAAATAAGAGCCTACAGTTCAGTATTTATATTAGAAATCTTCTGAGGAATATTAATTATCGGCCACTACTCCCTTCCCTCCCCTATATATATTATATTGTAGTAATTCATATACAAATAAATTAATCTCATTAAAATATAAAGTATGTAATATACAAATATAATGTTATATAGCATTACATAGATATCTATGATCTAGACTCGAGTATAACAATAAACATATGTTGATGATAATTATATATATATTGTTACTTACCTGTTTAATCTTAATAACCCCAATCTTGATGATCTCAACATCTATATCACATTTACCCCATTGTAATGTATAAAGGTAACAGTAATCTTAATGTTAATATTTAATAATGTGATATATATATGTGTGTGTGTGTGTGTGAGTATTTATAATTCCTCTGCGAAATCATGTCTCGTCATATTTGATTAAATTAAAATGGATACATTTCTTTCAACTATATAATTATAGACTAATATTTATAGAAGGTGGTCTATAAAATTACTTTCTTACTTATATAATATATCGACACTTAATAAGCCTATTAGACAAATGAGATGACCATAACCAAATGAGATAATATGACGATACATAATTTCGCTGAGGAATTATAAATACTCTCACACACACACACATATATATATATATATATATAGATAGATTTCAAGTATTTCTACATCTCTTCGTGTTCTCCAAACCACTGCGGTGGCCATTCTTCATCTTTAAAATATTGCACTGACATATTTCAATTATTGTAGAGAGGTAGGTGATCTTTCCATTATATTTATCGCGTAATACTCCAGTTATCTTATCCTGCGGTCTATACTGGAATGCCGTCGTATACGTGTCTTGTGATGAACACTCTGCATTGTTTACCTGTGAGTCATTCTCCATGTTATTGTTCACCTGTCACTCATTTTCCTTAACATTACTAACGCGTATGCTAGAGTAAGATGATGTGTACATATGTGTTGTTACTGATCAATATTATATCATAACCTATATAACAATCTATATATTTATTAACTCGAGTAATATTGAATAGGGGTCATGGTCATCTTTTCATTTAAATCGGGTGTTTCTGCGATACTGTCTGGTAGTTGATGAACATGTTCATCCTACCTTGTACATTTATTTATATATTTTTATTTATTACATTATTTACTGTTTGTCCTCGTGTGTTATGTTAGGTCAGTGGGGTTGTGACGGGTGTCGGGGAGTAAGGATGCCAGCGTGGAATCTACTGGTCAAATTTTCCTCCCCACGGCATAGGAAATGATTCACCCTTTCCTAAAAGCTGAGATCTGTCGCGGCCTTGTTGGCATATCATTAGCATATACGAGCTAAGAAATGGCATATGTAAATCAATAATGTTAACATTTTTATTTTATTTCGTACTATTATTTTTATCTCCTGTTTTATGTCACATTGAATATCTATTTTCTATATTCAATAAATTATATTATATTATATTATTATTATTATCTCATTTGTCTAATAGGCTTACTAAGTGTCCATATATTATATAAGTAAGAAGTAATTTTATAGACCACATTCTATAAATAATAGTCAATATTTATATAGTTGAAAGAAATTCATCCATTTTAATTTAATCAAATATGACGAGAAATTATTTCGCAGAGGAATTATAAATACACACACATATATATATATATATATATATATATATATATATATATATATATATATATATATATAAATATATATCAGATATTTACAATAAGATATGCACATACTTTAATTATTTAATTTCTTTTATGATGACTTTTGCGACCATGTTGATTGAAGATAATCAGAGATATCTAACATTGGTATAGTCTACTAGGTAATACTTTATCACGTGGTCATATATGTATTCACTCCATATATATATATATATATATATATATATATATATATATATATATATATATATATATATATATATATATATAAATATATATATATATATATATATATATAAATATATATTTATATATATATATATAAATAACTATAACAGTATATATATATATATATATATATATATATATATATATGAGATTCAATAAATAAATATTATTATTATTATATAATAATAATAATATTAGATGCAGGTTGATGCATTTCGTATTTCAATTCTATACTTCCAGATCTTCTTTCCGTTTCTGCGATCGCTTCATATTTGATCTCTTTGTATTTATTTGAATCCATTTTTGAATTTTGTATGTACTGATAAATGTTTTTATTAGATAAAGCGGGTTTCACATTACAGATTTCCGAGCGACAAGTTGAGCGATATCGCTAGTGATAAGGGGCGTGATAAGGGGCGTGTCGCGCGCTAATCTATATCGCTAAAATTGTTTATCGCTATCATATAAAAAACAGTTTCGTATTAATGAATTTTTAATTAATATTTAGAAGCAATTGTACTTTTATCACGATATATCGATATATCTATATATAGATGACTATAGTTTATAATTAAATAATAATTTATAAATATATGTTAATTTGAACTTTAATTTAATTTGTATATAAATGAAATTATTGCTACTGGAGTTATTCTATTAATTTAAAATAATCATTAAGGCTATAATAAAAGAGAGAGATAGCAGTATAATTTTGTATCAGTAGACTTAATAAGATAACAATATAATGATTATAATAACTAGAGATAACGAAGTTTTATAAATTTCTTAAGAATGGATATACTATATGCATATAGCTAGAGAGAAATTTCTCTCTAGCTCTATGACTATATGATATATTATAGTATATGATATAGGATGTATATTTCCTACATGTATTCAATAACTTTATAGATACATTGATTCCAATTGTATCAAAGTAATACACTATATTGAGATAGGATATTTCAGTAAAAGATACACTATAGTGGTAATAGGTTATATATATATATAATATATGTATATATATGTATAAATATATATATATATATATATATATATATATATATATATATATATATACATATATATATATATATCAGATATTTACAATAAGATATGCACCTATTTAATTATTTAATTACTTTGATGATAACTTTTCCGACAATTTTTGTAGTAGATAATCACAGTTATCTTAAATAATGATACACTATGTCTAAGCTACTAAATAATACTTTATCACGTGATTCTATATGTATTCACTTTATTTATTTTTCATTATATATATATATATAATGCAATATAAATAGAGTGAATGAATATAGCATCACCTGATAAATTCTTATATATAACATATATGTTAACTACTATAGTATATATATTTACTTCAATTGGTGAGCTACAATTGGTTACCACGACATCTTAACGTTGTGTGCGGAGAACTCCTTTCCGACCACATATTTCGCGTATTCCAAGACTTCGGCGTAATTATCGAAAGTCACGTGTACACTTGAAACCACAAACATCCGCTTCAGACCACGTGATACCACGTACATTAGCGCTACCTAGCGGATTCTCCAGATGCACGAGTTTGCCTCGAACAGCGCTACATCTATATTCGCTATAGCGAGAGGAGAGTTTCCTAACTATAGGTCATATATATATATATATATATATATATATATATATTAATCAATATATACAAAACTTCATCTTTAATACATTATAATGTATTATAATATATATATATATATATATATATATATATATATATATATATATATATACAATATTGACTCATCAACTGTCAATACCCGACTAACTTATTATTGACGTATATACTACTTTATTATATTATACATATATTATTACTTATAGTGTTACCTATACAGAGTTTCACGAGCTGTAACGTGTTTCTGATGTGTCAGCGTAACTGTCACTTTAACTAAACCAGTCATGCGTGACGGTCTTATTATCAGCTTGCGATACAGTGGAGTATTGATCACCATCCGACTGCAATATTCTCTCACTGAGTTAAGGATCGACGATATAGGACGGAAGTTTTTATCGAAAATATCTAATAAATAACATTTTAATATAGGATATATTATATATCACATATAATACGAATATATGTATATGAATACTTATAATTAAGTATATTTATATAAATATATAATATTTAAAGATATATAATAATATATTTAAATAATTAATGACAATACATTTTGTTTATTTCATATTTATTGAATATAAATATTAATTTTTCATATTTGTATATTTTAGTTTATAGGACGTAGCAAACTTGAACTTTAACCTTTGCGATGTTGAACAGGTTTTTATCTTTTCGCGACTTCGCGATACTTTTGTACGCGTAATTCAACGTAACGTTAGACATTCTTCTTCTATATTGTGTTACCCTATCGTGATTTGTAGAGTTGCGAACAGGACATGTTGCACCCGCTCTTCTCTTTAGCAAATCGCTGTACTTATTAATTAACCCTCTAGAGGTTTATATACTTATACCTATATATGGTAGCTATGTAGGCCTGAGACAGTGGCGCCCCCTTGCACAGCAGTTCACACTCATCTAGGGGACACGCGACATATATATATATATATATATATATATATACTTATTTATAAGTACCCTAATAATATTTATATTTATTTATTATATATAATATAGTATTATACTAAGTATGTTATATTATTTATATATATATATATATATATATAGATAATCTATATCACTATTGTTATTAATATATACATTAATAACAATAATGATATAGATTATCTGTATAGGATAATATATGTATACATATATACCTACATATATGTATACATATAATGTATGTATACAGATATATCAGTCATGTTTAAATTACAAGTTATTATTAAATCCATGTATGTTTAATTATAAGTTCGGTAGTACCTAATTCAATAGATGTAGTTATCGATGTATTTCTATGTATACTTAGGTTTGAATAGTATCACTTGTAGGTATCAACTCTAATGGTATATATATACCATTAGATCTGATACATACAGGTGATACTATTCAAAGCATACTAATATATATTATAAATTAAATTAAAACATATTAATAATAATAGTATCTAATAGTTTAATAATATCATCAAAATGTATTTATAGATATAAATATAGTGTGGCAAAGAAAAAAATAATTAAATAGCTCCTATTATAATTGCGATTATTAATTATATTAGACGTATTGGAATCTTTGATTATCACATGATGTCTGATTTACAGATTTTCCTTGCCAATTTAAATTAAGACAACTTAAACTGAAGTCTATACACTTGTTTATTTATGTTTTATATTTAATCATATTTAAAATCAGATAATATATATTTACAATTTAAATAAGTGAAACAATAATTTAAATTGTAAATATGTGTATATATATATATATATATATATATATATATATATTACTGAATATCTATAGACATATACATATTTAATATATTAAAAGAAGTAATATAATAACTTTTGTAATTTATGTTTTCCATACATCTTATAAATTATGATTATCTAGATATAGAGATGTGTTACTGTCTCTCTCATCTGTTAAGTTTACATTAGCCACACACAATTACAAATATTATTGAAACTAATAATAACAATGCATTGGTTTAATTCTAAAACATAATAGCCACAAAATACGTTCATTAAGCAGAAAGATGTTTTACCAAAAACCCTATAGAAAATAACAAGTCAGTAGGCCTAATTGAAGTCTCAACTATCTTCAAATAATTTATTAAAAAATGCAACATATCCTATTACCACAATAAAATAGTATATTGTGTAATAAAACTAAGCTATATTATAATGTTAGTGACAGTCTTATGTAAACACATAAAGAGAACATTCCTCCTGGTATTATTACTTTTTTTTTCATCTATGCTATCAGAATAGTATCAATATTATTAGTACTACGAACTCAACTTTAACTAACACACCACCACCTACTCGTTATATAAACTTCACTCGTTGATACATTCGTTTACTCCACCATCTACTGACTATATTTAATTACTCATTCTATCTAAATCATTATCACCCCTTGACCCCATTCCATATATGAACACAATTCTAATAACACTGCATTTATCTTACTATGCTATGATATTTAGAAATTTTGTAAATAAAGAATTGTCCAATATATCTTAAACATACACTAGTATCACCTATATTAAATACAAATAATCTTTATAACAACTCTCTGAGAAAATACCGTCCAATTTCTAACTATCTACTATCTCTAAAATATGAAAAAGTTACTTTTTTAACTAATGCATTTTCTTGAAATTAATCTCACCCACCATTATCAACGTTCCTATAGACCAAACCACATCACTGACATATGTATAATTTATATAGTAGCAATACATTCAACATACGAGTTTGATAACATTGAACATGACATTCTAGGTGTTAAGTTGCGGAATAGGTGAAGAAGAAGCTTTAGAATACTTGTACAGCATGGTTTAGTGTAACTTACGTTGATGTCGATACTATTACCCTAACGAAATGGCGATATTGTGCGCTAAGTATTAAGTGAAACTTAGGTAAATGTTTATTCAATAAATATACATACCCAATTGTATTGTTTATTTATTATTATTATATACTATACTACTACTACTACTACTTCTATTTATTTAAATTAAATTATGTAATTTATTATTTATTTTATTACTATATATATATATATAGAAATAACGTAGATAGTATCTATTAGATATGTAGGTTGCCTTAGTACACAAGTGTACATTAGTTTAAATCACTGAAATAAATTAAAGTATGTGTGATAAGTATTCATATAGCGTGAAAATAGCAATATCAATATAACAATTCATTTGTCATAAAAATGAAAACTGGTTTCGTCATCTAGTGCTGTTTTATCCGGATCATATTACAAACATTGTTTGCAATACGGGCTGGATACATTTTGGACGATACATAACATTATTACAACTTATTACTACTCTTTAATATATACTGTATCGGCCATACTGCCCAGCTTTGTATATACCTATAGGATACATATACTATTATATAATTGAACATGTAAAGTATACAAAATAAATGCGTATGTATAATGTACATTAGGAGAGCCCGTTTTAGTAACTTTTTTAGTTTCCTTCATATAAAATACTATCTCGCTCGGAATAACTCCTTTTAATTATTCCAGATATAAAAAAAAATAATAATTGAAATCTGACAACAATTCAGAAAGCGAAACCATATTCAAAAATAGATAGGAATTTACATTGAAAATTTATGAAAAAATTTAAATTACAGATAAATGAAAGACAAATTTGTTTACAAGTAAAAATTGCATATTAACATATGTAGTATATAACATCCTTAACAAATATATTTTTTAAAATAATTAAATCGATCTACGGAAATTTTAATTTAATTTTTAAATTTTTTCTAAATTGAAAAAAAAAATTAGCAATGGAATAATAAAAAATATATATATATATATATATATATATATTATATATGTCTATCATCATTATATAAATATAAAATTATGAGTATTGTTATAAAAATAGCATATATTTATTCAATAAATGACTTTTATTGAGCATTATAACAAAAAATTAATTTTGGGGTAAAATAGTCGTAAACAATTTGTTGTCAGAAAATTAAATATTTTTATTTTTGTATTATACCTCGTAAATATAAATTATAGGCTCACAACAAAGTTTGATCATTGATTCAAATAATTTATCAAAAAAATAGTCGAATAAATTACATTAATTAAAAAATAAAAAAAAATTAAATTAATTTTAAATTTTTTACTTTATTAATATTATAATATATTTATACACGTATTTGCCAAATATTTTATTTTTATGACAACGCGCACTTGCACAAATATATAAAATACATAAGAAAACATTTCTATTTATAGAAATTTACATTGTAAAATAAATGAAATATTTCTTCATTAAAGTACACTTCTCTTTACCAATATTACATATTTTGTGATGAAACTTTCCAAATATGTTTATTATGACATGTATGACCTACTGTAACTGAGAGAGAAACTTTCAAAAACGGTCTCCCCTATTGTACATTTAATATACAAGGTATATTCATGTGTATTATTGTATACGTATATTATATTTATATAGATGTTACTTATTCAGAATATTTATGATTGTGCAATATAGCATAACGGTAGCATTTGAATAACACATATAGGCAACCCCTAACTTGAACTTTGAAAAGTATCTACGGCCAGGATGAGCTTTCACGTATAATTTAGTAATTTACGTAAACTCATAGATATATACTATAGTATATTTATAAATTTAATAATAAAATTAATGTGATGTACATATGTCTTTCGTTAACATTAATTAAGAGTAGTTAGATTTTAATTCTCCGAAAATATACTGTATAATTTAGGTTTTATATTTTACATAACAACATATATATTTTTATAATATTTATACATATATTTATAATTATTTCACGGATATAATATTTCACGGTTGGAAATTTCACGAAAGTTAATTTCACGGTTGTTCTTGTACGGTTTCAATTCCGATCCGAACTCCCCAACACAACCACCTGATAACATTAACACCCCCCATACACACCAGCAATATAGGACCGACTCCAGCCTCAGGATCATTCGCCCTCCCGTTACATTCCATAACATCTCTTCTATTGGATGAGGGGATGTCAATTTTGCATTATATAACACATTTATCATATCATTTGAAAATAACTTATATTAAGATAATATATAAAATACATAATAAATAAAGAATATAAATCAATATTTTATTTTGAATTTAAATTATTATTTCTTAGTTCATTTCTGAATTTTGTTCGAGTTTTTATAAATTGCTCGCTATAATTATATAATTATAAATTAATTTAGATTTTCTAAGCACTCTGGGTCAAATTTTATAAGCATTATTTGTTTTTCTTTTTTACCAATAATATAGTAAATCATTAATTTTAATCAGTAGGGATTACATAAGTAAATTATAATATTAACCAAGCATTAAATTTAATTTGTATGACTCTGAATATGAACTCAGCTTTTCAAATTCTCTCCCCATTTTATCGATATATTTTCTGAATAAATATATTAAATTTGTATCATTTAATATTATAATTATATTAATTGTTGATAAATTAAAAAATAATAAATTAGTTAATATTTATGTATTAAATTATTGTCTTAGTTGTATTCAGTTCAGTCTTTTCAGTTGTTTTATCTTTTGTTGATTCCCCTAAAAATGTAAATGCATGTACTTTAATTAAAATTCAATAATTAAAAAACTAATTTAATTGTAATCACCTTGTTTTAAAATCGTTAAAACATCTTCCATATATGTTTTGTTAGGCACCCTTTGGTAATTATTCCTATCGATTTCTTCGGAATGTCCAAGGTGATTCATCATACTGGAAAATAAAGAGAATTAAAGATATATCTATATTGAACAAAATGTATACATTTTGTAATTAGATTTATGTTATAATATATATCTTGTTCATAAATTGTACATAATTACTTTGTCGCAGATCGTTTGGTTGTTAGCTCAGAAGAAGCAAAATTCGTGGAAACTCTGTGCCGATTTTCCGTCGCATTTATTTTAGTAATGCCCGCAGCTTCGCATATTCGCTGTATACACATATCTCCATATAAATGTGACATTTCACCTAATAATTATATAATTATGTATTAAATATATATAATAATTTCTATGTGTAGAGTAAAATCGAGAACTTATGTATTAGAACATATGTACTGAGACATTGTATTTAGTAAATATTAGTTGGGGAAAATAAAAAATGATCAACGAGTATACCTACACAGCTATATTTGTAAATATTAAAAATAATAGATATAACAAATTATATTTATCATGTATATTAACCAAAATTTAAAAACTATGTATAACTTGTAATTAAGAATTATCTTTTATATTTAAAATATTTCCTCATTGAAAAAATATATTAATTACTAAAAATCACTTAATGGACAGTTTTTCATATTTATTACCATAATGGATATCAAAATCAACACATCATATTTCTATCATTATCCCAATTTTACAAACAGTTTAGTTAAAAAACAAATTGTTAATCTTATAATATATATATATTATGAAATATATATAATTAATATACTAACTTTTCGTAGCAAATAAATAATTATTAGAATCAATAATTCCCCTATCCTTTCTCATTGAAATAAGAGTTGTTATAGACTCAGCCATTATATTTGAAATTAATACCTTTTAAAAATGAAAATTGTATATCTTAATATTCTATTTTAAATATAGATAAATAAATCGTGATGATTATTATTCGATCATTTACTAACTGTAACAAATCTCTTCCCTTTGCATTTTAAATTGACTAGTATACTTAACTCATCGTTTGACTTTGTATTGGCAACTTCATATTCTTTAATAGTCATCATTGCCACCTCTTCTCCTTGCCATCCATTAAAGATTGTCAATTGCGTTATTATTAACGCTGCCAGATTTGTATAACTCGAGTGAACCTTAATAATATACAAAGTAATACCGTATTAAAAATAATTATAAAATAATTTGCAAAATTACATAATTAAAAAAAAATTAAATCGAATACATTACAAGACACCTGTTAACTATTTTGATACTCCAATTGGCTTATTTTAATGCTTTTTTTAATATATAAAAGTATATCCAATAAATCGTTAATAGTATTCAGTAATATATAAAAGTTAAATCAAATTATTCTAGACCTATATGATTTATAGCTAATATAAAAAAATAAGATCTTAAAATTCAGTATTTATCGATATATTAGAAGTATGCTGAGGCATATAAGTATTATATGACACCAGGTCCGACTAGAATGCATATTTGTATAGGTGAAAGTTGTAAAGGTTGAAGTACCGTTGAAGATCATATAGGTTATTATATGCTGTCCTGTGATATTATGCTATTTATTTAGGACACAATTAAAAACCTAGCAATGAAGTAATAGCTATAATTAATAAACAAATGATAGGCAAACAATCAAAAACTAGGAAAAGCAATACTAGGTCGGGTAAGGATAAAATATTTACAGTATACACAACAATAATATACTAACATCTCTTACTTTATTTTCTATATATGCATACAACTTTGTTATGTCATATTCAGGAGTTTATTCAGAATTTCTATAATTATTTGTAAATTTACAATATATATTATTATTAAAAATAAATACTATAATAAACATTAGTATTATTACCTTATATCAAAGTTTCTATTTAGTATAGCCGTTTTGGCAGTATTCAAAATCATAGGCACTTTAAATTTATAAAGTTCCGTATATTTCTTTATATTCTTTGACTGCATTTGTAATAGATATATATATATATATATATATATATATTAAGTATTATATTTAATATAAAATTATAAGCTTTAAATTTATACGTATTATACCTCAGTTTCATTGTCTTCGCTTAAATACAGTGATGGCACATACTTTAGTATTCTACGGATCAAATTATCGAGATTTATCAACGATTTATTTATTAGTTTATTACTTATTTTTGTCATCGCGTCAAGTACTCTATCGATATATTCAATTTTAAATATATCAATAGATCTTCTAATATCTATAAAATATAAATATTGTATTATATTAATTATAAATAAGATTTAATTTACTCACTTATGTCGTTATTTGCATTGTTAAAAGTAATAACCAGCCTGGCAAATTCCCTCATGTCGGTCATTACCGATTTCCTCAAAGTATCTGTTTTCGAAATATCACTAATGGACATTTTATATTTTCTATATCCGAACTATAAAAATGAATAGCTTAGTTAAGTTTGAATATAATAATATTAATTATTTTATATTTGAAATACAATATATTGATATTTTATATATTCATATTACTAACATATTTAATAAAAGTATCATGTAATATCAAATTCCGTACCGGACCATTATGGAACCGGTTTAAATAATTAGTAAATATATCATTATATTGATTGGCTATTAATTGTAAATTATCTACTTTCAAGATAAACGATTTTGAACATTTTTTTGGTAGAGATAAATACTTTGCAATCTGGAAATGTGTAAAAATAAATTAGAATAATATATAATTGAAATTCTAAAAAACATTATTAATAAATAATTCATAATTATTAAAAACCTAGACAGTAACGCGTTTCAGCCGTCCCTTTCCTGACAACCATTAATTATTTGTCATTATTACTGTTTTTCATTAATTTTTTATTATATAAAAACATTCCTTCATTCCTAACAGTATTCATGAATATATCCATACATTTGGAATCTTTTAATAAAACTGACTTTACCTATATAGAATAAATTTAATTACAATACAAATAATAACAATAAAAATCTATATATATATATATATATATATATATATTATAAATTAATATGTCACTTATATATATATAAATATGTTATAAATAATCAAATATACCTCTTCTATATCTGAGTGTTTTCGTAATATGTGTCTTTTTAATTTACCCGCACTAATAATCTCTTCACAGTATTGGCAAAATCTAGTAGGACTGGAATATGTATATGTATTATAAAGTGATATATTAATTTGTATTATTATAAGTAACATATACAATGTTATATAAGTAAAAATAAAAAATAACACTCCCTATCCAAAGTAAATTAAGTCAAATAGAATCCCTGTCAAATCTATCTTCACCACTAAGATTTATATAAATTTGCAATTATTTGTATATAATCATGTTTTCAAAGTTATATTAAATTACATGTAATATAAGTATATAAGTTAAATTTTACTCATAGATATGAATGAATATTAAAAACCAAAGTATAATATTGCTTTGTTATAATAGTAATAAAATCTTAATTATATTCAAATAATAATTATAAATGGTTAACCTATTATTTACATTGTAAAAGCATATAGTTTGATATGAATTAACACCATTTTTTCAAAATTTATAGGTGGTGTTATTTATTTGTGTACACAAAATCAAGTTATATGATTTCATATAAGTATTATCTTTCCATAGAAAAATATCTGATATTTATATATAAATATATAATATATACTTACGGTTTTTTAACTTGTTTATTCTTCATAGACCTATACAACATTAATTAGTTATTAATTAATAATTAGTATTTATATTAATTTAAAATATTTTAACTTTAAATTAATATTAATAATAATTTTGTTTAATTATAGTTAACCTTTAATTGCAATTATTTTGTTTAGCATCATTTTCCAAATTTAATATTTCAGATCTATAAGTTAAATATTATTTATTATATATTAAAATATGTTTATAATATAAATATAAATATTCTATTTTAAATGTATGATATTTCGTATAATTTATAAGTATGTTTTATTATTTTACTTTTATTAATTATTTATACCTACTTATTAAATCAATAATATAACACTTAGTGCCTAATATATCTTTGAAAGTATACATGTAAATGATAGAAATGTTATGGTCTACTATATACCTAAGATTATCAACAAAATTACTAATTTTATTTACTATAAAAATATGATTTTTATCTATACAAATTGCTATTTTTAGCAATTTAAATTCAATATTTGTATAAATTGCATGTGTATCATCGATAAAAGTAAGTTTAATAATTATAATTTATCCTAGAAATTATTTAAATAAATTAGTTATTAATTATTAAATATAAAATAATATTACCTCTTAGATCTTTTATCACTGGAATTCATATCTCTTTCAAGCTAAAAATAGAGTATTAGTATTAGTATTAATAATAATTAAACGATGATGCAATCAACATATTAGTTTATTTAATTTACCTTGTACTAAAGTAGTATGTATCTTCGTCTTCTCTGTCCATATTCATAATGGCATCACTATAAAAATAAATATTAATACATATATATATATATATATATATTAACTATATTACAATGTATTTCTAATTATTATATATATAAATAATATAAATACATTTATGATATTTCGTATAATTTATAAGTATGTTTTATAATTTTAAGTTTATTTGTTATTTTTATCTAATTATTAATATAAAATGTAAGGCCTGTATATCTTTGCAAGTTGACATGTAAATGATAGAAATGTTATGGTATACTAAAAAGTAAACTATACCTATGATTAGCGACAAACCCAGCAAACAGTAATAGCAGCATAACAGCATATGGTATAGCCTCAAATATATACATTATGCTATTATGCTGCTATTAAATGTCTATTATGCTGCTATTAATTTGTCATGCTATTGTGCTGCTGTTATACTGATATTTAAAGTCTATTATACTAATATTATGCTGCTATTAATTTTAAAAGTATATTATGCTGCTATTATGCTGTTATTCTAATAAATAAGAAATCCATCAATCAATACATTAGAAATGGAAATTAAATATGTTAATTATGAAAATGTGCAGTTATAACTTTGCGGTTAAACTTTGATGATATTTGAATGATGTAAAAGTAATCTATTTTACAAAATGCACTTTGTCATTTATCAAAATACAATCTCATAATTATACAGTTGAGATTTATTATAATATAATATTATAAATGAAATAATTGAGTATAATATAAGTATATAATTGAAGGTACCCAGGAAACCAAATGTAGTTGAAAAAACTAGTTTAAACTAGTTTATTATCAACGTTGAAATATATGGGTGAATGTGAGAAATTTAAACTAGGTTATATTAAACATATTTTAAACATATAATAAAACTGGATTTTTTAAATATGTTTATAAACTAAGTTAAATTAAACATAAATATAAAATGGATTTTTTAAATATGTTTATAAACTAAGTTAAATTAAACATAATTATAAACTAGATTTTTTAACTATATATTTAAACTAGGTCAAATTAAACATAAATATAAACTAGATTTTTTAACTATATTACTAAGTTAAATTAAACATAAATATATAATTTATCTATATATCAAAATTAGTCTAAAGTAAATATACTTAAATTATATATATATGTGTGTATATATATATATTATAATATACTACATATTTTGTTAAATAAGTGATATTACCATTATCCTATTAAAAGAAAAATAGTTTTTAAATATATATTTATTATTTAAGTAATAATATCATCGTCATTTTCAAAAGCTGTCACAGATTCGTTTTGTTTTCCTGCCAAACATTTAATATAATTATTATAGTAAATAATATATATATATATATATATATATATATATATTAGTGTTATCATTGAACACTAATGTGTGCATATATGGTAACTATAGGTATTAAATATTGATTTTAATTTCAAATTTTAAACCAATAAAAATTAAGGGTGTATTAAAATATGAGGCGCGTATTAAAATTTGATTAATATTTTTATTTAACAAAAAAATTGTATTACATATTTTAATATCTTATTTATAAATTTGTAAAATTTCTGTAATTATTTGTGAGTATTTATTTTAATAAGTAATTTTATAAGCGTAATCGATATAATAATTATTTGAAATTGACAGGATTTTTGTAAATAATTGTCACATTTAATTATATATTTCGATATCGTATACAAATATTTTACTAAACAAATTTATATTTTTACATTAAGCATAGATTATTGATAAAGTATAATTGTTAAAAAAATCACATATGTATATAACAAGATATCATTGGTTGAAAAGAGAAGCTTCCAAACAGAAAATTTATAAATGTTCTTTCTATAATTAGCTGTCTACGCAAGACGTTATATTCTTGTATTAATTTTATACTATTCATTATTTATTTTGTATAATACTTTATAACTATTATTAAACTATTACTATAAAAATAAATTAATATTTTTCTATTTTATAACTTCTATACTTATATTTATTTGTATATCTCATTATAATATTTATATAAGTACTACTCTATAATAGTACCAGGGATGGGGTAAAATATATATTTGTATTTAAATACGCTGCTTTTGTATATTTGTATTTGTATTTGTATTTGAATAATTAATCAGTGATGTATTTGTATTTGGTGTATTTGATCAAATACATTTTTAAATACAATTTAAAAATTACTTTATGAGTTAACAAATTAACAATAATTTATATTAGAAAATAGAATATATATTTATAATAGAAATGTAAATGTATATGCATTAATGTTAGTCAGTATACATGTACGTGCGCTTTACCAATTACCAATTACATAAATTGTCACATAAACTAGAATAAATTGGTATTAGAACATTTAGTAAAAATCGCAGAAAAAACATAGACTTTTACATTTTGGGAATTAATAAGAATTCCATTGCGAAATTTCTTGAATAGATTTCTCATGTGAACAGCGCTATAAATTATAACTTATAATATCCCAAACAATAAGTCTATTATTTACAGTTTTTTATTTTATTGATTTTCTTTAGGAATTAAATATATTTAAAATATATTTCAATTAATTATTATGCAATCTGGTATATGGATAAGGATTATTATTTTAAATCAAATATGCCCATATGATTTAAAATATGAATAAATCAAATGATTTAATATTTAATGTATTCATATTTTTATTTTGTAATTGTATTTGTATTTGTAATACAAATTTAATAAATATTTGTAGTTGTATTTGTATTTGATTCTTTAAGAAAAATGTATTTGTATTTGTATTTGATAAAGTGTATTTGACCCCAACCCTGATTAGTACTAATTAATATTGTGTCAGTGTTATTTATATACCATTATATTTTACTTGTCATTTATATATATATATATATATATATATATATATATTATAATATTTTGTAATTATTAGTTTAAAAAAACTTGAAATTATCTCCATTAGTTATTTATCATTAGTGTTTTTAGATAGAGCTAAAATAGCATTGTTTAGATGAACGCGTGCCTCCCCCCCTTAATGGGAATATTTTCATTACTGAATATTTTAAATATCAATTTGATAATATAAGATATAATTGAAAATAATAACATTTAATAATAATCATAATAATAATTATATAGAGTTACCTATTATACATTAAGATATTATTACGGCGTATACATGGCAAAACTGATAGACTAACTCTTTAGTAGCTCGGCACAGTTGGCAAATTCTTTAGAAGATTGACATGATAGGTGACCTCTAGCAGCTTGATGCAGCAGGTGAACTCTTTAGATGGCACGAATCTGTTGTGATAATAGATTTTTTGAATATGAAAAAAGTTATTATACAAGTATTTTTTTAAATTTAACTAAGAATACTCTACACGAGATTTTAATATTATTGAATTACATTGAGGATTTTTTAATATAATTATAATTGATATTAACATTTAATAATAATCATAATAATAATAATATAGAGTTACCTCTTACTACGTACAGATATTCTTACGGCGTGATACATGACACGCGGTATGAAAACTGATAGCTTACACAATATCTATTACGGCTTGACTTGATATGCTAACTATTTAGCAGCTCGACACGGCATTCAAACTCTTTAGCGGATAGGAACGATAGGTGACCTCTAGCAGCTCTATACGGCATGCGAAATCTTTAACAGATTGGCATGGATCTGTTGTGATAATAGATTTTTTGAATATGACAACATATTATACAGCGTTATTTTTTAATTTTAATACTAATACTTTACACTAGATTTTAATAGTATTGAATTTCATTGAGGATTATTTATAACTTTGTAATGATAATAATATAAGTTATAATTGAAAATTATAATATTTAAAAATAATCATAATAATAATTATATAGTTATCTCTTAAACATAAAGATATTCTTACGGCGTATACATGGCAAAACTGATAGACTAACTCTTTAGTAGCTCGGCACAGTAGGCAAACTCTTCAGAAGATTGACATGATAGGTGACCTCTAGCAGCTTGATACGGCAGGTGAACTCTTTAGATGGCACGAATCTGTTGTGATAATAGATTTTTTGAATATGAAAAAAGTTATTATACAAGGATTTTTTTAAATTTAACTAAGAATACTCTACACAAGATTTTAATATTATTGAATTACATTGAGGATTTTTTAATAAAATTATAATTGATATTAATATTTAAAAATAATCATAATAATAATTATATAGAGTTACCTCTTAAACATTAAGATATTCTTACGGCGTATACATGGAAAAACTGATAGACTAACTCTTTAGTAGCTCGGCACAGTTGGCAAACTCTTCAGAAGATTGACATGATAGGTGACCTCTAGCAGCTTGATACGGCAGGTGAACTCTTTAGATCGACACAGATATGTTGTGATAATAGATTTTTTGAATATGATAAAAGATTAGTATACAAATTTTTTTTTAAATTTAAATAATAATACGTACATAAGATTTTAATATTAATGAATTTCGTTGTGGATTATTTAATAAAGTTATAATTTATAATGGCAATTCTTTATGGTCGTCATGTAGTGATTTTAATAAATCACTACAAAATTCACGCAAACTTTCTACATTCAATATATTACTTAAATTATAGCTACGTTTTACAGATTTATAATATTTATTATAATTTGATACAGACATTATCAAATTTAACTTTTAAATGTTAATAAAATATTTGTAAAGTATTATATAAGTATAAACAAAATTATGTACAATATATAATGATTTTATAGTTACAATAATATTGTAAAGTTTTATTTAATTAATTAAAAACGTATACATTTAGTAATTTTTCATTTACCTAATAAAAATTAATAATCATTATAATTTACATATATTAAAAAATGAGGATCAAGAGAACTTTACAATCAATGGACAAATTCGATGGACATCGATATTATTCATAGATTTCCACATCTATGAATATATAGATATATAATGTATATAATAATAACATTTGTATTAGCGGACATCTCTAAATATAAAGACATATACATTATAGGATATAAGAGTAACTTTACAATCAGTGATACATCTATAAATATATAGACATATAATGTATATTATAGTAAATTTACGATCTGCTGACATCTTTAAATATATAGACATATATGTATATTATAGTAACTTTACGATCCGCGGACATTTGTAAATATATAGAGATAGTATATATGAGTAACTTTACATTCATCGGAAAAATCTACTGACATTGAAGTCCGTTGATCATAAAGTTCCTTTGATCCAAAAATTATATAATAATATATTAATAATAATAAATATACTTTATACATATCAGAATTTATAAAATATGAGCTATTGTAATTATAACAAAATTATTCTTAGAATATAATAAATTATTATCAAATAGATTTATTGAATACATATGTAATTAATAAGTTATGCTTTAGTGATACACATTATATTATACAAACTATATTCGTATATGGTAAAAGTTCCTCCAACACATTATTTTTTCTAGAATATATTTATAATATTATTATAATATTATAATAATTATATATATTTAATATAATATTATATAATATAAGAAATAATAATTATGGATATATAAATGTAGGAATTTCTATATGGAATTTCTGGATCTATTTCGACATTTTTAGTTATTTAGAATGCTTACCACGTAAGTCTTGCGTGGTTCTATATATAAATTGTATTTAGTAAATACCCGAAGCTATACTATAGTCTTATAACTCTGATAAAATATGTTACTATAACTATTGAAACAAAGTATATATGTATGTATACCATAATATTTTTAAAATAATTTTAAAAATAAATAATTTTAATATTAAAATTATTAAGTTATGCCTTAATTATTAAACATTGAGTTACAAGTTATAAATATATAACAAATATATCAAATATTGTTTAATTCATATATTATTATAATAATTATTATATGAATTATTAAATTTATTTTATCTTTTAAATATCTAAATAAAACCTTTTTTTTTTTTTCATTAGTCTTCATGTGTTTAGATATTTTGCTTGAAGTATTTATATGTTATAATACAGAATCTTATGTTTTACTATTATCAATATAAACATGATAATATGATAAAAGTATTATTTTAGAGTTAAATAAAATTAAAAAATGTAGAAAATTCTGGAATGATACGAGTGGCATATTTTCACACGTGATATATTGTGGGCGGGCTTTATGAGAGTGAACTTCGAGGTCATGAATATTATAATCAAGGAATTGAACTATTCTGCGCGTTAAAAACAATTAATTCGATAAAGACTAGTTGAATTAATGAATCATTGACTTTACAGTGATATATAATGTATATTCATACACGATTATTCAGATATAAATAATACGTATTCGCAACGCGACGCGCATTGCGCGTGCACGTCGTGCACTGCACGTCGAATATGTATATATATAAATTTCATTTTTGATTAAATTTAAATTATTACTATTATAAATTATTCTTTATATATTTCGCCTAAGATGGATAAAAAGCTATGCATGCAGTGTGACAAGCCTTCGAGCACCGGTACATCTATTTCCTGTGGCTATTGCTCAACTGACCTTCATTTTGAATGTCTACGATCGTATGGAGTTACGTCGATAGTATGGAACGGAACTAACCCATCGAAATATGGCTTGTCGTTATTTAATTCTTCTTATATTAAATTTGTATGCAAGAATTGCAAGCATTTATGTAACAATTCTGTCATTATTGATAATAATTCAGCCAGTGTTAACTCAAAGATTATTGTAGAGCTTAATTATCTTAAAAGTCAATTTAACTTACTTAGTGATAAGATATCTGAGCTCACCACTAATCTCCCAAGTGTTGATTTACTATCTAATGCTATATCATCCCTCCCAGATACTATTATTAAATCTACTAATAAATCCTTTTCTGATATTGTTAAATCTAGTCTACCAAAATCATCGTCATCATCCATGCCACATGTATCTTCTCCATCATCCTTGATAAACCAATCATCCAATTCTACCTCATTCATTGTCATTGAACATATAAAACCCGTTAATAGAAATATTTCATACATTAAATCATTATTTAACTATCTAAATATTGATCCTAATTCTATTACTAATTTCTCTTTTCGTTCGCATTTTGCAAATATCACCCTTTCCTCGCCTTGTATATCAGACTCACTTATTAATTCAAATAGTAAGCTTCTCTCGTCTAACTATGAATCACTCTACATTCGCCCATATATTGATGCTTCGCTTCTAAAACTAAAGCGTATCTACTTCCATGCATCAAAATCTTCTCTAACAGATCTTAGATGTGTTTTTAATAACTCATCTAGCACTTATCAACTTCGTCCTATTATTCAATCTAGTGAATCATCTACTAGTCGCATTGACTGGAAATGCAAGCAATTTATACCAGATGAAAAATTGCTTTCCATCTGAAGTAAATCTTTTGATGAATATTGTAAGGGGTTACAGAGTAATATTAGTGAAAATAGTGATAATAGTGATAATAGTGACAATAGTGATAATAGTAATAATGACAATTTATGACTATCGAATCTTAAGGTTAATGATAATAGTAATAACAGAAATATTTATTGTACTTTATTCAATGCTAGATCCATCAGAAATAAAAGTGATTTTATTAACCAATTTATTATTGACTCTAAATGTGATATTGTCGCTATAACTGAAACATGGCTTACAGATAATGACTCAAATATTCCTGCTTTTGTTGTTCCTAATGGCTATAATATGATCTGCCACAATAGAGGCACTTCGCGGGGTGGTGGTATTGCAATAATTTACAATTCTCATTTTAATATTAAAAATAATATCTTACCTAACTTTACATCTTGTGAAGCTATCTCATATCGTCTTCTTAACAAATCTAGTTTTATTGACATTATTCTCATATATCGTCCTCCATCTTCATCTTTTGTTACTTTTTTATCTGAAATTTCAATTATTTTTGATTCAATCTCAATCAGCAATTGTATCATTCTTGGTGATATTAATATTCAATTAAATAAAACATCTTATCAATCTAATTCGTTTAATGACCTTTTATTTAGTAATTCTATGCATCAGCATATTACTTTTCCCACTCACACTAGTGGTAATACTATCGATGTAATTATCTCCCCTTCTGATTCTTCTTTAATCTCTAGTACTAATCAAAGTCTACTTATATCTGACCATTTTGCCATTAATTTCACTTTATCTTTCCCGGTTCCCTTGGATCAATCTTTTATCAGAAATTATAGAAATATATCTAGCATTAATATTAAAGAATTCATGAAATCTACTTTTATTCGGCTAAATTATCTCACATCACACTCACTATATATCGAACCTTCATTCGATGACCTCAATACTTCACTCAAGTTATCCCTTGACTTCCATGCCCCTGTTAAAATTTCTAAAACAAAAAAGATATTTCATCAGTCATGGTTTGGCTCTGAATTATCAACTCTTAAAAGGAAATTACGATCATATCAATTGAAGTTTTCTCGATCGAAATCACTGAATGATTTACAGTCCTTTAAAATGTATCGTAACATTTATCGTAGGAAATTATCTAATGTAAAATCTTTATTTTTTATTAATAAATTTCGTGATTTTGGAATCAACTCTAAACAGTCTTTTAAACTAGCTTTTTCTCTAATTGGCAAGAATAAAATTAAAAAACTTCCAGATTTACCCGAAAATGTACTTTGCTCATCATTTTCTAGTTTTTTCATACAAAAAACAAAAAATATCATAAATAATCTACCTCCTATGAGTAATAATTGCCAACCATCTTTATGTAAACATTTTTCATCATTTCACTGGTCCTGCTTTTCGCTTCCTAATCCTCTTGAAATCCAAACATTAATTATGTCCATTAAATCTCCATCCCCTCTAGATCCTATTCCTCTTACATTACTACGTTCTTCTATTTCATACTTGATAATTCCTATTACTAATATATTTCGCTCATCGCTTATCTCCTCAGTTGTTCCTCCAAGTATGAAACAAGCATATATTACTCCAATTATTAAGAAGTCTACTCTTGATTCCTCTATTCTATCTAATTATCGTCCAATTTCTCAACTATCATCCCTTTCTAAAACTCTTGAGCGCATTGTAAGTAAACAATTAGTTCATTATATAACTTCTAATTCGATAGCTGATCCTTTACAAAGTGCTTATCTTCCTAATCGTGGAACGGAAACAGCGCTTAATTTGATTTTTAATGATATAATACTGTCGCTAGACAAAAAAATGCCATGCTACTTAATATTACTTGATCTATCTAGTGCTTTTGACACTCTGGATCATACAATTTTATCATGTCGGCTTAAAGAGATAGGTATTCATGGACAGGTGCACAATTGGTTAATGTCTTTTGTAACATCTCGTTTTTCATCAATTAAGATTAATGACAATTTTTCAAAATCATTTATGCACACTCATGGTGTTCCTCAAGGATCTGTTCTGGGCCCAATACTTTTCTTGATTTATATATTACCTGTTTCTTCTATTTTTAAAAAATATCCTTACATTCACTATCATCTATATGCTGATGATTTACAGCTTTATACTTCCTTTCCTCAATCTACTGATCACGCTATAATCCAATACAACATTAAAAACTGTATTACTGATATACAAAATTGGTTCACTAGTAATTCATTATCCTTAAATGTCTCAAAATCTGATACTATTTTATTCTCTAAAATACCTTCAATTGTTAAAATAACTGATAGTTTTCTTGCCACGCTGCCTTTATCTAATAAAATCACAACACTCGGTATAACAATTGACTCTATTATGAAATATGACAGTCACATTCTTAATGTTATTCGTACTGCTAATTTTTATTTATATAATATACATAAGGCTCGTGCTAAGCTCTCCTTTGATATCACTAAATCACTTATATATTCATTGGTTTTTAGTAGATTCGACTACTGCAATTCACTTTTTGTTTTTGTCCCTGATAATATTATGATAAAATTCGAAAAAATTCAAAGGAGAGCTGTTCGTGTTTTATATAAAATTAAAAATAATATAAATACTAATACGGGTAGTAACTATATATCTATATCACATATTATGTTAACCCTTGGTTGGCTCAGATATCGTGATCTTTGTAAACTAAAATTGTTATGTTTAGCTCATAAAGCTATCTACACGGGTGAACCTAAGTATCTGGCTGAATTATTATCAATTGCTACCAGTAGCAGACCAAGACGGGATTGCCATGCAATGAAACTTGTTTTGCCTCATACAAATTCATGTTTTGGTAACTCTGCTTTTTCTGTTGCGGTACCAACTCTATGGAATTTACTTCCGAATATTATTCGTACGACAACTTCTCGATCTCAATTCAAAAGTAGACTCTTTAAACATTATTTAGTGAAATGAATATATATTTTGCGATTACTGTTATCTTCGTTTATATGTTATATTATTATATTATTATTATTATTATTATTGTTATGACGTCGAAAAATGATTTTCATTTATGAAGTCTCTAAACAAATAAATAAATAAATAAATAAATATACGATTATAATTCGAATATGTTACATAAACATGAGATCGATATAGTTTTAGAATGCCTGTTTAATTTCAAGTAGAACCAATATATTATATATGTATACTAATATAATCCATCGCGAAGTTTTCCGTTATAGTAACTGTACAATTAAATGTTTGTTAATAAATTTGATTTTTTATTAAATTTCATTTATTAATTAGAAAATATGTTATTCTAATTCGAATATGTTACGTACAAATTAGATCGATATAGTTATAGAATGCCCGTTTAATTTCAAGTTGAACCAATATATTATATATGTATAATAATATAATCCATCGATATGTTATCCGTTATAGTAACTGTACAATTAAATATTTGTTAATACATTTTATTTTTGATTACATTTAAATTATTACTATTAGAAATGATAAGTTTAACTTAAAGTTACTATAACATTTAACGGATAAAATATCGATGGATTATATTATTATACATATACCTATATAATATATTTGTTCTACTTGAAATACAGCATAATAGCATAATGTAACCATGTAAGCTTACATCATCATGATGATCATGTAAAATTGAAATACTGTTGACATACCTACATGTAATACATGTAAGTATACTTAATTACTTCAGAACAAATATATACACATTATTATTAAGTTAAATGACAATTGCATAATAAGGTAACACCATAATAGGTAAAAATTTATATTATGAATTATATTAGATTAAAAAATGAATAATATTATATAATTATTTACCAATTTATATCTACATCCACTTTTCTCTATAATTATATCCCACATATTTAAATTATACGTAAATTTATATAAATAAAAAATAGTGATTTGGCCAGGAGATCTAGCGTGATGTATTATAATATATTTTGTCAAAAAGTCTAGGTTCGAATCCCCACCGCTGCATAACATTTTTATATTTTTAATATTTATATATTTATATATTTATTAATTTATAAATTATATAATTAATTAATTATATAATTTATAAATTAATAACACTGGTCTGCATTTGAATTTTTTTTGTGTGTTATAAAGGGTTTCTTAACTTATTACAAGCTACTTTTTGACACTGAATTCAAATCTGAAAATCGTTTTGCTCAATCAGCTCTAGTTCTTTTTTTATTCAACTTTTAATTTTGTCAACAAATATGAGAAATATTTCGAATAAATTATCAAGAAAAATATATTTAAGTGATATATATAATTTATTAGGAATATAAAATAACAATAATATGTATTAATATTATAGAATATTATTTAAATACTATATAAATGACTGTTTGATAGCTTTTCTCTTGTGTTTTGCATTAATATCGTCTCTTTTTAAACAACAACTGTAGTCCGAAAGCATATTTATATCCCATTTTCCTTGATATTTATCTTTCATTATAGTAATATCCTGGAGAAAGCACTTTCCTTAAATACATTTTTGTTCTTCGCTAAAATCACCACAACTGCTTGGAATATAATCAAGATGGGATCTTAAAAAATGTATAATGGAGGAATAAAGGAATATTATTCTATTGGGATTAACAAGATAATTCTAGATTATATTGTGTGAACCAGGATGTAAATTATTACATTCTGGCTATATGCGTCTTGAATAATGTTCTCGGTCAGCTCTAGTATCCCATTTGCAGAGAAAGCATGGTTATTTAGTATACCCAGAATGCATACCCAAAAGTATGGTGACGATCTACAAATGTATATATTACAATAATAAAACATTTTAAATAATTATAATTATTATAATATATTATAATATAGTAACTTCAAGTCTCCGAAAATCATCCTATTGTGAAAAGTATAATTTAATGAATCAAGAAGTACAATCATATTATTGTAATTTTCTGATATACTAATTGAATAACCGACAGGAATTAAAGAGACTCTATTACCATTGTATAATAAAACTGTCTTTAGACTTTTTAAACATAAGACTTTTATTTGATGAATCGATAAATAATCTCGTCTGAATCTGCATACGTAATACCCATACCTTCTACCAATCCAATAATATTGTTACAATATACAAGTTCTCCATTGGTAGTAAATACTTCCTAAACTCAATGTCATGACTTCGATACCAATAGTATGTTGTTTCTTTTGATAACATTTGACGTTCTACTAATCTAGACCCAAATAATTGAGCAGATTCTTGACTCTTGTTAACTCATTTAGATCATGTTGATTGGTCAAGATTTCTTTTATTTTCAAGGGGAATGTATTCCTTTGATAAATATCATTAATTTCATTTTCATCATCTAATTCTGATGATGAATCAAGATTGTCTGGTGGTATTGGTATCGGACTATCATCATTATGAGGTACATACCGTATAGCTGAATGTATATCAGGATATATAACATATGCTTTATTTTTCATATGTATTTCTACATATATAATTATATAAATAGTATAAAGGTATACATATGTATTCTATATATGAACCATTAATATTTAATATATTTAATATATGTTAAACAAGCAAAAATAACAATCCGATACATTATTCTGACCTTATCTCCATATCATTGATATTCCGAAATTTAAATATTTTAATTTCTTATTGTTCCAACGATGTACGTTAACAGTACAGGTTTTACAACAAATATGCTGTGCAAATAATGTGTCTTGGTCTCCTAAAAGCATTCCGAAATAATCCTTGTAGGTTTTTTATAAATGGCATTATATTTGACTTCTGATTCAACAATGTTAACTTACCACAAATGTAACAAAACTTATCCGGATTTTTAATACAAGTTCTTCTATTCATGGTTAATGTAGTTTAAAATACGTTATACTTATTTAAAGTTGTATTATGTAATGATATTATTGACTTATTTAAAATAATGATTTTTATATGTTAATTTCAAGAGTCAGAAAATTATTGTAAATTAATATACAATATATTTCTGAATATTTAGTAATTAAATATTAATTAACTTATTAAGGGAATACCCCTAATCAACTCCCGTACCATTGGTACACTATTTATATATTACTAACACATTTATATAATAAAATAACTAAATATATAGGTATGAACGGATTAAAATACTGTATAATTTATATGAAATCCTATATTTTCCTTAGGAAATTTCTGATATTTCCAAAAAAAATAAAAAGTTGAATAAAAAAAGAACTAGAGCTGATTGAGTAAAATGGTTTTCAGATTTGAATTCAGTATCAAAAAGTAGCTTATAATCAGTTAAGAAACCCTTGATAACAAAAATGATGCAGACCAGTGTAATTATTAAAATAATATTAATATTATTAATTCATATATATATATATATATATATATATTATTTTAATATATTTAAATAATTTATTTTTCTAAATAAATTAATAATATTAATATTAATTTGTAATGATATTATGATGCTATTATGTTTTTATTATTATAATAGCAAAATAATAACAGCATAATATACATTTAATGGCAACATAATAGCATCATAATAGCATTACAAATTAATAACAGCATAATAGACTTTTAATGGCAACATAATACAGCATAATAGCACAATGTAAACAATTGAGGTTATTATATATGCTATTATGTTGCTATTATGTTGCTATTATGAAGTTATTACTATTTGCTGGGTTATTATAAATATTATAATAATATAATATAGGAATATAATACTATAACAATACTTTAATATACTATAATAAGTAAATATTATTTAGGACCATTAAATAATAATATAATTTATATTAATATGTTTCATAGGTATGCTATTAATTCTAATAGTACAATTACATATGATACATATAGGTGATATACCCATGATACATATATATAGATTCTATTATTCAATTATATGATATATATTTATAGTTGCAGATAAATAGTATTTAACTACATTTGTCAACGTATTTATAAATAAATTGATTACAGTTTTTTTAACTATATTTTATGTTTAAATGCAACCAACATTTTATAAATATATTTATAAATAATTATATTTTTCATGTGAAGTTGCACAATAAACATATTTATTAACTTTTGCAACGTAATTCAACCAAATGCAACGTAAAAAACCATATTTGGTTTCCTGGGTAGTCATTGATATTTATATGTACGTTAGAAAAACTGACACATGAATTACATTAATTATTTAATGGAAATATTCTTATTTCTGAGTATTTATATCAAAATGAAGTGATTTTATAAGCGTAATCGATATCATAATTATCTGAAATTGACAGGATTTTTGTAAATACTTGTCACATTTAATTGTATATTTCGATATCGTATAACAATATTTATTAAACAAATTTATAAAAATACATTAAGCATAGATTATAGATACATTCCATATAATTAATAAACACATCACGTATGTATATAACAAGATATCATTGTTTGAAAAGAGACGCTTCCAAACAGAAAATTTAGAAATGTTTTTTCTATAATTAGCTCTGTCTAGTCAAGACGTTATATTCTTGTATTTATTTATATTATTCATCATTTATTTTTTATAATACTTTATAACTATTATTAAACTATTACTATACAAATAAATTTATATTTTTCTATTTTATAACTTCTATACATATATTTATTTATATATCTCATTATAATATATATTTGAGTACAACTCTATATTAGTACTAAGTACTATTGTTTCAGAGTTTTTAATATACCATTATATTTTACTTGTCATTTATATATATAAATGTAATACATATATATATATATATATATTATAATATTTTGTGATTATTTATTTAAAAAAACGTTGAATGTCATTTTCTCAAGTTTTACTTTTTCACTTATTAACCACATGTAAATGCCTACTACTTTTTTGATTTTAATTATTTTTATCTGAAATATTTACGGTCAATGTATAACATCTATATAAATCCTGTTGAATTTATCATTATATTTTATATTAATTAAATAATGATAAACTTGCATTTAAATGAAAAAAATCAAAAATAAATATTTAACTAATTGAGACTATTTTTGTACACCATTTAAATTATTTACATTTATATAAAGATAGATCCTATATGATGGAGGAAAGGATCTGTTGAATACAAAATAATATATGTAATTATCTTCATTAGTTATGTATCCTTAGCGTTTTTAGATAGAGATAAAATAGCATTGTTTAGATGAACGCGCGACTCCACTATTAAAGGGATTCACGATCTTTAAAATTAAAGTATTCAAAAAAAATGTTATTTAAAAAATAGATTACTATATGTATAATGTATGATATGTCAAAATAGCATATGTTAAAAACATATATAAAGCATAAAAACATAATTTTATAACACTGCATATTTCTAATAAAATAATGATTACAAAAATGGCTCAAAAATTACTGTTTACATATATTATAACACTGTTTTTCAATAATTAATCTAGATGCAATGTATATCAAAATAATGAAAAATTATATAAGTTATATAAATATAATATAAAAATTGTAAGAATTAGCTAAAATAACTTTTACCAAGATAATAAGAGTCAAAAAGCAGATAAATAATATAGTCAATCTTTATCATAAATTATCTCAGAAAATTGCTATTTCTCGCTATAATAATTAACTAAACTTAGTCAAATTTTTACATTATGTTTAGTATTATAGGTATATTGTATCTATAGAAAATATTTGTGATTAGATATAGAGTTGATAAATAATTAATAATTACATTTTTTAAATAAATATTTCATTTGGTAAATTTTTAATTTTTTTTAAATGATGATATTTTCAAAACTATATTCTAATCATTTAAACATTCTATAGAATAATTAACAGAATATATCTTAATATTATACACTTTAATTTATAAAAAAAATCTTAATTATTTCTTATATTTTGAACTTTCACAAAAAAAATTCATCTCTAATTACATTGAAATCTAAAGACCATGAACCCCTTTAAGGTGGTATTTTTAAAAGATTAGTAAATATCATGTATCAAATTGAACACAATTTGAGCGTATAGTCTTTTATTAAAATATGAACTACTAGGTGTTTAGGTTATAAAGGAACATCACATATTGAATTCTATAGAAATAGATTATAATATATACATATATTATAATCTATTGAAATAAGACCTCACACTCAATGGCATATATTATTACTTCTCCTCGCATATTTTAGTTATTAAGGGCATATCGCCATGTTTAAATATTCATTTTTTTATATATTATGTTTTTTATAACATATTCACATTTATTGATATGCTATATGTATTGTAGCAAAATTAAAAAAAAATCATTTTATATGGGTATATTTACAAATTATAATATTTATTGTAATATATATTACACTACTACACTCATAAAAATAACTTGGTCAAGTGACTGATATACTATATTATGTTAGTCAATCGACCCATATTTAAGTAAAATTGTTCACTTGACCAATATTTATTTTTGAATGTAAGTCAATTTGATATTATTTAGTTGATGTATATTATATATTAGTCAGTTGACCCATATTTTCTTTTAATATTAGTCATACGATCAATATATATTAAATGTTGGTCATATGATAGATATATAATAATATGTTGATCAATTGACCAATTAATAAATATAAGTTTGACTTACATTGATTTAATGTTGGTCAATTGATCAACACATTATTATATATCTATCATATGACCAACATTTAATATATATTGATCGTATGACTAATATTAAAAGAAAATATGGGTCAACTGACTAATATATAATATAAGTTTGACTTACATTGATTAAATGTTGGTCAATTGATCAACACATTATTATATATCTATCATATGATCAACATTTAATATATATTGATCGTATGACTAATATTAAAAGAAAATATGGGTCAACTGCCTGATATATAATATACATATATTAAATATTAAATATATCTGTGTATACACTTATATTTATTAATATATTTAAAATTTGTTAACAATATTTAATAACTAATAATCATATTATTAATATTATCATATCACTATTATTACCAACCATTCTAATAATATCAACATAATAAAAGCATAATATACTTTTAAAATTAATAGTAGCATAATAATAGCATAATAGAATTTAAATGGCAACATAACAGCAGCATAATATCATGACAAATTAATAGCATAATAGACATTCAATGGCAACATAATAGAAGCATAATAGCACAATGTAAACATTTGAAGCTATTATGTTATTATTATGAGTCTATTACTGTTAGCTGGGAAGATCCAATCGATATATGGAATAAGGGTTGTATAATACCTATACCATATAAGGGATATCTGAGCTATACAAACAACTATGTGACATTACTTTAACAGCTAGTATCCTTTTCATCGATTTCTCCAAAGTTTTCGATTCCATACATCGAGGAAATATGGTAGAGATACCTAATGCGTATACGCACCATGTATGGTATAGCAGATGAGATTATAATACCATAAACAAAACTAAATCTATTGTGAGAACTGATGATGGAGATACTGAATTTATAAAAAAATCTGGTGGAATTTTTCAATGTGATACACTAGCCCCTTTTCTGTTCATAAATTGTCTTGACTATGTTTTGAATACATTTTAGAAAGTTGCCGAAATATTGATATTTGTTTACCCTCATTGAGAGAAGGAGCAAAGGATAACCAGAAATACAAATTATAAATGTTGACTATGCGGATGAACTAGTTATAGTAACTTATAAAACCAACGAATTAATAATACTTCCCAGCAAACAGTAATAGCCTCATAATAGCAACATAATAGTATATATAATAGCCTCAAATGTACACATTGTGCTATTATGCTTCTATTAATTTGTCATGCTATTATGCTACTTTTATACTAGAATAGCAACATAATAACAGCACAATATACTTTATAATTAATTGCAGCATAATAGCATAACAAATTAATAGCAGCATAATAGACATTTAATGGCAACATAGGCAACCTAATAGCAGCATAAGGGCACAATGTAAACATGTGAGGCTATTAGATATGATATTATGTTACTATTATGAGGCTATTACTGTTTGCTGGATTGTACATAAAATGTAACATAATGTAAAAGAAATTGGGCTATAAATACTGGAAAGATGGAATTCATCAGTAGGATATATAAATCAAGGAAAAAATTAAGTTATTAAAAACCTAAACGGTAATAATATTAAAGAAGTTTCTGATTTTAAGTATCTTGGAAGCTACATTCAGTCAACAGAACAATATATCAATATCAGATTAGTTAACATCTGAGAAGTCTTAAATGAGATAAAATCATATTTAGATCAAGACTACATGATAAAATGAAAAGAAACTTTTTAAGATTAAGTGTGAGTCAATTATGTTAGCTGGAATCTAACAAAAGAGATTGAAAAATACTTAAAATAATACAAGAAATTACACTCAAATGCTACGTGCTATTTTTCTGGGCACTGTTGGAAAAAAGGACGATCTCTCAGGAACAACTTATGTATGGTACACTATGTGATGTATACGATATAAAAAAAGTCGATGAAATATAGAGATGGTTAGAGGAAGATAGTCTAAAACTGCCGGACAAGCTCTACATGTAGGGTAAGGTATATCACTAATAATCTCAAGTATTATATATACTCTTTTAAAGTGTATTTTAATAATATATGCAATTATTTATATTATATTAATTTGATTACAAATTAATGTTCATAGATTTTAAATGATCATATTATTTATATATATATATATATATATATATATATATATATATTAATTTACTATTTCATATATATTTACGATATTTTACTTGTAATCTATGATACAACATAATACATTATCATTCATAATTATAAATCATTACATACATAATCAATTATGTATTCATTATAAATTATAATTTATAATGAATGTTTCTAATTTTTATTAAAAGAAAAGCGTTCTAAAATGGTATAATTTTAAAAGCTATTGTATATTGTGATTGTTAAATCAAAGATTATTGTTTACCTTTACAAAAATTATCGGAACAAAATGACAGGTAAATATTCTAAACTTTTAAATAACCGTATATTTATTAAATATAATATTTGTACATGTATCATTCTATATAGTTTATATTTATATATTAAATAACATGAATACAATAGTTAATGTTACATAATTAATGATACAATAATACTCTATTTATATATTATTCGTCAAATGTGCGATATTCATGGGCGATAATTATTTAAAATACGTATATATTAATTTAAATATGATTATTAAATGTTTATATAAAATGTATTAGAATATAAATAGAGTATTGTATTCGTAACTTTCCATATTAACATCGGTCAATCTGATATATGGTACATGACTATTGTACAAGGAAATTTAAAATTTCCAATTTGTATACATTTTCTAAAGTAAGCGTTATTTAAAAATACCAAAGCTTTTTTAAAAAGTTTTTAAATTATAAACTATGATGCATAATAATTTAATTATTATGATAATACAATTATATTTTAGTTTTTACAAATGTGAATAAAAATTCGATTACATTTAATGTGTTAAACCAAGTATTAAACTTAGTATTATACTTAGTATATAAATGTTATTTCTATATTATATAATTTACATATATATTCACTTAATATTAACATAATATTAAATTAATAATTAATAAGAATAACATAATATATGTATATTATGTTATTAATTACTATGTATGATAAAACTTGAAAATATCGTAATTTGTATGACCTAAATATATAGGTGTATATTTAACTGCCCGATATGCGTATTGCTTGTGATATCTATTTCAATTAAAATTAGTAACTGATCTATATTTAGATGGGAGTGACATATCATATATAATATTGTAAATTACTAGAGATAAGATATATATCGATCATATTTACTGCTGGCAATATAGTTTGATAACATTATATAGAATTATCAATTATATTTGTAAGATAGATGATTAAATATAATGTATAATCACTGAATAATGATATGGGATTATAATAATGAAATATTATTTATAGAATATAATAAAACTTAAAATTAATTAATGTGTTACAAATATTAAAATCCTTTGATGTGTTTATAAATTAATTATAATTCTATTTACATAATTATCATTTTTGTAATATATTTATATATTTCATATATATATATATATATATATATATATATATATATATAGTGTATATTATAAACTCATGTGTATCATGTGTATTATAAATTTTATATAATTATTATAATATAACTTTATATTGTAATAATTTATTATTTAATATAAGAATTTTTACTATAATATTGTATATATTCAAACATTACTTATATAACAGAATAAGAGTTGTACAGTTTTGTACAAAGTATTCTTCTCAAAGTAATTATCCATATGACATTATTTAAAGTAGATTACATCTTTAGTTATATGTGAACTATACAATAAATTAGTGCATAAGAAATGCCATAAGACATATGGTTAAATAGTTTTTTAATCACAATTTATGGTAAGTAAGCTATATAATTTAAAGTAAACTTTGATATTGTAATGAAGGCGAACTTGATGAAATAGTATATGAATATATAGAGGATAGTGATAATGATACAGGATTAACTGGATACAAGTTTCAAAAATGACAAAAAGTAATAGCGTATAACCAAGAATATATAATATAAGAATTATAAAATTCAATTTAATCGTAGAAAATGTTTCCAAGAACACAACAATTTTTCGAAGCATTTCACGAAGCAATATTTTGTGATTTATCCTTCAGAAAACCTCTGATATAAAGTAGTCATATTTAATTATAGTAAACACAAACGCCCATGGACAACTATAAATATGCTGAATATTAAAGTGCAGTTATTATTTAAAATATGTATATAATATTGCCATGTATGCAATACATCTTCTTATATGGATGATAGTGATGTGGAGAATATATTTATATATATATATATATATATATATATATATATATATATATTTATATATATAACATTTCATATGTAAATAGAAACACTATTATTATAATATTTAATAATGTCTATTATTATGTACATTTAAAAAAAATCTAAGTAAGAAATATTCATGATATGTTATTGGAAGTGTTGAAAATGGGTATAAAGTATCTCACAGTCAATGAGATGATTGTGGTAAAATCATAGACATTAGAGGTATATATACCCCATACCCACTCTATAGCTATGGGTAAAGTACTACTTACAATATCACACTTAAGTGTGTTTAAACTATCCAATTATTTGTATAAATAAATATATTTTTATAAACTATATTTTATATTTAGGTGATATGTATCATTACAATAAATCATAGATAAACCAGGCTCTTAATTAATAAGATATTATATAATACTTATTACACTACATATACATTAGGAGAAGGGTTAGTCAGATAAATTGAAGAACCTGTTATTTATGGTATTTTTGTACTAATTTATATTTATTATATTATGCCGATATGAAATATGAAAAAATTTCTAAATCTATAAAACTGCTATTAGTTGATTAATATGAATAATTAATTAACAATCTCAATTTTATAGATATATTATAAGATTTGATAAACTATAATTTAATTGAATTTATTATTAAAACATATAATATTAATATTTTATACCAAATTACAATTTTAAAGCATCCAGTATATTAATTATTATCAGAACGAAATTATTTCTATATATATATATATATATATAATTAATATATTTTATCTATAGGTTAATATTTAGTTTGAATCCAGAATTATCTATAATATACATTATTCTTCAAAGTATAGCATCAAGTTTTCTTAAAGCGCTTACATCAGATTCTTTCTCCAAGAGTTTCTTTGTTATCGCTTGAATTTCAAGTACACCTACCATATAAATATATAATATCATATATTTAAAGTAGATTTAATAATAGATATATTAATCATATTATTATTATTATTATTATATTATATAATATATGTTTATGAATATATATATCATATTTATATGACATTTTTAAGTGTATGAAAATTTTTATATTGAAATTAGTTTAACCGAATAACTTATTGTACCTATATTTTTATTACTAGAATAGAATTTATTGAATTACTATATATATATATATATCATATAATGTTCATATATATTGTATATGATCATTTAGATATAATAATCAAGTTTATATAGACAACATATTAAGTATGCATTGAATACTATTCAATATGTTATTAAACACTCAGATATATTAAAATTATAAGTCCTATACTATAATTTATAATTAAAATATAAAATTATAATAAGTTATATTAATATTATACTAGATGATAGATTATAAAGTAGATCGATGCTTAGTATAATAATAATAATAATATTATTAATAAAAATATTTTGAATATAATTTTATTAATATTATTAAAATCATTATACTAAGCATCGATCTAATTTATTATAAGTATAATGTTATGTAATTAATAAATATAATAAATATAAACATTATATGAGTCTTTAACTAACCAGTTATGTTCTATAACGGACGATTCATTTTCAATACCGCTGGTATATTTAAATTTCCACCAGTGTTATATTATCGGTAAATAACTGATCGTTTATTATTTTAATAATAGATTTGAATTGTTAACTTATAATACTAATGTTTAGTAATATATCTACATAATAATCTATTTCACAAGTTAATACTATATCCATTAATGATATATTATAAGTATTTTAAATTTAATTATTATTTATTTTTAAAATAATGTATCTGTCAATAATCATAAACTGTCCCACTATGACGTCACGATAATATTTGTTTATTTATTTCGATTTTGAAAAATATGCCAAAATAGCACTTTTAAACTCATATTATGAATAAACTATACATTTTTGTAATTTTTTAACTCGACACGTATTATTAATTAATTAATATTAAATATATTATGATAAATCTATTTTCATGCATATTATGCTTTAAATAAAAAATATTGTCAAAATAAGTAATACATTTAATTCACTGTATGCACATTTTTCTCATGCAATACACACTCTTTTTAATTTAATTTATAAATTGTTAATATCCAAGCCCCGCAACTCGGGCTATTTTGTGTAATGTCGACCACGTGGTAACAAATGTAAACAGCAGCCATTGAGGATTGTAGATTTGAATTTATTTGAATTTTTATAATTATTATATTCGTATTTATTATTTAACCTACTCTATACATTTTATAACTAAATAATGCCTAACCACGGAGTAATATGCGCTGTCCCAGAAAACAGTAAGAGCAGCATAGTAGCAGCATAACAGCATATGCTAGAGCCTCAAATGTTTACATTGTGCTATTATGCTGCTATTAAATGTCTATTATGCTGCTATTATGCTGCTATTAATTTGTAAGGATATTATGCTGCTGTTATGCTGCTATTATGCTGCTATTATGCTAATATTATTATAATAGCAGCATAATAGCAGCATAATATACATTTAAAATTAATAGCAGCATAATATTAGCATAATAGCAGCATAACAGCAGCATAATATCCTTACAAATTAATAGCAGCATAATAGCAGCATAATATTATGCTATATAGACATTTAATAGCAGCATAATAGCATAATGTAAACATTTGAGGCTCTAGCATATGCTGTTATGCTGCTCTTATGCTGTTCTTACTGTTTGCTGGGGTATTTGGTGGATATTGAATCTGGCCGCCTAATAATTTTCATATTTTATGGGGCGTGTCTAACTTCTCAAAGATAATTAAATATTCAAATATTATAATATTAAAACATGTAAATAAATTACTATAAGTACATAAGGTACTATTACGTTTCACCATAAGGTACTATTACGTTCTACCATAATGTATTATTACGTTCTACCATAAGGTACTATTACGTTCAACCATAATGTATTATTACGTTCTACCATAAGGTACTATTACGTTCTACCATAAGGTACTATTACCATAATATACCATTCGTAAGATGGTATACACGATTTGAAATCACTATTGATAACCGATATGAATATTGTTATCGTATTCATAATATATTTTATATTTTCTTATAATGTAAAACCACAAATTATTAGTTTTTAGGAAAATATAAAATATATACAAGTTTAATGTATACATATTATTATAAAATTCATGCGCAATTTTAAATTAAAATTATATTTTTTTCACTATTATGCATTACATATTATGTTAATTATAAATATTTTAGAAATGGATGATTCATCAACTTTACAAGAATCTATTTGGAAATGTGCTAATTGTAACTTCACAGATCGACATTATTATTTATTATTAAAACACTTAGAGTCTACACATACTATATTCACTTGTATATGCCCAATAGAATTATGTTCTCATAATTGTGTTAATATTAGATCATTAAAAATGCACATCAAAAGTAAACATAAATTATTTGCGAAAAATAACTTAATTAGCTGGAAAAGACCATCAAATATGGATAGTTTCTCAATTCCATTAACCATAGATAATGATATAATTGAAAATAATAATATTGCAGATAATGAAATAGTTTTAAATACATCTGAAATGACTATTAATAATTGTAACCATTCTATAAATAATAGTGAAATTAATAATAATCAACATTTTTCAACAAAACTTGCTGTTTATCTATCAAAATTAAGAGATTCTAATATGGCAACATCATCAGTAGTTTTTAATTTTGCTGACAAATTTTCTGAACTATTACATTTAAAAAATAGTGAGCTTGCAAATATATTCGAAAATGAATTTCAAGGCGATACTTTAGCAAAAATAAAACAAATTATAGATAATCATACTGTTATATCTGATACGCAAATAAATAACGTTAATAGTACCTATAGATTAAATAAATATATAGAGTCATTAGATACATATGTCGCTCCAATAGAAATATGTCTGAGTAATCAAAAAAATAATACCTATTAATATGTCCCTATATTAGACACTTTGAAAGTTTTTATGCACGAAGATGTGTTGCAACAAATTTATTCAAGAAAAGTTAATAATGATAAAATAATAGATCTTAGCGATTCGTTATTATTTAAAAAAAATAAATTATTTAAAAATGATTCATGAAACGTTAAGTCTAGTTTTAACTAGACTTATATCCGAAAAATTATTTACTTTAGATATACTAAATACTTATATAGAAAATTTTAAATATAGTTCATTAGATATAAATAAACCAATATATCTTTCCTTTATTAAACAGAAAATTCGAATAAAACAAACTCAATCACAAACATGGTGCTTACTTCGTATTTTACCATTAATGATAGGACATTTAGTTCCACATGATAATAAAGCATGGCATCACATATTACAATGTTTAAAAATAGTTGACAATTTATGCGCACATTCATTTACACGTGAAGATGTACTTTATTTAAAATTTGAAATTGAAAGTTTTAATTTAAATTTTCAAACTCTTTTTCCTGAAATAAGTATAAAACCGAAACGACATTACTCAATTCACTTTCCATCACATATAGAAAAATATGGTCCTATGATTTCTACTTGGACAATACGATATGAAGCAATGCACGAATATTATAAAGATATAATTCGTAAAAGTAAACAACATAAAAATATTACTAAGACAATGGCAGAGAAAAGACAAAGGAAGCAAGCAATCTTTATGGCTAATCATTTTATATTAGATAAAAAAACTAATTATTCAAAAGTTAAATACGAATATCCTTTATTTTTTCCTAATAAATTACGAAGTATTGTGACATTAAATAATAATATAAATAGCCTAGAAGTTTATGATAAATGTGTTTATGAAGGAATAACTTACAGTGTTGGTTTTTCAGTTATTATAGGAATAGATATAGATGAATATAAATTTGGTAAAATTTGTTACATTGTTAAAGAAAATGATATACCATTTTTGTATGTTCAGATATTAGAAGTCCTTGAATATTCATATCATTACCATTCATATGTTGTAAATAATACATCAAATTATGAAAAAATATGTATATTAGATATATATGATTATCAACCTTTAGCTATTTATAATATTGGTATTGGAGATTTTATTGTTTTAAAACATTATATATCTTTTTAAATTTAACTATATTTTTATTTTGTAGTTTTGTAAATAATAAATAATTTAAATTTACTTTTTATATTTAGTTTTAGTTATATATTATTTTGGTTTTGGAAATTGTAATGTTTTATAATATATATTATTAAATATATTTATATATGAGCTTTTTATTTTGTAAATAATAAATAATTTAAATTTACTTTTTATATTAGTTTTAGTTATATATTATTTTGGTTTTGGGAATTGTAATGTTTTATAATATATATTATTAAATATATTTATATATGAGCTTTTTATTTTGTAAATAATCAATCATTTAAATTTACTTTTTATATTAGTTTTAGTTATATATTATTTTGGTTTTGGGAATTGTAATGTTTTATAATATATATTATTAAATATATTTATATATGAGCTTTTTATTTTGTAAATAATCAATCATTTAAATTTACTTTTTATATTAGGTTTAGTTATATATTATTTTGGTTTTGGGAATTGTAATGTTTTATAATATATATTATTAAATATATTTATATATGAGCTTTTTATTTTGTAAATAATCAATCATTTAAATTTACTTTTTATATTAGCTTTATTTATATATTATATTGGTTTTGGGAATTGTAATGTTTTATAATATATATTACTAAATATATTTATATATGAGATTTTATTTTGTAAATAATCTATAATTTAAATTTACATTTTATATTACTTCAGTTATATGTTATATTGCTTTTTGAAATTGTAATATTTTATAATATATATTATTAAATAATATATAAATAGATCTGTGAATGTTCAATTAGTACAAAAATGAATTTCCCGCATGTTCTTATATCGGATATAAATAATTCTTTGAATATTAGTGATGATGACATTCAAAATAACAAGTTAGTCTAAGAACTTATATATATATGTAACACTTTATCACATTTTTTATAATACAGTTCATCTCTAAATACTTGTAATAATATGGATAATTATGAAAAGGATTCTACAAACAATACATAGTTAGTTCTAGTAAAAATATAATATTTTAAATTATAAATATATAATTATTATTTAATAATACAGTTCATCTCTAAATACATATAATCTACATACTATGGATACCTATCAAAACGATGATGGATATACTAATTCAAAGTAATATCTATTATACATATGATAATATTTTAAATTATGTATATATATAATGGTTATTTAATAATGTATTATGTTATATACAGTTCATCTCTAAATACATGTAATAATATGATTAACAATTTGGATACTTTTCAAAACAATGAGGGATGTAATACAAGAATAAATTCAAAGTAAGTTATAATATACATATGATAATTTTATATATTATAATATGTTACATTACAGAGTGACATGGAATTACAATTACCCCTGTAATAATATCAGCAAAGCATTACTACAGAAGCTAAACAGTAAAGAAGAAATACTAAAAAATGAGCACAATATATTGATATCAGCTTTGTACTCTGATGTAATTAACATATTTAACCAATAGTTAGTATGATTTTATTTTAGTAAATATAAATATATACTAATTATAATTATAATTATATTGTTATCATACATATAAAGAGTATGGATACATGGCTTTATCTTTACTGAAAATATATCCATATTTTATTTCAAAATGCGGAGATTATGAGTCTGCAAAGGTTATTAAGTTGTAAAGTTATAATAATTATTATACTAATTAATAGTTTTTAAATCATATCATTTTTGTATAGTTTAGTATTATGCCACACTTACATTTATAATATTGATAAATATATATGTTAATATAATTAGTATATAAAATATGTCCTATATAATATCTATTTGTATTAGTTTCTTCCAAGAGGATATTTTCAAACCATACTCGTCTGTATCATTATAAATGATACTAACAATTTGTTAATTTAAAAATTGAATTTATATATGAAACATGTGTTTATAATAATATAATTATTAATATTTTAGGTCGTTTTAATTCGTCAAATAAGGGATAAATTTTCAAATAATAGAAAAAGGCAGGACAGGAGTCACATGAAGAAAGATAATATAGGAGGTGAAAAGAAACAAAAAATAGATAAAAAAAATTATTGGGGATTACTGAACTTTAATCCAAGTGCGCCTTTAGGAGAGGATTCTGTATCGTCAAACCTTCATATAGAGACATTATGCAAACAATATAGAAAGTCAACAAAAGATATGAAAATTGTGCATGAATTATCCAAATTAACATTTTATATCAGGAGGGATATGCTTTTAAAAAGTGAAGCAGTTAGCGATGTTATAAAGAAATTTCCCTTTCTTAAAGAATGTGATATGGTATGTTATCACTAATAATTATAATTTAATTTATTTTAATATTATCTTTTAGATACTACAGGAATATATAAACCTAACGGAGATTAATCCAACTAATACCTTCATGGGGAATATTTCAAAATTTATAAATCTAAAAATGGATTGTTTAATAAACAAAAGCACGTATAAAGTAGGCGAAGAGATATCAAGATTTAAAGAGCAGCATAACAATTCGGAAAGAAATTGTTAGTAAATATTATTTTTTCTATATAGTAACATATTTTTTTAATACATTTATTTAATATAATAATTCAATTATTATTCACAGATTATGAGACTTGTGTACGCCTTCTACATCTTCCATATTTGCTTAAAGACAAATTTCCAATATGTTATGTAAATAATAACTTAGAATTAAATGCCCCCTATATCGTTGTACAAATTGTAATGAGTTTGATATTGTATTTTCTGATATTATATATAGAATGCCATCATTGATAAATGCACATCTTATGTTATTGTGTATATATTATTCATTCAATATTTCTTTTCCTAAAGAAAATAATAATATGCTAACCTTTATTCAAAAAATTCTAATGGATCATCAAGATTCGGTAAAAAAGAATTTAAATGTCGTTAAATTATATACAAAATTATAAATAATATTTTAATAAAATATATAAAACATCATTTATATTTTATTTTATTTGTAAATTTATCATTATTTTATATACTAATCTATAATACAATTTAGTTTAGTACATGTATACACTATTATTTGTAAATTTATCATTATTTTATATACTAATTGCTTCACAATCATAATACAATTTAGTTTAGTACATGTATACACTGTTACAGTCTTGTATACTATTCTTACATGTATTCATTTGTGCTTCTTCCAGCCCAGAATCCGGTTTGTTCTTTTGACATAAATCTTTAGAATCCGGTTGCAATCTTCTCAAAATAACTTTTTAGAATTATTTTACTCGTATGATATGTGAGACTTTTTATTCTATAATACAATTTAGTTTAGTACATGTATACACTGATATTTGTAAATTTATCATTATTTTATATACTAATTTCTTCACAATCATAATATAATTTAGTTTAGTACATGTATACACTGATATTTGTAAATGTATCATTATTTTATATACTAATTGCTTCACAATCATAATACAATTTAGTTTAGTACATGTATACACTGTTACAGTCTTGTATACTATTCTTACATGTATTCATTTGTGCTTCTTCCAGCCCAGAATCCGGTTTGTTCTTTTGACATAAATCTTTAGAATCCGGTTGCAATCTTCTAAAAATAACTTTTAGAATTATTTTACTCGTATGATATGTGAGACATTTTATTCTATAATACAATTTAGTTTAGTACATGTATACACTGATATTTTTAAATTTATCATTATTTTATATACTAATTGCTTCACAATCATAATACAATTTAGTTTAGTACATGTATACACTGTTATTTGTAAATTTATCATTATTTTATATACTAATTTCTTCACAATCATAATACAATTTAGTTTAGTACATGTATACACTGTTATTTGTAAATTTATCATTATTTTATATACTAATTGCTTGATAATACAATTTAGTTTAGTACATTTATACACTGTTAATTGTAAATTTATCATTATTTTATATACTAATTGCTTGATAATACAATTTAGTTTATGTACATGTATACACTGTTAATTGTAAATTTATCATTATTTTATATACTAATTGCTTGATAATAAAATTTAGTTTAGTACATTTATACACTGTTATTTGTAAATTTATCATTATTTTATATACTAATTGCTTGATAATACAATATAGTTAAGTACCTTTATACACTGTTATTTGTAAATTTATCATTATTTTATATATTAATTGCTTGATAATACAATTTAGTTTATGTACATGTATACACTGTTAATTGTAAATTTATCATTATTTTATATACTAATTGCTTCATAATCATAATACAATTTAGTTCAGTACCTTTATACACTGTTATTTGTAAATTTATCATTATTTTATATACTAATTGCTTGATAATACAATATAGTTTAGTACCTTTATACACTGTTATTTGTAAATGTATCATTATTTTATATACTAATTGCTTCATAATCATAATACAATTTAGTTCAGTACATTTATACACTGTTATTTGTTAATTTATCATTATTTTATATACTAATTGCTTCATAATCATAATACAATTTAGTTTAGTACATGTATACACTGTTATTTGTTAATTTATCATTATTTTATATACTAATCTATAATACAATTTAGTTTACTACATGTACACTGTTATTATAATATTTATCTTACATATAAATGTCTACAATATAATTAAGATTTATAAATATATTATTACAAGCAAATTATAATTTTATATATATATGATAAATTATATGTAATAAAATGAATTAAATATCTAAAAATAGCTTAAAACAGGGTAAGCTAATATAGGAAACATATAAAATAATTTGACCAACATTATTTAAATGTTGTTCATTTGACCTATTTTAAAATAAATAATTTGACCAACATTATTTAAATGTTGTTCATTTGACCTATTTAAAAATAAATAATTTGACCAACTTTATTTAAATGTTGTTCATTTGACCTGTTTTAAAATAAATAATTTGACCAACTTTATTTAAATGTTGTTCATTTGACCCATTTAAAAATGAATAATTTGACCCACTTTATTTAAATGTTGTTCATTTGACCCATTTAAAAATGAATAATTTGACCCACTTTATTTAAATGTTGTTCATTTGACCTATTTTGTATAGAATAAATGTGGGTCATTTGACTTATATTTTATAAATATCAGTCAAACTTTACACTATACTTTTGACCCACATTATAGGCATAATGTTAGTCAGTTGACCAAGTTATTTTTATGAGTGATATGTGTAGGAATATAACAATAATAACTAATAATAAACAATAAATAACATTTATAATCCATATTTGCTGATAAATATATATATTTATCAGCAAATATGGATTATAAATGTTATTTATTGTTTATTATTAGTTATTAGTGTTATATTCCTACACATATCCGTATATATTGTTATTGTTATTGTTATTTTTATTTGGTGGAGTCCTTTCATCCCATCCAGGAACTTAGATGAAGTTTTCACTTATAACCATATATAGCTCTAATGTCCCTTCGAAGCCGCTCTCATGTTAAGGCATCCATGGTTTTAACGAGAGCCGATCATTTATTTATACACAATTATATAAGATCACTTCTAAATAATATTTTAAGACCTATTTTATAAAATTAATTAATGGTCCGGACGAGGGTCGAGCCCGAGTCCTACTGCTTGTGTGTCTGACGCCTTTATTACTCTAATAATATAAATATAAATAAACTTATATTATTTATTTGTTATATATGAAATTGAGAGGAATATAAAATATTGATACACTTTAGACTGGATTATCTCGGAATAATTATTTTCATTTACATGATGTTATAAAAATTCTAATATTTTCTTCATTATTTTATCAATCTTACTAAATTTTTATCCTATTACTAGATATTATATATACCTATACATGATAATATCAGTATTTTATATAAATACTTATTTATTATATATAACTTTATACCTAATTGTTTATAGAATTTTCATAACAAAAATAACTTTTATTTCAATCATAAATTACATATGAATATCTAATAGATATCAATAAACAATAAATCGTATGTCATTATCTAAATAACACATGTATATAGTGAATATATTAATTAGAAAAATGTGTATATTACAACTTGTAATCATTTATATTATATTAATATAACCATTGTCAAAAACAACAAAATAATATAAAAGAAAATTATTATATTAGTTGTCATATTTATTAAATTAATAATTTCATCATATATTTAAAATATCAATTAATACATGGAATAAATTAGTATACTATGAATATATTCATATTTAAATATATTATAAGTAATAATTAAAATTAAAATATTTTAAAAATAAATTATTTTTATTAGGGATACTATAGATAATATACTATATATTAATGTTATATATTAGAAGAATATAGTATTTAAAAAAGTACTAATAAATTATTTAAAATAAAATTATTAAATAAAATACAAATAAAATGTACAGAATTCAAATAAATGTCCTTAAGGACAATTTTTATAAACATATACAATACAATTACATAGGAATAACGACATTTCGAGATTTATTTTTGTTTAATAATTTTTGTTTAAAACCTCCGACGCACCACCAATAATGAACCAAAATGTATATGGTTTAATAAAATAGTATCATGAGCATCATATCTATAGAATCTAATATGAAGCAGTATCATCTGGAAAATAAAATCACTCTTACCGCAGGGCTCTATCCTCGGGCCACTTTTATTTATACTATATATCCTACTAACGACTTACCAGACTACATACATACCCAATACTAAACTAACTATATATGCAGACGACACAGCAATAACATTTACAGAAAACAACAACACACTTCTGAGAAACAATATTAACAAAACTTTATTAAAGATTGAAAAATGGTTTCAATATAATAAACTTAAACTTAATATTACCAAAACAGAAATCATAAACTTTAACTCATCTAAATACCCAGACAACATCATAATATTTAACTTATTAATTATATATCATATTAATATAATAATAAATATTTATATATATTATATATAATTATTTATTTTAATATTTAGAATTTATATTATAATATTATAAATTAATTAATTATAATTAATATATATATATATATATATATATATATATATATATATATATATATATATATATATATATATAGATAATATAATAATTAATATAAATATTATACACTATATTTAAAATGTTGACAACATTAGTGTCCTTATATTTACACTATTTTCCTAATAGTTAATCATATATATTCAATTACATGGTTATATAATATTTACATAACATTTACCTATATGTAATTATATATAATTTAATTATTTCACAAAAATATTAAATTGAACATGTTCAACATATTACATTTGTATAGAGTTCAACAGATGTGTAAATTGAATACGTTCAACATATTACATTTGTATAGAGTTCAACTGATCTGTATATTTTATGAGATTAACAGATTTCGATAAAAAAAAATATAATTTTTTTTATATTATAGTAATTAAATATATAATGAGAGAATAATGTGATAACATATATCTATTAATATTTATAAATTTATACACCATTTTGAATATATGACAATTCAAAACTAAGAACTGTTGAACTGATAAATATTACACATGTTCAGCATATTATATTAACAGTTTGGTTTACTGGGATACTCAATAAATAAACTTTCTAAACCACTTAAAACTTAAAACTAAAACTCTGATAACTATATACAATAACACATGCTTACCACATCTAACTTATGGAAATTACATTTGGGGAAAACATATAATAATATAAAATCTATACAACTTACACAACAAAAAATAATTCGTATTAACAAAAAAAAAAAATACCAAGAATATACAGAGAATCTATTCATCTCCAACAATATACTACCAATAAAAAAATAAATTAAATTCAACTCAATAATACTAATGTACAACCATTACACAAACAATACAGCAATACACATTAAAAAAAATGTCATACTAAACAAAACACACTATAAAACAAGAAATAGTCACACTTACATAATTTTAAAAACACAATACACACACATACAGAATAATATCCTTATTACTGGACCGAAACTGTGGAATTATTTGGTTAATAAAGATGTTATTAACAATAAAAAACATAAATTCAAGACACAAATTAAACTGGATCTATAATTAGATTATTAGATTATTATATTAGGTAAACTATAAAAAAAAATTAAAAAAAAAAATTAAAAATTTAATTACTTTCTCCTTTTCCCTTTTTATCCTTTTTAATCAAAAACGAACACCTATTTAAAACTGTAATCAACTACAACTACGAATACATCAGCAACAACCAACAGCAAGAAAAATGACGAAATCAACAACAACAACGACGATACAAGAAACAACAACAACATCAACACCAATATAAAAAATACAACTACATCAATACTAAAACAATATCAACAACAACAACAACAACAATCAACAACTATAATAACAACAACAACATTCAACAATCTGAAAACAACGACGACATCAACACCGTACGCAACGGCAAAGAATCCCCGGCGATAGACCAGAAAAGGACCTCAACGGAACCATAACTCTATGGCCTTTTGAGATTTAAAATAACCATACATTAAACATTAAAATTTATACATTGAATCATACATTAAAATTTATAACTTATATTTATTATTTCATACGAACTGTTATATATCAATAAACAATATTTATTTATTTATTTATATATATGATTCTCCCTATATAAAATATAATACTTTATATTTGTTCAATTTTGTATAGTTTCATTTTATAATAGTTAACTTCTTTACTTTTACTTTTACTCCCTTGACTCTTGAATCGTAGGGGGAATCATCAGACAAGTATCAACAACAAATTTCTTTCATTTTCCGCGATCTTCCGTCATCCGTGCTAGTTCGCTAGTACTTCTATCTGTCCATTTATTTATGTTGTGCATCCAATTATTTCGTGGCCGGCCTTTTTTCCTCTTGCCTTCTACTTTTCCTTGTAGAATGGTTTTGGCCAGTCCATCGTGTCGACAAATATGACCATAATACTTAAGCTTTCTTCGTTTTATAGTGCTTAAGAGTGGTTCATATTTGCTTATTAGATTTATCATTTTTTCATGGATATAGTCATTTGTTTTTCTTTGGCGATATGTAATACACAGTAATCTTCTATGCTATTTATTTTGGAATGCTTGTATCCTTTTTTCCTCTTTTTCCATTAAGGTCCAAGTTTCGCAGCCGTAGAGAAGTATTGATAATATAAGTGATTTATAGAGGTTGTATTTTACATGGAACACAATTTTTTTGCTTTGCCATATTGTTCCAAGTTTTACCATTGCTGAGGTTGCTGTTTCTAATCGTATTCGTAATTCGTTATCGGATGATCCATCTGATTTCAATGTCGATCCAAGATACTTAAATGTTTTGACATTTTCGAGTAGGGTTCCGTCCATCATTATGTTTGCACTTTCATTTTTACTATTTACCATAGTCTTGCTTTTCTCTTTGCTTACTTCCATCCCATAATCTTTAGAAGCTTCAGAAAGTCTATTAGTAAGCTCTTGTAATTCGGAATTGGTTCCAGCGATTATATCGATATCGTCAGCAAATCTAAGGTTATTTATAATCCTACCACCAACAGATATAGTTGACTTGTGGTTATGGAGTGTTTCCTGCATGATTTGTTCTAAGAAAATATTGAATTACACTGGGGATAACAGACAACCCTGTCTTACTCCAACTGTAGTATGGAAGAAGTCTCCTGTCTTGTTATTTAGTATTACAGCACTATTCGAATTTTCATATAGCGACTCAATTATTCTTATAATTTCATGAGATATGCCAAAATGACCCATGACACTCCATAGCCCTTTATGCCATACTCTATCAAAGGCTTTCTTGAAGTCAATATAGTTATGGTACACATTTTTCTCAATTTCGATATGCTTCTCCATTATTATTCTACTGTTAAGAATTTGTTCAATAGTGCTTCTTGATTTTCTGAACCCTGCTTGCTCTTCAGCTAAAATTTGTTCAGCTTGCGGTATTAGTTTATTTAATATTATTATTAATAGAATTTTGCTCGGATGTGGTATTAGGCTTAGTGTTCGATAATTTGAGCATTTCTTTGTGTCACCTTTTTTCGGAATATGACCACGGAATTACCACGGATAGATGACTTATACGCCAATTTAGCGGGTGGTAAAATGTTTACAACACTAGATTTATCAAATGCATACTTACAGATGCCACTATCTAACGAATCCAAGCGATATACTACAATTAATGCCCATCTGGGATTGTTCCAATACAACAGATTATGTTTTGGCATAACATCAGCTCCAGCCATTTTCCAGCGAGTCCTGGACAATTTACTGAAAGGGCTCAAACACGTAAGTGGGTATTTAGATGATATCCTAATAACGGGATCGTCAGAAAGAAATCATACTGATAATGCATCGATGGTACTGCATATGTTGAAGGAAGCCGGAATACGAATTAATGAAAAGAAATATCAGTTTATGAAGAAGGAGGTGGAATATCTTGGATATTTGATAAATAAAGAAGGGCTAAAACCGGTACCGGAAGCTCAAACACCGCAAAACACCACCCAACTGAGAGCATATATAAGTATGCTAAACTATTATAGTAAATTTTTGAAAAACATGTCGAGCCTACTGGGTCCAATGCATGCCTTGTTAAAGAAGAATGCACGTTGGTTGTGGACGAGAGAGTGCCAGAAGTCTTTTGAAGACTCTAAGAGTCGTCTACTGAGCGCAGATCTTTTAGTACACTTTGATACAGAGAAGAAGATCATACTCACATGTGATGCATCTCAGTATGGTATAGGCGCCGTCATGGCACACATAATGGAAGATGGGTCAGAAAGACCAATTGCTTTTGCATCAAGAACACTGGCACCGACAGAAAAAACTATTCACTAATCGAAAAAGAAGCACTAGGGGTAGTATTTGAGGTGAAGAAATTCCACAGATATCTCTTTGGACACAAATTTATAATTGCCAATGACCATCAACCTTTAAAAAGATTTTTTAGTGCAGAAAGAGAGGTACCTACTATGGTGTCAGGTAGGATAAAGAGATGGGCACTAATATTTTCAACTTACGAATATGAGTTTAAGTATTTACCAGGAACGAGGATTGCCCATGCTGATGCTTTAAGCAGATTACCGAGAAAGCGATCAAAAGGGGATAAAGATGAAGTTCCAATGCCGGGGGAGATAATATTTATGCTAAAAGAAATTGAAAGTTCATTAGGAGTGAAAGAAACCCAAATAGCCACGCAGAAAAGTAATGAACTACAAACTATAAAGAGGTTTATTGAAGAGGGGTGGCGGAAAAGGAACCTATACCCGAAAACTTGAAGAGTTACTATAGAAGGAAAGCAGAATTATCGGTAAAAGCAGAACTGATAATGTGGGGGGCAAGAGTAGTGGTACCTTTAGAAATACAAACTGAGATATTAAGACTTCTCCATGAAGGACACCCAGGCATCAGTAGGATGAAAGGTCTAGCAAGAAGCTACTACAGGTGGCCATCATTAGATGATGATATTGAAGCTATAGTTAGGGAGTGTGCAGGGTGTCAGTCAACTCGGAAGCAGTATAATAGCTCATATGAATCTTGGCCCGAAGCAAAATGTAATTGGCAAAGAATCAACATCGATTTTGCAGGTCCATTTATAGGACAAATGTTTATGATAATGGTGGACGCACATTCGAAATGGCTAGAAGTTATACCTATGATGATAGTAACATCAAGCAGGACAATCGATGAATTGGATAAGGTTTTTACAACGCACAGAAGTCCAGAAGTATTAGTATCAGACAATGGAACTAATTTCAACAGCGAAGAGTTTGCGACCTATATGCGATCGAAACAGATTAAACACATATTCACGCCACCATACCACCCATCATCGAATGGTCTAGCAGAGAGAGCGGTACAAACTTTTAACAGCCTATACTGTTATTTATTCATTCAACCGTGACGTACATGTTTCCATTGATATTCCTAAGCAACACAATTTATTGGTACAAGTATATTAATTTATTTTGACGTAAATTAATCCTACATATAGATTTTGACATGCTAAATATACAAGTATATATACTGAATCTGTAATTATATATATATATATATATATATATATATATATATATGATATATCTCGTTCAACTTTTTAATATGATTTTTAAATAATATTAATACATTGCAATTTGTTATAAATGCATTATATATTGCGTATATATATATGTTAGATTAATACTATGATAATTTACCTTATACGATATTATTTGTGTATACTAAAATTATATTTATATATATATAACTGAGAAGGTGTAGCGAACTACTGAGGTAGAAACAAACTAAAAATAATAAAGATGCAACTATATTTGAAAGATATTATTTAAATAAAATAATGAGTAATTCAACAAAATAACAATAATTTCATACCAATATATTATTTTCATAACAAAATATATAATAATAATAATAATAATAAGATTGGTTCGTCGTAATACATGAGAATGAACCCAGGTAGATATAGAAGTTCACTGAACTTATCGAGATATCTACCTGTCAGCAAAAGGAATGGAAAAAAAAAACAAATAGTAATAAAATTGACAAAGATAAAATAAAATTGGAAATTAAAAGCAAAATATAAATATAAAATAAAATTTTAAATATTAAAATAGTTAAAATACAAATAAATATATATATATATTATATATAAATAATAATAAAATTATAATAATAGATACAAATAACAATAAAACAATATGTGTACAAATAAAGAGGGAAAAACAACACATAGTTCATAAAACGACCACAACGAACGAATAGTATAAGGCTACCAACTTTCAGTAAGGATTTGCCAAGTCCTTAATACCTTGAGATGATCCCCGTCACAATCATACCGGTAAACTTACTACTCGGCAGATAATACACCACCGCACGCTACAATCAATATACAAAAAACATGAAATCCTTCCTCTTTATAAAATAAAAAATAAATATATATAATATAAATAATAAAATGATAATAAACAGTTAATAAAAATAATAAATAGTAATGAAAAAATAAATATTATAAATAAATTTACAAGAAATAATAATAATAATAATAATAATAATAATAATAATCTGTAATAATAGATTCTGTCTCTATCGTTCAGAGTGAACAGACGTGTTTTCTAAAATTACTATTTCAAATCCAGATTCTATTGTTTCAAAATTGAATAGCATTCGAGATATACTGCTGCTATATTGTCTAAAAATAGTTAGTAGCGTTATATATTGATTTTCTATATTGTATGCATTTGTTCAACACACACCAATACATTTATAATATTATGTCTGTATTCTATATCTACAGATAATATATATATATAATCCAATTTCTTGAATTAATATATTGTAATATATGTATTAATATAATAGCCTTATGGCTTGTTATTAATAAGTATACTTATTTATTAGTAATTTATAGGTATGACATGCTATATATGTACAAATATTTCTCAAGAAAAATTAGTAAGTTGTTCATGTGGTAATCATATACACATTAAATGTTTACATAAGGCTAAAATATTATCAAACCATTGGTCTAATGGTAATCCACCTAAGTATGTGCTGGAAATTTTCGACTCTCCTAATTTTAATTTTAATTGTCTTTCTTGTGATAAAACTAATGCATCGAATTTAAGTAAATCTGATAATAATCATTCACTTAGCCTATCTGATATTAATAATAATATAATGATAAATACTAAATTAATTAATGTAATTAATTCTAAAGTTAGTGAAATGATATCTAATCAACCTACAAAATCATATGCTAGTGTTTTGAGTGATAATTTTATAAATATCAATAAGTCTATTAATTCTATTAATTCTGATATGCATGCTATCAAAATTAACGATGAAAATACAGTTATTTTTGAAAATCTGCCTACAATTAATAATATGTCATTTGATAATAACTATTTTAATTATTTTAATAACATTATTTCCACAACTTTTGATATTCCAAATTATAAATTTAACTCTAGCTTTAATTACAGTCTTAAATCTATTATTCTAAAGCTTGATTCACCTATTTCGAAAAATAATATTATCAATAACTCTAAAATTAAATTAAATACAATTCATGATTTTAAAAATATTTTTACTAGAACATCTCTTCCAAATTCTGAAATTATTCGTAAAAAAATCCTATATCATGCTATAAAATCAAATATGTTGGACTCTAATATTAAATTGGTTTTCAACAAATTTACAAATAAATATGAGCTTCATAAATTAGTTGATAATAAGATTGACTGGCATTCAAAAATTCCCGAAGTTGATTATGAGAAGTGGTCCACATCGTTTATAACATATCAAAAATCGTTTTCTTCTAATGACAATTCAACCTGACTATCAAATTCATCTAATTTAAAAGTTATGTTTTCAAATTGTCGCAGTGTTAGAAACAAACTACCTTATTTAGAGTTAATTCTTAGTTCTAACATATATGATATTGTTTGTCTTGTTGAAACATTTCTAACAAATGTTGATACTGATGCTTTACTCCTTTTTGGTAATACTAACTATAATATATATCGTAATGATAGGAAATCTCATTCAGGTGGTGTAGCGATAATCTGCAAATCTAATTTAAATCCAATTTAATTATATTTCAATAATTTTAATAATATTGAGCATATTACTCTTGTACTACATTCTACTAAACATATAAGATTATCTTGTATTTATCGTCCACCTTCAACTGATTTTAACACTCATAAATCGATTTGTAAATTTTTATTTGCACTATGTGATACAATTTCACCTACTATTATTGTAGGATATTTCAACTTACCTCTTTATAATTGGAATGATAATACATTTCCTAATTACCCATCAACATATTGCGAATTTGAAAATAGTCTATGTCAAAACTCACTCATTCAATTAATTACTTTTCAAACTCGTAATAATAATTTGCTGGATTTATTACTAACCAATAATCCTATGATTATTTCGAAAATTAATGAATGTCCCCCTTTTGGATTTGGTAAATATATTAGTGACCATATATCATTTTCATTTTCTCTACCTTTCCAAGCTAATTTAAAAATAAATCAAAAAGTTGGGCTAAATTTTAGAAAGTCTAATTTATATAGTATACATCAATCCCTTTCTTCTATTGATTGGAATTTATTATTATCTAATTCAACAGATATTAATAATATGTTTAATATTTTTTATAATACTTTATATAATATTATTAATGATAATGTTCCAGCTTATAAACATATCAAAAATAAAAAAACGTATCCAAAATATATTCTACGTTTAAAAGTAAAATGTTTAAAATATTATAAAACTAGATTAGATTCACATAATAATTTTATAAATTGGAAAAATATTAAAAAATTATTAGATTATAACATTAAAAAATTAACTATCGATAGAGAAAAATTAATTTTATCATCTAATGACAAATCACGATTTTATAATTATATTAATTCAAGATGTTCCTCTTTTTCCACTATAGGTCCCATTAAATCAGACGATAATACATATATTTTTTCAGATACAGTTAAATCTAATATACTCAATAATCAATTTTCTTCTGTATTTATTAATGATAATGATAATATTCCTCATTTATCTCCACCTAAACATAATTCAACTATAAATAACTTTTTATTCTATAGGCATAACATAAGAAAGCATCTAATAAATCTCTCACTATCATGTACATTGCTACCAGATAATATCCCTTCAATATTTTTCAAACAATTCTCATATGAACTATCTATTCCACTTACGATATTATTTAATAAAACTTTATCAGCTGGTGTATGTCCTGACATGTGGAAAGTAAGTTATATAGTTCCGATATTCAAAAAAGGTGACCCTTCAAATAGAGAAAACTATAGGCCGATTTCAATTACCTCAATTATGTCTAGAGTATTCAAGCGTATATTAGTTGAGGAAATTAATTTTTATCTAGAACGTAACTCATTAATTACTGATTCTCAATTTGGATTTCGTCATAAAAAATCTGTTGAACTGCAACTATTAAATTGTTATACTAAATGGATTACTGCAATTGATAAAGGCAGTTTTATTGATATCATATATCTTGACTATGCTAAAGCTTTTGATAAGGTCTCTCATAGTAAATTACTTGTCAAATTAACTAATTTAGGTATATGTGGTAACATACATTCTTGGATAAGTAGTTTTCTATCTGGTAGATCTCAAAGAGTAAGAGTTAACAATCAAATGTCTGATACAGTTAAAATAATATCTGGTGTTCCACAAGGATCTGTAATAGGGCCTTTACTCTTTCTAATATATATCAATGATTTAGTCTAAGTGATTGATAAAGATATATCCATTAATCTTTTCGCGGATGACACTAAATTGAGTTTTATATCCAATGACATAGATCATAGATATAAATTACAACATAATATTGATACATTTTATGAATGTTCTAATTCTTGGCAATTAGAAAACGCTGCAAAAAAATCAGCTGCTCTTACATTAGATAATACTAATAAACCATTGTATACTATAAATAATGTTTCAATAGTAAACTGTAGATCGTATCGTGATCTTGGTATCAAATTTGATCCATCATTACATTTCTCTGAACATATTGGTGTGTGCTGTACAAGTGCATATTGTGTTATCAATCGTATATTTCGCTGTTTCATTACTAATAATATGCCAGCTATTAGAAAAGCATATATATCATATGCTAGACCCCACCTTGAATATGCGTCGACAGTCTGGAATCCGGGATTATATGCCAGGACATTCAAAGGACTGAAGATAAAACTAGAGAAGGTCCAAACATTCTTTACGAGAAGATTAATCGAGAGATGCGGTTTACCTTATAAACCTTATAATGAAAGATTAATATACCTAAATCTAGATTATCTAGAAATCAGAAGAACTAGATTTGATCTTGTTATGGTATATAAGCTATTTAACGGATTGGTATCTATGAATACATCATCTATTATTAATATCAAAAAGACCAACTACAATACCAGAGGCCATTCTCTGCAAATTAGTATGAATACATGTAAACTAAATGTAACAAAAAATCTACTAAATAATCGAATAGCTAAAATTTGGAATGGTCTTGATGAACATATTGTATTAGCAAATAGTTTATATACCTTTAAAAATCATATTAAAAAAATTATAACTTAATATTTATTTATACATATATATATATATATATATATATATAAGTATATATATATAATTTTATAAATTATTAATTTTAATTATTAATTGTTTTTATCACCGGCACATGTGATACGTTTCTAATTTACTATTGTTATTTTTATATGTGTACTATCTAGGTTTTGTTGTCGTTTTGTGAATTTATCACTACATATTGTTAATTATTACTAAATCGAACTTGAAAAATTCATAATAAATATTCATTCAATTCAATTCAATTCAATAATAATAATAATAATAATAATAATAATAATAATAATAGTAGGTAACTCGTAATACAAATTTAATCAAATAATAATAAGAATAATAATAATAAACAATACATTTAAAAACAAATAATAATACAAATGTTAAAATATATAAATATTGTAAAAAATAATTTAATTATAAAACTATTCCAATTACTGAATTTCATCATTTGATAAAAAAAATATATAAAATGAATACAAATAAATAAATAAGACTTTAATAGTGAATTTAATAAGACTTTAATAATTTTTTTTTTTTTAAATTATTAAAAACTTTTTCAAAGGGTTAGTGGTTTTTATCAATAGATAGTGAATTCCATAACAAAGGAACTTTATAACCAATACAGAAATTATTATATCAACGTGATATATTGGGAAAAACGAATTCATTAGTTGACCTTAAAGAATATGCTGTCTTTTTTGTATTAAATAACTTAATAATTTGTGGATGTATATTATTATTGTATCAAGCTTTATACATGTATTTGTAAATATTTAAATCAATAATATCATTAAATTTGAGAACATGTTTATGTATATAAATATGGTCAATATTTGTTCTATTATGTAGATAATAAATTGATCTTAGACATTTATTTTGTAATATAGTAATACATTTAATATTACTAAAATATGTATTACCCCAGAGTATTGAGCAATAATTCAAATGACTATGGAATAAAGAGTAATATATGTTCATAAGGGATTCTCTATTCAATTTAGATTTTAATCTATTTATTAAAGAGATACATCGATTAAGTTTGTTTTTAATATTATGTATCTGTTTTTTTTCAGTTGAGATTTTCATCTATAAATATACCCAAAAATAAAATATAAGATGATTGCTTTATAATTAAATCATTAATTTGTATATTTAATTTATGTTTAATTCGTGACCTATGCAATAATATGAAATTAGTCTTATCAATATTTATTTGTAATCTATTATTATTAAGCCATTCATGAATATAAACTAAAGATTCATTAATAATATGTTCAAGGTCTGGTATATTGTTATTAGATAATGCAATAGTTGTATCATCTGCAAAAAGTGTAAAATGATAAGGATTTTGTATATTTGATACATCATTAATAAATAATAAAAATAAGATAGGTCCCAACACCGAACCTTATGGAACACCATATTTTATAGGCAAAGTAGAAGATATAGATGAATTAAGTGTACATATTGATTTCTATTAGTTAGGTAACTCTTAATAAAATCACCACTTAAACCTCTAAAACTATATAAATATAATTTTTCAAGTAAAATGTAATGATCAAGTGAATCAAATGCTTTTTTAATATCAATAGAGACTATCAATAGAGACAATAGCGCAATTTATCATTATTAGTTTGTAAGTAACCAGTAAAATCAAGAAGTGCATCACAAATTGAAGTAGATTCTTTGAAACCAAATTGACACATATTTAAAATTTTATTTTTATTCAAAAAACTTAAAATTCTAATTTTTATTAATTTCTCAAAAAATTTAGAGAATTGGAATAATATAGAATTCGGACGATAATTTGAATAATCACATCGATTATGCTTTTTATATATGACAAATTACCTTCGAGGTTTTTAATATATCAGGAAATATACCTGTATTTATAGAAAGGTTAAATAAATACATAATAATGTGACTAATAGATGTAATTATTCTTCGTAGTAAATATAGGTTAAATCCATGAGAATCATTACTAAATTTGTCAGAACATTTGTGTACTATATTTTCAATTTCCGTTACAGTAACAGGTTCAAAGAATATAGAACTTGGGTTAGAAGTAATATTAGTCAATCTATCACTATAAGGATCATTAAAACTATTATTTATTTCAGCTCCAATAGAAGTAAAATATTTATTAAAATTGTTTGAATTTTCAGATTCAGATTTATTATTATTCATTTTAATAGTGTTTTTATTTGTATTATTCATAAGATTATTTAAAACTCTCCATGTATTTTTTATATTATTGGTTTTTAGTTTACCAGAATAATAATTTTTTTCACATTTTTTTAAAAATGTTACTTAAACAATTTTTATAATTTTTATATACCATATCTAAGTTTGAGTTTATAATAGTTTTTTTGTAGAGTTTATTTTTCTTATGTATACATTTTAGTAGTGCTTTTGTAATCCATGGTTTATTATTAATATATCGTTTATTTTTAATTTTTAATTTTTAATTTTGTAAAAATGTTTATAAAATGGTTAAAAGCAATATTAATATTAGAACATGAATAAATGTCAGTCCAGTCAACTTTTTGTAAAAATAAATTTAGTTTTAAAATATTATTTTGAGAGTGGTTTCTTATAAATTTAAAAATCGTTGTATCATTAGTATTGTTTTTTAATAAGTAAAAAATGGAGAATATAGGTAAGTGGTCACTTATATATGTTATTAAAATACCATTATAAATAAGATGTTTATTAAAATTTGTAAAAATATTATCTATCAGTGAATTTCCATTAGAATAAAAATGAGTAGATTTAGTTATTAGTGGTATAAAATTCAAAGAATAAAATGTGTCAATAAAAAAAAAAAATATATATATATATATATATATATGTATGGGTGTGTATGGGTATGTATGCACGTGACAATTGATGATATATATATATATATTTATATATATATTTATATATATGTGTATGTGATTCTAGCTATATACTATTTTATGGAATATATAAATAGATATTGATGAATAAATATTAACAAAAATAATTAAATGTAAAATATAATATATTCTAAAGAAGATAAATTCCAATTGGAATAATTCTATTAAATAGTAAAATCTCAAATATTTCAAATGTATATATATATCTTTAATTCCATTGTACGTAAAGGAATATTTATAAGGTCGACTATATTATAACTAATTAATAATAAATACAGCCAACATGATGGAATAGGTAATACATGAATTATTGATAAATTATAAAACTGCACGTGTGGTACAGTAGGATACGTATTCGCACATATACAATAGGTCATAACATAATATGTATGAATGATCTTATATAGTATGTATACAATAATTATCGTAATTCGTTAAAATCATGCATGTACATAACATAACTTTTACTTAACTCGAGAGCCACCTTGAAGGGAAATTATTACTTTAGGAAATTATTTTGTAAAAGATTTATATATATATATATATATATATATAATCGAATATATAAATCTACAATACTATCATATTTTATTAGTCTATATTAGATAAATAATTTAATAATTAATAATAAATATATTTATTTATTTTAATTATAATTAAAAATCAGATTATTAAATTCATCTATTAATGCAGATTAAGAATATATATATATTATATTATCTATATATATATATATATATATATATATATATATATATAAATATATATATATATATATATATATATATATATATATATATATATATATATATATATATATATATAATGTATGGTATATATGTATTATATTATATTGATTTTAAATAGCACCTCCGCAGAACTTGGAGTCACCGCCCTGTAAATGTCGTAAAGAAGTGCAACAGTCGGACGGTGACAATAGAATATACCTTAAGGTCAAGTCAGTAATCAATGGTCACGTGGACTATACGGTCTACGTGGGTGTCGTGTGACGTGGATGTGGTCTGTAGTATATTGTGGCGGGCATTTCCAACTAATAAATAACGTACTCATTTCCTAATTTCCTAATAGGCTAACATATGATCGTAAATTAAAACTAATATGTTTCTCTTGGTAAATATAATTTATAATTTATAAATCTACCTCTAAATTCTCGTAAATTCTTATCACGTGATTTAACAATATTATTTCATTGGCTATTATGCTATTATAATAGAACATACATTAAATTTGTTGAATTTGAAAAATAATAAATAATTAATAATATTAATTAATAATTAAATAATTATTATAATCTTCTAAAATACAATCATTTATAATATTATATATAAATATAAATTACAACTAAGCGATATCAAAAAAATGATATGTAATTGTTATAAGTCAAGTGAATATTAATATGAATAAAATAATCTGGTAAACAGCGAAATTTCAATCAAATTCGGAGATTATTTAATACAAAATATTAATATATATATATATATATATATCATTCCGATTTTTTTATATTGTAACTATAATACAAATAATGATACAATTAATTATAAAAAAATATAATCTAAAATGTCAAGTATGATATGAATTTTCATAAATAGTATGCAGCTAATTCACATGTAAAATAAACAGATATTATTGTTATTTAATACATTTTATTTAGAGAATTAATAATCAATACTTAATTTTATATAGTTTACACTTTATTTTATTATAATAATTTATTATAAAAATTATAAATATATATTGTTTAAAATTATATTATTTATTTTACTATTTGTCTATATTTTAATATTAACATAATCTTTTACATATACATTAATTATAATTAAATATAAATTACAGCAATACTAAATTATTAATTTTAAAATAATATTGATATATAATATATTTATAAAATAATGTAAACATATATTTTATTATTTATAGTTGTGATAATAAATAATTAAAGTACAAAATTACATTTAAAATGTTAACCGCTATTATAATATGTATTCATATATATTTGTATGGTTAGGATATAGTAGGTTAGGTTATAGTAGATGTTGATTCAAAAAACGTGTTCATATAATGACGCATACGTGCACGCAATCTTACAAATATACAAATATTTATTTCAGATCATATCTTTTAATATGATTGGCTTAAATCATCGTGAAATAGCTATATTACCCGCCTAAATGTGGCCATTTTTCCCGCTTCAATGTATCACGCTATATACACTATATAATAATGAATATTACTCACTAAAATAAATGGATTACACACTTTTTTGTAATTAAATAGTTCTTTAATATCCAACTTTAATTTTTAATTTATATTATATATTAGTAATTTAATATATGTTTTACTAATATTTTATTTTATTTTTTTTGTATTTTTTACATAATTTTTTTATTAATATACAAATTATTTTTACTTATTTGAACCATGCTTACCAATGCGCATATTTCATATACATTTATTTTCATTAGACTTAAATAAGCTAAATTCGGCCTATTTTTAAATAAAATATTTATCCTATCTTAAATCATTAAAAGTAATACAAAAATACTTAATAGTAATATGTATATTATATGTAAATAAAACTACAAGTAAAAGCAAATATTGATACACTATTAACAATGTAAGTAAGTAAATTCGTAATTATTATGTATTACATTATATTGAAATGTCTGCAAATCAAAGACTAAATATTGTTTATATAAAACATTGTTTTCTTATACAATTAAAAATTGCACAAAAAGACAAACAATTTTTAATTCATCACATCAAGTTGAATATGAACTTAAGATTACAGAACAGTGTGCTACTACTCAAAATGTAATTTATGTTAAATGTAAATTTTGTGATTTTTATGGAAGAAGTAAAACCAGGTTAATAGTGCATTTATTTAAAATTTAAATTTTCAAAATATAAATTTAGATAATTACGTTTTTATTTTTTTTGTAATTATTATAATAATTAATAAATAATTAATAGTTTATATATCCAGGAACTTCATCCGAAGATTCAGATTTTGTAATAGTAAAGTCGATAAAAACTGAATGCAATACCCATTTTCAAACATTGCACTTGAAGAATGTATACACTCAAAACAATTTAATTAATTAATAAAAATAAAAATATTTTTAAATAATTTTTATAAAAATATAATACATTTTTATTTACTTGTACTTCATTATTGATTTAAATACTATATTAATACCAATATATTTATTGATACTCAAATTATTTTAATTCCATTCTATATAATATATATATTAAGCTAAATTCGGCCTTTTTCCTTAAATTAGGTAAAGGCCGAATTAACTCACCCTGGATATGAGTGATCTCGTGGGAAGTGATTTCGTGCGAATTGATCTCGCACACAATATTAATATAAATAGAATTTACACTGCGCACGAAATCACCAAACCAAATTAAAACAATGCAAATGAAATTACTTCGCATGTTCACATGTACATTACTTTGTCGGATATGTTGTCGGATAACGTATATGACGTGTGTACGAGTAAAATTATGTAATATTCAGCATTCATTTACCTATGTAATAATTAAAACTTTATTATAATTATGTAATAATTAGTAATCTGACAATAGTATTTTAGAAATTATCTAACTCTAAATAATCATTTTATAGTTTATTAAATATATATATATATATATATATATATATATATACACATTATATATGACTATAATTATAACAAAAATGAAATATTATCATGAAAATAAATATACATAAAAATATAATGTATTAATTGCATCTCTAAAATCAATAATGTAAAAATAAATCATAATTTACTCATTAATATTATTATAATTATTATAATTAATATTATTCAAAAATTCATTGGTTTATTTACAAGATATTTTATATTAAATCTTATTGAATTTATTAATCGTAAACTAATTAAATAACAATATTTAATTAGTGTATTTTTCTTTAATAATAATATGTATAGTATATTAATACATTTAAATGTTAGTTACTTGATTAACATATAGTATTGAAAATGATAATATATTTTAGTTATAATCTTTAATTTGTTGATTTCTATAATGAATAGTTTTGAACATGAACATTTAACAAAATGTGAGGTTGTATCGTAATATTCGTGGTTCAGCATTGTATTTATTTAAAAGTTATTTATCGAATAGAAGTCAATGTATTGCATATGATAACTGTTTATCGGATTTCATTAAAGTTAACTGTGGAATACCTCATGATTCAGTTTTAGGACCTATTTTGTTTTTAATATATGTAAATGACCTTCTAAATAATTAAATATAAGTAATTTATAGTAAAAATAAATGACAAATTATCGAACATATAAATAAAAATTAAATATAGGGTAAAAATAGAAATAAAATACATTGTTTTGTAAATGGCATTGAAATATTTAACTTCTACATTAACTATATTACATTTTTCTTATCTTTGTAACCTGCATGTAGTAATAACATGTAATTATAATACATTATTAATTATATAATTAAATATTAAAATTAAAATTTTAAATATATTACAAACAAAACATTATTATGTTCAACATGTTAAAAATCTAATTAACCAATAATAGAATGACACAAACAAATAATGTTATACTTAAGTATTTATTTATTATATACATAATTATACATAATTATGTGTAAAAAATATATAAAATATATAAAAAATAGTACTTTTTTAATTTTATATTTTAATAGTATTATAAATTTGAAACATATATAACATATATAACTCAAGTTATAACTTAGCTCAAACTTATGTCAACTGAACTAAAGTTTTATAATTTATAAAATTGAGGAATAGGTTCTTATTAAAAATGTCTTGCCAATAATATTAATTTACAGGTAAAATATGTTTTTAATATAGAAACATTGTAATATTGTTCTTTATTATAATATATTGATTGTATTAATACTAATGTAAATTAATAATTTATTATTATTTGTATTTTATATTTTAGGTAATATTCTGAATTTAATAAAATAAAAGTTATTATTTTAAAATCTAAAATTATTTAAAATTAAATATTACATATTTTTCAAAATCATCATAATGTAATTCAAATTACTTTATAATGTAAAATAATAATAATTCTATTAGAAATTAAGATAATACAATAGTAAATAATGTTAAACTAACTGTAAAATATTAAACATATAACAATTGTAAATAGTATCAAAATGTATGTAATTCACTTCCTCTTCCTGGTTATATTTTACTACATATTTTATTAACAGTCATTTATATTTATTTTTAAAAATCAGCAAAAATCAACAATAAGATAAGTCTATTGTATAATACTATATTACTATATTACATATTAATATATATTATATGTGATACCTACTTAATATTTTCATATATTAATTTTTTATGAATTCAATTATTTGTATATAGGGGAAAGTAACAGAACACGGACAGTGCCCGAATACGGACACACTCGATATCTCAGAAACCATAAATCCTACAAACAAATATGTAATGAATAAAATATTAGTAATTCTATAAATAGTCCAAAAAATTATTTTTTATTTTTAATTATTCAAAATACTGCTGATATATCCAGTTTTTAAATTTATGAAAAAAAATGTCAACTTAAAACCTTCTCAAGAATATACAAATGCATCGATATAAAATATAAAATATAACACTATATTATTAAAAAATAAAGCATTTTAAAAATGATATATATATTTTCTATATTTGTTATCAAATATTCATTAAGTTATAAGCATATATATAGGTCATATAAGTCCCTAATACGGACATTCTAGATGTCTTAATACGGACACCCTATAACCAATCAGCGCGCAGCGTATCAACTATTCTGAATATCATAAAAATCGCGTGCGATATTATATTAATACCTCAAATAAAGATAAATCTAATATTGTTATTATTTAAATACTTAAATTGTATTATTTATTAAAAAATAATAAAAATAAAAAAAATTATTAACTAATTAAATTATAATATATTATTCATAAAATTAATTATAAATAATGTAATTATGATTTTTCTGATTGATTCATCAATAATATATAGTTTATCTAGTGGTATATAGGGTGTCCTTATTCGGTACCCATGTCCAGTTATCTATGGAATTAAAAGATTAAATAAAATTTTAAAATCACAATTATATCTATAATCATATATTATTGATATATTGTAAATTTTGAATAACAATAATGAATCATACAATGTTAATACCATTTATTGTTAAAATATCGGTATTAGGTTACTTTCCCCTATCATTATATGCATGTTAAATTTATTTATTCTATTTCTATTGAATAGGATATATAATATTTTAAATGTATTGTCACTATTATTAATTATTAATTAATATAGGAATAACAGTGAGATTCAAAAAAAGTTCAAAGCATCTTTTTTGTCTGGACGATAGGACTAGGATACCTATACATTCATTTATTTATTTAAATTTAAAAAACAATCGTTTAGAAATGTTTTACAATAACTTTTATTAATTAATATCTTTTCTCCAATCATAATAATAACAATTAGTGGAATATGATTTATTATCCCGTTATAATAATAATAAATCAATCAAAGTTACTTTCTTTCATTTTTTGAAAGTCAAGGTAAGAAGATGTATTTTTTAAATATATAGTTTATTTTAAAAATAAATAGATATTAAAATATAAATATTAGAATGAGTAGTTAGGTTATTAAAATAACTATTTTATATAATACAATATTATTATAAAGTTTAATAATATTAAATTTATTTATTAATTAAAATTTGTTAATAAATTTTAATTATCATTAATAAATATTAATATTTAAATTTTTATTGCGCTATTTAATAATTTCCTGCTTCGAAACAACTGAATCATCCAAAATATATGTTTCGAAACATCTGAAACATCTGAAACATCCTAATTTATCGCTCCGAAAAACATCAAAAAATATGTTTCATAACATATATAAGCCAATTATTCAAATTCGATTCATCGTATTAGATTGTCGAACTTGTTTACAGGATTATATTTTTTAAATTGCGAACTAGATTTTCATACTTGATTCGATTTATGGTACATGATTTCAAAATTAGATTGTCCTTGTATACCTGATTTACATAATAGATTAGATTATATTTCTTTCCTATCCAAATAAATAAGCGTACTTGATTTTCTAATTTGTTTATCTGATTAGATTTTCTTAATTGATTGCAAACTAGATTTTCATACTCGATTCGATTTGTCGTACTCTATTGTTAAAATGTATTGTAAACTTAGACTGTCGTATAATACATGATTTTCAAACTAGTTTATCTGATTACATTGTTGAACATATGTTTGACTCTAGAATTGTATTTATACTAATATCAATTGTAATCAATTGTATTTTAAAATTAAATAAGATAATTTTGTAATTACAATATTATAATATCCATTTTTATTTTTATTTTAAATATTTATTTCAAAAGTAATTTTATAACTAATATATTATCATAAACGAAATTGCATTGATTAGTATATAAAAAAGTTATACATATAATATATTGTTTTATTACCCGCTGTATAATATTACTTTTTGCATCCATTTGATACAATTTTTTTAAAATTATATTCATTTTTTTTTAATATTTAAAATTTCAAAGATAATAAACTCGATCGAGCCTTTCACTAACTATTTTTTAACTTTTCAAAACATACATTTATCACTGATATATACTCATATCATAGGTATAGTCATTGTATACCTCTACTATAGACTATAGTCTATAGTTTACTGATACATACTCATACCACCAATATAGTCATTGCATACCTTACATTTGGTATGTAATATATTGAGCTATTATATTATTGTATATATAATTTTTATATTTCAACTATACCTTTGAGGTTACTTTTTTTGTAACTTTACAATTTAATATATTAGTAAGATTACTATCTTTAAACTGAATTATACCTTTACTATTACTTTTTTGTAACTTTAAAATAATTATTATATTAGTACTATTATTACTCCAATAATATAATCTGCAATTTATAATTAAAATTAATATTATATTATATCTAATTTAATATAAGTTTAACTGTAACAATATACATATCGTATCCAGGATACATGTATCCTACTATATTATCCTACAATTAATATTATATTATGTTTAACTTACAATGTATCCTACAATTATATAATCAATTCAATTAAATGTTATATTGAAAATATTTTTCCACAAAACATGATTCAGTAAAACATATATTCTTAGCATATTAATATCAGAAATACTTTTAGAAAGATTATTACATATTTAACAAGATTATCGACATAAATTTACAATTTTAATGTATAATTGTTCATAGTCAACCTATCATATATATTTATAAATACATATATTTATATAAAATGTATTTTATATAGTTTTTAATATCTTCATATTCAGTATATAAGTATACTTAGTTAGAAAGAATACATATATGTAAATTAAAGAATATCCAATGGTATATATATATATATGCATATAGGTAAAATCTAATGATATATATATATATGTATATATGCATATAGCCTATGCATGGTATATAAATCTTGTCTGTTTTAAACAGTGTTTATATTGTATAATTACTGAATTTATATACACACTAAATGTATAGTCTATAACCACGTAAATATTATAATTTTAATAATATATTATTATAATAATTATACTATAATAAATGTATATCGAATATTCCCGAAGTTATGGTCATATTCAATAGCACGCAAAATCTTATTGAGTAACCAAACGTGTATAATTTCTATATATCTAATTATTATAGATTATATTTTATATTCTATACACTTAATTAATGTTATAAACACTTCATTATTAAAACTATATAATAATTTATTAACATGAAATTAAATATTAGCTTAATAAATAGCTTATTCATTTATATATTTACTTTTTAACGTTTTTTTTATGGTATCTAAGTAAGATACTGTTTTTTTGATTAAAGAGTATCTTAGTTAATAGATACCATTACAAAATGTAGTCAGATTTGTATTTAATCCTGATATGTATATAATAAATATAATATTTAATCAGATATTGTATTTAATCCTGATATTTATATAATACATATAATATTTTAATTCGAATTTAGATTTGAATTCTATTAATAATAAAACCACTCCTATATTTTAAAAGAAACACTCCCATTTGTAATTTATAATATTAAATATTAGTTAATAAATGATATAAATAATATTAAATGGTGTAAGCTTAATTAGTTACTAATTACGTAATTAATTACAAATATTATATGATTTATTCTTTAATTTTATAAACATTATATATATTATTTATATTAATTCTTTGAAGTAATCACGTGGCCGGCGAATCTCGCATATTACACCGGATCGGCTCGAAAAACTCGGCCTGTTTTAGATCACTAGTGTCTACCTGTAACACTCCGGTGGTACTCTCGAAGAAAGGTGTATCTTCGTCTGGTTAACGTATCATTGATCGAGTGTTATTATAGATTGCGTTAACTGTTTCTTCCGGTAAGCCATATTTTATAAGTATACTTATAGAAATATATTTCTTTCATCTTTTTGCGGTTTATTGTGTCAAATGTTTTGAAAAATCAATAAAGAGGATTGTTAGTGCTAGGTTATTATATTTTACTCCTTATAATATTTATCTTATAATATGAAACACTTAATGTAATTGTGTTAAATAAAGGATGTAATTATTAAGATCCCTCTAATGTTAGACCCACATCAATAGTTTCACAATTTTATAAAATTATTGAAAAACTATTAAAATACAGACTTAATAGTTTTATTTCTAAACATTCGTTGATAAACGCCTCATAATATGGTTTTATGAATAAAATATCTACTTAAGATGCATTATTAGATTTAACTAATTCTATAGTTACTAACAAAAATAAAATTACTTGGGTCATATCAATTGACATTAAAAAAGCGTTTTATTATATAAATAATAAAATTGTATTAAAAAAACTATGTCAATATGGTTTAAGATGGACAATTTTATCTTTATTGACTTCACACTTAAGTAATAGGAAACAATATGTTTCTAATAATGAAGCAACTTCGAAACTGAATAGTTTTGAATATGGAGTACCGCAAGGTTCGATACTTGGTCCGATTGTATTCATTCTATACATTAATGATCTAGTAAATATATCCAATTTAAATATATCATCGACAACAAACCTCGTGTTTTCTAATGAAAATAGTATTCAATTGGAGTTATCAATGAATAATGTACTGTTACAATTAAGAAACTGGTTAGTCATAAATAAATTAACTATTAATATATTAAAAACCTCATTTATTGTTTTCAACATAATTAAATTAAATTTAAATTTAAATTTAATTATTACATTAGATAATATGATTAAAGCTCGGTCTAAGAATATAAAATTGGTTTAATAATTGATGATAAGTTGTCTAGGAAACAACAATTCATTGATGCTAAATCGAAACTCTATTATGGAATAGCAACACTACGTCAATTATATAAAACACGTCCTACATACATACTCATACTCATTTATTATTCTATATGTCACAGCAATCTAACTTAAAAATGAATGTATTACATGTTGCACAAAATAACATTATTAGATTAATATTTAAATTGAAAAGCCGAGTTAATATAACTAGTACTGTATTAATAACATAAAATATTAATAACAAGATTATGTCTTTTAACAACATTATAATCTATAAAACTGTAACATTGTGTATAGAGTATTTATAAATGACTCTCATATCAATATAACAAAATATGTTTCAATTTGAATTAAATAAATATTCAATGCGCAATACTAATACTTTTATTTTACCCATGATCTATAATAATATTAATACATTCTATACAGTTTATTACATACCGGTAAGCTGGAACTGAATTCCATCATCAATAAGACGAAGTGAATATATGACTATATTTTTTAAAAAAGATTAAAATAGATCTAAATTAAGATCTAAATACATTTAGTTTATTAACAATTGATTTTATTATTTTATTATTTAAATTTTGTTTTTTCTTGTGTTTATTTATTTTATATTTTATTTTTTTTGGTAGAGGCTATATCATTTTTATATTGTTTATATATATATATAATGTGATTGGTATATTAAAGTGGAGAGCGGCATGTGTGTGGTGGATGATTGGTGATAGGTCTACGTGAGTAGGGATGTCAGCAGTCTATTTTGTGGCTAAAGATAGTCACCCACGACATAGGATCTGGTGCACCCTTTACCTGAAAGCTGAAACGTCATCAAGTCATTTCACATATATTTACACAAATATTTCACATATGTCTCACTATATGGTAATATATGTCTATAATATATATCCATGAGCTTCTAACCTATAACCTACAATTTACTTTATATGATGTTTGTTTATTGTGTATTGTTGTTTGTATTCTCTATCTGGTGTATACTTCATACAATCTAATAAAAACTTCTTTATATACCCTAAAAGGGCTATTTTATTATATTAACAAATAATTGTTTATAATATATATTATTCAAACGGGTTCTTTTAAAAAAATAATTCATTTCATTTTATTTAATATTAAAAGGGTATTATTATTGAATCTAAGTTTTTAAATGTAACTGAAATGAAATTCTATAATATATTATAATAATGATTACTGATAATACATATAATAGAAATGATAAATATGTATGATATGTTCTTTTACATATCTCATTTTTGGCCCATATAATGTTCGCTGCATTTAGTTGTATCTTGATCCATACTTGGCTTGCTAAATTAGGTTTTTATCTTAGACCAAACTTAAGTTACCAATTGGTTCAGTAAATTATGTTTTATTTTGGTCCATACTTGGTTCACTGCATTAGGTGTTCGGTATCACAGGTAACTAACTTTTGAAACAAGTTTGCCTTAAGTCATATTGACTTAAGTTTGATCAATTTTGTGTTCCTTGGATATATATATATATATTATTTAAAAAAAAACCCAAATACATATATGTATATATATATATATATATATATATATATATATATATATATATATGTGTGTGTGTAAGTCTGTATATTAGGCATGATTATTAAATAATCATAGATTATAGTGTATATTATTCAGTGAACTAATTCAGTGAATGAATACGAGTGCATCACATCACAGATAACATGACATTTAGGTGACGCTTAAATAAAAGCGACCGCTGCATCAAAGTATCGATTGTAGCACACGATGAAAGGATTAATGACGTGTGACACTTATATCCAACAGTCAATGGATTCCAGGTGTGTGGTCATTACTCTTACTATATAAGGCCATACACATCTGGGCTGCGGCACTCAGTTATTAGTTATATATGATAGCGCATCGTTGTATTATCATTACATACAACCACCTAAGTAGTTCAGATACATTAAGTATATGGCTAAACTTTAAATACAAGTAAATTAGTCAATCACATATTATCCTGGATTTAGTGTTAGTATATTAACATATTGAACTTTGTCTATACACACACACATATATATATATATATATATATATATAAGTAATCGAATTATACACCCATGGGTGTATCATGAATTATACATGTATATATATATATATATATATATATATATATATATATATAACTCTACATACATCACCTTCATTATCTAAGTCATACATGTATACAAATATCTATATTTATAATATATATATATATATATATATATATATATATAACATTTCACATAGAAAATGGAAAATAGTATACATATACTAAACAGTATTACTAATTAGTAATCAATTAGTTGTATACCTTTATCTATTACATTAAATATCATAGCGTATTTAATAGTTATAGGTTTAATATACTTATATATATATTACAAATGCTTATACATGATAAAGTCTTAATAGGAAATGATAATTATATGATAATTATATGAAATATAATAATTTTAACTAATTAGGTTATAGCTAATTTAATATTTTTATTTATATTAAATATAATAATTAAATTATGAATAATTGCCTTGGTTTCATGACAACAACTAAAATAAAGAACAATTGAATAAGATGATTAAGTTTGTCTTTTTAATTATGAAAGTATCAGATACACAGATACAGCGAAATATATAAGTGGTAATATAGTAATAAAGTATCCTTATAAATTAGTACTTAGTAATACCGTGTTGTAATATAATGGTAATATAGTGGTAATATAGTGATAATATAGTGGTAATATAATGGTTATATAGTTGTAATGTAGTAATATATATATATGTAATTATCTACATTATATGGTACATGATATATCATATATACCTATAGGTAGAGAATTATATATACAAAATATTATTAATTGTATTACTAATACTATATTTATTGACGAATATGTTTTCTAGATACATTTAAGTAGTTTATATTTTATTAATAATATATTATAATTATAATCGATTATAAGGATTCTTATCCTTAATACATTAATATATTATTAATTAGATGTTAACAATATCATTACCAATTAATACACAGAAAATACAAGATAATAATATATTCAAAATATGAGAAAAATGAAAAATCACATAGAAAATAATAACATTAAAGGTTTAGTATACGTATACATATATAATATAAATTCAGAATATATATTATATAATAATGATGAATTACTTATTGAAATATGAGAAATATAAATATTAATAATTCGGATAATGTTATAGTATTTTATAGGCATTACATGTTATTTAACTATGTATTAAGATTAATATTAGTAATACCTAACCGATGTAACCATGTTATGCTATGCACAACTTACATGCGTATTAGGATTATATGAGTTATATCAAAGATTTTGCAAAATAAAATATTAAAATTCATATCTAAACCGGGTATCCAATGTATCCAATGCAGGTATGCATAGTGGCAGGCATTTGCATAAAAATTAATGACTTAATTATAAAGCAATCATCTTATATTTTATTTTTGGGTATATTTATAGATGAAAATCTCAATTGGAAAAAACAGATTCATAATATTAAAAACTAACTTAATCGATGTATCTCTTTAATAAATAGATTAAAATCTAAATTGAATAGAGAATCCCTTATGAACATATATTACTCTTTATTCCATAGTCATTTGCATTATTGCTCAATACTTTGGGGTAATACGTATTTTAGTAATATTAAATGTATTACTATATTACAAAATAGATGTCTAAGATCAATTTATTATCTACATAATAGAACAAATATTGACCATATTTATATACATAAACGTATTCTCAAATTTAATGATATTATTAATTTAAATATTTACAAATACATGTATAAAGCTTGGTACAATAATAATATACATCCACAAATTATTAAGTTATTTAATAAAAAAAAGACAATATATTCTCTAAGGTCAACTAATGAATTCGTTGTTCCCAATATATCACGTTGTTATGATAAATTCTGTATTGGTTATAAAGGTCCTATGTTATGGAATTCACTATCTATTGATATCAAAACCACTAACCCTTTGAAAAAGTTTTTAAATGTTTTAAAACAAAAAATTATTGGTCACTATTAAAGTCTTATTTATTTATTTATTTATTTTTATTCAAATGATGAAATTCAGTAATTGGAATAGTTTTTAATTAAATTATTTGTTTACAATATTTATATATTTTAACAATTGTATTATCATTTGTTTTTAAATGTATTGTTTATTATTATTCTTATTATTATTTGATTAAATTTGTATTACGAGTTACCTATTATTATTAATATTATTATTATTATTATTATTATTGTTATTATTGTTATTATTATTATTATTATTATTATTATTATTATTATGTCTTGTATATATTTTATTGTAATTTTATTTATAAGATTTATTTTTCATTACTATTTATTATTTTTATTAACTGTTTATTATTATTTTATTATTTATATTATATTTTTTTATTTTTTATTTTATAAAGAGGAGGAATTTCGTGTTTTTTGTATATTGATTGTAGCGTGCGGTGGTGTATTATATGCCGAGTACTAAGTTTACCGGTGTGATTGTGGTGGGATCATCTCAAGGTATTAAGGATTTGGCACATCCTTACTGAAAGTTGGTAGCCTTATACTATTCGTTCGTTGTGGTCGTTTTATGAACTATGTGTTGTTTTTCCCTCTTTATTTGTACACGTCTTGTTTTATTGTTATTTGTATCTATTATTATTATTTTTATTATTATTTATATATAATATTTATTTGTATTTTAACTATTTTAATATTTAAAATTTTACTTTATATTTATATTTTACTTTTAATTTCCAATTTTATTTTATCTTTGTAAATTTTATTACTGTTTGTTTTTTTTCCATTCCTTTTGCTGACAGGTAGATATCTCGATAAGTTCAATGAACTTCTATATCTACCTGGGTTCATTCTCGTTTATTACGACGAACCAATCTGATTATTATTATTATTATTATTATTATTTCTTACTTATTAAAAACGTTCAAATTTCCAAATAAAAACTAGGGCTAAAATATTTTCGAAATTATCATAAATATTAATCTATAATTCTCGTAAATTCTTATCACGTGTTTTAACAATATCATTTCGTTGGCTATTATTTCTTGCGTATAATAGAAAATATATTCAATTTGTTAAATTTGAAAAATATTAAATAATTATTAAAATCTGTGATAAAATACAATCATATGTATTAGTATATATATACATATTTTACATAAAATAGTCTGATAAAAAGTGCATTTTCGATCAAATTAGGAGATTATTTAATAACAATTATTTATGTTTATCATTCTGATTTTGTATTTTATAAATATAATACAAATAATGATACTATTGAAGGATGACAATATAATATATTATTCATATTTTACTATCTGGATACAAGTGTTAAGTTTGAGGGTATAGATTTTCATAAATAGTATGCATCTAATTCACATATAAAAGATACAAATATTATTGTTATTTAATAAATATTATTTAGAACATTTAATAATCTATAGATTATATACTTTAAGTATATATACTTAATTTTATATAGTTTTACTTATTTAATATAATATTTATTTTAACATTAACAAAATATATTGTTCAAAATGGTCTTATTTATGTGTACTATTTAGTCTATATTTTGATTTTAAAATAATCTTTAATTAAATATAAAATGATAGCAATACTAAATTGTTAACTTTAAAATAATATAAGTAATAATCATAAATATTATTCTATTGGTTGACCCCGAAATTCTCGTAAATTATTATCAAATGTTTTAACAATATTATTTCATTGGCAATTATTTTTGGTATAATAGAAAATATATTCAATTTATATAATTTGAAAAATATTAAATAATGAATATAATCTACTATAAAATAAAATCATTATATATATATAATATAATGTATATATATATATAAATATTTTACCACTAAGTGATAGAAAAAAATTATATATAATTGTTTTAAGTGATTTGAATGTTAACATAGATAATATAGTCTGATAAACAGCGAATTTTCGATCAAATTTAGAGATTATTTAATACAAATTATGTATGATTGAATCTAAGTTATTTTACTTTTCAATGCGTTTTACTCGGAATAAAAGTGTTGCTATGTTTGCATATGTAATTGAGTATTTAGATAAAAGTACTAAAGCGATCCACCTAATTTATTTTACTATATATAATTTACATATGTATACACAATTCCAGAATATTCTACAATATTAAAAAATATAATAATAATGTATTAGATTTTATAAAATTGCTGAAAAAATAAAATAAAATAAAAGTATGTCTATTATTATACATGTAAAATATATATTTTGTATCTATAGGATTATAGATATAAATATTCTTTTTATTTAACAAAAATAAATTTTCAAACTCTATAACATTTGTTATCGAAACTCTCAACAAACGTAGGCAATGCGTTCCCTATCTATGTACATGTAAATTCCACATAATGGTCGTCCTATGGCGATATCCCCTTTAATAATATTATATGTTGTCTTCTGTTTCTCCAACATCTGTATTGATTGCAGTTATTCTATTTATGATGATAAAGTTACCAGTTATTATTTTACTTTATTTCTCCCTTTCTTAGTACAAGTGGTATTCGTTGTTTTCCTTTAAAATATCGAGATAACTGATAGACATGTATTTTGTATGTGGTCCGAATATTATAATATTATAATATATAAATACGAATATTATGCATATTTATAATTTAAATAGTTAAAATAATATGTTGTTTTAATTTTTATTATTTGTTATTTATTACTAAATATAATTGTATGTAGGGGACGGAACAGGGTAGGGGCCGAAAACAGAGTGGTGTTCGTTTTAATTAACGCTTAAATATTGCTAGATATGATAACAAGTTCTATATACAATATTTAGATAACCAGATTATTTATAATATAGGGTACATTTTTTAAAATAATTAATTAAACTCTAATTGATTACGAAATATTTTTTGTCAAATTTTTACAAAAACATGATTTGGAAAAACACATTTTTTTATACAATGAATATTTATCAAATATATGATATATGATCTAGTTTTACATTGTACATACTGCATAGTGTTCAGTATGCAATGAACAGAGCTAGTATTAAACAGATAGGGGAGAGTGCTCTAATATCGACATGCACGTAATATTGACACCCTAGAGATCTCCTCAAATATAATAGAAATCAAAAAATAATTAATGTATGAAATGTTAATCAATGTAATTCTAATTCATATAGGTATAATTTCTTTTTAAATATTAATATTATTTATTTTTATAATCAATAAACTTAATTGTTCGTTACAACTCTAAATTTATGAAATTTTTGAAGTACAATATCGATTCGCAATCATTTGAAAATTTAGTTATTCTAAATATTTTAAATACATCGTATAGATCAAATTACATTTTACAATGTAAGTATTGTAGTATTATCAAAGATTTTCCAAAGGAAAGATATTGCACTTGTGTATATTTGTGTAACCTAATAATTCGATATGGCCATCTAGCGGTATTAATATGATTATAAGAATTTTCTATATTTATTGTAATTTTGAACTGACAGTTTCATCAAATGTCAATATTTTAATAATATTCTTTTATATGGATAATATTGTATATGTATTTTAAATTATAAAATTCGCATAGAAATCTATATCATTATATGTTGAAATCTAAGTGTTTATTTGTAATATACTTTAAGAATATTATATTCAAAGTTTAAAAGTACAATATTAATTTTAAATGTTCTAAAACTATGAATTATTAACATATTAAATTCAAATTGGAGCTGTGAATATTTCGTAATTATTTGTCATCATAATTATACATTATTATATTGATTATATAATATTGTTTATTTAATTAAACACTATAATATACCTATATATATATTAATGTAATATAATTATTATAATATTTTATATATAATATAAAAGTATATTATAAATGATGATATATATTATCAATTATATATATTTAATATAATATAGCAATTAGATTTTTTGAAGCTATAGCAATTCTATAGAATAAAATTATTGATACCATTGGAAAGAGGATGAAAAAGTAATATAAGTTTCATATTTTACTTTTTTGATATAATTAATAATAAAAAAGTTGTGTCGATAATAACAATTTATTTATTAAATATCACATGATTTAACATTTCATATACTATTTCGCCATCTAGTGTTAATGTTGTTATTTCATTTTAAATTTATATTTTTAGGTACCAGAGATAGATAGGGAGTGCAATATCTTTCCTTTGGAAAATCTTTGGTATTATTCACGGTGTAATTAGTCTGTATGTCTATCATTGTCTCAAACTATCGGTTTCACCAATGTAGGATTATTGTTAGATTATACCCAGTAGAATACATATATTAACAATAACAACATTAATTTATTAACTTGAACGAGATATAGTAAACGTAGTTATATAATATAATATATATATATATATATATATATATATATATATATATATAAAGGTGGATTCATGCTGTAGGATGCATTAGTTATTTGTTCCTATATATAATAGTAGATGTGGTGTCCAATAGAACGTGATAACATGTATAACTATATATGTCTGTATAGTGTATGAAATGCCGCTACAATATAAATGTATTCATAACAAATTCAATAAATAGTATTTTAATAAATAATTATTCTAGTAAACGCTCATAAAGAAGTAGAAGTTGAAAGCGGAGAGTATATCAACGAGAAAGCGAATGAAAGTAAACAGAAGAGTATGACCAGTGTGTGGAGAGAACACAGTAGCGCTATCTCTATGAGTGCTATAGCGAATATCATGGAGAAACAACCTTCAAAAGCTCGAAGGTTATTATACACGATGTATGTAATAGTACGTATAACAGCACTTATGTGCCTATGTGTATGCCTTCTGTATGCGGTGTACTGTACAACCGTGCCTCAATAGTGGTGTACAATGTACAACTCTACATATTGTGTATATTCGAGGATATTCGTGCAACTTTATATGCGGGTACCTATAGGTACCTATAGATATGTATGTTATATTTGCTTTTTAATTTTAATTTGCAGGTTTTTATTGGCCACCCATATGGTAAATCTGATCATTTTTTAAATCGGTAATCATGTATCTAATAGATATCGAAAATATAAACATATACATAAAATAAAAACTTTATTTATACAATAATCGAGTATGCTATCTAGTATACAAATTGGAGTCGAAATTTAAATAAGAAGATTGAAAGTAAATAATTCATATTATACATGCTATATATGCTACGATATTACGCTTGCGCAGATCTATTGTTAATTTTTATTTTTGAATTTTATATGTAGCATTATTTTATTATATTCTATACTTATTTTACTCTTTAACTAACGTAACATGAATTTACTATCACTTAGAAAATTGCTTTAATTTGTTAACCCCAATCTATGTCATATACTAGATATCTGACATAATTAATGTTTATATAAACATTATATAATCATTATATTTTTGTGAAAATGAATGAGAAAATAGTTACTATAGTATAGTAGTTACTATATATAGTATACAGTTACTGTATACAGTTAGATTTTTTATATTAACGATATTGTAATGAAAATAGTATTATTGGAAGCTTATTATATTCTATAAAAAAGTAATATTTTAGTTTTTTCAAATATTTATTAAAAAAGTATTTACAAGGTGTAAGAATTGTACATGTTTTTAATTTATTATTAATACTTAGTTTACAAGAACTTATTCAATAATTTATATTTTTAGTAAAAATTAATACAACATATTTAATATATATATATATATATATATATTTATTTATAAAAAAATAATACCCAATATAGTAAATATTGGGATTTTGTTGTCAATAATCTCTTTAAATTCTATAATAAAAGTTGTATTTTGTTTTTACTAGTTTTTAAAAATAAGTTACAATAACAAATATTATTTAAACATTTGTTAAGGCTATGTAAAAGAAGAGCTCTCAAATTTATTTCCGTTATTTTTGTTGTCCATCTTTTTAAATCTGTCTAATATAATATTTTTTTCAAGTAAATATCATAAAAATATATATTTTTTCGATTATTTTTTCGGGAACTTTAAAATTATTATTTTAATTGTTCAAATATATTACAAATGATTAAATTATGTAACTATTAGAAATTTACTATTTGAATAAAAAAATGTATTCTATCTATTATAGAAAAATAACATATTATGTATTTCAATTTATATATTACTTACATTCTTAATACCAAAAATAAGATTTGATCATGATACATTTAGTATTCGTTACAAAGGCGCATATTTATGGAATTCTTTAAATACAACCACATCATCTTTGACGAATTTGAATACTTTTACAATACATATTAAAAACATGCTTTTAAATAGTTATATTTAATCACTTACACCTTATCTGTATTGTTTGTTATTTTATTTACATGATCATCTTTTCTTCTTTTTTGCTCTTTTAAATTGTTCGTATTGTACATATTTTTATCTCTAGCCTTTGGTCTTTAGTTTTCTTTGATTTTTATAGTTTAACTTATTTATTATTTTAGTATCTTTTTACATTTTTTAATATTTTATTATATATTTTTATTATATTTTATTATTATTTTATTGTTATATACATGATGATTTCTTGGTATTGAGAGATATATTTAATTTTATTGTATTGCTTTTTTATGAGACAGAACACGAATGAACAATATAGAATTGTAAAATATTTATTTATATTTATTCATTTTGTATTTATTCATTTTGTATTAATTCTCTCATTACCAAGAGCAGGTTGGTATCTCGATAAGTTCAATAGAACTTCTATACCATACCTGGGTTTTTGATCTCGGTCATCAACTGAATCTGATATTATTATTATTATAAAGCAACATTATCTAAATTGTTTAAATTTCTGGTATAATTCTATACAATAATTATTAACTATTTTAAAATGTTTCTCAATAATGAAATTACTTATTACTCTTTGGTGTTAAAATATGTTGTTTAAAGACAACACAATTGATTAGACAAAAGTAATTTTATAGTATTTGTTAACTCTCATGTTAATTAATATATATCTACTATAGCATATAATCCTAAACTTTGATAGATGATAGATATATATTTTACTTGGTTAAATGTCCTATTTTTATTTGTGTCATTATATATCTATATATGACATATATTTGATGACCTGGCATCGCTAAAATGAAATTATTATTTAATAAATATGATCATAAATTTAATTATTATTATTCACATTGAACACATAGTTGTATAATTATATTGTTTGTTCATAGGTAATATATATTCTAATAGCCTCAATAATATATTTAGTTTAAATATTGTCCCTATAATAAATATCAAAATCTATAATATGATATATTTATAGAGTTTTATCAATATATAATAGATATGGCTTCAATCGTTTCATTGAAAGACACATTTTATTATTTATAATACATATTAGTGATACAAATATATATATATATAGGGGAGGGAAGGGAGTAGTGACCAATAATTAATATGCCTCAGAAGATTTCTAATATATCGATAAATACTGGATTTTAGGCTCATATTTTTTTGAATTAACTAGAAATTATATAGTTCTAGACTACTATGATTTCATTTTTATATATAAAGTGTTTTACCTAAGAATATAAACGTTTGATTAGGCATTAAAAAAGCACTAAAATAAGGCAAGGCCGTAGTAGTGGCCGCTAGTACCAGCAAATGCGATAGGTGTCTCGTAATATATTCGATTTATATTTTGTTAATTATGTAATATTACATAATTATATTTATAATGCATACACACCTTATTTGAATCAATGATGTAATTATATAATCACATACTCTTACACATAAAGAAGCATACATATATATAATCATGTTTTTCTCAACATTTTATAAAAAATTATTATTTAATAAATTAGAGTAATTAATTAATTATTTAAAACAAAATTTTACATATATTATAGATATTTTAATTGTCTAAATATCGTATATAGAACTTTTTATCCTATCAAGCACCATTTAAGCGTTAATTAAAACGGCCACCACTCCGTCCTCGGCCACTACCCCCTTCCCTCCCCTAAGTCAATAGAAGTAGGTCATTGGATCTTACTATAAGGCTTAAAAAGAGTGAGTTTAGTAAAATACTAAGATCCATTATACATTGTAAAATAAATCAATTAAAACATGCAAATTTAATATTTGGTATTTATTAAACAATCAAATGCGTTTCATTAGAATTTTTTTTTCATATAACAAAATTCATACTTTGTACCTTTTGAAATATTATATACTTAATATTATTACATTAATATATATAATTTTTGAAATATATATTAGTATTACCCCTTCCCGATGTTATATTAAATATATTTATATCAATAATATAGCATACTACTTTAATATTATTTTACTAATTTACAATGTAGGTATTTTTGGATTATTGTTCTGTTTACTGGAATAGGAATATTTATATATCAGGTTCATAACATTTATAACATAATTAAAATATGTTATATAATAATACTTTATATATAGGAATGTTATTAAATATTTACTTTATATGTAGACTTGAATATTTTGTAAATTATTATTAAATAAATATAAAAAATAAAATAAAATAAAATTGTATTACCTTACTATAATAATATTCTCGTTTTTATAAATTTAAAATTGTTAAACTTAAATATACTATCTTAATTAATATAACTTATAAAATACCATGGTTATATAATAATTAAAAAATATGTATTTGATACTTATATACTATATACAATACTTATACATTACTTATGTAATCCTTATGCAACACTTATTTAAAACTTATGTAATACGTATACACTAATTATATAACAATACCACGTTGACCTTCTCCATGGTAACCGAGGTATACATTAATGTTATAGACATGGTTACGTAACATTTCTATGATAATCACACGTGACCAAACATTAACCTCACGTGCTGTAATCACGTGACTCTCTAGGTTCAAGATAGAGGACGCTACTACTTAGGTCATCCGGTAGATATCACCATCAACCATCACTCTAACACCAGCATCATGTTTCCCTCTGTTATCATCTGTAATCAGAACAGCTTCCGGTTAGTATCGTTACGTAATCAGCAATAGGCTGCAGCGATACACAGCATGTACACTGTGTATACTATGTATAATCGGGGAGGGCAATATGCATTCGCTATGTTATATTTGATATCTAGTAGCGTCACCTATAACGTCAGTAGAGCCACCTATAGCGTCAGTAGCGGCATTAGAAAAAATGTACATTTTTAAAATTGAGATTACCTAAAAATATTTAGTATTTGAAATTATAGATATTGTTCCGCATATAATTATAGATATCGTATATTATTATTTTTAGATTGCCAGCTGATATTAAAATGTAATATTTTATATTAAATAACCTATAAAGTTGTACCTATGTAATAGATAACATCTACATTATTATTAATATATATTATTGTAATAATACATTACTTAATTTAACATATTTATATATGTATAGAATATAATTAATTAATAATAATATAATGAATACTTAAAATATTATATAATTTAATTATAGATATAGTATAATATTAAATTTTTCGTAATTAATATTCTGATTATTTGTTTAATTATTTAAAAGATAGATTCTATAGTATATTGTCTAGGGTCAATATTACTACACAATGTTATTTAAAATTATATTATATGTTTATATAATAATTAAAATTATATAACAAAATTCATAATCATTATATGTATAGAAAATAAGTTAATATACTGAATAGTATATTATAATTGAAAAATGGATGAATGTTGTAATTATTTTAATATGGTATATATTATTTAAATTCTACCTCGGTGCACTATATGATAGTAGCAAAGAATAATAATTAAGATAATAATAATAATGCATTACTATTTATGATACTTTATACTTGTATATATTTTTATACAGAAATAATTATCAGATTTAAAGATGTTTAATATAAAATAAATTAGCTGGTAATATAATTTGCAAATAAAAATATACAATTAAAATATACAATTACGGTTGCATGAACAATCGTGAAATATAAAAACCGTAAAATAATTACCGTGAAATATACAAAACGTACAAGAACAGTGAAATATACAAACTGTAAAAGAACAACTATAAAATAAAATAAATAAGGTGTGTATATTTCAAGGTCGTTCTTATACGGTTTTTCTTGATAGGTTTATATGTCATGGTTGTTCTTGTTCGGTGTGTATAATATACACTGTATCACATAGTCACTGTTATCATGTAATTTGTGGTATCTGTACTGTTATTCTTATACGGTTTGTATATTTCATCGTTATTCTTATAAGGTTTTTATATGTCACTGTTATGCTAGTACGGTTGTGTATTTCATGGTTGTTTTTATACGATTTTATATTTATCGGTTGTTCCTATAGCCAATATCACAAATACAATAAGTAAATTAAATAGTTGTATAGTTTTATTTAGACTAATCAATTTATTTCTATTATATATCTACATATTTTGAATATATATATACATTTATTATTATATACTATAATCATATATTATATAACATATAATATGAGCTACCTAATTTGATTTTATAACACTAAATGTTTTGAAATAAAAATACATATAATTAAAATGATTTAACCTATTTATATCTTATATTTTTTAAAATAATAATTGTATATAATTGTGTTTATATATGTATTTTTTAATTTGATTTATATATATATATACGTATATATATAAATATATATATATATATATATATATATATATATATATATATTCAGTTAAACCTCTCTATAAGAAACTGTTTTTTTTAAATAATTGTTTCTTACCTAGAGATATTTTCTTATAAAGAGGTGTTTACTTTTCCATTGATTTTAAGAATTAATTTATAATTGAAAATTGATTATATAATCTATAGGTATATATGTTATATATTTATATATTATATATATACAATTTATATATATATATATACAATTATATAACCTTCATTAACTTCTCTAATTATATTTGATTTAAAATGTATACTGTATTACATACGCTTCGATATATATATATATATATATATATATATATATATATATATATATATATAGATAGATATATAGATATAGTTTATTAGAGTAATTTAATTTCATTATTTTCATTTAGTATTCTTTTTCGTTTTCTTTCTTCGTTATTCAAATGGTTTCAAAATAAGACATTGGTCTTTACAGGTTGTTGCCATCGATTCATTCGTACAGTAAATGGGACAGGTACATAAGTGCAGGAACAGTGATTGTTTAATTGTAACAGTTAACTATATATTTCATATTTACATATAGAAATAAAAGATAATAATAAATAAAAAACATTACTGAGACTGGCAAAATTTGATATCAATAAAAATAAAAATAATTTATATATATATTTGTTATACAATTATTTTTTTTTTATTTATTTTTTTTTATTTATAGTTTTTAAAAATTTTAAAATTTATTTAAAATTTTAAATTCATAATTTTTTTTTATATATACTATAATTCATCATTGAGTAACATATTTTTGGTATAGAATACGTTTTATTTTTCCGTAGAGTATATTTAATATTTTTAGGTATGTGTATTATTTGTGGGTATGGGTATGTGTACCTATGTGTATTTTAGTTAAGTTTTTTGGTAATTGATTGTAATATTGTTTATGCATATGTATTAGTGTATAATAATATGTTAGCTTATCTAATACAAGCATTTTATTTATTTGAATAATTCTTTGGTATCATCTCGAAATTTTCTTTTAATTATTATTCTTATGGTATTTTTTTGAATAATTGTTGTATTTATAGTATTATTTGAGAATGTATTTCCCCATAGTATATTACCATAGTTTAAGTATAGTAGGAAAATAATATGATAATAAATAATATATTATATATGATTATCAATGAATTTGTTTTTATGAATTTGCTCAACTTGGAGATGAAAAATTTAATTTGGGAGAGTTTATTATTTAAATTAATTATAAGATTTTTGAAATCAAGTTTGCTATCAAGATTAATACCAATGTATTTATAATTATATACGTTATTTATATATATATATATAATTTAATGTAATTATATTGTTTGGATGTTTATTTGAGTTATAATTTATCATTTCTGTATTACTAATATTGAGTTTTATTTATGCCATATTTCTATTTTTATTAGGGTTTTTTTAATTAAATTTTGTAGTTCTATATTATTATCAGCTGTAAAATGTATAGCAATATCATTTGCATATACTGTACATTTAACATTATTATCTTTTAAATAAAATGATAAATCATTGACTTAAATGATGAATAGTAAAGGGCCTATTATGGAGCCTTGGGGTACACCAATATCATTTATGATTATATCAGAATCATATATGTTTATTTTAACTAGTTGTGTTCTATTATGTAATTAGTTATTATCAGTTTAAGAGGAGTCCCTCTATTTCCATGTTCACCTAATTTACTAATTATAATAGAATGGTCAATAGTATCAAAGTTTTGCTTAAATCTAAAAATATGGTATTTTTAGCTATATTTTCTTTTTTATTTTCCATTATATGGTTGTAGATATCTAGTATAGCATAAGTAGTATTATGTTTTTTAAGGAAACCATATTGGGTAGTATTTATTATGTTATAATTTAGTATGAATTTTATTAGTCTATATTATATTAATTTTATTAGTATATTATATATTAATTTTTCTAGAATTTTAGATAATTGACTTAAAATTTATATAGGCCTGTAGTTAGATATACTAGTGATGTTTTTTTTATGAGTGGGCTTAATGGAAAATAGTTTCATATTTAGAGAAAAGTTCCTGACGATAAACTTAGATTAAACATATGGTTAAAGGAATGTCAATGTAATATTTTTAAATTTTTTTAAATTTCATATTTAGATAATCAGATTTGATTTATTCTTTTTTATAATAGAATTTATCTCATGTGTTTATGTAGGATGAAAATATATTGATTTAGATAGTGGTGTAATGTTCATTCGTTTTAGGTTATTGATGGGAGATGTGAATTGTTTATTTATGGACTGACTAGTATTTATAAAATAAGATCAAAATACATTTGCTATTTTTTTATCATTAATATTTATTACATACCACATTTATTTTCGAATTCATCTAATATATGTAAATATATAATGAAATTTCATTAGGTTTACGTTAGCAATTATAAAATGTGAATCATCATTGATGAGTATAATATAATTAATAGTATAATAATCTATTATATATTTAACAAGTAATTGTATAATATAATAAATTGTATCATCAATTAATTTAATGATATAGGGGAAGGAAGGGGGTAGTGGCGCCAGTAAGTAGCGGTATCAGTTAATACATATATGATAAGCATCGAACACGTATCATTAATTCAAAGTGATTCGTGTTCGATGCAGATCATGCGGCTATGTATTCGATACGCATCATGGATACTTGTTGGATAGGTATCTTTAAAAAAAAGAATCATGTAACACATTTCATTCATTTATTACAGGAACAATACATAACATACGGATATGATATAACACGTGAATAATATATATATATAATAAACTGGGAATGCAAAGGTATATTTGTAATGATAATAATATAAGTAGGTATGACTATAATCTAGTTTCTGTTCATTATAGGTCAACATTTATAATGCCATATATATATACGAGATTCATGAATATAAGTAGATATGATAATAATCTACATATATATATATTATGGAGTATGCGTATAAATAGGTTTCTGTTCATTATAGGTCAACATTTATAATGCCATATATATATATATATATATATATATATACGAGATTCATGAATACGATACCGTATCATATATATGATATTTAATATATTCATGAAGATATTCACCATATCCAAGCAGGAAGATAACAACTGATGATCTTGTTTATCCTGAAATTATAAATTTTATATTAATATAAATCAATTATCATGATACAATCATATTTATATGTGTATACTGTTAACTAGGTGTGTATAATTAATAAGATGTATTAGTTTGGTTCATATTTATTAGATAGATACCTTAGGCAATACAGTGCGTGTTATGATGGGATGGGACGTATGTATACACAATAAGTGGGGATTGGACGTATGGGTGATGAGTAAGCAAGACGTGGGGAGACTAGCTAGACCATACAAGTGCAAAACAGGTGCACGGTATCGCGTGGTACAGTTATCCCTTAGCTAATCATGGATGGCTGCTTTCTCTAGGCACACATACAGCGCGTGCGACAACCTGAGGCAGTACATTTACTACATGTTAATATGTTACATAATGGGACGTCCTATATTTATTTCGTTAGCTAGATATGGAACGTTATATTATGATAAGCTGTACGGAATGGTCCATTACGTATAGCAATATGAGATATATATATGGCTATACATGACGGGCGGCATACTTTATAAATGAACACTCGTGTGTAGGAGGTAATTTACAACTGAATATAGGTGTATGTTGAACCAATGGTGGTTTTAGGTAGAGGTGTGACTATCACAGGAATTATGGGTGAATATGAGGGCATTGGTAATGGCAAGGTCATCATTTTATACTATAAGTTAAATATATGCGAATTTATATACACTTAGTTATATCATATGATACATATGATACATATGATACACTATTTACTAAATATATACGTATAAACGAATCGTAATGTATATTAATATAGGTCATCAAGGGATTAAAATTAGACAAAGGCCGGTGCTAGTTTATATATAAATGTTACATAATTACACATACGTAGGGGATATGCGGGTATTGTGACGATAACGATATTTCAAGAACTATTATAGTTATCAAAAAATGATATTTACGAAAAATGTAGATAATTGAATTCTAAGAATGATAGTGTACATCATTTTTATTTATATCAATATTAATTATTGATTTTCGATTAGAGAAAAAAATCAAATAATCGTAATTTTTATCGAAAAAAAACGTAAGGTTTACCTTATTTTATAGGAAAGTTATTGAATAAACTTATGAATTTTTAATATATTCAGTTAAGGTAATAAATAATATATCAGATTACATTTATAACAATATTCAATAATAACATAATGACATAGTACTCTGTTATTTAAACCAACGAGTGCGAGGCGGCTATTGTGGCTGATGCGTGGTGGATATTGTGGCCGATTAATAACCAATCAGCATCGAGATAATTTCAATGCGTAAGCGTATCATAAAAATAGTATATTTAGATATATTCTTTATAAAATCACTGAAATACATTTATTATACATTTGCATTAATAATGTGAGACATATTAAACTAATCAATTAAAAAATAAATTTGTAGCTGAATATAAGTAAAAGTAAATGGGATAACGATTAATTATTTTTATATTTAATATAAAAGTGCGTGTGTATCTTGATATCTGATACAATGTATTTTATTTTCTAATTATAAAAATAGTACGTATTTGAATACATGACGCGATCCTAGTGGCTATTTCGGAACTATCGACCATAATACCCGCACTAGTGTATTTTATCTCTATTTATACGGAAAATTTGCTTTTTAATAAAAATCAAATGACTTGAATACAAATAATTAAATGAGTAAATGTTGATAGCCATTATTTAGAACAACATATTGTAATTGTATATACAACTTATTGGATCATAATATCCAATATTAGTATGATATATTTTGTTTCTTGTAATATTATAAAACATCGGTCATAATACACTTCCCTCCCCTACATACACAAAATTATATATATATATATATACAGGTGTAATGTATGTGATAGTATGTATAGTTATATATAAAAAAATTTAACTATTACAAATATTTACTATATATTATAGATATTTTGATTATCTAAATATTGTATATAGAACTTTTTATCCTATCAAGCACCATTTAAGCGTTAATTAAAACGGCCACTAATCCCTCCTCGGCCACTACCCCCTTCCCTCCCCAATGTATATAACAAGATATAATTGGTTGAAAAGAACGCCTCCAAACAGAACATTTAGAAATGTTCTTTCTATAATTAGCTCTGTCTAGTCAATACGTTATATTCTTGTATTTATTTTATATTATTCATTATTTATTTTTTATAATACTTTATAACTATTATTAAACTATTACTATAAAAATAAATTTATATTTTTCTATTTTATAACTTCTATACATATATTTATTTGTATATCTCATTATAATATATATTTTACTAATATTCTATATTATTACTAATTATTATTGTTTCAGTGTTGTTTATATACCATTATATTTTACTTGTCATTTATATATATATAAATGAAATACATATTTATATATATATATATATATATATATATATATATATATATATATTATAATATGTTGTGATTAGACCTATTTGTTTAAAAAACTGTGAATGTCATTTTCTCAAGTTTCTACTTTTTCAATTAGTAACCACAAATAAATCCCTATTAATTTTTTGATTTTTATTGTCATTTGAAATTTTTACGGTAAATGTATAACATATGCATCTATATAAATCCTTTTGGATTTATTATTATATTTTATATTAATTAAATAAATGATGATAAACTTGCATTTTAATACAAAAAATCAAAAATAAATATTTAACTAATTTATACTCTTTTTTTACACCATTTTAAATTAACTACATTTATATAAAGACAGATCTTATATGATGGAGGAAAGTATCTGTTTAATACAAGAACAAAAGTATGCAATTATCTCCATTAGTTATTTATCCTTAGCGTTTTTAGATAGAGCTAAATTAGCATTGTTTAGATGAACGCGCTCCCCTTTGTTTACATTAATTGTATCGTTTATTCACGAATGTATATTATTTTTGATTTTATTTTTGGTTTTTAATGTAATTGATAATGGGAAATATTTGTTATATATAGAGCGGTATACCTCTAAACTATGACTCATTATAAACATACATTATCAAATATATTCATGCTAAATAGTAAACCCTATATTAAAACTATATACAAAATGTGAAATGTACATCTTTACATTTATTATTCAAAATTATTAATGATGGTTTTTATTTTATAAGTTCATTTTATATAAATAAGTTAACAATATCAAGTATAAATTAATATAACTGTTGTTAGATCGTAAATAGGTTATAATACATATACTATAATAATATTTATAATATAATATTAATTATACTCTTATGAATAGGTGCAAAATGTAGATATTACTGTATATATTTTAATATAATTAAGATAATATCTACAAACATTTAATATTAATATATAGAATATGTTTATAACGACTTACTATATATATTAGAAATCTTAAATATATATAACAAATAAATTAATTCACATTCTATGATTAACATGAGTATTTTTTAAAAATGGTTTCAACAATTCATACATCTATTTATAGTTTATATTAAATGTATAATTTTTCAAATCCTCATTGAATATTAATATATTTAGATATTGTAAATAAATACTTTTCAAACAAATTATATTAACATAGATTTAAAATTATAATATAATTTCTATGTGGAATATTTACGATGATATAAATCGTCGAAAAAAATAATATTCATATTTATAAAAATAGTGATTTAGAAATAAAATATATATACTACTAATATTTTACTCAGATAAATCTATATGTGTAAATTGTGAAATTATGTTAATAATTTATATTACTTTATAAATATATATTTAATATATATATTTATATATATATAAATATAAATATATATATATATATATATAAAACGTTATATATATATAACTATATATATATATACATATATGTAAAACTCTAGTTAAGTCCCTTGTTATCTCACGTATATATTACTGTTCCTCACTCCTCGTCAATCTTCCATTATCCTCTATCTCTCCCCTAAATCGAGTTATTCGTTCGTTAATCCGTACAACATATAACATACGTATTCGAGATCATACCTCTACTTCCTCATACCAACACTCACCTCTATGGTTCCCATTTAACAAACGCTCTGCTTATCGCATACTATATATTGTTAATTCCTCGATATACTCTTCGAATTGCCTCTCCTATATGTGTGGTTCTCTAGTACAAAGATCCTCCCTTCCATCACTTAGAAACCATGCATCTCATTTTCATCTACCCCAATTATCCATCCCTCAAAAATGAATACTCGAGCAATGCTCGACGAGCACTGAGTTATATTGGTCCAAAACTATGGAATTCACTCCCACCCTATATTAGATTCATAAAATCGCATAACAATTCATGAAATATATACAACAATTTATATCAGGTGGCAACCTATAATACTAATATTGTTTTTCATTATTATTTTATTTATTAATTTACGTACGGTTTATTCTATAATATTTTATTATTAATGGTATTTATTGTTTTACCTACTTTTATTATTTGTATACTATATATACAATTTAGATAAATCATTAATGATTAATTTAAGTATTTAAATAAACTTTCAATCAATATATATATATACATATATATATATATATATATATATATATATATATATATGTATATATTATGATAACATATTGAATATACCATGGTTTCTTAGATTGACATCTTCAGCTCAATACGGTTACTACGATTGGCTAGAGAATATGTATTCAAATTATTGGGATGAGGAACTTAACTCGACGATATTAAATATCACCGAGACAGATTATAAATACAGAAACCTTACTATGATGGATATTCTGAGAAATACAGAACACAAAGTATCTGATATGATAACTAAGTATGTATTTATGTATTTTAAATCTAAATATAATATTTATATTTTATTATATCTATAAAACAGGGTGTAATATAGTAATGTATATTTTATAGGAAGTGTTTAATAACATATATCTAAGTTATCATTTATATTTTACATTAATTGTATATAAAATTAACATGTGTGCCTATAAATGCTCTATAGGTAAATATATGTAATAATTTGTAGTTATAAATTTAAAATATTTAAATGTTAATAAGTATATTTAAGATTAAATATAAACATAGTTACCATATATATATAGCTTATTAATCATTTATATATATATATATATATATATATATATATACATATAAAATGTTATTTCAATAATTAAATTATATATAACTATTTATTTAAAGATGTAGCTGGAATGGTAGAAAGTGTCCAAATAGTTTCAAAAGAGTTTTCACTGATCACGGAATTTGCTATAGTTTCAATGCTGACAGCAGAGATATGTTATACACCGACAGAACAGGTAATATATAATAATATTTGTTAAGAAACTTTCACATGATATAACAAATGTTTCGCTAAATTGTGTATAGAATTTATTTATAAAATGATGAATTCAATTTTAAATATATATATTTCAAAACTATATTGAAACATTAACATATTTTGGTTATAAAGATTATATTGACATTGTTTATACATTAAACATACGGGTAACTCGTTAATGTTACATTCAAGGATCAAAGAATGGTCTAAAGTTACAGTTGAACATAGAGCAGTACGAATACACGAGAGGCCCGCATTACGCTGGCGGAGTGAAGATTCTCCTTTACGACGGATCAGCTAGCTATGTCACTGAGAACTCTTTCGGAAGTAGTCAAGGTAAGCCTCACATGTTTAAGATCAAAGTTAATAATTATATGATATAATGATTATATTATAATCACATTGGGATAATCCATCCAGTTTATATAACTATACCAAAGATTTTCCGAAGGCTTCGCAAAATCTTAGACTATACTCATGAACTACACAAGATTTGTCCTAGAAAATTATTTCTTATATATATTAGGATAGATAATAGTATACACGATTTGATAAATACTTTTAAAAATCTGTAGCTATATTTATTTAATTATATTTATATTTTAAACATAAGTAAAATTTATTTTCTATATATAAAATAATAAATAATGTATTTTGTAAATAACATATTTTATAGTAGAATATATATATATATATATATATATATATTAAAACCATTATTTTCATATTACTTCATCATCTTAATTGTGTATTATATTTAATTTCATATCGTTAAATTATCGTTTAGGTGAGATATCGGTTATCGATCTAGGTGACTCAATTCCTGCCGGATCACATTCTTTTGTTTCTGTCTTCTTAAAGCAGGTACTATTTATATAAAGTTTGTAAATATATAACCTCAACTATAACATAACTGAGATTATAATTCATACATAACATCGATACTCATAAAATATGAATAAATATTAAAACATCAAAAATCACAGTAAATTACAAAATAATAATGATACATATAAATAGAAAATAATAAATAAATAAATAATGAATATTTATTTAAATATTAGAAATCAAATAAATAATCAATTTAAATATTCAAAAAAATAAATAAATAACTAATATTAAAAAAAGTATACATATAATGTATATCCATTAAAAGTTTACATTTGAAATAAACATTCTCATAAGAAATATATATATACTCCTAATTTAGAGTGTGATATTTTAAATATGATTATATAAATAATACACTATAGAAAATTTTATATTTTTAAGTATATATCACACTATTTAATCCATAAAAGTACTATTTATATAAATGTATATTCCCTAGAATATAATAATATTTATTCTACCTATTAAAATTAAAACAAAGAAATATTGAAAATTAACTAAATGTAAGACTAAAGTACTAGATCAATAGATACATTCATTGATATTCAAATGATTTTCAACGATCACTAAATAATTGAAATATTAAGTATTATATTATATTGGATAGTTTTATTAGTAATTATCTCTAATATAAGGTTAAACCTTATGTATCCTATTGGGTATAATTACATTATATATACTAGCCGTACCCGACCAGGCGTTGCTCGTTGTTGATTATTTTCCAATCTATTATTTATTAATTATAGCTATTCTTGATTTTGCATTGGTATATACAATAAAATAAATGTTAGCTAAAATACAAACCGTTGAAAAATATTTGTTTTTAATATTTAAAAATTACTAGAAAAAATTTCAAGATATGTATTAAAAAAACAAAAAATATTTCAAATATTACATAATATGTTTTAAAAAATATCGAAAACATAAACCCATACCGTACCCGACCCAGCTTTATTCGGTTTTTGATTGTTTGCCTATCTATTATTTATTACTGTTAACTCTTCCTGATTTTAAATACATTGTATCTAAAATACAAACGAATATAGACAAAAATTAGTGGAAAAATATTTAAAAAAATATTTCAAATAATATTTTAAAAAATACAAAAAATATAAAAATAGTACAAAATATATTTCAAAAAAATATTGAAAATATTTATAAAAAAGGTTAACAAATATTTCAAAAAATTGTCCACAAAACTTCAAATATATATATTCATATATATATATATATATATAATCTAATATATAAATATGAAACAGTATAACATTGCAATATAAAGTCTATATTTAGATCACTAATTAAATATAAGATTATTAAATTCATCTATGCCGTTAAGAAGATATATTTTATATAATATATATATATATATATATAAAAGCAAGTATATATATATATATATATATATATATATATATATATATTATAGTATATATATTATAGTATATTGACTATAATTAGCATATCCTAATAATAGTAATGCATATATACATCCAATTACGATAAACGAAGTAAATTCATGTTACGGCACATTACACGACGGCGCCCCGGGAATAGATGGTCTTAAAAAATGCGATTTAACTAAAATTGGTCTAAATAATATAACAGCTCGCTTTAATATGTATCTCATATCATCGACTGCACCTTCCGCATTTAAATTAGGCCTAACTACTTTAATCCCTAAAACTAAGCACAGTACTGAGCCGTCCCATTATCGTCCAATAACTATGTCATCGATATTCTGTAGACTTTTCCATAAAATATTGGCACGCAGAATTGAAAACACAATTAGTCTTAATCCACGGCAAAAAGCTTTTGTTCGACGTGATGGTATTTCTGAGAATATCTTTTTACTTAAATCTATTATATATCAACATAAAAATGCATTACGCCCATTAAAGATGTGTTTGTTGGATGTTTCTAAAGCTTTTGATACGGTATCTCACAACTCAATTGTTGCATTAGCCGAAAGAGTAGGGACTCCTAAAATGTATACAAGTTATATCATGCATACTTATTCTGATTGTTCAACTCAATTAAAATATAAAAATGGAGTATCACCTAGTATACCAGTCAATCGTGGAGTAAAACAAGGTGACCCAATGTCTCCCGCTCTTTTTAACTCCATTATAGATTATGTAACTGATAATATGACAGGTAGTATTAATTTACAAGGAAATAGTACAATAAGCCATATGGCATTTGCAGATGATCTGGTTTTATTTGCGAAAGATGATGTAATGATGCAATATCAAGTTGATCATGTTTTACTTAGACTAGCTCAATGTGGGTTAAACGTTAACAAATCAAAATGCGCTACATTGAATATAATTATTAACCCAAATAAAAAACAATGGATATGTAACCCATATAGTTTTATATCTATTGACAATTCTACAATTAAAGCGCTAAATATAGAAGAAACTTATAGATATCTTGGCATCAACATAGGCGCTTTGGATAATAAAAATAATTCAATTAATGATGACCTCACATCGAAACTCTTGGCAATATCTAAATCTACTCTAAAACCCCAACAAAAATTGTTTATGCTCAAAAATCATCTAATTCCAAGTATGCTTCATACCTTGACTTTCTCTAACGTCTATTTAAATTCATTAAAAACGATGGATAGAAGTATTCGGGCGTTCGTCAGACGTTGGCTTCGACTACCTTCAGATACTTCACTCGGTGTATTCTACGCACCTAGTAGTGTCGGTGGGATAGCTATCACTCGTCTTTTTCTGGCAATACCGGTGCTGCGGCTAAAAAGGATTTCATCCATTAGAAGGAATGATGACACTATTATTCAAATCCTTCCGATAGTGTTATTCTAAAATGGTCTACACCTCGAGTATACGATGAATACACGTTTATTGATAACACCTCCATAAATAAATATCATTCAATATATTTATTTAATTCTGTCGATGGCAAGGGTTTAGAATTAGGCACGCATAGTCCTTTTATTAATAATTGGATAACTTCTCCTATAAAGATGTTTTCTGGTCGCGATTTTGTAGATATGGTAAAGCTAAAGCACGGTCTACTATATACACATTACAGATGTAAACTTATGTTTCCAAGTTTAAATACAAACTGTTTAAGGCGAGGGTGTAATTATAAATATGACTGCCTAAATCATATTATGCAGACCTGTAGATTTAATTATAATAACATTATTCACAGGCATAATTATGTTAACGCTCTTTTAATCACTCTACTTAATAAGTACAAATTTACAACTATACTGGAACCACACATACGAACACAACTTGGCTTACGCAAACCTGACTTACTGGCTTACCGAAATGACATTGTTTATATTATAGATACGCAAATCTCAACTGATACAATAGATACCGATACTAATTACCGAAACAAAACTGACTACTATAACAAACCTGAAATACTCTCCTACGCAAAACAACTTACTGGTGCAAAGCAGGCTAAACTAAGTGCCTCTTGTTGGAACTGGCGTGGTATACCCTCATCCCTAACGTCTAAAGACCTATATTCGTTAGGCCTGAGGAAGCATGATATTACGCTACTCAGTATTCGTGTCATGACAGGCAGTCTAAATATTTATCGCAAATACTGCTGCAATGGATTATTGTAATATCCTTAATTACCTGGCCTCTCCCTTGCCTACTTCGTCATATTTTTATTAATATGTTTTCGCTAATAAATGGGATAATTGGCTCTGGTTATTAACTAACCATTGTCCGAAAAAAAAAAAAAAAATATATATAAAAGCAAGTATATATATATATATATATATATATATATATATATATATTATAGTATATATATTATAGTATATTGACTATAATTAGCATATCCGCAGAAAAAGAACTTAGAGCCACCTCACGGCAAATGTCGTAAAGAAGTAAAAGAGTTGGACGGTGAAAATAAAGTTTACCTGAAGTCCAAGTGTGTGATCAAGTGTCAGGTGGACTATGTGGTATCTAGGTGTCATTGTAAAGCGGTCTATATGCCATTCGTAGGTCATAGTTCACTCATAACCTATAATTAAAGTGTGTTGTCGTATTCAATAAATAATGAAAAAAGATAACATATAAAAGTAATACATTTTTCTGTACAAAATTAAACTTCTATTTTACAAAACATTATATATAGAAGAATTGAATCATACTACATTACGTAATATTACAATATTAACATCGATTACGTATAGAACTACCCGATATGTACTGTTTCCGAACATTTCGGTTGTCTGACTAGAACAATAGAAGAGTTCCGCCAAAAAAGTATGCAATGCGACTGTCCAATAAGCTGCCAAGATACATTCTACGAGTCGAAGATAACATATGCTAGTAAGAACTCCAATAACATCCGTCCGGGAGGAGATCTCGACAAACTGCAGGATAACTACATACGAGCCAGAGAAACCGGTAGGTATTTGTATATGTACAAGCTATCAATATATGTATTTAAAACATAATTATATTTAGAAATTTGATAATAGAATTTTAGAAATTATCTAACTCTAAATAATCATGTTATACTTTTAAATTAATATGAAATATATATATATATATATATATACATATATATATATATTATATGTGACTATAATTATAACAAAAATGAAATATTATCATGAAAATAAATCTACATAAAAATATAATATATTAATTGCATTTCTAAAATTAAAATATTGTTAAAATAAATAATAAATAATTTACTCAATAATATAAATAGTAATTTATAATATTAAAAAAAAAATTCATTGATTTATTGATAATATATATAATATTTTAATATATAATTATATAATATTGAATTTATTAATCGTAAACTAATTAATCGTAAACTAAAATACTAGTATTTAATTAGTATATTTCTCTTAATATTGAATTTATTAATCGTAAACTAATTAAATAATAGTATTTAATTAATGTATTTCTCTTAATAATACTTTAACCTTTAACCTTTAACCTATCCCATAGCATTTGGATGCCGTAGGGGCGCCGTTGAATTCCATATAACTTTTCTCCATCCTTCTCTGCTCATATTCGCTCTCATTGCTTTTACAATATCCATGCCAGTCCACTCGACAACATTGTCTTGCCATTGTAACTTCGGTCGTCCTCTTCTTCTTATACCGTCAACAGTTCCTTGCAGAATTGTTTTTGATATTGTGTCAGACCTAATAACGTGTCCGAATCATTTGAGTTTCTTTTCAATAACCTTTGCTAATAGTTCTGAGTGTGGGCCGATTTGACATGTTACCCGTCTTCTAACTTCCACGTTCGTGACTCTATCTTTATAGTTAATATTTAGTAATCTCCGAAGGCATCTCATCTCTAGAGCACGTATTCGTTTTTGCAGATCTTTACTTAGTGTCCAAGTTTCGCATGCATATAAGAATATTGAATTCACAAGAGATTGCATTAATTGAATTTTGGCTTTAAGATGTAGCGAAGTGTCATACCATATTACATTTAAATTTGATAAGGCTGCGATTGTTTGACCAATTCTAGATAGAATTTCAGCTTTAGAACCTTTGTCATCAATAATCGCTCCTAGATATTTAAATGAATCAACTACTTTTAATGGTGTGTTATTTATATTAATATTAGATGTAAATCTACCTTCAGAATTCGTCATTAATTGCGTTTTTGTGCCATTTATTTCCATACCATAAGAACGTGAAGTATTATCGATTAATGTTATCAAATTATGTAATTCTTTTTCCGATCCGGCTAAGGCATCAATATCATCCGCGAATCTTAGGTTAGTTATAATCTTTCCACCAATATTTACTGTTCCATCATGTTTATCTAGAGCGTCATTCATAATTTGTTCAAGCATTATATTGAATAGCGTCGGCGAAAGTAAACATCCTTGTCTCACTCCTGTTGTTGTCCGGAACCATTCTCCAACTTTTCCATCAATATATACAGCACTTTCTGCCTTACTATATAGGTTTTCTATAGTTTCAATTAATTTTAAGTTGATATTGAATATTTTCATTGTAGACCATAATGCACTATGCCAAACACGATCGAAAGCTTTTTTAAAGTCGATAAAAACGTGGTATAGTGGCTTATTATGTTGCGAGTACTTCTCTGAAATTACTCTGAGATTAAAAATCTGTTCACTTGTGCTTCTTCCTTTGCGAAAACCAGCCTGCTCTTCTGATAAAAATTCTTCTGTGAAGTGCTGTAGTCTGCGTAGGATTATTTTCAACATAATTTTACTTGAGTGTGAAATAAGACTAATTGTTCTATAGTTTTCGCATTTCTGGAAACTTCCTTTCTTATGCAGACTTATTATAAATGATTTTGTCCAGCAAGAAGGCCATATTCCTGTTTCCCATATGTAATTACATATATTTGTAAATATTGTTGTTAGTATATGTCCTCCAGCTTTCAATAGTTCAGCTGGGATGTTATCAACACCCGGTGATTTTCCAATTTTTAAGGATTGTATAGCCGCTTCAACTTCAGATTCCAGAATTGAAAAGTTTTCTTGATTTGTTGGCTCTTTTACATTAAGTAGTGACTTGTCTCCATTGGCTTGATGTTTATATAATTCTGAACAATACTCTGTCCATCTTTTCAAAACATCTTCCTTATCAGTGATACATTTTCCGTCTTTGTCTTGTATGTTTACTGCGATTTTATTCTTCCTTTTTGTTAGGTCTTTAACGATTTGGTATGCTTTCTTTGAATTGTTCCTGTTTAGACAGTTTCCTAAGTCTGCGCATTTTTGTTTTATCCAGTTTTCTTTTGCCTTTTTCATGTCTCTTTTTATTTGAGTATTGATAGTCTTGTATTTACTTCCTGGTTCATGTTTCGTCTTTTTTAATTGTCTTCTCAGATCACACATGTCTAGCAATTCATTTGTTATCCAACTTTTCTTTTTCTCTCTGTACTTTCCTATAACTTCATCTGCTGTATCAATAATAAGTTTGTTTAGTTTCTGTATACTCTCTTCAATATTATCGTTAACATTTAATTTTTGTTCAGATACTTTATTTTCAATCTGCTGCTTAAATATTTCTTTTATTCCTGCATCTTTTAGTTTGTCAAGATTGAATTTATTTCTAGCAAATTTATTTTTCTTTGGACTTTTTAGTCGAAGAGTGAACGTCATTAATACCATGTCATGATCGCTACCGATATCTGCTCCTGGGAATGATCTTGTTTTGTTTACATTTACACTCGTGGAGAAACGTTTACTCACAAATATGTAATCAATTTGGTTGTGATATAAACCTCCAGGACTATGCCATGTTTGAATTCTAGAGTTTTTGTGTGAACCAAATGTGTTGGCTGCTATTAAATCATTTGTTTTAGCAAATTCCAGAAGACGATGACCTCTTTCGTTAGTTGTATTATTGCATGATTTTCCAGAAATTTGTCCCCATATCTGAATTGTATCTTTACCAATCTTAGCATTCCAATCTCCTTGAATTACTAGTATATCTTTCTTCGATACTGTTTTAATGACATTTTGTAAATTATTATAAAATACTTCTATTTCTTCGTCAGAATGGTCAGTTGTTGGCGCATATACCTGGATTATTGAAATATTGAATGGTGTTGCTTGTAGTCTAATGATAGCTATTCTGTCACTGATCGCATTAAAACACATAACCGTACTTGTTATCTGTTTATTGACAATGAAGCCTACACCATTTATATGTTTTGATTAATTTCCGACATAATAGAGTTTGTGCCCCTCCAGCGTTTGTTATACTCTATACTATGTATTGTATATTAATACATTATAATTTTAGTTACTTGATTAACATATAATATTAATAATAATATATTTTAGTTATAATCTTTAATACGTTGAATTATATAATGAATAGAATACAAAGTAAAAAGTGAGAAAATTGACTTTGATAAATCTATTATTGATGAAATGAGTAAACAAATAGATGATCTAATAGATATATCCCAGGTTTATTTATGTGTGTTTGTTATGTTTTACGGTAATGATATTTTCATACATTCATAAATAATTCATTAAATTCAAATAATTTATATAATTTTTAAATTATAATAATATGTTCATATATATATTGAATTAAATAGGTGAAAAAGTTGTATTTGTCAAAAGAACTAATAAGAAGATTAGTATTATATGAAAAGGATATACTTCAAAGAGCCAATTTCCACTTGAATAAAGGTCTTAAAAAATTAAAAATGGCCGTCGATTTCGATTATAAAAATGGATGGCAGGTTTCTTATGAACCTTCAATAGAATTATAATATAATTAATTGATTTTCTAAAAGGCGTATAACGAGAGAATTTATAGTCAGTTGACCATAAATTTTGACCAAATGACTCACCAATATCGTAAGGCCAGAAAAGAGTTTACTTATCAACGGTCGATTTTATCTGACGAAGAGTGGAAAATGTACCTTATCAGTAACTACGAACATAAAAGAATCGATTTTCTGTGGAGGAGGAATATTATTGATTACGGAAGGGTAAACATCATAGATATTCACCGAGGTTAAACTATAATTATATATATAATATATATATATATATATTTTCTATATATATATATATATATATATATATATAGTTACCTATAGGTAATAAGTAACAGGTATAACTATAATCATATGCAAGCAAGACACTCTCATTTTTTAATACTATAAATATATTATATAGTAATACATATATTTTTTACATGGTTAAATATTTACACATTTATTTCATTTATTTAACAACCAACTAATTAATTAAATTAATTTAGTAGGTAGGTTTAGTATTAAACTTTAGTACCTAATTTATTGAATAAACTACTAATTCAGTGTTATACTATGTTACAATTATTAACATCTTAAAGAGGAGGTGAAGAATTAATTTTCATTTTTAATCAACAATTATTTTAGATTTAAATATTAAAAAATAAATATCTTTGAAATTATGTATAATATGTTGTTAACAAATAATTATAAGTGACTTTATTTATTTATTATAAAAATTCAACAGTACAACATATAATAAACACTATTATGTAATATGTATTACATACCAAATTTTATAATCTTATATAACGACATTTTGTTTACATCATTTATAATTTTTAGAATATTTCAACATTCGAACCGATTGATAAATCCTTAATAAAAAAGGATTTTTAAATAATATACATATAGGTACTCATCATAGGTACTCTTAATTATATAACTATATTGGTTTGATGTACTTATAAAAACCAACTATCTTTACTCATACTAGATTAACAAATAACTAAATATTTATGTTTATATATGTATGTATATACTTTTACCTTTACCTATCCCATAGCATTTGGATGCCATAGGGGCGCAGTTGATTTTTTAATAATTTTCTTACATCCTTCTCTATTTTTCGTTCTTAACATGGTTTCTCCCACGACCGATCCATTCCAATATATTATCTTACCATTGCATATTGGGCATCCCTTTCCTTCTTTTACCAATAATAGTACATTGGAGAATTGTTTTAGATATAGTATTATATCTTATTACATGACCAAACTATTTAACTTTTTCGTAATGACCATATCTAGTAATTCAGAGTGATGGCTAATTTCACGGGTTACTATAATTATTACTATATATTATATATATTACTAATATATTACTATACTATACAATTCTTTCTTCGATATTAGTAATTCTTTCTCTGTAGGTTATATTCAGTAATCTTCTTATAAATATCATTTCTATCGCTCTTATGTTTCCTATCAATTCTTTGGTTATAGTCCATGTTTCACATGCATCAAAGAATTTTCGAAGGAAAGATGGTTCACTCGACCGATTTATTGAAATAAAAACGACACTAGCGCAAATTCGACGGGTATGTGAACTAAAATCTATTTTTGAATTCGTATCTGTTTACATATGTATATTCGAAAAATAATACCGTAATATAAGCACAAATATTATTTGGAGATATCAAAAGTGAATTCAAAAAAATGTTACCGAATTTGTATAGGTCAAAAGTAGATAGATTCAGTCATTATTATTTACATTTAAACTTTCAATGCCTTGAAAATGTCGTAATTTTAAAATATATTATTTTAAATATAATTCACATATAGTTATTCGTTCATCAATCCGTACAACATATAACCTACATATTCGAATAATTCCTCTACTTCCTCATACCAACACCTATCTCCATGGTTCACATTTAACAAACGCTCTGCTTATCGCATATTATCTATTGTTCATTCCTCAATATATATATTGAGTATACTCTTCAAATTGCCCTTCATATATTTCTGCTTCTCTTGTACAAAGAGCTCCCCTTCCATCACTTAGAAACCATGCATCTCACCTTCTATCTACCCCTATTCTACGTCCCTCAAAAATGAATACTCGGGCACTGAGTTATATTGGTCCTAAGCTATGGAATTCACTCCCGCCCTATATTAGATCCATAAAATCGCATAAAACATTCATGAAATATATACAACAATTGATCTCAGGTGGGAACCTGAATTACTAATATTGTTTGTCATTATTATTTTATTAATTAATTTCCGTACGGCTTATTCTATTTTATTGTATTATTATTATTGGTAGTATTCCTATTCATTGTTTACCTACTTTTATTATTTGTATTCTATTATATACACCTTTGAGAAATCAGTTATGATTTATTTAAGTGTCTAAATAAACATTCAATCAATCAATCAATCAATATTATAATATTAAATGTATATTAGTATGATAATTAGATTAATTACCTTATGAATTAATAATATTAAATATAACTTAAAATAATACATATGTATCCATCAAGTGGTTGGTATGAGAAATATATTAAAATAATTACATATCATAGAAAGGGAGTGAACCATCTTTGCTTCTCAAAATCTTTGCATGTATATAAGAATATTGAGCTGAATAATGATAGCATAAGTTTCAATTTCAGTTGTAGTGATTTATCGTTCCATATAATATTTAATTTAGATAAAGCTGCTATCGCCTGTCCTATTCTAGCTTTTATTTCGGTCTTTGATCCTTTATCGTCGATGATTGCTCCTAAGTATTTGAATGTGTCAATAATGTTAAGTGGTTAATTATATATTTTTATTTCGGATGTGAATTTACCTTCGAATTAGTAATTATTTGTGTTTTTTGTAGCGTGAATCTCCATTCCATATGCGCGTGATGTGAAGTCAATGTTTCTAATAAGACTGTTTAGTTCAGATTCACTACCAGCTAATCCATCAATGTCATCTACGAATCTTAAATTTGTGATTATTTTTCCACCAATATGTACTGTTCCTACATACGTATATAATGCGTCATTTATTATTTGTTCGAGCATGATATTGAAGAGTGCAGGTTAAATTAAGCAACATTATCTCCCCCAGTTGTTGTCTGAAACCACTCTCCAAATTTGTCGTCGAAGTAAACTGCACTTTCTGCTTTACTATATATAGGTTTTGTATAGATTCAATTAGTTTTAGATTAATGTTAAATCGTTTATTATATTGTTTATCGTCGACCATAATGCTTTATGCCATAATCTATGGATGGAGACTCATTTAAAAAATTAGCATACTCTCTCAAAAGTGATATTAAATACTCAGTATTATACTGTTTATACAGATATAAATTAAAACAAAATTGACAACGGATGTATTAATAATTTATTAATCATGTGATGTAAACAACTACCCACAATTTAATAATACACGTCTTTACTTTGCTCGCGGCAAATTCTGGCAACGAGTGCTAGCACTCGTTGCTCGCGATGTGTACACTCCTTTAGGAGAATTAAAAATAAATCTAAACCTAATATTTATAATACAAATATTTATATATATCTGATATCCCTAATATTTATAATATGGATAATTGATAATTATAGAGGAAAATGTAATACATTATTTTAACAATAAAATTAATACACTTAATATAATATCAGTTAATATTGTATTAAATTAGATTAAAGAAATAATAAAATTAATTATAAAATATGTTTAGACGCGTATCTTTTTTTTGACAATCTAAAATATCATATTATTTTATTTTGTATTATAATTAATCTCTCACTCTTATATTTCATTTTTTAAATGTCGTTTATTTTTAATAAGCAAAATATTCTTGTTATTTTTTTCATACATATAATTTGTAAGTAATATACATTTTTCAATTGTAATATAACAATATAAAATTAATAATTTATTATATCTAGAAAAAAAACAATGATAATTACATTATTATATATTTATTTTTTATATTATATCGATTATATATTTTCTTAAATAAAAAAAAATAATAATATTATTAGTATTATTATTATTGTTATTAATATTATTATTATTGTTATTTAAATTATTATTATAATAATATGTAATTTTAATTTTGTAGGTTATAAATATGGTGTACGTATTTTCAACTATTCTAAAAGCAAATATAGGCATTACGACAATGGCTATATTCCATACAAGTTTTTATACTCAAAAATGGAAACAAAATATTTTAATAATATCAGATACTACCTGACAATTCTCAGAAAAAGGGTTATGATATAGTGTTTATATTTACCTACCCATAAAGCAAATGTTAATCAATATTAATCATAAATGTTTATAAAATGAATTCTTTTAAAATGTTAAATAATATTCCTTATATACTTTGAAGTAAAATTTGTCTTTAATATTAAAATGGCAACATTTTAAAACATTATAATATTAGAAGTTTCATTCCATTGATATAATATTCCTTTATTTTATATAAGGTTTTACATATTACATATTGTATTCGTATATTGCTATCATCTTTTTATATACGACATTTACATTATTTTAAAATATCATAAGGTTTTTACATTAATAGGTTAATACATTAAAATATTAATATATTACATACTTTAAATATACGTTAAATAATTAATCAATTGTAATTAATTTCGAATTAGCTTTTTCAAATAAACGCTATAAACGAGAATTATTTAAGAAATGGTACTTATCCAAATGAATCAAGTTTTGAGAAAATATTAATATCATTTGAATATAATTGCAGGTTTGTAACTTTTATTTAATATGAATGATATCCTATCTATTAACATATATTGACTTTAATAGAATGTATAATATCGTGCGATACTTGTACGAACATGTTGTTGTTATCAATTCCCAAACAGTAATGAACGAACATATCGAGGTGAATACATTATTTCTTAGATTTTATAAATATAATATTATTATTATATCCTTATCTAATTATCTTTATATTCATATAAATCACTTAATCTAAGTATCGCTACTTATACTTTTATTACCAATTCATATATTTCTCTTTATATGATTATAACCAATAGCGTACTTATTGTAATAAAGTAGCCGACTACATACTATTTTTTTAATTTGTTCTTAAATAATTTTTTTATTATAAAATTGTTATTATTTACATGGATTTTACTTTAGTATCAAACTATAAAATATGTTAACATAATAATTATTATCTATATATTCTATATACAAACTTGAAGTATACATTCACTAATATAAAAGTTAGGCCACTTTATAAATATAATGAAACTTAGGATTTACGATTATTAGGACAGATTATATTATATTATTATTTATCAAATTAAAATCTTTACAGGTTTATTGAAAGTATTACATCTAATAATAATATCATTTATTTCACTTAATTACCTTTACTTAATTAAAGTTACTTAAATTAATTTACTATCTACGTGATAGTATAAACGTAATTATTTCTCTCTCTCTCTACTGAATATAATTATTTTTAATTTAAGTTTTCAGAAAATAAATTAACAATCATTAATAGTTTTAATTTCTTTAAATTTCGACTTTCTAGAAATTCATAAAAATAAGGGATACGATGAAAGCTTCTTTTAACGATTTGAAATTACATTTTGTTGGATTCGTTAGAAATAATGATTTGACATCGTTGTTTCAGATTAAAGAATCCATTGATTATGCCAACCAGTTAGATATTAGTCCTATTATTATATAGTTCATTATACTGTATTATTATGAATGTATATGTAATATTTTGGAATATCATTTTAAAGAGATATATAAATCCATATCACGTAAAATTACGAGAATAATATATTTATTACATGTTTTTATTATCATTATTATTAATTTTATATATGTTCTAAACAATATCTAAAAATTCAAACAAAACATGTAATATGATTTAAAAATATTCATTTTATGTTTACAAAATGAATAAAATTGATATGATTGTAGCTCTATAATATATGTGTATGTACAATATTTATATTATATATATAGAGTTATACAAAAAAGCAAAGCTAATACTAAATAGCGTCCGACCTATATAAGAAATCATATAATACAATTTATTTCATAATATTATATAAATATTATAAATCATATAAACTATATAACATAAACTAAATGATTACTGTTGTTACATACATCATCATAGATACATCTCTAACGTGGGTAATGTGACGCGTATGAACCTATACACACGGTTCATCGGCAAGCAGGAAACTCCAGTCTTATCTCAGATGTTAACCTATTTCCAAGACCTGCGTAACTCTGGTATCCGGGTTCGTGACCTCTGGCATCAGGCTTGGGTGGACTATAATTCTCTGTGGCTCAGTATGACGGAAGATACATCGTTATACACTTTCTACGATATCGTATACGATGACTGCAATAAAGTTAGAAACACACTACCGTATGATATACAGTCAATATATATATACTACTTTTAATATATTAATAAGACGATATTTTCATAACTAGACGTATGATATACGTAGATCCTTTCGTATAAATGAAATATGTATTACTTCTTCTTATTCTCCATTATTACATCATATAACTTCGAATATTATAATCTCGTTAATAAATTCAGTTATTTAGTATAATTATATTATAATGATTTAATATCACTCAATCACATTTTCAAATCCACCAATTTCAAGGTAGTAACCTACCTTCATTTTAATTATTCATATTTTCCTAATTATCAATCTGTATACGAACGGGATAGAAGTTAGATATTTCTAATCGTTATTATTAATGATAAATAATCATACATAATCATGTATATAATTAGTATAGAACAATTATATTTACTTATGAATACACACACAGACATATATATATATAAGAAAATAAAAATGTATTTAAAATTATATAAATTTGATACAATTTATCAAAATTTAAATGAAAACTGATATGAGTTCCTCTTACATATCAATTAATATTGTATTATAAGTATAATAATATTATGTTATCAATTATTTTAATTATAGTTTTTTAAGCTCCAGCTAATTGTAAACTTAAAGTAATATTTCGTTTCTAAGGTATTTTAATTGATCAACTATTTAATTTTAATTATTTACTATATTATATACTATTATATCACTTTACGATTACTTATTTTATAATATTAACATGTAACATATATATTTATAAACATAATTTATATTTTAATTCAACAACAAAATACTATAATTATTATTATTACTTGATCAATAAATTATTAACGTTCGATCAGACATCATCAAATACATCCAGTGCTAAAGTTGATATCGCATTTGCTGATCTGCTGGGAATATCTATTACTGAGTTATACAAGAAAGACGAAAAAGAATTATTGCGAATTTCTAACGCAGATTTTCTTCATCTACGTTTAGATAGCGAAGTATATATATATATATATATATATATATATATATATATTATAATAGACGTTGCTTAAGGATATTCATAATAACTGATGCATTGCAATTAATGATAATTATGATTATAATCCAATTCACATTGAATCAAAATGTACTATAATAACTAATTTTTAATACATTATTTTGAAAATTAATATTATATATATATATTTATCGTATAAAATACTTAGGATATGAAGATTAAAAGGAAATGCTATGGTTACTCTTCAATCACAATATATTACATCTATAGATAATAAAATATAAATTATTTTCATAATACAAAGTTTTCGTAGAGCCAACAATCTCGATTATTCGTATATAATTGTATTCGTCAAATACATGGTAAAGCAAATATTAACAATAATAATGATAATATGTATAAACCCGGTGAGATATAAAATAAAATGCATCAATCGTGCTCATTAAAAGAAAACAACGGAAAAAAATTATTAATAAGATTGTACCGATTAAAATATATAATTACAAAAATATAAAAATATACATATCTAGGCTTATTCAATAAATCATAACAAGAATTCAAGTCAATTAAATATAAATTTATTATACATATATCGATATATATGAAGATTATATTGTATAACATATATATATATATATATATATATATATATATATATATATATATATATATATATATAGAATCATAACACAGGGTTATGAGCAAATGATGGAAGAATTTCGTAAGGTTGCGTCAGATAATGATTTTGTGGATCTGGTTGGGAAGAAACCGTTGGACTTTCAGAAATCGTATTTAGAATTTGTAGAATCATTACAATATTTCAAAAGTAGCACAGTAATTGATCCTCAATTCTACAAGTTAGAAAATATCATATCACGATAATTTATATATAATATATAATATTGCCTTTACGTGTAGTTCTCAATTAAATATATATAATCATTATCATCATCTTAATATTATATTTATATATAATATATAATTTTATAAAGGTTATTATATTTTCAAATTAAATATAAATTAATGTTATTATTTATATTATTATTTCTAGTTATAAGATAATATTGTTCATATTTATTTGAAATGTTTATTTGCTAAAATTATTTTTAAAATATAATATAGATAATATTATATACAATTTTCAATATTTCATTTATTTATAAAAAAATGTAAAAATATTTGTAAAAATAATAATGTTTACATATTGTATAAGTAATATAATTATCCATACTATAAATATTATTAGCAAATATATGTAAATCTGAGGATTTTTGTAATATAATAATCACTATTTATATATGATATATTAAAATATATGTTATTTAATGTAAACAATATTAAAAATATATGTAAAAATCAATAATATTATAAATACAGTAATTTCAATGATTACTATCTTATTTATTTAAATAGTAACAATTTCATAACAATGAATATCTTCATGAAGCAATTGACCTATGAAGAAACAGAACAAAGGAAATCATATTCTATAACCTCATTGTTAAGTTAGTGGTATTGAACTTAGTTATAATGGCATATTTCTTAAATAAATAAACCATACTTATTATTATTAGATATTAAAAATAACTAAGCCTAAATAATAATAACTGTTAACTTGTATATAATTTAATATCAATATATATATCTCTAACATATTTACTTACTTACTTACTGGATCGGGCGGATTGCTCGCTTGCACTCTTCTAAATATTTTTCCAAACATCACGGTTCATCATATCTGTTGATATTTCATTGATAGGCATGCCTACATAATTTATTAGCTTATCCATGGCTTCCAGAACTTATCCTTCCATGTTTTGGTTACCATAATAAAAAATTACTTACAATCTTGTCTTTATTTCTAATGTTATGACCAGCGAATATAATCTTTTTTTCCTTTACCAACTGTGATAAACATGGGATGTTGCTATAAAACTCTTTTTTCTTATGGAGTTGTCTCCAATATATGTTGAGTACAACCATTATCAATATTGTTAATCTCAAGTTTTGTAGTTATTGTCCATGCTGTGGATCCGTATAGCAGTTCGGATTCTACTATTCCTTGAAATAAATTTATTTTAAGTGAAGAATACATAATAGATCTCCAAATGTATGTTAGCTTATTCAGTGATCCCCATGATCTACCGCTTGGTAATGAAACATCCATCTTCGTTGACGCAATTTCACTGCCTATATAGATGAGATTATTTGCTTTTTTTTCAGTGGAGTTCCTTAAGGAACTAGAATTCTAGTGTATTAATGGTATAATTACAATTGAAAGGTATATATTCTATCTTTCTCATGATTTTTATCCGACCAATAATTTTCGTCTATTTTTCTAACATTTGCAAAAGTATTCCGCCATATTTATCTGAATCATCGAAAAGTGCCAAATCGTCCTCATTGTATGCATCAGTGATAGTAACGGAAGGATATCATCTACTTTTGGATATCTGTAAAATACATCTTTTTTGGGATATTCAATCAATTGATGTTCGTAGTACATAATCTAATATGATTACAAGGATAAGTAGTGCAAGTGTATCACCTTGCAGATTTCCTACCTCAATATTACAAAAAATATGTATATCCATCAGGATAACGATCCATGGAATAGTATTCTCATATAACATCATAATTGCATTTATAGTTTCCATTGGAATTCCTTATGATCTCAATATTTCTGTTATATTATTCCTGTCATGAGAATCAATTGCCTTGAAAAAATCAACAAAATTATACATGCTTTAAGATTATTTTCTTTTTTCCTTCCATTATTCTTCTTACTATTAATAGTTGTATCATTGTTGATCTGTTATTTCAGAACTATTCTGTTATATGCGAAGAACTTTTTCAATTGCAGGATGTATTTGATATAGTAGCATCGTATTGTATATGTTATGCGCTAAGGCAAATTAGTGTGATACATCTATAGTTTCCTAGATTTTAATATTTCCTTTTTTGGAAATGGTAAAATTTATCATTTTCTCCATTATTCGTTAATGATTTTATTATATATACTATTAAAACAAATCTAGCTGATACTTATTAAACAGTCCGGTCTTCCAAACTTTAATTGGAATTATATCAATTCCAACAGAATTTCTCTAGTTTCATGCTTCTTAGCGATATGTACAGTTCTGGTAAAGTGAAATCTCTTATTTCTATGGCTACATAATATTTACGTATAAATTGTGATTGGCTAGATAACGTATTTTGAGCTAGACATACTTCCAGCTAGAAGTTTAGAGAAGTATTCTTTCCATATTTCAATTCTTCGTCATTATTCTGGACTTTAATCTTGGCTTTATTCGAATGTTTCCTTCTGATTATTTTATTCAATATGTTCTAAGCTAATTAAGATTGTTTATTTTCTGCTGCTGATTGTATAGTTTCAATTTGACGTTGAATTTATTTTGCCTGTTCCTCATTAAATGTTTAATCTAAATTATGTCTTGCTGAATTATACTTTTCCTCATTAGATGCAGTAGGATGGCATATATTAGCATCGGCTAATGATTTTAGTGCTATATATTTTTCGAGAATAATGTTATTCTTCCAATGTAATCTTTTGCTCATTCGAGGTTTTAAAGGTATATTGTCCTAAATTTCTCAGATGTTGTATCTACTAAGGCTAGATTATCAGATGTGTTAGCATTAGATGTTTTAGAACCAACTCATTGTATTGAACGCTACAAAATTCTTTTTGTAATTTTTATTTGTATTAAATACGCTCCAATTATATGGTTTTTAGCTGGATTTACTTATTTTATTTTCTCGAAGACTTAGTTTAAATATTTCTGTAATTATACGATGGTCAGAGCATTCTCCTTCAAAATTGCGCTTCACAATTTAGAGCACTGTTTTACACTTTTTGTTTATTAACAAATAATCTATTTGCGATTTTTCATCGTTGGGATGTGTATTCGTCCAACTTTATCTTTCTTTTTTTTTGTAATTTGACATTGAAAAAATGCATTCTATCCTCCGTAATGAAATCTTCTAAATTTTTACCATTTATGTTGGCAATATCATGGTATGAGAAAATGTTGAATGAATTGTGGCCTAATTGAGCATTAAAGATACCTGTAATTATTGAGATATCGTGTATTGGAGCGTGTGTACGATGATAAGTCACCTGACCACATACATACCAGTATAATAATCTATTACCGTGTATTCGCCTAATAAGTTCATTGGGTTGTAACATGATATAACCGTTGTACTGGGATTTACAGTGAAAGTTGCTGAGATTGTGCGTTCATTTATTATTACGATATTTATAAGTGTAGAATTAGCAAAAGAATTAATTAGCAAACCTACAATAAATATAACTAAATTTCCAACCAAGATATAATTCATGAAATGTAATTTCAATGTCTTTATAAATATATGTATTAGTTCTTGTATATCAATTACAACAATATTATGTTCTATAACAGGTAAAACTAATTCATATTATTGACATTCGCAGTTGAAGGTCCTGATATTGGATGATAACATATTTAATTCCTATTAAGTATTAGAATAATGTAATTTTGAGTGAATTTAAATTTATATTTCATAATTTATACATTACTAATATTTTAATATTAATTTGAAATAATATCAAACATTCTAAATAAATACTTATACATAGATATATTTAAAATAATACTTTACGACTATTAACTATTAACTTACCATGTTTTCTACTGTAATAAATAATTAATATTTAAAGATAATGTTTTATGTAATATTACATAGTTACCAAATAATATAACTATTACTCTATATACTTTCACTATTAGCTGTTTTCAAATATACTGTTATTTCCCTCTAAATGAACTCAACATCGACATTATAGGCGATATCGGAGGTTCTATGGGATTATTCATAGGTGGCAGTGTGATCACCATCATAGAGATAGTGGACGTGTTCTTTAGAAGTCTAACGAAACACTCTTGGCGGAATACATAGATTCAGGAGAATTACGTAATATTTAATTGTTGGCTCTCATTATTATATAACGTTTGTTATTTAAAAATTTAGTAATTTAAAAATTCATTAATGCAATGAGGAAACTAAATAATCATTTGAATAATATCTGAAATAATAACGAATTTAATGCATTTAAGAATTAGAAATATATCTTATACGAGTTTAATTAATATGTATATATATAATGCTCTTACTTATATATTTACCAGGAATGAAATTTATATGGAGCCTCGTGCCGTATTATATAATATACATACACAAAACTACCTGAAATGGATGGAATATATTATTTTGTTTTATAGTTTATTTATTATAAACATTGTATTAAATATTCGCTACTTTCCTATAATTATATTATTATTCTATTGGTATAATTATTATGGTAAAATAAATAATAATATTTATTTCTATAATAATGCAACCTTATAACTTGATCCCTAATAAAAATAAAATTGTGAATTTATTATGAATTGTAAATATATTAGTACATACTAAAAAGTCGATAAAAATAAAAATATAATTAAAGCAAATTAAAAAATCCACTGGAAAACCTAACACAATTAGGGTACATTCCTCTATGTATTATAGTTATAAAGTACAATAACTCAATAATAATGTAACTTATATCTAATCATTTAGCACAAAGTGAGATTTTCCGTGATTTAGGTCTAATACAAATACGTTATCCATAATGTCTCATTATTTGACGTTCTCTGAGTTTCATAAAATGATATACTAGACCACTCTAAGATATTATCGTTCAATGTGTTCGGAAAAATTTAGAGATATTTTAGGTGTTAATCTTGTGGATTTTCTTTCAACATTAGCTTTTATGATTAACTAGGATAGCCTATTATGTAGTGTAACATTAATATATAACTTTAAATCATGTCTTCTAACGTATATCTGTATTACCTCAATATAGAATATTAAATTATTTATAGTAAAGGTGAATTTATAATTCATTATATGATATCGGTATATGATTACAAGTATTTCGGGGAAATATTTCGAATTCAACCGATATGGTCCATATTTTACACGAATATAAGAATATGCATGTTACTAACTATATCATTATTCTTACTATTTGTTTTATGATGATATTTTTACTGGTCCACATCAATTTTTTTACTGTTTTATTGGTTTATATTTATATAAAAAAAATTTCTTTTCATGATCCTTCCTCAAATATGCATTTGAAATAAATTAAAATGAGTTACTGTATATATACCTTATCTAGTTTAAGGGTAAAGTAACCGAATACGGATACTCTCGGTATCTCAGAAACCATAAATCCTACAAAAAAAATTGTAATTAATAAAATATTCATAATTATATAAATAGTCTAAAAAAGTATTTTTTATTTTTTAATTATACAAAATATTGCTGATATATCCAATAAACTAATTTGTTTATTACGTTTTTAAATTTATGAAAAAAAATGTCAACTTAAAACCTTCTCAAGCATATAAATTGTTAATAAAATTAATTATAAATAATATAATTGTAATCTGTCTGATTGATTCATCAATAATATATTGTTTATCTTGGGGTATATAGATTGTCCGTATTATAACACAGGGTGTCCGTATTCGGACATGGGTACAGAATACATGGATGAATACATAGACACTCCCGTTATTTATGGAATTAAAAGATTAAATAAAATTTTAAAATCACAATAATATCTATAATCATATAATATTAATATATTGTAATTTTTGAATAAAATAATGTTAAGAGTCATAGTCATACTCATGAGTCATAAAATATTAAGACTATTTATTGTTAAAGTGTCCATATTAGGTTACTTTCCCATATTATGTATTATTATTAAATATGAAGTTTATTTTAATAACATTTAATTCCGATCCAATCTTTTATGACGCTTCATTTAATTTAAATTCTAAATTTTTCATTTTCACATCTTCAATACACAAAGTGTATCTATATCTTCTGATAATTGAATATCATTTAATAGTTGTTATGATTCTTCCAGTGTAGTTTTCTAATTAATAACTCAATATTTCTTCTAAACATTAAATACTAAATATTAAAATTCTAAATATATTATATAAATTTGGTGTGAGTATATAATCTAAATCTATTCCGGTTTATATAGTAAACCATATGTCAATGATTAAACCTCAAATTGTAAATTAAAAACGAAATCTTCTTTATCTTAAAAAAATATAATATTGAAAATCCAATCTTCCATTAAGATAATAGTATAATAAAAGTCAATTAAATCTGAATATAGATATATATTTAATACAACACAAGCCACTATATGACATCACTCTTTTGTATCTACTATAAGGTGAAACCTAACAATTATCAGCCAATTAACTAGAATATAATATCAAACGATCATTACTAGATTTATCACCCTATATATTATTTTTTTTAGTTACCTTCATTATTTACCATTGTAATTATACTTATCTACCATCTACATTCATCTAGCCTACGGAGTTTCTTAACTGAGCTCTACTCTATCTTTGAATATATCACATCGGTTAACACGGTTATTCTTGGTGATTTTAATATAAAAATTAACAATGATACTTATGTTTCCTTATCTCTGAATAAACTTATATTTGAGTATTTCCTGATACAACATGTTCGTTTTCCTACTAACACTAATGGTAATACTACTGACTTAATTTTATCTTTAGCTGATTCTAATTTAATTTCATATCACACTCAAAGTTCTCTAATATCTGACTACTTTGCCATTTTATTTTATTTGAACTTGCCGGTGACACAAATTAATCGACCTTCTAGAATCTAGATTGTTTCGGAAATACTCCTCTATTGATAAACCAATGTTTGTTAACTCTGAATTCCATCAACTTAAAAACAGTATATCTTCTAGGCAATTACCTCGTAGACTATAAAGTAAATATGCATCCTCTAAACTCGACTCTGGTCTTATTGCCTTTAAAGTTTGTCGATCGCTTTACAAGAATTAACTTGTCTCTACCAAATCATCATACTTCACTGATATGCTCGGTAGTTATGGAATATCTTCTAAGCAAGCTTACAAATTATCGTTCACCTTAGTAGGTAAAAATCAGACCAAGCATCTTCCTGAACAACATAATTAAGATTTTTGTTCCTTGTTTGCCAATTTCTTCCGACAAAAAATGTCTAGTATTTTCAATGTATTTCCATATATCAACTCGATACTCAATCTCAATTTAACATCCAATAAGAATCATTGGTCATGTTTTACGCTTCCCATACATGATAATGTACTCTCTCTGATGACATATTTAAAAACAATTCCCCACTATGAAAACATCTACTTCATTCATTACCACTATCTTTTATTTGACTTAATATTGAAATCATTCATTACCTGCTTACCTATCCCGTAGCGTTGAGCCGTAGGGGCGCTGATGAATTTCTCATAATTTGTCTCCATTTTTCTCGATCGTTCATTGCTCTCATAGCGGCACATGCATTTAGTCCTATCCTTTCGTGTATGTTGTCGGATCATTTCAGTCTCGGACGACTTCTCTTTATTGTGCCATTTACAGTACCTTGAAAGAATATTTTTGACATAGAGTAATCGTCATGAATTATATGACCATACCACTGTAGCTTTCTCTCCTTCACTTTTATTAGTAGGCTTTATGATTGCCGATTATCATGAAAACTATGTTTCTGACTTCCTTATTTGTAATTCTGTCTTTATATTATATTTTAAGTAATCTTCTTAGATATCTGAAATCCATTGCTGTTATTCTTCTTTGAAATTATTTGCTGATTGTCCACGTTTCACATGCATATAAGAATATTGAACTTAGAAGTAAGAGACGAATTTTAGACTTTAACGTTAAGTTTCTGTCGTTTCAAATTGAATTAAGTTTTGTTAATGAAGCTGTCATTTGGGCAATTCTTGAAAGGATTACCTTTGCCGAAACTTTATCATCTAAGATGGAACCTAAATATATAAAAGTATGGACTGTTTCATTACTTCGCCAATTAAGGAAATACTATTATTGAAGTGCCCTTCATAGTTTGTCATGGTTTTTGTCTTGTTTGTATTGATTTCCATGCCATAAGTTTTAGAATTAGAATCTATTTTGTTGATCAAATTAACAAGTTCGTTTTCACTTCCTGCTATACCGTCGATATCATCCGCAAATCTTAGATTTGTAATTACTCTTCCTCCAATAGATAATATACCTTTGTGGTCTAGTAGAGCTTCGTTCATTATTAGCTTCAGCATTATATTAAATAATGTGGGGGATAATAGAAATCCTTGGCGTGCACCGGTATTTGTGATGAACCATTCCCGCCTTTACATTCATAGTATATTGCGCTTATTGCTTTTTCAGAGAGGCTTTGTATTGCTTTTATGAGTCTGTAATTTATATTGAATCTTTTCATTGTGTCCCAAAGTATTGCATACTATATCCTATCGAAAGCTTTTTTTAAAGTCAATGAATATATGATAAAGCTTTAGATGTTCGGTATATTTTTCTTGAATTCTTCTTAATTTAAAGATGTGTTCATGAGTGTTTCTAACAGCTCTAAAACCTGCTTATTCTTCTGACAATAGTTCTTCGACAATTGGTTGCAGTCTTCTCAGGATAACTTTCAGCATTATTGTATATGTGATATGAGACTTATGGTTCTATAGTTCTCACACTTCAGAATATTTCCTTTCTTATGTAAACATATAATTAAGGATTGGGTCAAAATAATGGACCATTACCCTGAGTTCAATATTTTATTGCATAGATTTGTTATCACTGATATTATATTTTCACTCTAGATTTCAATAATTCTCAGGTTATATTATCTTCTCCCGATGATTTACCACTTTTTAGAGACTATATAGTTGCTACAACTTAGCTTCTTAAAATATGATAGTTGTCAGTATCTGTAGGTTCTATCGCATTCAGTATATACGTATCATTATCGTTATTGAAAGTGTACAACTATGAGCAGTATTCTGTCCATCTTATAATCACGTTATTTTTATCTTTAAATCAATTACCATATTTATTTTGAATATTAGTTGAAGTTCTCTGTTTAGGTTTTGTTAAATCTTTAACAATTTGGTAGGCTTTCTTTGTATTATTATGCGTAAAATAAGTGTAAATTTCCTTACATTTCCGAATAACCCAGTCTTCTTTTGCCTTCTTCATAGTTCTCTTGATTTGCGAGTTAATTATCTTGTAAGTACTTCCATATCGAATTTGTTTTTCTTTAATTTTCTTCTGAGGTAACACAAGTAGAGTAATTCGTATGTGATCCATCTTTGTTTTTTTGTCGTTACTTTCCGAGGATATCATTTGCCGAATCAGTAATAACTGAATTTAGTTTTTTTACTATTTCGTCAGTACTATTTAGTTATTCCAGTTTTAGATCAATTAGTTTGCTATAAATTTACCTTTAAAAATGTATTCAGTTTTTGTATTTTTTAATTTATCCAGATTAAACTCTAGTCTAACAAATTTATTTTTCTTTGGGCTTCAAATACGTAGATTGAATTTCATCATTACCAGATCATGGTCGCTTCCTATGTCGGCTATAGGAAAATATTGTGTTTTGTTTATAGTAACACTTGTGGCGAATCTTTTCTGCGTTAAAATATAATATATTTGATTGTGGTATAAACCTCCATGAATATATATAAGTGTTAATTCTAAATGTTGTAGTGGATCACATGTGTTATTTCGATTAGACTATTTATTTTCATTACAGTATTTTCCAGATGCATTTTCCCAATATAAATCATTCATAGATCTCTTTTATCATCTACTGTTCTACACTCCATGAAATATTCATATATTATTCCGATTTAAAAAAAAACTACCCTTGACCAATCTAATTTATCAAGTTATCACCCTATAGACCAGATATCATCCATATCTAAGATATTAGAATTAGCTGTGTCCACTCAACTTATTAGTTACATTACTTCCTATGCTATTGTTGATAAATATCAAAGTGCGTATCTTCCTCATCGTAGTACCGAAACTTCCCTTACTTTAATCATTAATGATATTCTCATATTTCTTGATAATAAAACCCCATGCTATATCGTGCTACTAGACTTATCAAGTGATTTTGATAATCTCGATCACAATATTCTTTCCATTAAACTTAATGAAATTGGTATATACGATCAAGTCGGTTTATGTATTTGGTTTCACCTATAATATCTTCGATTAAGATTAACTCCTCGTTGTCTCCTCATTATGTTAACATACATGGTATTCCACGCGGCTCTATTCTTGGCCCTATATTGTTCATTATTTATATTCTTCCTATTAACTACATTTTTCACAAATATTATAATATTCATTATTATCTTTATGCCGATGATCTACAGATATATATGTCATTTCCTATTTCTAGTTATTCTGATATGATTCAATTGTCTATGTTTAATTGTATTACTGAACTCACTGAATGCTTCTCTCATAACTATATCTCCTTAAATATGATTACAACTGATAATATCATATTCTCAAGACCCAGTTCTCCTCAATCAATCACTCATCATTTTCTACTATCTCATCCAACTTCTCAATATATAACTACCCTTGGTTTCACTATAACCTCTCACCTAGACTAATCCCCACATATTAATAACATGATTCGCACTGCCAACTATTTTCTATATAATATTAGAAAATCTCGTTATAATCTTACCTTTCCCATGACTAAATGATTAATTCACTCGCTAGTATTCAGTAGACTTATATATTGCTGTTCATTATAATGTATTTTACCTATTAACCTTATTTATAAACTTGAAAGTATTCAACGTCGTGCTATACGTGTATTATATAAACTAAACATTACCTCAATAGTTTCTATATCTGCTTTAATGAGATAATTAGGCTATCTTAAGTTTATATATATTTGTAAATCTAGGCTATTGTGTATTACGCATAATGCTATATACCGTGGATTACCTGAATATCTAGCTCAATCTATTATTATTCAGAGTTCTAACATATCTAGTCGGAAGTGCCACGTCTTGAAATTGGTGCAACGATCAACATCTTTGGCCTACTCTGAATCAACTTTCTCGGTTATTGCTCCGAAAAGCTGGAATTCACTGCCATATAATATTCATTATATAACATCACTTTCATTTTTTAAACGTAAACTGTATGTTTATTTAAATCATTCTGATTCGTTCTATATTATTATTATTTTTCTATTTATTTTTGTTTTTGTTTTTTATTATTTAATGACGCCTATAATTACAATGTGTTTTGAAGTAATAATAAACTATATGATAAATACATAAATAAATATTACCTGCGTTAATCAATAATCTTGTCAAGAATAAACTCACCATTTTAATTGATTCTCAACTACAATCATTAATCAACCAACTCACAATAACTAACCTAGTACTATATCAGTATCGGCCTTATCTATATTTATGATATATTAAAACTACTAGAAATACCTACTAGTTGATCATCCTATGACCTAATAACACATAAACTATTTAATTAAACATATATGTATCGATAGTATAGTTTCACTATCCTTATAATTCCCATTATAATACTACATCCTTAATTAAATACATTAGATTCAAAAATACAAACCTATATATAGTAACTATAGTTACTATAGTTATATATATATACTAACTACACTTAATCTTACTGTATTTTTTCAATAAATTATACTACATATTTTTAAACAATTTATATACCCTTTTATACCCCCATTTATATATCCTACCCATAATTGCATAAAATAGCCAACACATTCTATAGTTCATATCTATCAAAAGTACACTGAAACCTCATTTACTAGAATAGATGTTGCCCTACTGACTAATTTAAACAAGAAATATTGTACTATATGTTAACAATAATTTACCCATTATCTGACATTGACTCGCTTAACTTTTTAATTTTAACTATTCCAAACTTCTATATAAATATAATGAAAAAGGCATAATTATCTAGCATCATTTATCTCTGGAATGAATCATAATTATCTATAGTAATTGCATTTATTCAAATGTACAACTGTCAATAATCTCTCCGCTGTAAACTCAAGCATAGTTTTAACTAATTTGTATCTTTACCTATCTCAGTACTTGGTGCAGTATAACTACCTATAATATAATATTTATATTCTCCTTTTATTTGATTTAATTTATGAATCACCTACATTTCAAACCTACAAAGTTGGTCTAATTTAAAAATATCTAATTAAAATTAGTATAGGTTATTATAATTAGATACTGCTATGATATATATATATATTTTATTTTAATTTATTTATTTATTTATATATAGTTTATTGACTTCAAAAACACATGGTGATTATAGTCGTCATTAGAAAAAAAACAAAAATAAAAATAAATAGAAAACGAATAACAAAATCGAACGAATTATAATGATTTAAAATGGACATATAGTTTACGTTTAAACAATGAAAGTGATTTTATACAACGAATATCATATGGTAGTAAATTCCAGCTTTTCGGAGCAATAACCGAGAAAGTTGATTCAGAGTAGGCCAAAGATGTTGATCGTTGCACCAATTTCAAGACGTGGAACTTCAGACTGGATCTGTTCGAAATCTGAATAATAATAGATTGAGTTAGATATTCAGGAAATCCACGGTGTATGTGTAATACACAATAGCCTATGTATACAAATATATCTAAACTTAAGCCATCCTAAAGATCTCATTAAATCAGATATAGAAACTATTAAGGCAACGTTTAGTTTATATAATACACGTAATGATGTAATGTATATATGTAATTATATAATACAATGCAATGACTCTGAAATAAATATATATAGTTTACCATATTTTAAAATCGTTTAACATATCTAACACTGAATCCTGCTATCTTAATATACCGTCTTACCATGAATACCACTATGCGTCCATTAACATTATTATCACTGTATCTGCAATCATGAATTAATCAGATAATCAAATTCATCAAAATATCGATTCGAAATTTAAGATTTAGTTTGTATTGACACATGCATGTATTACACACATTAATATCACCGTAAATTACCACATCAACACATAATATTAATACATTAACCATCATAAGTATCCATCATCATTATCTCCTCACATATTATTTTATAGTAATAATTTATTAATATTCACTGTTCAATACCATGCAAAGATGTAAATTAAACATACATATTTTGACGTAGGGTAGGTAGTTAATATAGCTAATAAATCGAAATTCAATTAAGAATTAGAAATACTCGTTTTGAATCCCAATTCGTCAGCGTATGCAGTTTTAATCATTGTGTTCGATGCACAAAACAGGTTTGTATGCGAAGTAGCAACACATCAGTATAACACTAAGATAGTGTGTTCGTGTACGATTATTACATGTATGTGCATCATCGATATAAAGAAAGGATTTTTGACTTTCTTTATATCGATGATGTGCAATGCACGAAAGATAACAATACGAAAGATTATAATACATCTGTAATGTTAAGGACGAGTTATATTATATTTTAAACCATTTTTTTTAATATATATATTAAAATTAAATAATTCTTTATAAGCTCATTCTCGATGTAATGCAGATAAAAATACATTAATAAAATACATGAATATTTCACAACTAAACCAACCAAAACTAAACTAAACAAACATTAAACCCAAAAAGCTAATTACAATATATATAAATAATTAACTTATTTAAAGTTATTATCTATGCACAATTGCACTCAATTAATGTTATCTTTACCGTTATTAAGTTATGTAATATAATTGAATAATGGTAATATATATATTTATAGGTAAAAATATATATATTATAAAATACATATATGTATAGAAATATTAAATAATATTAAAAAAATATTATCATTTTTAAAAAAGACGTCAAAAAAGTGTTTTTATAGTTTTACTAATTTTGTTATGTTAAATATTTGTTTGTTTTATCACTATTTGTTATACATATTTCTTATTTTATTGACTATTTTTATATTTTTATATTTATTTTATATTTTTATATTTGTATTTCTATCAATTATAATTATTAATAATTATTAATGTTATTTAATAATGATGAAATTTGAATATGAAATTATGAGTAAAATAAAATGTATACATTAATAACATTATACATTAATTACTTTAATACATTATATACTAATTATAGTTATTTAAATTAAATATTGGGAATCCATAAAATGTATAGATTTTAAATGTAGATTGATGATATTAGCATTATTTTGTATTGTATTCAATAGATGAGAGGATTTGATTTACTGGATATTTCTTTAGTTTATATGAGTATTAACATTACAAATGTTATTATTGTGGCAAGTGTATATATGATTGTAGTGTATTCTTTATTGGGTCCTGCTCATCTTATGTTGTTTCAGACTTGAACAATTTATATTATCTTAACCGTCCCTAAGTGTATTTTACCTATTTTAAATTTATTTATAACAATTTTTTTTTTAATTTATAATACCTATATCTTAAAAAACTTTCGTTAGATATTTTTTGTATTAGATTTTTTCCTACTAAACTCATACTTTTTTTTTCAACTGAAGATCATAAGATTTGCTTCAATATCTATCCGGGTTCTTATACCAAATTCTGAATTATATAAGTTAATTCGTGCACTGAAATTTAATTATAGCGAGACTAGGCAACAACGCACGCCTATAACAATAACAATAACAATAACACTAAACAATAACAAAAGTGATCCAGGTCCATACGGCAGGTAATACTAACCCACCTATGTGCATCATTTATAATGTAAATAATGTTATATATATAAAGGTGGTCACATTTGCCTTGTTGTGTTAGGACATATGGACGTTCCTCTTTCGTATAACTCACTCGTCTCTCTAAATTGACTTTTATTTATCGACCGTCTAACTCCCAAATCTGCGCTTTGATTATGGCTAAGAATTGAACATTGAATATTGAACAAATATACCGATGACGAATATAATTAACTTAAACAAACTTCAATTCATTATTATACCGTCGCTCAAGCGTAAACCGCCTACTTATAAATATGTGGCCAAACATCGCGGAGTGGTTTCCCACTATAGCAGGGGTCGCGCTAATGTGCAGTCAACGCACAAATGGGAAGTCAATAATTTATTTGTGCAGTTAATTTTTCAATTTTGTGCAGTAAATTTTTCGAGACCAATATTTAAAGCATATACATCGTTCCGGGAGGCTTTATATAAGATGCATGCCATGAGGGGAGTTTACTGATATTGTTACATTACTAAGAATAAGAATATCACCAATAACAACATATTGTGGTGTAATATATATGAAATATACCATTATGAAGCATCTAATTTCTGAATATCATAAAAAAAGAGGTATTGCTTATCAAAAAAATATTGAAATGATAAAACAATCAGATAATACACTACTAGCAAACTATATATCAAAGGCAAATAGTGATTTAGATGATAATATAGGATCGTTACTGATAATGGTATATTATGATGCAAAGAAGTTGGTTTTACCTGAATATTCTTTCCCTACTAGAGCAGTTATAAATATGATGGCATCAAAATTTGAATATAATTCTGATGACAATATTATCACGAATACTGATTTTCAATATCTGCCCCATACGCATAAAGAATTTTTATAAATTATAATAGATACATAATTGGAAATATTACAAAAAAAAATCAAAAAATTGTACTGCAATATCTCTTCGGTCAGACGGTAGTTTAGACAGGATATATGTTGATAAGATATATATACACTTGCGAAATTAATAGATAAAGTTGGAACCGAATCGCTTATATGTTTATGTATAGGAGAACCTTTGGAACGTGGAGTTCGTGGGATATTTAACACAATGATTAAATCAATGGAAAATCTTCTTGGAAGTAACGTAACAATTTTAATAATGAAAGAGGTTTTGTCGTTGGTGACAGATGGTACATCTGTAAATACAGGACATAATAATGGTTTATGGAATATATTTCAAGATTATAGATTGTAGAAGTTCAGCGAGCCCCTAGCTCATCCACTTACAATATGATGTTGTGCACACACGTTAAGTCTGGCATGGAGAAAGCAATGAAATACCATAAATTAATAATATGCTGATGACATTAAGTGATATTTCATCATATTTCGCTAAATCTGGAATCAGATGCAGAGAGTTAAAAAATATTGCAGAGTTCAATAACCTTATGGTTTGCTCATTTCCAAAAATATTTGAAATACGATGGAGTGAATTCACACATCTACTAGTCGAAAGCATATTAAAATCATGGAATGCAATAATAATGTATTTTTATTCAAAGACATGCAATGAAGCCCGTAAATTGTCAACGTACCTTTATGCATTTATTATTTAATGCATTCAGAAATTAATATATTTAGAAAATACAATTTTCGTGAAATTGTTATAAAGCTATCAAGGTATGTATGAAATAGACATAAAATATGCCTAGTATAAATTTATTATTTTCTAGAATGGAAGAAATATCCACATTATGTTGTACATATATAATTATGTGCGCTAAACCACCCAGTGCCGAATGTGTATGTGTATGTATAACCACCCAATGTGAAAATAATTATATCTGCAAATAATTTGCTTTAGTCTGTTCATAGAAAGAGAATGAAAATAGAAACTGAGAATAATCAATTATTTAATCATTATAATATGTTTGATCTTTAAAATTGGAATCCAAGACCTACGGTATTAGCTTGTTTAGTTATTTAATTAATAATATTTTAGCCATCATTTAATGAAATTTTAGATTAACCAAACATTTGTAGGATACATAAATTAAATCATAGACAACACGATAGAGAGCATGCCATGCTCAGCATGTTAAACACAATAGTATTTAAAGGAATTTTTTCTGGTGTATGAAAACATAAAGGAGAAGAATAAAATAAAATTGTAAATATACACAATAAATAATAAACATAAACCCTTCATCTTTACAATATAATTTGTAGTAATACGTTTTTGCTGTAATTATCAGTATTTCAGCTTACATGCATGTATATTACCTACCTATGCATTTATAATAAGTATATATATATATATATATATATTAAAAATATACAATATTAATTGATAAATAATTATTAATAATTATATATTTATGTGCAGTCCATATTATTCCTTAATGAGACCTATGCACTATAGTAAGCGAAGTTGTAGATTTACTAAGAGACGTAGTCGACGACCAAATATATATATCGGTCCGTACACCCTCGATCCTCCAATACTTGTACTAATAGTTTTGTTAATCTTATTCTACGATAACATGTAAGTTAAATTACTTTTAAATGAAAAGGTTATATTTCAATGCAGATGTTGGTGATATATTTAATAAGATACGTGATTGTTTTTAAAATCATCTGTTTCTAGTTATTCTATTACTATTATTCCCTTGACTAATTTAAAGGGTGAAATACACAATCGTTCTACTTCTCTTATGACTAATATATTCAAAAGCGCATGCACCACTAACTCTGTCATCAAGGTGTGTAGACATAAGTTTGTTACGAGTGATGGGCTGTATTACAGTCATATGTGGCTCACAGTTCATTCATTAATGTATTCATATGTTTAAACTTAAGCTACTATAATACGCCTTTATAATTAAATAACATATTCAATAATTGTTCTTATATCTTAATAATTAATTGTAATTTTACCAATGCATTATTTATTACACTTAGATATTATCTTTGGTACTATTATGGTAACCGCTTAGATCTCACTATATTGAGAATTCATTTTTATAAATATTATGTAGTTATGTTAAATTTGTATATAAAAAATAGTATGTTTAATAATATATAAAAATAAAAATTGCATTTATCAACTATGATATTAGTGGACTTTCATTATATTATGTATTATTGGTGGCTTCTCATGATATTTTGTATTATTGATGGCCTATTACTACCCAGAAAATAGGAATAGCACCCTTAAAGCACCAATAAAGCATCTTAGTTGAACATGTTTTACACAAATTCTTTAAATTCATGCTCAACTATTTAAGCACCTATATATTACCTATATGGCATAATTAAGGCATTTTAACATATCTTATGGGTGCTAAATTAAAGCATATTTATGGCATAATTAAAGCATTTTTACATGTCTTATGGGTGATAAATTAAATCATATTTACATGTCTTATGGGTGCTAAATTAAAGCATATTTATGGCATAATTAAAGCATTTTTACATGTCTTATGGGTGCTAAATATATATATTATATTTCGTTTATCAATATTATAATATCTCAAACATTTTCTCCGTCCACTATGAAATCATTACTACTGAAGGAACGTTATTACTTTACCAAATAAACTTTGAAGTAAACTACACACTACATTTAGCCACGCCTACATTTTCACAACCACGCCTTCTTATGTTACTTATCAATGTATAGACTTTCCGTATCCAAACAAATAAACATTATCGCTCTGCCCCTCGACGATAAGCATGTTAATATATATAACTCGAATCAGAATAGACAGACTACCTAGTATGAAACAGCAGATACATCATGCTACTGATACGTATATTTATATGCATTGTTGCCAACAATTTGTTGGTATCATCTATGAGGATCAATTTATCGCAATATATTTTTATATCTAACATATTATTTTATAAATGTTATCGTATAACATACTTTTATTATTTAGTTTCTTTTATATAATATATACTTCATTATAACTGAATTTATTAATTTATTTGACTTGAAATTACATTCTTTGAAAATAAAACTTACTTTATCAAAATTAAAATTTTCTATATAATTATTTGTAATTTATTTAGCTATATAAATTAACATCACCAAAATAATATACTATTACCAATTTCACATTTAATATATTTATATGAAATTAAATGTATTATAAATATAAATATAAAAAGTTATATATAATAAAACATATAAATATTTTGAAATTATTAAAATATATAATACAACTATTTCAATATATAATTTTTAATAAAGTATATACTTATATATTACATAATAATAACAATTTACAATATATTTAGATAATTTAAATATTATATTAGTATATTTTTTGAATTTTAAACTTATTACATAATTTATAACTTATTTAATCGAATATATATATATATATATCTCAAATTAAGTATTAATAATGTAATGTAATATAATTATAAATTACTATATGTTTACTATAACCTAAATGTACCTAACTTATTAACAATACGTATCATAACTAACGCGACCTCTAATTATGACGTAACACACATTCAGCACAAGTTGACGGTCAAACCTGGCAAGATAACAACATGCCACATTCCTGTAAACTGTGCTGTTCTAGTATAGCTCACTGTAGTCTCGGATGGAATGTTGACATCGATAGTAAAGTTTACTGTGTTTCTCAGATAGACGTTTACTTATACAAATGAATAATCAAGAGTTACGTTTTATTGTATTATACATTCTGTATTATAATTATTTATCTTATTTCTGCAATAATTACTATTTTCATTATATGTTCATTATATAAATAGGATAATTATAATATATTTAATATAAGACAAATAAGAAAGTATTTGAGTTTGGTATCACCTATTGAGATCTATTGTTTTATCTAAATTAAAATATTGTATTAGGTAATGATATCACAGCTTAAATATAGTTATTAAGTTATCTGTAAGATTAATTTATAATATTAAGAGTGGAAAATTTTTAAGGTAATAAATATATATATATATATATATGTGTGTGTGTATATGTAAGAAGTATAGAATTTACTAATATAAGAACACCGCTTATTTAGTCTACTACGATATTTCTTAATACATAGGTAATAGGTATACCTTTATAAGCAATACTTAATACCTATATCTACCTCCTCACCAATAAGATCCTGATAATCTGAGTTAGCAATGTAGTATTCATATCTACTTTATAACCACTATTTAAGATATTATATTATTACAAATAATATATTATAATGATTAATATATAATAATATTCTAATATATTTGTCTGGTGATTTAAATATTTTAAATAAATAACAAGTAATATTTTTTTAATTTAATAAATTAACATGTATACATATTTATACATTTATAAATAACGAATAAATTAAAAATAAAATAAAAAGTGAATGTGAGGGATATCCAATAATACAAAAAATTGTAGTAATCGTTGATATTAACAATTGTTGATTAATCATCCTTAGATTACCACCAAGTAAACAGCAAATGTATATAGCTCAAATAATGAGCATAACATAATAAACATGATTACGAATAAACAATTATCGTAGAGGTTTAAAGGTCGTCTGACTTGACTGATCATCTCCCCTTTTTCTGTGATATTATACAAAATATTTGTAATCTAAATATATTTTCAAATATCTTGAACTAGCGATATTTAGAATAAATTATAATTATATTAAAAAAAATTACATTATGATTAACTAAATATATATATATATAAATAATAATATTTTTATATATAAACCTATATAATTTATATTTAAATAAAGATTATAATCTATATAGATTATATATATATATTATATATTATATATTATATATTATATATTATATAGATATAATATTATAGTATATAGTACATGCTATGCGCTAAAGAGTGTATTTTATAAATATCAAATAAATATGAAATACTGTAAGAGAATGACTAGAATATAAGTTAAAATCTAAATTAAAATTATTAAGAATATTGAAAATAATGCACCTAAAATATACTACTAAATTACTCTATTTAACTGCCACTAAATAATATTTCTCGCTTAATATACTTAAAGTTAATGAACAATAACAACAGCAGCATCATCTTCTGACCACTACTACTACTACTACTACTACTACTACTACTACTACTACTACTACTACTACTACTACTACTACTACTACTACTACTACTACTACTACTACTACCACTACCACTACTACTACTACTACTACTACTACTACTACTACTACTACTACTACTACTACTACTACTACTACTACTACTACTACTACTACTACTACTACTACTACTACTACCACTACTACTACTACTACTACTACTACTACTACCACTACCACTACTACTACTACTACTACTACTACTACTACATCTACTACTACTACTACTACTACTACTACTACTACTACTACTACTACTACTACTACTACTACTACTACCACTACCACTACTACTACTACTACTACTACTACTACTACTACTACTACTACTACTACTACTACTACTACTACTACTACTACTACTACTACTACTACTACTACTACTACTATTACTACTACTACTACTACTACTAATACTACTACTACTACTACTACTACTACTACTACTACTACTACTACTACTACTAATACTACTACTACTACTACTACTACTACTACTACCACTACTACTACTACTACTACTACTACTACTACAGTTTAAACTAAAATGTTAATATAGTTTAAATTATTTTAATTTATCGAATATTATAACTGTGAAAATTGCCTTTTTACATACATTAAAAATTGGATCATAAAATTTATTTTTCTGTCAATAATGATGCCTAGATACTTCATTTTGTGTGATGATTAGAACTTAATATTAGCAATGAAAATATCAGGAAAATCATAATAATCATGAGGTAAATTAAGAAGTTCAGTTTTGTAGCATTAATTTATTTTTTAATAACCATTGATTAATTTCTTTTGCGCATTGTGATAAATCATCACTACAATTATAGGCATTATTATTTGAATATATAAGCATATTTCAGCATATAAGTGAAATTTAAGTGATTTATATTGTTTGATAATATTAGATATGGGATTTAAATATATAGAAAATAGTAAAGGTCCTAGTACGGAACCTTGTGGTATCCCATAGTTTAAAGTTTATTTTTAGAATAACAATTGTTTATATTTACTGAAAAAGTTCTATCGGTGAGGAATGACATAAGAAATTGTATTGCAGTTGCGGTGATACCTATATCAATAGTCTGTTATTTAAAATTGTAAAAGAAAGAGTATCAAATGCCGATGATAAATCTAATAAAAGTAACTGTAGTTTCAAATTGGTATCTAATGATGTATATATATATATAATTGAATACATAATTTAGAAAAGTTTCCGTACTATGATTTTTTTTAAATCAACTTTGATATTGGCATAATAAATTATTTATGTCGATATAATTTATAAGCTGTTTAAAAATAATTTATTCGAGTATTTTTGAAATCAAAGTTAATTGGAAAATTGGCATGACATTTACAAGATCATTTTTATTTAAATCAATTTTTTTATAATAGGACTAATAATTGAGTGTTTGAGGTGAGGTGGAACTATACCAAGTACTAAAGATAGTTTGATTATGAAGGAAAACATTGGAGTAAGTTTAATAGCTATATCTTTCATAGTATCAAGGGTAATGGGGTATATTAGAGGATGATTTAGCTAATAATATTATATTATAAAATATAAACTTCGACATTTGAGGGAGAAATAAAGTCAGTAAATCTAGGAGTTATAAGATAAGTTGTTCTATTGTCAAATTTTGAAGATGTTATTATATATATTATTTGTGATGGACGATATTTCGAATTTATAGCTAAATATATATTATCAATTTTATTAATAAAATAATTACTAAATTTAGTGCATACTATTATATCAGGAATATTAGGATATACTTTAGTGTGTGATCTTCCAAGTAGTGAATTGATAAATGAGTATAGCTTTCTAGTATTATTTCTACAGCAAGCTATTTCATTTTTATAATACGATATATTATAAATAATTACCCTGTTTTTAAATATACGTTTATATATCATAGATTAGAATTATATGGATCTCTTTTATAATTCCTCTCTGTCTTTCTAAGTACAATTTTATTTAGAATATTGTCTTTAGAGTACCAGTTATTATATCTATGTCAAATTATTTTAACTTTAATAGGTGCATATTAGTAGTGATAACAGAATTTTATTTAAGGAGGAAATAGAGATTTGGTTCAAAAACTGGATTTTAGTTCATCGCAAGAAGATTCATGGGTAATATTACGAATATTTCTATAATTTATTCGTCTACTTGGATTTTTTATCATATTAATATTTATTATAAATGTAATTGCATAATGATCAGTATTAAGAATTGACTGATCGATTAAGAGGTTGTACAGTTAATAAATGTTGATTCATATCAGAACAATTAATAAGATACAGTATATTATTCAATGTATGTGTTCTTTGATATACATACTTAGTTAAAGATACCGAGGATGGCATATACTTAAAATTAATAACTGCAGTATCACTAGAAAAATAATGAAAGTTTAAGTCACCTAATAAAATTGTATTTTTGATGGATATAGTAGGTAAAAGTTCTTGAAATGATTCAATAAAATACTATTTGATACTTATTGATACAATAAAAAAAGCATTATTTGATGTTCTATATATTACTATTAAATTGTAAGGTAATATTATTATAAAACTTAAGATTATATAATAAACTCACTTTCTGGAAGATGAAATGACAATAAATCTAAAATGTCAATATTGTTTTTAAATAAAATACCGACTCCACTACTACTACTACTACTACTACTACTACTACTACTTCTACTACTACTCCTGCTACTACTACTACTTCTACTACTACTATAACTACTAATACTACCACTACCACTACATTATTCTACACTCACTACTAACCCGACTTTATACAAACTATTCACTTTCGTAGTTCTATGTTTGATGGCTGACAAGTTTATGATATTCTATATCAGAAAATCTGCTCCAGACAGTTTCATGTTCATCTAGCCTAGCCTGTAATGGGTTAATAGGTAAAGAGGTTTAGTTATATCAGCAATAGCAGCAGCAAATTATGAATTATATCATATAAGTTATATACTACGATGTACATTATATTTGCATGATAACCAATAAGAATTGAGGTGTAGCATTCAAGAATAAGATAATATTCTACATTATATAATAAGAATTGTAATAATATACATCTATACATATATATATATATATACACACATTATAGTAATTAAAATATTTAAAATTAATTTTTAAATACTAGATTCCTTAAACAATATATTCCTCAATATGGAAGCGGCTTCGAAGGGACATTAGAGTCATATGGTTATAAGTAAAAACTTCATCTAAGTTCCAAGATGGTATTAAGGGGAAAAGAGCGTTTAAAAAATAACTTTTAAAATTATTTGAAATATGTAATATCTGAGATTTTAATATACTCACATTAAAATATTAGAGATCAAACCCAGTAAACAACAGATTTAACTTTGCGTAATATTTGCGCATTTTTTGTTTCTATTTTATTGCAATATGAATAAAATAAAATAAAATAGTCTAGTGCGCAATAAATACGCAAAGTAGAATGCAGTATTTAGTATGTAAGTTTGTTTGTGCAATAAATACGCAAAGTAGAATGCAGTATTTAGTATGCAAGTTTGTTTGTGCAATAAATGCGCAAAGTATAATGCAATATTTAGTATGCAAGTTTGTTTGTGCAATAAATGCGCAAAGTAGAATGCAGTATTTAGTATGCAATTTTGGTTGTGCAATAAATACGCAAAGTAGAATGCAGTATTTAGTATGCACTTTGGTTGCGCAATAAATACGCAAAATATAATGCAGTATTTAGTATGCAATTTTGGTTGTGCAATAAATACGCAATGTAAAATGCAGTATTTAGTATGCAAGTTTGTTTGTGCAATAAATGCGCAAAGTAGAATGCACTATTTAGTATGCACTTTGGTTGTGCAATAAATACGCAAAGTAGAATGCAGTATTTAGTATGCACTTTGGTTGTGCAATAAATGCGCAAAGTAGAATGCAATATTTAGTATGTAAGTTTGGTTATGATAGAATAATATTATTCTATCCCAGCAAACAGTAATAGTCTCATAATAACAGCGTAACAGAATATTTAATAGCTTCAAATGTTTACATTATACTACTATTATGTCGCCATTAAATGTCTATTATGCTGCTATTAATTTGTCATGCTATTATGTTGCTGTTATGTTTCTATTTAAAGTATATTATGAGGCTATTATAATAATAGCAACATAATAGCAGTATAATAAACTTTTAAAATTAATAGCAGCATAATAATAGCATAATAGACTTTAAATAGCAACATAACAGCAGCATAATAGCATTGCAAATGAATAGCAGCATAATAGAAATTTAATGGCAACAAAATCTCTCTCCTTAATTCCACCATCTCAACCTCATACCTTGATCCTCTTCCCCTACTTATACCCACACCGTTGCTTCACCCCTCCACAAAATCACCTGCACTTCACTTTCATCCGGCTCCGTCCCTCCTGATTTTAAAGTAGATGCCATCTCCCCCATCCTTAAAAAGCCTAATCTTGACTCCCTGAATTCCTCTAACTACCGACCTATCTCCAACCTCTCAATCCATTCCAAAGTCCTCGAACGTGTTGTATCCTCCCAACTCATCACCTACCTTACAGCCAACAATATCCTTAACATATTCCAAAGCGCCTACCTCCCCCACAAATCTACTGAATCCGCCCTAACCCTCATAACCTCCGACCTACTCTCTGGCCTGAACAACAACCGTGGCACCATACTCGTCCTCCTTGATATGTCCTCACTTTCGACATCCTTGATCACAATGTCATCATACACAGACTCTCCGCCATCGGCAACAAAGGCATTGCCCTCAACTGGTTCACCTCCTACATTACCAACCGCTCTTCCTCAGACAGGATTCCATAACTCATGGTGTCCCCCAGGGCTCTGTCCTCGGCCCAGTCCTCTTCAATAATTACCTCCTCCACATGTTTGACATCTTCACTGACCACCCCGACATCTCCTTCCATACTTACGCTGACGACCTTCAACTATATCTAAACTGCACAGACTCCCCTACTTATTCCCGTGAACGACTCTCCTCGTGTATCATTGGTGTATGGACTTGCAAGTCCATACACCAATGTCTTATCTCAAACTCCCTAAAACTTAACCCCACTAAAACGGAAGCTATTTTTCTCCACTTACCACAACGTTCCTCCACCCTCCCTGAACCACCCCCATCTCACTCGACAATACCACACTCCCCTACTCTCAACACGTCCGAAACCTTGTCTTCCATATTGATACCACCCTTTCCCTTGAATATCATATTATACACATGCATACATCCATCCACTACCACCTACACTGCCTCCACTTAATCCGACGATCCATTCCCCTCCCCATCGCTATTACCATTTCCTCATCCACCCCTATCCGACTATTGCAACTCCCTACTATTTAACCTCCCGGACTACAAACTCATCAAACTACAGAGACTCCAAAACGCTGTAGTTCGCTGCGTCCATTTACTTCCCCGACATTCCCCTGACTCCATTACCTCACTCCTAAAACAACTACACTGGCTGCCAGTCCCCTATCGTATAAAGTACAAACTCTCCCTAACCATCCACAAAGCTATTCACCACAATTCCCCTGACTACCTTGCCTCCCTCCTACATCTACAAACACCAATTACTACACTCCAGACCCGTTCCTCCAACACCTTTATCCTTACCACTCTCCATTTATACAAACTCCATTCTTCAAATATACGCTCCTTTGCCCTCTCTACCCCTTACCACTGGAACTCCCTACCCAAACACCTACGAATAAACTCATCAACTCCCTCCTTTAAACGCCACTTCGAGACTCATTACTTCTCCCTTGCCTTCCCTCCCACTCAATAATTTTCCTCCCACGGACGGCCGATTGCTCACGTACTTGCAGTCCATAAACCAAAAAAAGTAAAAAGTAATTAAAGTAACATAATAGTATACTATATGCAGAGCTGGGCACGATACTCAAAAAATGTATAATAGATACAATTACAATTACACACTTTTTTATTATAATAGATACTACTACAATTACTTTAAAAAAAATCATAGTATACTCTATAGATACAATTACAAATACATAATTTTCTTAGTAGATACATCTTAGTAGATACAAATACATTATAATTATATACAATGTATATAGGTATACATTATATTTATATATATATATATTCATCGATGTTGATTTGAAATTACATATCAAGGAACATTAAGGGGGTATCCCACTACAAGTATTTTAACTTTAAAACTATTTTCTATAAAGTTAACTGTAATTGTACTGGGAAACCCCCTTACTTTCCGGCAACTTGCCTAAAATATAATAACTTTATAGGGTATCCCATTACAACTTGATAAAAAATGGTTTTAAAGTTACAATATTTCCGGTAAGTTGCCGGAAAATCTTGTAGTGGGATACCCCATTTATACGGAAATAATGTCCGGAAATGTTTTATAGAAAGTGATTTTATAGCAATTTGTATTGGGATACCCCCTTTAAAGTTACTATTTTTCCGGAAAGTAAGAGGGTAACTAACTAAAATTGTAGTTAACTTGCTAGAAAATAACTTCCTAAAAATATGTCAGGACATTATTTCCGGAAATACTGCTATAGCTACTAGGGATAGTGGGATACCTCCTTTAAAATGACATATTACATATTTACACCTTATAACGTGTTCTTCAGTAGATGATATAGAATACATTTGTTGATATTTATTGACATTTAATGATGCCCACCATGAATATTTTAGTGTACTAGTGTTTATTTCATCTAAAATTATACTATGAGCCATTACAGACTATAGAGAAATATACATTATTACAATATACTATTTTTCAACTAAAAATAATCAGCGAACTTTACTTTCGAAACATAAACATGAATATAGTAAATTATCAAATATATAACAAATAAATTATTAATATATTATTAATTATTATTATTTAGAATTATCATATTTATTAAAATGATTTTATCTTTCTATATAATATATAATTTTGAATTATAAATAAATTATTATATAAAATATATTATCAAAATAATTTCTTTGTTTTCAATAAATGTATATAATGGTTTTTGAGAATAAATCAATATAATTGATATATCATAATTTTTACAATGAATTAATTTCAATATTTACAAAAGATATTTAATTAAAAACTATATATATAATGTATATATATATTACAATTAATTTATAAAATGATATTATACAATATTGATATAAAATAAATATAATGACCAAATAATATATTATTTAATAAAATGTATCTGTTTAAATAATTGTCTTAATAGATACATATCGTAGATACTATTTATGACTAAAAGATACCATTACAAATACTTTTGTAATTTTTATAATAGAATACAAATACAAATACAAATACAAATACAAATACAAATATATCTACGATACTGATTTTTTGCCTTAATAGATACTGTATCGGCGATACTGCCCAGCTCTGACTATATGCTATATATGCTATAGCACAATTGTGCTACTTTATGTTGCTATTAAATGTCTATTATGTTGCTATTATGCTGCTGTAATGTTGCTATTTAAAGTCTATTATGCTATTATTATGCTGCTATTAATTTTAAAAGTTTATTATGCTGCTATTATGTTGCTATTATGCTGACATTAATGTAAACATTTTGATTTCTATTATTGTATTATATTATCATAATCAATTATAACTTTTAACTTAATATAAATTTTTATATATTTAATATATTATTTTATCGAAAATAAAATTGTAATATAACTAATTTATAAGTATATTCACTTAAATATTTAATGGTATTAGAAATATTAATTTTATAAATATTGTATGGATTAAACTATTTTTAAAAGGGATGCGATATTCAAAAATGGATTATTTTACAGATTTTATTTTTCCTTGGTGGATACAATATATTACACGGTTTATATCATAAATAAGTGTTTTATTTTGATCATAAAACACTTATTTATTAAACAATTTTTATAATTGAACCAAGGACATTAAAACATGTCCTTGATTGAACTGTACCCTTAAAATGTAAATATCCATTTATATGTCCAATCAGCGTCAAGCTTGGATTATCTGCCCTTCTCTGCTCTGAATTCTCCCGAAACAGGTATGAAAACATGTGTGTTATTAACATTATGAGTACGCTAACAATGATTATTGTAGGAAAATAATTTTACAATGTAACTAATTATGAACGTTTTATCTATAAAAGTGCCCATAATTATATTGTATATACTTTATAATAACTTCATAAAATACTACACAATTTTAAATAAATATTGACATTTAAATGGTGGCAAATTAGATTTTAAATCTAAAATATATAATAATTACAATTAATAATACTTTAATAGATATCATTATGATTTACAATTTATGTATATGATAATCATATAAATAAATTGTAGATTGCAAAGAATTGTATCACAATTTAGTATAATTTTACAAATGTGATTTTTAAAATATATATTTTAGAAAAATAATTTTAGGATGTACCATTGAACGTTATCAACCAAAGTGTTATCTATAAAAGTGCCCATAAATATATTGTATATACTTTATAATAACTTCATAAAATACTACACAATTTTACATAAATATTGAAAAAATGTTTTATCTCAATTATTGTTTGAAAATGATTTTCAAAATGATAGATTTATTAATGTCACATTAAATTTATTTGAAAAATAATTTGTCAATTAATAATATTCAATATCAACTTAATAAATCATTTATTTAATATCTTATTTACATATATAATATTATTATTTTTACTTATAAATATATATATAATACGTTATTATAATGTTATTATATATTATGTTATTAAATAATAATTATAATAATTGTATATCATAAATATACGTACTATATTTACTATATGTAATATAATATTACATGTTTAGCGAGCTATAAGTTATAGTATAAATAATTTTTAGATAATAATTTATTGTAATTTTAAAGTCAAAAATACTATATTAATTAATTATTGTTGAACTTACTTAAGTATTGGTATTATCTATAAAAGTGTATAAATATATTATATATATTAATCTAATAAGTAAATCTTTTATATAAAAATTTAAAACATGTGCTATCAATATATTTTTAAAAAATAAACTATTTTCAATAAATAATATTGTATATAAACTTAATAAATCATGTATGTAATGCTAAATTTACCCACACATATATATATATATATACACTAAATTAGTGAGTAAATAATTAATGTTTAGATAATTATTTGTAATCATTTATTTTTGAGAAAATTTAATATGGCTCCCATTTTGTTTTGATTACGATTATGATTACGCCTAAATCAAATTTATAATAAAAGCTAATTTATATATATCTAATAATATATACTACATGTGCATTTTCAATATAATTTTATCATGTACACTAGTCAAATTATAAAAAGAGTATTTTGAATTTGATCTCATATATCGTAATCAAAAAAAGGGCGCTTTGTTAGGGATGATTGATATGTATATCATATACCGTATATATATATATATATATATATATATATATATATACATAATAATCGGGATTTATTTTTATTATAAATGTAATAATTTGTTATACAAATTAATGTATGAATCATATTGATCAATAACTAATTATATTTATAATATACCAATTTAACTTATCTATCCCAATACATTAATATATTTGTCTTTATATGGGATTTTTAGGAAACTGTTGAAACAATAAGGAGTAACTGGTGAGAGATGTTCTTATCTGGATATCATCGCACAAGTGATGCTCGCGTCCTGGTGTGCAATAAAGAACTAAATACAAATATGGTGAGCGGGAGAAATGATCTGAAAACGCGTTCCCTGGAGTACCGATAAATCTCAACCTTGTAAGTAAAGTTAGTATATGTATATAAATATATATACATATCCTGTAATTTTGCGTTCAAAAATTCATATTGCATCTACATCCACCTGCCCTACTATAGCTAAATAAATTTATGCCGCTTACTTTAGTTGGTTCAATACATATCACTATTAAATCGTATTTATTATCTAATATTTTTGTATAGCTCAAACTTTCTATATGAAATCTATATTAATAATATAACTAACTATTATATAGTGTAAAGTCAACGAATGTTTTATAAAAATTATTGTTTTTAAATCATCAAAATGGTATATTTATTAAAAATAGTATTTTCAAAATAATTTGTCAATTAATAATATTCAATATCAACTTAATAAATAATTCATTTAATGCCTGATTTACATATATAATATTATTTTGTTACTTATAAATATATATAATTATATATTATAAATATACGTACCATATTTATTATATTACAAGTTTAGCGAGCTATAATTTATATTATAAATAATGTTTAGCTAATAATTTATTGTAATTTTAAAGTCAAAAATGCTATATTAATTAATTATTTTTGAACCTACATAAGTATTGACTTATTATCTATAAAAGTGTCTAAATATATTATATATAATTTAAAATAACTAATAAATACTATTTATATGATATGTTATAAAATAATTATAACAAGATTTAATAACTTCTATTTTACTAAAATTGTGAGTATTAATTTCTCATAAATGTTATATAATTACTGTTATGCTAGCATATTTGAATACTATTATTTACAAAAGTCGATCTAAATATTAGCTAGTTAATGTGCGGTGGGTAGTACATGTGTAGATTTTTGAACAATACATTTATTGATATATATATATATATATATCATATACAGTATAGGTGTAGCTAAATATATTTACTATGATTACATAATAATTAATAGTTGTTTTTATTATATGTGTAATAATTTGTTATACAAATTTGTGTATGAATAATATTGATCAATAACTAATTCTATTTATAATATATCAATTTAACTTATCTATCCCAATACATTAATATATTTGTCTATATGGAATTTTTAGGACACTGTTGAAACAATAAGGAGAAACTTGTGAGAGATGTTCTTATCTGGATTTCATCGCATGATTTACGTCACTTGTCTAATAAAGAACTATATACAAAAGTTGATGGGCGATGCATATACAGTCAGGAGACCTACTGTGTAATGAGCGATAGAAATAATCTGAGCACGCATTCCCTGGAGTACCGATAAAGCTCTACCTGGTAAGTAAAGTTAGTATATGTATATAAATATATATACATGTCATTTAATTTTGTGTTCAAAAAAACCATATTTCATCTACATCCAAATGCCCTACTATAGCTAAATAAATGTAGATTTATGCTGGTTATTTTATTTGGTTTAAATTCATCACTTTAATTCTAATATTTTGGTATAGATCAAACTATCAGTCACGATATGAAATATATATTAATTAATATCACTCACTATTATATAGTTGAAGACAGCGAAAAAAACTTAGTGTAATATCAAGCCGTGGATGTCCTCCCACCGGTGAAATACTGGACATGGATAGATGTGACCTGAGATGATTTGGTTTTGAAGTTAGTGAGAAAATCCACCTATGATTCATGAAACATGGGACTAAATGCAAGTTAGTAAGATTAAAACACCTATACTCAGGTGAATTTGATAGGTATTCATCAAGGATGGGTTCAATTAAAAATAAGAATAAAAATAATATAGTATACACTATACTTTTCCTTGAATACTTTTACTTTCGATAAATTCCCACTAGTAAATATAACTATTAAATTCTTTATAACAAATTTTTATTTAATTACTAATTATTTTTATTTTATCAAATATAACCTTAGATCAAAACAAAAATACATATATTTATTTACACTAGTACATACAAATAGAGAAGATCATATATTTATCATTATTAAATTACTAATTTAAAAAATGTATTTGGTCAAATACAAATATGTATATGTATATGTTTTATTCAAATACAATTACAAATGATCAAAATCTGATTTTGATAATTATGACAGCTTATTTTACACATATTTATGTTTATTAATATATTATTCAAATATATTTCTGGTTAATAATTCAAATCAGAAAATCTAATTTTGGTAATTATTAAATTTCAAATATAAATACACTAAATAATACATATATACTAATATTTAAATACATTTCTGATTAATATTTAATATATAAATTTATCAATAAAATATATTTTAGATAAATATTAAACTCTATATTATGATATATTTATATTAGTTTTATTCATAAAATAATACATTTGTTAATGTTTCATAGCAAAGGTATCATTGGTGTACAACTAAAGAAAAGTGATAAAACAGAATTGATACAAGTTTAGTATATTTAATTTTAAATGTATTGTACATGTATCCATCATTAATTTATTATTGTTTTATAGCTGGATAGTTATACATCTTCAAGATCAAGATGATCTTGATGACTAAAGGAAAGAGAAAGAAAAAAAGATGTTATCATTGTAAATTTTCCATATGAATTGTAATATGAATTCTATTTATATTGTATTAAATATATAATATATTATAATAGTTATATATATATATATAGGTTAGTACTTTTTATTAATATATATTAAAATAGTTATATATATAGGTTAGTACTTAATGTTAACAAAAATTGTATATATTATATATGAACTTGCTGTTTAAAATAAATTATGTATTATTTAAATGTGTTTATAATATTTATAATAAATAAATAAAGTAGGATTTAGAAATTTATATAAATTATTAAATAATATTTGTTGCTATACTTTTTTTGTAAATTTGTAAAATCCAAGATACAAGTTATAGAATAGAATTTAAAAAGCTTTGTAAAATTATAAATTATATTAATTTTAGATGAACTTGATGGTTAAAATAAATTATTAAACATGTATTATTTAAATGGTTTAATATTTATAATTTTAATTATATTTAATGATAAATAAATAATGTAGGATTTATAAAATTATTAAATCATATTTTTTCTTTTGCAAAAACTAAAATATAAGTTATAGATTAGAAATTAATAATATAAATTATATTAATTTTAGATGAAGCAATTATTAATGTATTCCCATATTGGTTAGGAATGCTGATCAAATATATTAAATAATATTTTTTCTTTTATAAAAACAAGTTATATAATAGAATTTAAGAGTTAAAAAGCTTTGTAAAAATATAAATTATATTAATTTTAGATAACAAAATTATTCATTTATTCATAGTGGTTAGGAATGCTGATCATTTTGTTATATCTACATATATAATAAAGATAGTCTTAATTTCATTAACAAATATTCATTATTTAATGAGATGGATTAATATATATTATAAATAATTTATAAAAACATTTATAATTCCTATCTGTACTATGTACAATTTTTACCAATTATTTATGCAAATTTGTGATTATAACCATTGTTTTACTTTATCAACGATATATCTGAACTTATCCTATTTAATAGAATCATATATATCTTAGCTGCAATTATAATTAGTGTAATTCCCCGATTATTCTTTTTGATAGATTTGATAAAAATCTTATTTTTTATGGAAAGGAATAAGCATCATTCATTCCATTAGTCTTGAGAATATAAATTATTGCACGCGTTTAGTCAGATTTCTTGAAATTCATCTAGTTTCCATACTTCAGTTGATATTTCATCTAAGCCAACAGATTTTCCCTTTTGTATGCTTTTAGTAGCTTTAATTAATTAATCTATTGTAAATGCCCTTTTAATTATTAAATAATGTTAAAAATATTTCTCTAAAACCCTTATAATTATTATAGTAAATATAGTATAAGTTATTAATTATGTTAAGTACCATTACATATATCATTCTATAAGTTAAGGGTGTTATGAACATTGAATACTATACACTGTGTATAATGTTAATGGGATTTTATCATACACTATTAAAAGTATATTATAAACGTAAACCAATATAATTTTATGATTCCTATTCGAAAATATTGTGAAGTCTACATCCAAGGCAGGATATTTGCGAATGGAACATATATACAATTATATCATAGATTGGATATATGCATATCACTATAGTTAATATATATATATATATATATATATATATATATATATTGAGTGGGGTTCACTCTAATGTATATACTATATTTTGATAGAAATCCATATAAAATATATAATTTATTCCGGAGTTTTCAATTTACCTACAGAATACAATTCTATAAGGTTTTTAAAATAAACTTTTAATTGCAATTTATATTCATATATATATATATATATATATATGAGTATTATAGAGTTCTATAATACTAGGATTACTATAATAGTTTACTCATCACTGATTTATATTATATATATAGGATATATTTATATACCTATAGGCTATATATCTATGCTATCATTTATAGCATATATTTATAGTTTACATAAAATACAAATCTGTTATTATTATACACATCAATTTCTACTCTCTTCTGGAAATAATAAATTTGTTTTTAATCATTGACCATATATGTAGAGTACCAAAATCTGGTACTCTAAATCTATGCCATTGACCCACATATTTTAAATCCCCCTCAAAGTTTGTGCATTGACCTAATAATATAATTAATAATAAACTAAATTATAAACTCTAATTCATTATTAAAATTTATATTTATAAACCTTTATATAATATATAATATTTATATATTATATTATTATCATATTTCTTAATATAATTATTTAATATAGTAATTTAAAAAATAAAATTGGCGAATATTGATTGTAATATAAGGTAATATACAGTTACAATTTAATATAATTCTCATTTATCACCAATTTTAAATTTATTTAAATTATTTTAATTTAAATAGTGCATACGTTATGCTATGAATAAATATTTATAAACTATATTATATCATATATCTGATATATATATATATATATATATATATATATATATATATATATATATATATAAATTATATATGGTATATGATAATGTAGTACCGGTCATATTATATATGATTGAGATTATCATATAAATAAACTTTATTATAAAGTATTACAATTATTCAATAATTGTAACAATTTAAAATAATATATATTATATAATATAACCATACGGTTATGGTATATAACCTGCACATAAAAATTCAGAACATGATATATTTTATATATTAAATATCATTATTGCTTAGTTGAATATATATATATATATATATATATATATATATATATATATATATATAATTATAATTGTAATTATAATTATAATTGGGAATAACATTAATGTTATTCCCAATATATACATATAATAATATATGTATATATGACTGTATGACGGATTTACATATTATTAGGTGAATTATGGGAAGAATATTATGAAATTAAATCGTACAATTCTAGTGTTTTTAATATGTAGCTAGGTGATGTAAATTTTAATAGTGGCATCCCTAAATTAATAGTAATATTTGTTAATTAATATTTTACACTACTTTATAAGGTACTTTTTTAATAGGTTTAATAATGTTTATTAGTGTTTAAATTGGTTACTAGTGATCTAGTTCAGCTTGTTATTTAGTATTTAGTATAAATTCTACTATTTATAAATAATTAATTACATTAATATATATTATCACACTTCGCACGATATCACTCCACAAGAAATAACTTCGCACTAGATTACTAGAATTCTTTAAATTACTTCTTAATCTAATTTGTATTATCTAATTTAGAGATTAAAGTTTAAATGTATTAATAAAAACTATTATAATATATAATTTTACTATCGTTATAAATATATGTGATGTATATATTTACAAAACTGCAATATTATCGTGTGTCATATTTTATGATACACTTTCTTTACAATTTATGAAGTGATAACCCGTTCAGTTGTATAGTATGTAAATTGATATTTTACAATTATTTATAAGGTCATTTTTCATTGTATCTCATTACCATATGTATCATTAGTTATATTAGTGTTTAAATTACTTCTAAATCTAATTCGTATTGTTTAAACTTAAACGTATTAATAAAATCTATTATAATATATAATTTTACTACCGTTATAAATTATCGTGATATATATATATTATATAATATTATATTCAAAATTGCAATATTATCGTGCATCATATTCTTTAAGTTAGACACTACGAATTAAATTAAGAAGTAATATAAACACTAATAAATTTACTTCTAAATGATATTAATGTGATATATTCAAAATTACCTTATAAATTATTGTATAGTATAACATTATTAAAGTATTAAAGTGTAAAATATTAATTTACATAGTCTAAACTAAACATGTATCGCTTTATAACCTCTGTATACAGAGGGATATAGGAGGGATATCACCTAATATGATGCAAAATAATCTGAATATTTGTTATATATATCACGAATATTATTAATAGATGTTAAATTATATATTATAATATCTTAAGAAGTAATTTAAACTCTAATAACATTTATGATACTATGAAATTAATGAAATATAATGAAAAATAACCATAATATCAATTAGTTTAAAATATTAATTTGTATATTATAAACTACATGTGTTCTTCTAAAGAACACGTATCATCAAATATTATTCACGATAATCTTGCAATTTTGTGTATATATATTACGAATATTTATGAGTAAGATTATAAATTATAATAGATTTTATTAATAAGATGAAGATAGATAGTATTATAATTATTATTGTGTTATGAGAATTAATTTATATTAATATACAATGTATAATTTCTGGATAAATAAGATCGTAAATGGTTATCTTCCTTCTTGATTAGATGAATGTATCCATCAATATGATAAAGATTATATCCGTTATTGCCCGAGACGTCTTTCATATGTTCTCCAGGATTGAATCCGGTCTCGTCTTTATGAATGCCGTGTATCTACACTTGTAAGCCAGCTTATAGTCAGAAAAATTGGATAATCAAGATGCACAGATTAGAAGTTAGTATACTCATAAATATGAGTGTGTTATGAGAATTAATTTATATTAATATACAATGTATAATTTCTGGATAAATAAGATCGTAAATGTTTATCTTCCTTCTTGATTAGATGAATGTATCCATCAATATGATAAAGATTATCTCCGTTATTGCCCGAGACGTCTTTCATATATTCTCCAGGATTGAATCCGGTCTCGTCTTTATGAATGCCGTGTATCTACACTTGTAATCCAGCTTATAGTCAGAAAAATTGGATAATCAAGATGCACAGATTAGAAGTTAGTATATACATATCAATATTATTGTGTTATGAGAATTAATTTATATTAATATACAATGTATAATTTCTGGATAAATAAGATCGTAAATGGTTATCTTCCTTCTTGATTAGATGAATGTATCCATCAATATGATAAAGATTATCTCCGTTATTACCCGAGACGTCTTTCATATGTTCTCCAGGATTGAATCCGGTCTCGTCTTTATGAATGCCGTGTATCTACACTTGTAAGCCAGCTTATAGTCAGAAAAATTGGATAATCAAGATGCACAGATTAGAAGTTAGTATATACATATCAATAGTATTGTGTTATGAGAATTAATTTATATTAATATACAATGTATAATTTCTGGATAAATAAGATCGTAAATGGTTATCTTCCTTCTTGATTAGATGAATGTATCCATCAATATGATAAAGATTATCTCCGTTATTGCCCGAGACGTCTTTCATATGTTCTCCAGGATTTAATCCGGTCTCGTCTTTATGAATGCCGTGTATCTACACTTGTAAACCAGCTTATAGTCAGAAAAATTGGATAATCAAGATGCACAGATTAGAAGTTAGTATATACATATCAATATTATTGTGATATGAGAATTAATTTATATTAATATACAATGTATAATTTCTGGATAAATAAGATCGTAAATGGTTATCTTCCTTCTTGATTAGATGAATGTATCCATCAATATGATAAAGATTATCTCCGTTATTGCCCGAGACGTCTTTCATATGTTCTATGTTTATAACATTACACTTATAACTAATGGCAATTTTATAACTATACTAATATCAAATATGTATTATATAAGATTATATAACTAATTATTTTATTAAAATATTATATTATAGTTATAACAAAGATTTTGCGAAGCAAAGATATAACGCTCCCTATGCATGCAACGTAATTTAGTAATAGCCCCAACCGCTGCTAGCAGTAGTATCGAAATCACTGAAATAGATTTAGGTTCGGCTCTGTTTGCATACAACAATGTTTTCATTGCTCTATTAAATTACATGCAATATAAATTAGCTTTTACTCACTAAATATATACTTATAGCATTTAAAACATACATATCATATTTGTTTGTTATATATTAGTAATGAACACTTAGTTGTCATCATATAAATATTAATTTAAAGCATATTATTTAACATTTTAAAAGTGTATAGTTAAATACGAATTTACATTATAAACAACGCATAGTTCCTAAAAGTAACCCGCTATAGGTGGCACCAGGGTATTTTGTATACAAATTCGAATTACACGATTTCGCGTAAGTGTTATATCTTTCCTTCGGAAAATCTTTGGTTATAATATCATTATATACCAATTCGAGTTATTCTACGAAAAATAAATTTAAATATTATATCATTTATAAAAAAAATTATAATATATAAATACTTTATTTATATATAATAAATAAATTATTCTATTATAAATTTTAAATAATAAATATAAATGTTAAATAAATCAATTAAAAATTATATAAATAAATATAAATGTGATATTGGCATTCACAATGTATATATCCTAAATCAATATATCTGATTGTTAACAATTTATACATGTCTGATTTTCATATATGATGTTTTTTATAAATTTATGATTATGTATTCATGTATATATGAAGATTTAAATTTATTGATAACCTATATTATAGATAATGAGCATCGAGCATAACAAAATGCATGCTGCCTGGTAGGCTAATGAAATCACTGGCTAGCAACATATGCTGGTCGCAATATAATATGGACGGGTCAGTGGAAAGATTCCCTTTAGGAGAACTGAAATTCATAAGATTATAATTGGTTAGAATTTATTTAATTTAATACAACATTAATTATAATTTATTTTATAGATGTATATAATGATGTGGGAACATATAAGGTGCATACTTTTTTACTTAATCAATAAATATTAAAAATAAAAAATGTCTTATTTAATTTATTATTATATGTAAAATATTATTAAAATAATTTAAACTAAAGTTTATTTATATAGTACATGTTAATAAACATTAAATACATTTCTATATGTATACAAATAATACATATAAATAAGTAAAAGTATATAACAACAATTGTATTAATTTTGTTATTATAAATGCATATATATGGGTCATATACCAGTAAACAACAATCTAAAACATTAATATAACAATGAGTTTAATGATAACAAATATGTAGATAAGTTTGTCTTATATATAAATGGTAATATAATTAATAGAGTACAGTATTATAATATTTAGGAATCACTAAATATATATAGTAAACAATAATCTAAAACAGTGCGCAAATAATACGCAATGTTATGTGCGCAAAACATACTTCTTTTTTGGCTATGTTTTTATTGCGCAAAAATAATGTGCATATATATTGCGCAAAACATATTGCAGATAAAATGCGCAGGATAATTTGCATATAAAGTGCACATAAAATGCGCAAACTATTTTGCGCAATTTATACGCAAATTATGTTGCGCAAGAAAAACATAGCCAAAAAAGAAGGATATTCTTGCGAACAGAACATTGCGGATTATTTGCGCATTGTTTTAGATTATTGTTTACTGGGAATTAAACGATTAATCAACTATAAAAAAAGGTTTTATACACGACCTATTTTTGAGAATAAATAATGATAAGAAATAATCTTTAAATATACTGCAAAAATATGTTTATTAAAGTTGTATACAGTTATTTTGCAGAATTAATATTTTGTTATCTAATATAATATTTTGGATTACAATTACTATCATAATTATATATATATCATTTTGTTGATTACTATAATATAAATATAAATTTTTGATTACTATAAAATATATATAATATACATATCATATTATCATAATAATTATTATCATAACTATGTTTAATATACATATACATATAATATTTTTATAATAAACATACAAACACATATACTATACTATTTTTATTCAAATAAGCTCTATAGAGTAAAATATATATATTTTAATAACAAATATCCCAGTATTCAATACTCGTGTTTAACTTGGATTTATCTCGAGTTTAAACTCGTGTTTAGCCCGCTAATTTGGTAACACTATTAACACCAGCTAGATCCAAGTTTAACTCGAGATTAATCCCAGATAAATCCAAGTTAAATCCAAGTTCACTCGAGATAAATCCCAGTTAAATCCAAGTTTAACTCTAACTAAATCCCAGTTAAATCCAAGTTTAACTCGAGATTAATCCAAGTTTAAAAATAATTCAAATTTATATTAATATTATATCTATATATTAATATATTATACCTAATAATTTATATTATATTGTTATCGTACATCAGCTATATTATAGCTAGATAAGTAATTTCCATATTAGTAATTTTATATCAGTTTTATTTTGGCGAAACTATAGATCTATAATATTATGTTACATCATGTATGATATGTTACCTATATCCCCTTAATATAAGTATGATCCCTAAATACCTATATGATATTAATTATTTTATAAGTACAGTAAAACCTCTCTATAAGAAACTATTTTTTTTCAGTACTTTTGTTCTTATAGAGAGGTTTTCTTATAAAGAGGTTTTTACTTTTCCAATGATTTTAAGAATTAATTTATAATTGAAATGCATATCTATAGGTTATATATATAGCAAAGATTTTGCGAAGCAATTCCTTCGGAAAATCTTTGTATATAGTATATTTATTTTGTATACTGTTTTAAATGTATACTGTATTGTTTGCGCTTAGACATGTTAATACATAATGACATTTTATTAGATTTACATTAGAAATTATAAATTATGAATCATCATTGATGAATATAATATAATGAATATTATAATAATCTATTATTTAATAATTAATTGTATAATATAATAAATTGAATCAACAATACCCAGATCAATACATTTAAGGATATAATAACATTTATTAAATTTTTTTAATAAATTTAGTGATATACAATAACAATTATTAATTCATTTTAATTCATTTCTTGCTATTTATGTAATATAATATTATTTTAAAGATACAAATTATAGAAATTATTTATTATATAAGATATTTCTATAATTGTTATCAATATACAATACTTCTATTTATATGTAATTATTTTGTATACAATAAGTTTCTTATAAAGAGGTTTTTCTTATATTTTCTTATAAGATTTTCTTATAAAGAGGTTTTTTAATGTAGAAAAGGTTGAATTCCAACCAAATGTGTGAACAATTTTCTTATAAAGAGGTTTTTCTTATAAAGAGGTTTCTTATAGAGAGGTTTTACTGTATTTATAAATATATGGTAGTTTATATATATATATATATATATATATTTATATATATATATATATTATAGTTATACATTGTTATATATAGGTTAAATAATTTGTTTTAAAAAAAAAACATTTTTTAATATGATAAATTTATCAAAAAATATTCAATATTTTTTATTTATTTTTATTGGTTTAGATTCAATAAATTTACTTAAATTTAATAAAATAATAAATAATTAAATAATTGGTAATATTATAGATAAATATTTTGGACTAAAAAATAACTTGGATTAAACTGTGATATAATGATCCAAGTTTCAACTAGTTAAATATGGATCAGCTAAATCCAAGTTGTACTCGGTTTAAAAAAATAACTTGGATTAAACTGGGATATGATGATCCAAGTTTCAACTAGTTAAATATGGATCAGATAAATCCAAGTTTACACCACCTAGATCCAAGTTTGGACCAGATTCCCCCAGTTTCCCAGTTAGATCAAAGTTAAACACGAGTATTGAATACTGGGATATGTCATTTTCAAACTTGATTTACTCAACTATTAATTCAATAACTATGTAAATAAGGTTCAAATATTGATGAAATTTTCAGAATATATTAGTTATTATGTGTTTATTGACTGAATAGATGATCATTATTATATAGATATTTTTATTATATAATATATAACATATATTTAAAAAAAATAAAAAGTAAACTAAATTTTTACCATAATTAGATGAGTTTTATTTCTAAAAATATATAATATTTTCTCATTATGCTATATCAAACTATACAGAACAGTCCTCCTTCGATGTGCAATTTAGAGAATTGTAATATCTTAAGAATTTTTAAACTTATTGAAAATTAACAAAATATAAAAACCCCTATCTTTTTACATTGAATTTTCAAATATTTCAAAACAAGCGTAACCCCTTAGGACTGCACCAAAATAAATAACAATAACAGTTACTAGTTAGTTAAATAGGCTACCGATGTTGTAGTATTAACCTCCTCAAAAGAATAGTTCGATTTTTTAGCCAAAAACTTTTCATAGTTGAATAATACATTAAAGAATTCAGAGGTATGGGGGCTCTTCTTCAAGTCGTTCAATGTTATGTACGACTCGTTAGATGGTCTCGCCATATCCAGTAGCTGTTAATGTATGTCAATTGTAGTTTATGTATGTCATGTTTACTGGGTTATCTATGTACAGTAGCTTTTAATGTGTCAACGAGGTCGTATAAAGGTTACGTTTACCGAAATAGTAAACTAATAATGAAATGAGAAACATACTTAGATCAAGACGCTTGATTTCTCCACTAATCGATAATCCTCTACGAAATGGACCAACGCAACAATAACAATGGACCGTATACACATAGTCTGTACCATGGCCTCTTTTAGATTCATCGAAACTAACATAGGCCATGTATGACATACATTGTACGTATACCTATAGGTAGCTTACCAAACAAAGTGCATCTTCAATCGTCATTTCTTCGTCGTTAAGGTCTAACTGCTTTTCCACATGTTCCTCGCAGAAGTATCTCATCTCGTATAACGTCAGCTTCCCATCTCCGTCGAGGTCGAGGCAGCGAAACCAGTACTCGATACTGGAGAGGGGTATCAACGTTAAGATAATGTTATGTTGCAGACAAATTGCTACTGAAGGTCGTGGGGTTTACTGTGAAGCGATGATGATGTACTGTTCAGTGGTAGTGAATCATGCAATAACAGATTATTCATCGAGGTTAAGGCACCTACACCAATACTCGATAGTGGGGGGACGGGGTTAAGATAATTGGTGTGGGAGCTAGTGGAGAGTATAGGTCATGGGGTAATTCAATGATGGATCACTGTTCAGTTATAGTGAGTTATGCAATAATAGACTATTAATGTCACGTATCGGTAATGAAGTTAAGTTCATCGATTATAATTATACGTCAATAAGGGGCCGATCTATATTAGTGACATGACCTCTAATAGAAAATGACCTCTAGAGGTTGATCTTTTGGAGAGTATGTTGTTTGATTAGCTTGATAACCTACAAAATAGATTATGTTTTAGTAATAACCTTCTCGACGTGGTTGTATCTACTTCTGCCAGCATAAACCATACAAAATCTCGGTAATCAATTGACCTTTTGATTAAGTCCCTAGAGAATGCGGCATCAGTGAGATTGTTGATAATTAGATAAGCGAGACAATACAAACTATGATTTAATAAGCTAAGTAAGATATAAGGTATAATGACATAGTGTATGTGTTTGATTTCATTCGAAGTTCAAGATTATACTAAATCTAACAGGACGACTTGTATGCCCCCAATATTCATTATTATTTTTGCCCACAAAATATTAGATTTTTCAAAATCAAATATATCATAATTCTATTTATTTATTATAAATCAGTAGATATATTTAATTAGATTGTTTTTCATACACAATTGAATAACAATAATTATTTTTGAAATGTGTACCTCTACTTTCAAATTCTGAAAAGGCACTGGGGTATACCTCATTCTACACTAGATACTTTATTCAGTAGTGGTCGATAGATGAGTTCATATCTATATCGACCAAAAAAAGTCTGTCGTGAAACGTCTTGAATAAAATGAAATTGTATAGATAGATATCTAGTATTCTACTATATTAGGTTACACTTGAATCTGGCCGCCTAATAATTTTCATATTTTATGGGGCCTGTCTAACTTCTCAAAGATAATTAAATATTCAAATATTTAAATATAAATGACATTTCTGTAAATATTCAAATATTATAATATTAAAACATGTAAATACATGTAATGAGTATTCAGATATATAGAATATATACAAGTATATAATAATATATTGTATATTGCACATTTAAAATATAGCATATTTTGATACGTATAGATATTATTTAAAATGTCTAAATAATCACATTTAATAAAATAAATACGGAAATATCGTATAAGAATTATTCTTCGAATAAATAAACTCAATAAATAAAATCTATTCAATACGCATATACACTTGAATAATAAGTTTATGATAGTATATATGTTATATATAATTATATATGATTCATTTAACTTATATTTTACGATGGTACGTATTGATATTATTTAAATGGCAAAATATTCACATTTAATCAATATAAATAAGTATATATCGTATAAGAATAAATAAACAACTATTCAATATCGTATATAAACTTGGATATTCAATATATTACTATGAATTATATTTATAATACTTATATAGTGGATTATTTATTAAACTTGCCTGACAATGTATTCATTTAAATTTACTAAATATAAAGTTTACAATCATAATTACACATATGGAAATATTGTTGTGAATTAGAGGCGCCATATTTATATGACTAATAGTTTATTTATAGGTAATGACGCGCTATCATATTAGAATAAATAAATGTAATTTTAAATAAAATATAATTATATGATTGTAAACTTTATATTTATAAATTTAAATGAATACATTGTCAGGCAAGTTTAATAAATAATCCACTATATAAGTATTATAAATATAATTCATAGTAATATATTGAATATTCAAGTTTATATACGATATTGAATAGTTGTTTATTTATTCTTATACGATATATAGGTTAAATTAGGTTGTTAAATAAAGTAGGTTAAAACCTACTTATTATTTAAATGTGAATATTTTGCCATTTAAATAATATCAATACGCATCATCATAAAATATAAGTTAAATGAATCATATATAATTATATATAACATATATACTATCATAAACTTATTATTCAAGTGTATATGCGTATTGAATAGATGTTTATTTATTCGAAGAATAATTCTTATACAATATTTCCGTATTTATTTTATTAAATGTTATTATTTAGACATTTTAAATAATATCTATACGTATCACAATATGATATATGTTAAATGTGCAATATACAATATATTAGTATATATTTGTATATATTCTATATATCTGAATACTCATTACATTTATTTACATGTTTTAATATTATAATATTTGAATATTTACAGAAATGTCATTTATATTTAAATATTTGAATATTTAAATATCTTTGAGAAGTTAGACACGCCCCATAAAATATGAAAATTATTAGGCGGCCAGATTCAATATCCACCCTATATTATAACTAAATAAAGGCTTTGTAAATTATAACCAAAACGTACCTGTAGACTAAGAAATCTAAAAGTAATTTATGACGTAATAGATGATATTATAAACGATTTAATAAATACCTCGTTACCACTCCACAGAAGATTCTATCAATCATTCGTTTTTGTATATCTGTAAAGAAACAACAACACAAATAGTAAATATATATATTAAATATTAATAGTATTATTATGAATAAAATGTTATTATTTAATGAATATATAAAGACTATAACACTGGTCTGCATCAAAAATAGGATGACATTCTGTATTTTGATTCTAGACTTATTTTTGACACTGATCTCAAATGTGAAAACCGTTTTTCTCAATCACGTCTAGTTTTTTTTTATTCACCTTTCAAATATTTTCCAAAAAGTGAGATTTTTAGAAAAAAAATATTTTTATAATTTTTAAAACCTTAATTATTAGTAAAATATTTTATAAAATCATATAAATATGCCTGAATATATTTTATATATATATTCAAGTATACATTATACATTTAAAATATTATAAAATATGTTTACAAGTTGTATACAAAAATGATTTTTAAACTATGTACCCCAAAAATATTTGATTATTTTCGAAAAAAATGAATAGGTCAATATTTGATGACAAAAATTATAGAATACATAAGTAATACATTTTTCAAGATAGATTTTTAACTCTCCTTTCAGATATGTATTTAGTTTTTACATATCGGGTTTAGTTTTCTTTTTTTGTTCAATTTAAAATATTTTTTTTTGATTTTTTTCTCAATTTTTTTAAGTTATTAATTTATACTATTTAATGTATTTGATTTTTTTCTCAATTTTTTTAAGTTATTAATTTATACTATTTAATGTATTTAAAAGTACTCAATTTATAACTATATTATATTATTAACCATTTTTATTGGAATTTACTTGATGATATATTAAATAAACTTAATTATTTTTTACCCGAAAATTAATTTTTTATTTTATTCATAAATAAATATATTCATTTATATTTATAAAATAATAATATATAATATATAAATAAGTATAATATATGGTTAATAATATAATATAGTTATAAATTGAGTACTTTTAAATACATTAAATAGCATAAATTAATAACTTAAAAAATTGAGAAAAAAATATTTTAAATTGAAAAAAAAAAGAAAACTAAACCCGATATGTAAAAACTAAAAACATATCTGAAAGGAGCGTTAAAAATCTATCTAGAAAAATATATTACATATGTATTCTATAATGTTGTCATTAAATATTGACCTATTAATTTTTTTTGAAAATAATCAAATATTTTTGGGGTACATAGTTTAAAAATCATATTTGTATACAACTTGTAAACATATTTTATAATATTTTAAATGTATAATGTATACTTGAATATATATATAAAATATATTCAGGCATATTTATATGATTTTATAAAATATTTTACTAATAATTAAGGTTTTAAAAATTATAAAAATATTTTTTTTCTAGAAATCTCACTTTAGGAAAATATTTGAAAGGTGAATAAAAAAAAGGTGTGATTGAGAAAACGGTTTTCACATTTGAGATCAGTGTCCAAAATAAGTCTAGAATCAATTGACAGAATGTCATCCTATTGAAAAAAGTTAAAAAATGCAGGCCAGTGTAATCAAATATTAATGTTATGATATATATATATATATATGGTATATATACCATAGAAAATATTATTATTTTAATTTTAATAACAACTTTCTATAACTTTATTCATAAACCAATTAATTGTATAAGTAACATATGTTATATAACTAAATTTAAATTATTATATTAAATTATATAATAAAACAATTGTTGAGACAAAACAAAAATCTAATATTACAAGACTAAAATAAAATTATTAATTTTATGATATATATATATATATATATATGTGGTATTTATATATGTATATTTATATTTTAATTTTAATATCAAATTTCTATAAATTCATAAACCATTTTATTGTATAAGTAAAATAACTAAATTTAAACTATTATATTTAATTATATAATACAATAATTATTATAACAATACATTGTGATAATTTAAATATATATATATATATAATATAATATTTTATTTAAATTACATATTATAAATTAAATAAATTATTTATATTGAATTGGGGAAAATATAAATATGTTTTATAAGTCAAAATATCATTAATATTAATTCCCGGGCTAATCCATAATTAAACAATGTATTATTACATTTAATTAAACAAATAATCGATAACATTAACAGCAATGCTAATAGTAATATATACATACATTTATCATATGTATACAGGTTTTTGCGGTTGATAAGGTTACCACAGGCAAGTTCGCAAAACTTGGTATATAACACGTAATGATCCACGTATGAAAAGTAGTCCATGGTACATCCATTCTCTTCTAGTGAATCTATTACCTGATGAGGGGACTTGGTTATAGGTATGGTTTGTGAGGATGGGCGTGGTTATAAATGCAGTGATATTTTTGTAAAGAAATGTGAGAGAGAAATATTGATACATTATAACTTTACACACAAAAACTAAATACAAAATTTAACTCTATATAATTATGTAATATTCATGGATCAATATAATTGGTATATATATATGGGTATACCTATAATCTATTGAAATGCTGTTTGTTAGTGTACAAAATCGATAATGTGTAACATGTAATACTTATTAAAAAATGATATTTTACGATATTCATCATATAAAACAGTGGAGATATTTATAATAGGAATATTCTAAATCATACAAATAATTAGAGTAATACTGGATAGATGGCGATATGGCTATTGTCTAATATCGAGGAGATGATGCGATTAAAGGGAAAGTTGGGGGTGTTTAAACAAAAATGGCGTGATATAGTGTCAAAACAAACTTGTAATAGATTACTGTTTCTTATATTTTTAGCAGTAATCTTGCCACTCCAATTACTGTTTACCGTGTAATAAATACGTCTTATGACCTGTTGATGGGGTAATGTTGGGAATTAAACGCTTAATTATATATATATATATATATATATATATATATATATATATATATATATATAATTAAAGATAAAGTAATATTTGATTTGGAGAATAAAATTAATACTCTTGAACAATACTCAAAATAAATAACTTAATAATTTCCGATTTGAAGCCTAAAATGACAAAAATGAAAATGTTGATATAGTTGCTATTCACAAATTACCTTCTAAGGATAACAAAATTTCTAAAATTATAGTAAAATTACACTTTCATGAAACTAAATATAATATTCAAGAAAATGCAAAAAAACTCAAAGATACTTGAATATATATAAATGAAAATTTGACTAATATAAATTCAGACATATTTTGCAGGGTTCGGGTACTTAGAAAAGATAAGTTAATTCATAGCTATTGGACATCTAATGGTATTACCTTCATAAAATTACAAGAAAATAGTACTAAAAAAATAATTTTGAATTTAACTGAGTTTCCATCTTCTGAATAATTTTAGTTTTGGTATATTATTTTTTCTTCTTCTTTTTTTCTTCTTCTTTTTTGTCTTTTTGTCTTTTTCTTTTTTTGTACAGTTTAGTTATTTAGTATATTTTAATTTTTTAATATATGGATTTTAATAATACGTATACACCTTTTAACTTTAATCAATCAACTATAAATTATAATAATACTTTATTAAATGATGTTGATACTTCTAATTTTAATTTAGATCTAACAATTGATTCTAAATATTATACTTCAGATGAATTTAATTTAAATCATAAATCAATTTTTCAACATGGGCTTAATGTAATTAATATCAATATTATAAGTTTAAAGTTTTTACTGCCGAGCAAGCTCGACCTGGTAAGGTAAGGTAAGTTTAAAAAAAAACTTTGAAAAATTTTCTTTATAAATTTATTTTGATATAATATCAGTAACTGAATCTTGGTTAAATGTTGATAATAATTTTGAATTTGATATCCCTGATTATAATACAGTATTATCTAGCAGAGTTCATAACAGAGGTGGAGTTCTAATTTATGTTTAAAAAAATATCTCATTTAATATACTATCTTTAATTTCTAATAAATTATTTGATAGTATTATCAAAGATTTTCCAAATGAAAGATATAACACTTACGCGAAATCGTGTAATTCGAATTTGTATACAAAATACCCTGGTGCCACATATAGCGGGTTACTTTTAGGAACTATGCGTTGTTTATAATGTAAATTCGTATTTAACTATACACTTTTAAAATGTTAAATAATATGCTTTAAATTAATATTTATATGATGACAACTAAGTGTTCATTACTAATATATAACAAACAAATATGATATGTATGTTTTAAATGCTATAAGTATATATTTAGTGAGTAAAAGCTAATTTATATTGCATGTAATTTAATAGAGCAATGAAAACATTGTTGTATGCAAACAGAGCCGAACCTAAATCTATTTCAGTGATTTCGATACTACTGCTAGCAGCGGTTGGGGCTATTACTAAATTACGTTGCATGCATAGGGAGTGTTATATCTTTGCTTCGCAAAATCTTTGGTATTATTATTGAATTAATATTAAATAATAAAAAAATTATTTGTAGTTCTATATATATAGAACTCCAAACATCGATAATGTTTCATTTACTATGTTTTTCAATTTATTATTCCCAACTTTATTTAAATATGTTGAAAACAAAATGATAATTTGTTGTGATTTCAATATTTATTTTGAAAATTGTAACATTTGTAAAAATGCAGAAATATTTTTAGAAAAATGTCATAAGTTAGGATGTTCTCCTCTGATAAATAGACCAACTAGAATTGATTTAAATAAAAATTATTTTTCTATAATTGATAATTTTTTTACAAATCTTTATTGTGCAAAATTTGCTGGCATTATTATATCTGATTTATCAGATAATTTTCCAATTATATTAACATTAGATATAAATAAAAGTAATCGATTAAATATTGTTAATAAATATAATACTAAACCTAATTTAATTAATGATGTTACTGTATGTCATTTTTCAAATTTTTTAAAAACTGTCAACTGACATTTTTTTTAAACTGATAATTCAGAAACTTCATGGAATTTATTTATTGAGTTTTTTATTCATAAATTTAATATTTATTGCCCTATATATGAAAATAGAAAATATAAAAAATTTATATACATTTTTGGAATATTCCATGGAATACAAAAGAAATTAAAAAAAATGTAGGATTATAATGTTTATAAACATAAACTTTATAAAAAATATAAATGAACTAATAAAGAAAATGACTTACTCAAGTACAAGTTGTTTAAAAATTCTTTAACTACTTTAATCCGTAATACTAAAAGAACATATTATTCAGATAAACTTCAAAATTGCTCTGATAGTAAAAAATACTTGGGATATTTTTAATAATGTGATGAATAAAAAAAAGCCTAACCAACTCCCTGGTACATTTAAATCATGTGGAATTGAAATCACAGATCCACCTAAAATATCTAATACATTTAATATATTTTTTAGAGATATTAGTATTGAATTAGATGAAAATATTAGTTAGGATAATGTCGATAATTACAAATATTTCTTAAAATCACCTAATATTAATAGTTTCTATATTACTCCATGTAATGAAAATAAGCTTTTAAAAATTATATTACATTTTAAATCTAAAACATCTATAGATAATTTTGGTATTTCAAATAAGTTATTAAAATGTATTGCAATTAATATAATAACTCCTTTATCTTATTTAAGTAATGTATCTCTTGAAATTGGTATTTACCAAATATATTGAAAATTTCTAGAATATTTACTAATTACCGTCCAATTTCACTTACAAGTCAATTATCAAAATTTTAGAAAAAGTATTTTATGTTCGTTTTTATTCGTTTTTAAATCACTTTAATAGTTTATCTAATAGTCATTTCGGTTTTAGAACAAATTTAAATACTATTCATGCAATTATTAATCTTCAAACTCAAATATGTAATAGCTTTAGAAATAATAAAATAGGTGCAGCTATTTCTATTGATCTTAAAAAGGCATTTTACAAATCATGACATTTTATTTAGTAAACTAGAAAATATAGGTATACGTGGAATTTCCTTAAAATGGATTAAAAGTTATTTTACAAATAGATATCAGACTTTAAGACTTTAAAAACTATTTATCTGATAAAATTAGAGAAAAATTGGTGTTCCACAAGGAACAATTTTAGGTCCTATTTTTTTTCTTATTTATTAATGATTTAATTTGTTCATCTTCAATATGTAATTTTACTATGTTTGCCGATGATACAACTTTGTATGTTGATGATTGTGATCAAGTATTTCTAGATACACTAATAAAAAAGGAATTATTAAATATAAATAAATGGTTTCTTTCAAATACACCTACTATAAATATTAATAAAACTGTTATATGTTATTCAATAATAAATTATCGCATATTAATATCTCAATAAATAATATATATTTAACAAGAGTTAAATCTACATAATTTTAGGTATAATAATTGATCAGAATTTAGATTGGAAACTACACATATTATATCTAAAAAATAATTTGGATAATTAATATAATTTCTAAATTTGTAAACCAAAAGGCCTTGCTGCATGTATATAATTCAATTTTTTTATCACATATTAATTATTGTATAATATTATGGGGTAATACTTATAAGACTAACACATTATGCATCAATATTTTACAAAAAAGAATTATTCGTATTAATAAACCTTATCTTTTTCATACTAAGGATTTATTTAAATTCAACAATATATTACCTTTCAATGACTTAGTAAAATATAATACTTGTGAATTCATGTTAAAAGTATATAATAATGTTCACCGTGAAATAATAATCAATAATTAGTAAAAAATCTATTATTTATCCAATTCGTGACATAAATAACTTTAATATTCATTCATCAAAATTACATATATGTTCACATTGCCTCATAATTATTAGTCCCTATTTATGGAATTCACTATGTAATTCTTTAAAAAAAAAGTTGATTAATAATTTCAAATTTTATTTTTTCTGAATTAAATAAAATTAGTTTTATTGCTTTTACTTTTATTACTTTATGACATAATATAAAATTACAAAAACATATATTATTAATTATAAATTATCAGTATTAAAAAAAATGTATTTAATTAAAAATTAAAAATTAAATTATATATTTTATCCGATTGATTAAAATAATTTCACATTTTATTTTTCCGACTTAAATAAAATTTGTTTTATTATTTTTACATATTTATCATTTATTACTTTCTGACATAATATAAAATTACAAAAATATAAATATAAATTAATATTATTTATTATAACATATCAGTATTAAAAAAAATGATTTAACAATTTTCAGTATTATAATATGTTCATTTTTATTATATCATTTTACCTATTTTATCTAATATATTTGTTTCTTTTTTTCTCAGTTTCTTTTATATTTAAATATTGGCTTTCTCCTATTTAGGTTCTATATGTATTATTTATTTTATTTTATTTCATTCTTGATGTATTTCTTAGATTTTAATTTTATTATGTTATCAATTATTTATATTATTACATGATGATTACATTTAGTTACATGATAAGTTTTATTTTATTATTTTGTATCATATATATTTAAACAGGAAGTCATATTATTATAACATTATTATTTATTTATTATTCTTATCTATAATGAAATTCATCATGTTGATAAAGGGGTAATTGTCTCGATAAGAAACAATGCTTCTATAATTACCCTGGCATTGCCTAAATCTGATAATAATAATAATAATAATAATATATATATATATATATATATATATATATATATATAAATTAGTATCAATATTTAAAGGAACATATAAATGTCATGTATTTAAATAGTAAGTTTAAACAATTGTTAATATTTAAAAATAGTAATATTATTTTTATTATGCACATATTTAAAAAATAAAATTTCCTTTTCATAATATTTTATAAATAATCATAATTATTTGAACATATCTCTAACAAATTTTTAAATCCATAATATATTTAAAATTTCATTACTGTTACAAATTGGAGAAAATATCAAATAATATATATTTTTTTAAATATTACATTTATATAATATATTATATATAATAAATTATTGAATTATTTTTACCATATTTTATTAAATAAATTATTATAAATAACATATATAGAATATAAATATCATTTCGTTATGATTTATTTCCGTTTAAAATACTGTTTAAATCTAAATGTATGCAACAATTTTCTTTCAAGCAAAATTATGGTAACCAATGATACCAATGTTATTATATAGTATTTATATTATTATTAATATTATTATTAATGTATATTATCATCAATATAAAAATCTCCTTATCGTACCTGTGTAATACTATCAACAGTTGAAGCAATAGAACAATGGTGATACTTAAGTATTTTCATCTAATATATATATATATATATATATATATATAATGTATCAACAAATATGGATAATTGCATTTGAGACATTACTTTAGGTTTGAAAATAAAAACTGTATTTGTATATTGTAAATTCATATCAAATTTAAATAAATTTAAATGTCGTATAGGAAACGTATAAAATGGAGAAAATCGAGATTACATTTTTTTATATATTTTTTTTATAATTGGCACACCATACATTGTCAGAAAATAACAAATAAAACGTAAAGTTTGTATTTCAGTATTTGAAAATAATTTACGCAAATTATACGAAAATAATTGTCACAAATTTTACGAAAATCATTTGCAAATAAATCGCAAATTTTGTAAAATTGTTGAAAATAAAACACGCAGTTTGAAAATCCTATATTAATATAAATTAATTAATATATTAATATTATTTATAGATTTAATTAAATTTTAAGATATAACTTTTATTGCAGATAAATGTTTACATTTTTTAAAAATCTACTTTCTATGATTTATTTATGATTAACGAAATAAATATAAAATAGATATAATATAAAATGTTTTATTTTAAAATTAATTTTTATTTATATTGATATACAAATTTTATATTTATCATATATATTATACCATCACTATTAATGGTTATTCAATCAAAAATAATGGAGGATAGGTCTGCAAACACTAATTAATAAACCACTGTTTATTCAGTTAAAATAATTGTTGAATCATTCAATGAAGTTTTACTTGCCTATAGGCTTATATTTATTTATAGGTACATATAGATACATTAATAACAATTAATACTTTCGTATTTATATAAATAAATAGCATAGAGACTTATATAAAAGAATATCTGCTATCTATAGATATCTATAGATAACAAAGTATGATTTACATTAAACAACAATAGAATATCATGACAACTAACGGTTATCATGTAATTGTTATAAAACTTCTCTTCAAGAAAATGAAGTCCCGGATGTGAGCAGATTATGTTCTATTAATAGAGTAGATACGTAAAGTATGGGATATTAAGACATATTTTACTAATATCAATAATGTATGTATACATAATTATATTAGTTTAAATAATATATATATATATATATAACTAAAATAATAATTATTGGAAAACAAATAAATGAAGTTGAAAGAGTTCGTTTAATTTTGTTTTCAAAAATTATTTGACTTTAAATTATTAAAATATAAATCATTGTCTTTAAAATGATATATACTATTTAGTTGAAGATTAATTATAAGTTGCTTAACTATGCATTATAAACATACACCTGTTATACAAAATATGCTTTTATTATAAGTGTATCGAAACAATATATTTATATTTTAAAAAATAATTATATAATATCTTCTATATAATATTTATAAACTCAGAACATTTTATAAAATGTATCTAATAGTTCAAACGGTTGATCCTTCCAAACATCATAAATTGTGTAAACAAAAATAACGGGATATAAGCTTCTAAAGTTGTGTATGTAATAATACGGCATAATTATGTGTATTATATGTTGTACATATGTATGTTTATAATGCATAGTTATTCCTCTAATAATTATTCCTGAATGGCATATTATACATCATTTAAAGACAATGAATTATATTTTATATTTTATAGTAACATAATTTATGAACACAAACTAAACGAACGCTCCCCCCTAACGCTACAATATATATATATATATATATATATATATATATATATATATATATATATATATATATAGGGTCAATGGAGCAGTGGGACAACCACAATCTAGTAAGCCAGAGGTCCTGGTATCAACTCCATGGAGTTTGCAGGCAGTTCTTGTTTTTCTCTTGTGTTTATCAAGAACTTAATATACGATAAATCAAAACACAAGAAATAAATGTTACTATTTGTATTGTATTATCGGGGGCCTCTCATAGTTATTTATAACATATATAAGTCTATGACTTCTTGAGGGGTCCATTTTTATCCGATATTTGTATTGTATTCAATATATATATATATATATATATATATATATATATATATATATATATGAGATTTCAATTAATAAATATTATTATTATATTATTATATATATATATATATATATATATATATATATATATATATATATATATATATATATATAGATATATATATATATAATATATATATTATATATATATATATATATATAATAAATATATTATATATATATATATATATAAAATATAAATATTAGTTTATAATTTATATTTATATATTTTTAAAATTTTTTATTTTTATTTTGTACTTATAACTAAAGATATCCTATGACTAATGATACATATAATATAATATTAATAGAATACTAAATATAGTATTCCTATGTATCATGAATTTATGAATAATCCTAAAATTGATTGTAAATACATTGATTTAAATTCTATAAATATTGATTTTTGTGAAGGTAATACAAGTAATATGAGTAATACAAAACATAATACATATAAATATATCAGAAAATTAAATAATCATACAATACATAAATTTAAATGTAGCATTAATGCTTTTAATTGGAAATATATCTATTCTGATATGGACTTGGAATTATTATATGACAATAAATTAATTAATGATTTAGTAGAATTATTTAATTTAAATTATCCTATTATAAAATTAAAAATAATAAACCGTGGTTATAAAATAGTCTGATTAAACGTATAAATAAAAAAAAACAAAATGTACAAAAATAAATTATTATAAAAGATATACTTACATCATTATTACGTTTATCTGAACAATTATATTATTTAAATAAAATAAATAATAATAAAAATAATATTGAGTATACTTGTACCTATATATAATTGTATATATACATGGTCAATTATTAATAATTTAATTAATCCTAATTTAGATAAAAAAGATAATAATTCTAATTCTCCGAATTCTAATGAATTTAACACATTATTTAGTAATATAGGTATTAACTTATCTGAAAAAATATATGCACCATCTCTTGATAATGATATTTATAAAATTATGCAAGGTAATAATAAAAATTCATTATTTTTTTACACAAATTTCAATTTATGAAATTTTGAATGAGGTTAGAAATTCGAAAAATAAATCTAGTACAGATTTTACTGATTTAAGTATGTTTACCATTAAGTAAATTATTTTAGAAATAAGTCCGTTATTAAAACACTTATTCAATAGGTCACTAGCTGAAGGTATTTTCCCTAATGTCTTAAAAAAAGTTAATCCACTTTTTAAATCTGGACACAAATCAATAGCTGAAAATTATAGACCTATATCCTTAATGCCACAAATTTCAAAAATATTTGAGAAACTAATTATGATTTCAAATTTTGTTAAATAAATGTAATATATTAAATGATAATTAATATGGTTTCAGAAAGAATTTATCTACATCTGATGCATTGTCTGATGTATTATAATCAGTTAATACAGATTTAGAAAATTTAGAGAACTGTGCTATTGTTTCAATAGATTTACGCAAAGCCTTTGATACACTGGATCATGATATTTTAATCAATGAGCTTTATATTTATGGTATCAGATGTATAGCGTTAAAATTAATAAAATCGTATTTATCTAATCGTCTTCAATTTGTTAGATATAATAATACTGACTCATATTGTAATTATATAAAATGTGGTGTACCACAGGGATCTGTACTCGGTCCGTTATTATTATTATTTATTTTATATATTAATGACCTTCCGAATATATCAGATACTTTTAAATCAGTTTTATTTGCAGATGATACAACTTTAATTTGTTCAAATACATCTATTTTAGAATTAAAAAACAATATTCAAATTAATAAACTATACGATTGGTTGAATGTAAATAAATTTGCACTCAATATTAGTAAGACGAATGTATTATTATTTAATATAAGAAATAAAAATAGAAATATTAATGAAATCTTTAAATTTATTATATTATGCTTTATTCTTATCACATCTTAATTATTGTTCAAATATTTAGGGGTATATACCTTCAAATCCAGTTTAAAAAATATTTTAATTTGTCAAAAAAGAGCAATAAAATGTATTTGTAATACTCATTCTATATATAACAATTTCTATATGTGTACTATTTCTAATTCTCGTTAAATTGTAAAAAAGAATAGTATAACATTTATGTTTCGAGCTAGGAATAATATTTTACCTAAGAATTTACAATTATCACATAAAGCTAAATCTTATAATGGAAATCTGTTTCATAGAATAAAAGTATGATCTGACTGAAAAGCATTTTGTTTATCGAATACTGGTCCAATGCTGTGGAATAGATTACCACAAAAAATAAGAAACATTACGAAATTGGATCATTTTAAAACAATTTTTAAATCATTTATGATATCGTCTTATTAATTTTAATTTTATATTTTGATATCCTATTTTTAATTATTGTATTATGTGATATATTAATTAATTTAATTGCTACCTTATATTATCAGTATTTATTTTATATATTTTATTTTATAGTTTTATAGATTTTATAGCTTTTAGTTATATAGTTTTTTTTATATATTTTTATAATTTGTTATACTATTTTAATATTAGTGTTTTATTGGTTTACATTTTTTTAGGTACATATTATTCAATTATTTATTTTAAATACATGATGAGAATGGTTTTGGGGTTTTTTGCAATTTTATTTTATTTTTATTTTTGTAATTAGTTTTTAATTGTACATATTTTTTATAACTTAATTACTTACATATTACATTTTATTTAAATTTTATTTAACATTCAGTATTATTTTCTATTAATTTTTATTTTAAATATTAAATATTAAATATAAAATATTCACGAGTACTTTATATTGATTATTTATGTTGCTGACTTTCAGTGGCAATCGATATAAAGTATTCTAGGTATATTTTTTTATGACTATTTTTTTACTGATATCCTGGATAGAAATTTTATTTTATAATCTAATATTTTATTTAATATTATTTTAATTTTATACATGATTTTTTCCCCCACAATCACAATAGGTGAATGACTTGATACGCTCTACTTTTTCGTTGATCCAGGCTAATTCCTAAACTCTGATTATTATTATTATTATATATATATATATAAATATATATATTAAAAAGATAGATAGATATTTCTGCTTTAAAAAGAGATGTGCGAATCTCGTAATACCTTTAAAAAGAAAACGAAATCAGTTTCCAGAAGATAGGTGTATTGTTCCAGCGACATCAGCACCACGAACCTTGAGGGGTCGTCATGGTAACGGCTGGTTAATCTAAACAGTGATGGCGAGTGTTGTGCATTATATAATAGAGTCACGTGGGCTTAATGTGATCACGTGATGTCACGTGAGGGCTCTAGACTTTCTAGACGAATGCCGCTCTCACATACACACACACATATATATATATATATATATATATATATTGATTTAAAATATACAGATAACATAAAACAAACTTCTATAGGAGTATAGTTTTGAGTGGGAATTATAAGAGTGTATATTTAAAAGATAATAACTACAATGGAAGTAAGCGGTGGAAGGGGCGACGCCCCTGGGGCGTGGCATACCGTAGCCAAGCTGTGATGAAATCGTAACACGTGATGCTCTCCGCAGAGTCAGAGGCGTACCGATACAGCAAACAGCCCCAGTACTTTGTGTATCCGCATGCCTGTAAACGTGTGTGTGTGCGTGTGTGTGCGTGTGGTGTTACTTTACTTGTAATAAGGTTATCAATCATTCCTGCATTACACTTAAATATGAAACTAATACTATAGTATACCATATATGGTATACAAAAACATCTGATAATATAATATATATATATATATATATATATATATATATATATATATATATATATATTATATTATATATACGTATATACGACTATATGAAATAAAATAAATAATGTTGAATAATTATAATACTTATAATATTTAATAATTTTCATTAGAAAGTCATTTCATTAAATATATAGAATATAGAATATATAATCTAGAAATAATATGTGTAACACACATATATATATATATATATATATATATATATATATATATATATATATATATATATATATATATATATATATATATATATATATATATATATATATATGTGTGTGTGTGTGTGTGTGTGTGTGTGTATATATGCTATATAAAATAGTATATATATATATATATATATATATATAAATAGTATTTAATATGAAGTATATGATATATAATACTTTCTAGCATGTATATATATATATGGTGGTACATAAACGTTACCTTAGCAATAGGGGTCATGTCCTTCAGAGTGACGATACCAGGGGTGGGGGCATCGCTGAAGGCTAGACGTATCGCATCTAAAGAGGCATATTCCTCGTCCTTATTAGCTGTTCCGTAGGGAAAGTAGAACGGGAGTATTTGTTCACGCGAGGTGGAGCTACCGATGCTGGAGTTTAAGAGGCGTGACCGTATCAACATCGAAGTATTACTATTGGTCGATGATTGTGGAGATGCTAGAGTCGTGTTACCAGATGAATGGGGTGATATGCTTCTTCTTCTAGTATTAGAGGATGTTGTGATGTCGAGGCTAGGCCAATGTATATTGATGTCCATTCCCCTGGACGATAATTGGGTTGGAGACGTAGAGTGTGGTATGTGGAGGTCATCTTTAGAGGTCACGAGGTTAGATTCCATTGATATCTGTAGTACACGTATAGGGTAGCATGTTAATATAGGTATGAGAGAGGTGACTAATTAACGGGTGTTATAGAAATGGCAGTGTAATAAGTATTTAATAACGTTATTTATCAAATTAAAAGTAATTCAATTCAATAATAATAATAATAATAATAATAATAATAATAATAATAATAATAATAATAATAATAATAATAATAATAATAATAATAATAATAATAATAATAATAATAATAATAATAATAATAATAATAATAATAATAATAATAATAATAATAATAATAATAATAATAATAATAATAATAATAATAATAATAATAATAATAATAATAATAATAATAATAATAATAATAATAATAATAATAATAATAATAATAATAATAATAATAATAATAATAATAATAATAATAATAATAATAATAATAATAATAATAATAATAATAATAATAATAATAATAATAATAATAATAATAATAATAATAATAATAATAATAATAATAATAATAATAATAATAATAATAATAATAATAATAATAATAATAATAATAATAATAATAATAATAATAATAATAATAATAATAATAATAATAATAATAATAATAATAATAATAATAATATTATTTCTGTCTCTATCGTTCAGAGTGAACAGACGTGTTTTCTAAAATTACTATTTCGAATCCAGATTCTATTGTTTCAAAATTGAATAGCATTCGAGATATACTGCTGCTTTATTGTCTAAAAATAGTTAGTAGCGTTATATATTGATTTTCTATATTGTATGCATTTGTTCAACACACACCAATACATTTATAATATTATGTCTGTATTCTATATCTACAGATAATATATATATATATATATATAATCCAATTTCTTGAATTAATATATTATAATATATGTATTAATATAATAGCCTTATGGCTTGTTATTAATAAGTATACTTATTTATTAGTAATTTATAGGTATTATGACATGCTATATATGTACAAATATTTCTCAAGAAAAATTATTAAGTTGTTCATGTGGTAATCATATACACATTAAATGTTTACATAAGGCTAAAATATTATCAAACCATTGGTCTAATGGTAATCCACCTAAGTATGTGCTGGAAATTTTCGACTCTCCTAATTTTAATTTTAATTGTCTTTCTTGTGATAAAACTAATGCATCGAATTTAAGTAAATCTGATAATAATCATTCACTTAACCTATCTGACATTAATAATAATATAATGATAAATACTAAATTAATTAATGTAATTAATTCTAAAGTTAGTGAAATGATATCTAATCAACCTACAAAATCATATGCTAGTGTTTTGAGTGATAATTTTATAAATATCAATAAGTCTATTAATTCTATTAATTCTGATATGCATGCTATCAAAATTAACGATGAAAATACAGTTATTTTTGAAAATCTGCCTACAATTAATAATATGTCATTTGATAATAACTATTTTAATTATTTTAATAACATTATTTCCACAACTTTTGATATTCCAAATTATAAATTTAACTCTAGCTTTAATTACAGTCTTAAATCTATTATTCTAAAGCTTGATTCACCTATTTCGAAAAATAATATTATCAATAACTCTAAAATTAAATTAAATACAATTCATGATTTTAAAAATATTTTTACTAGAACATCTCTTCCAAATTCTGAAATTATTCGTAAAAAAATCCTATATCATGCTATAAAATCAAATATGTTGGACTCTAATATTAAATTGGTTTTCAACAAATTTACAATGAAATACGAGCTTCATAAATTAGTTGATAATAAGATTGACTGGCATTCAAAAATTCCCGAAGTTGATTATGAGAAGTGGTCCACATCGTTTATAACTTATCAAAAATCTTTTTCTTCTAATGACAATTCAACCTGACTATCAAATTCATCTAATTTAAAAGTAATGTTTTCAAATTGTCGCAGTGTTAGAAACAAACTACCTTATTTAGAGTTAATTCTTAGTTCTAACATGTATGATATTGTTTGTCTTGTTAGAACATTTCTAACAAATGTTGATACTGATGCTTTACTCCTTTTTGGTAATACTAACTATAAAATATATCGTAATGATAGGAAATCTCATTCAGGTGGTGTAGCGATAATCTGCAAATCTAATTTAAATCCAATTCAATTATATTTCAATAATTTTAATAATATTGAGCATATTACTCTTGTACTACATTCTACTAAAAATATAAGATTATCTTGTATTTATCGTCCACCTTCAACTGATTTTAACACTCATAAATCGATTTGTAAATTTGTATTTGCACTATGTGATACAATTTCACCTACTATTATTGTAGGAGATTTCAACTTACCTCTTTATAATTGGAATGATAATACATTTCCTAATTACCCATCAACATATTGCGAATTTGAAAATAGTCTATGTCAAAACTCACTCATTCAATTAATTACTTTTCCAACTCGTAATAATAATTTGCTGGATTTATTACTAACCAATAATCCTATGATTATTTCGAAAATTAATGAATTTGGTAATCCCTTTTGGATTTGGTAAATATATTAGTGACCATATATCATTTTCATTTTCTCTACCTTTCCAAGCTAATTTAAAAATAAATCAAAAAGTTGGGCTAAATTTTAGAAAGTCTAATTTATATAGTATACATCAATCCCTTTCTTCTATTGATTGGAATTTATTACTATCTAATTCAACAGATATTAATAATATGTTTAATATTTTTTATAATACTTTATATAATATTATTAATGATAATGTTCCAGCTTATAAACATATCAAAAATAAAAAAACGTATCCAAAATATATTCTACGTTTAAAAGTAAAATGTTTAAAATATTATAAAACTAGATTAGATTCACATAATAATTTTATAAATTGGAAAAATATTAAAAAATTATTAGATTATAACATTAAAAAATTAACTATCGATAGAGAAAAATTAATTTTATCATCTAATGACAAATCACGATTTTATAATTATATTAATTCAAGATGTTCCTCTTTTTCCACTATAGGTCCCATTAAATCAGACGATAATACATATATTTTTTCAGATACAGTTAAATCTAATATACTCAATAATCAATTTTCTTCTGTATTTATTAATGATAATGATAATATTCCTCATTTATCTCCACCTAAACATAATTCAACTATAAATAACTTTTTATTCTATAGGCATAACATAAGAAAGCATCTAATAAATCTCTCACTATCATGTACATTGCCACCAGATAATATCCCTTCAATATTTTTCAAACAATTCTCATATGAACTATCTATTCCACTTACGATATTATTTAATAAAACTTTATCAGCTGGTGTATGTCCTGACATGTGGAAAGTAAGTTATATAGTTCCGATATTCAAAAAAGGTGACCCTTCAAATAGAGAAAACAATAGGCCGATTTCAATTACCTCAATTATGTCTAGAGTATTCGAGCGTATATTAGTTGAGTAAATTAATTTTTATCTAGAACGTAACTCATTAATTACTGATTCTCAATTTGGATTCCGTCATAAAAAATCTGTTGAACTGCAACTATTAAATTGTTATACTAAATGGATTACTGCAATTGATAAAGGCAGTTTTATTGATATCATATATATTGACTATGCTAAAGCTTTTGATAAGGTCTCTCATAGTAAATTACTTGTCAAATTAACTAATTTAGGTATATGTGGTAACATACATTCTTGGATAAGTAGTTTTCTATCTGGTAGATCTCAAAGAGTAAGAGTTAACAATCAAATGTCTGATACAGTTAAAATAATATCTGGTGTTCCACAAGGATCTGTAATAGGGCCTTTACTATTTCTAATATATATCAATGATTTAGTCGAAGTGATTGATAAAGATATATCCATTAATCTTTTCGCGGATGACACTAAATTGAGTTTTATATCCAATGACATAGATCATAGATATAAATTACAACATAATATTGATAAATTTTATGAATGGTCTAATTCTTGGCAATTAGAAAACGCTGCAAAAAAAGCAGCTGCTCTTACATTAGGTAATACTAATAAACCATTGTATACTATAAATAATGTTTCAATAGTAAACTGTAGATCGTATCGTGATCTTGGTATCAAATTTGATCCATCATTACATTTCTCTGAACATATTGGTGTGTGCTGTACAAGTGCATATTGTGTTATCAATCGTATATTTCGCTGTTTCATTACTAATAATATGCCAGCTATTAGAAAAGCATATATATCATATGCTAGACCCCACCTTGAATATGCGTCGACAGTCTGGAATCCGGGATTAGATGCCAGGACATTCAAAGGACTGAAGATAAAACTAGAGAAGGTCCAAAAATTCTTTACGAGGAGATTAATCGAGAGATGCGGTTTACCTTATAAACCTTATAATGAAAGATTAATATACCTAAATCTAGATTCTCTAGAAATCAGAAGAACTAGATTTGATCTTGTTATGGTATATAAGCTATTTAACGGATTGGTATCTATGAATACATCATCTATTATTAATATCAAAAAGACCAACTACAATACCAGAGGCCATTCTCTGCAAATTAGTATGAATACATGTAAACTAAATGTAACAAAAAATCTACTAAATAATCGAATAGCTAAAATTTGGAATGGTCTTGATGAACATATTGTATTAGCAAATAGTTTATATACCTTTAAAAATCATATTAAAAAAATTATAACTTAATATTTATTTATACATATATATATATATATATATGTATATATATATAATTTTATAAATTATTAATTTTAATTATTAATTGTTTTATCACCGGCACATGTGATACGTTTCTAATTTACTATTGTTATTTTTATATGTGTACTATCTACGTTTTGTTGTCGTTTTGTGAATTTATCACTACATATTGATAATTATTACTAAATCGAACTTGAAAAAATTCATAATAAATATTCATTCAATTCAATTCAATTCAATAATAATAATAATAATAATAATAATAATAATAATAATAATAATAATAATAATAATAATAATAATAATAATAATAATAATAATAATAATAATAATAATAATAATAATAATAATAATAATAATAATAATAATAATAATAATAATAATAATAATAATAATAATAATAATAATAATAATAATAATAATAATAATAATAATAATAATAATAATAATAATAATAATAATAATAATAATAATAATAATAATAATAATAATAATAATAATAATAATAATAATAATAATAATAATAATAATAATAATAATAATAATAATAATAATAATAATAATAATAATAATAATAATAATAATAATAATAATAATAATAATAATAATAATAATAATAATAATAATAATAATAATAATAATAATAATAATAATAATAATAATAATAATAATAATAATAATAATAATAATAATAATAATAATAATAATAATAATAATAATAATAATAATAATAATAATAATAATAATAATAATAATAATAATAATAATAATAATAATAATAATAATAATAATAATAATAATAATAATAATAATAATAATAATAATAATAATAATAATAATAATAATAATAATAATAATAATAATAATAATAATAATAATAATAATAATAATAATAATAATAATAATAATAATAATAATAATAATAATAATAATGATAATAATAATAATAATAATAATAATAATAATAATAATGATAATAATAATAATAATAATAATAATAATAATCTTAAATTATAATCACTAAAAATAAGAAGGAAACGATTTCATATTATAATGATATATAAATTAATTAATGGATTAGATGACATTGATTATTCATCTATTCTTAATATTAAAACTAATTCTTCTACACGTGGCAACTCACAACGTATAATAATCGATAATTCACGCTTAGATGTACATGTATTGAATAATAGTGTTGCAAAACGATGGAATCGTCTTGATGAATCGATCATCAAGTTAAAATCTTTAACTTCATTTAAAAATAAACTCAAAATGAGAATTAAGTAATATTATATATTTTAAGTATTTATAATTATTTATATTAACTATTATTATAAATTATTACTATTTTTTAATAATATATATTCCATAATTATTATATTACAAAAGGTAATTAGTTACTAAGTAAACCAATTTGTTAAAAATAAAGTGCTTATCACATAAAATTGGTTGGTGTTAAGCACAATAAATCTGCTACATTTTGTGTTAGTGCTTAATACCAACATTAATTTTGTGTTTAGAACCTTCCATTATAACGTGCTAGGCATCAACCTTTATAACGTGCTTTATATATTATTTAAACTATACATTGGGGTACTATACAATAGTATTATATAATATAGAGTATATTGTGCTTGAAGGTGACAGTGCGATACGATGTAACGTGAAAGTACGGTATGTAGACACATGATATAATGGAACATTACAGTACTGTGTGCAGAAATGTGACAGTATGGTATATTGGAATGTGAGAGTAATACTATACGACTTATTTAGTAATCATATATGACTTATTTAGTAATCTTATAAGACATATTTAGTAATATTATACAACTTATTTAGTAACCTTATAAGACTTAGTTAGTAATATTATATTACTTATTAGGTAATGTTATTCAACTTATTTAGTAATATTATACGACTTATTTATTAATATTATATGAATTATTTAGTAATCTTATACGACTTATTTAGTAATATTATATGACTTAATTAGTAATCTCTAAGCTTTGTATAGTAAATGGTTATATATATATACAGGGCCGGCTTAAGGGGGGGGGCAAATCGGGCAATTGCCCGGGGCCCCACATTTTGGGGGGCCCATGAATTAGTTGAGAACATTTTTTTTACTATTTATCTAAAAAAAAATTGTCTTAACTGTATTTTTCTTATATATTATTAATTCTAATTAAATAAATAAAAATAATATAATAAATAAATTAAATATGAGTCATTTAGATCGATTTGAAAAGTGAATTTTACAAAAAATTCTAAATTTACACGAAGCTATGATGGAAACATGTTTGTATGTGCACCTGCAGCTACATGAAGATTTTGGAGCATATGCTAATAGTGATAACCATAGATCATATCACACATCTCTGTTTGTCAGATAAAATAGTATGAAACGGATTGATAAATAATTGTTTGTTAAACTAGAAAATGATACATGATAAACTTATTAACCTTTTTTACCCAATTTTAGGGAATATTAACCATAATTCAATCTTAACAATTTATATTTCTATAATTAGTTTACGAAAATAAAGTATACTTCTTTATATTAAAATTAAATATGAGATATATATTAAGATATATTTTAACTATGATTTCTGAAAATGAAAGATATCATTATATACCATAGTCCATTGTCAATATGGATCCCCATATCTGCGCTGTACATTCCTTAAATCTGGTTGGGAAAAATGCCGTTGAATCTTCGACAATTGTAGCAATATTGTTTGCTTTCATCCCAAATAAATATAATTTATTTATCCAAACTAAATAAAGAATATATTAACATCTATATTTAAAAAATAAGAATATAATTAAATATTATTAAAGAAGAATATAATATGTTTTATTAAAAGCATTATCGAATATAATATGGTCATCACAAACAGCTTTTATTAGAGCAGTATCTTGTGGATTTCCCAAAATTACATAATTTATATCTGATATTATATATGTTAAATAATATGTTAACATATTACGTAAATTACATTACTAGAGTCAATGTATTTATTCAATTAAGATGATTAGTATATAGGTAATTTAGATAAGATAATTTAATATTAAACATATATTATATCATATTGATATACACCTCAAAGGAATGGACTATACAAATATTAATATATATATATATATATATATATATATATATATATATATATATGATGGGATAGATATATCCAATTGTAGACATTTTCATCCTAATATATGTAATGGTAAATAATTAAACTTGATGGAGAATTCTCTAACTTAAGCTTAAGCTTCTCTAAACTTAAAATTAAATTTGTAAATTATAAAATATTACATTGCAATGATTTTAAGTTGGTACCGTAATATCTATTTAGACCCATAGCGTGAAGGAGATCCCCTCTATATATATTAGATGCATCTTAAAGTGGGTCTCCTTCACACGATACATGTAAATATATATGAAAAACAAAATTTTTTAAAGATTATAAATATTAAAAATATTATTTTTACATAATTTGATAGAATAATAATAGGACCTACATCATTTATATATATATATATATATATAAATACATTGTAGTATTATAGATATTTGTTATTTCTAGAATGACCCATTTAATATGTTATGAAATTCGTATGGGGCCCATACGTTTTTTTTGCCCGGGGCCCATAGTATGCTTAAGCCGGCCCTGTATATATATATATATATATATTATTTAATAGTATATTTTATAGCATATTTAATTCTTTATATTATTTTTTGTATATAACCATAACTATACTATAGCGTATACTATATTATATAGTAAATACAATTTATTTAAATATTAAAAATTAATTATATATAAGTATTATTAAATAATAATAGTATTGTTAGTAGTTGATATTGGTTATTAAATGTGATATTAGTTATTACTTTAATATACATGACTAGTTAGGATGTTTGAGTTAACTTGATTTGTGAATTGTTTATAGGCTATTAAACCTAATCCTAGTTATCATATTTTAAAAACTGATAAATAAAAGTGGTGTATGTATATAGTAGATATGGTTATATGAATAATGCATAATTTATTATATATAGTAAATATGCATATATGCATCTGAAATATTGTGTTGTAAGGTTTGAAGTTTGAAAATATATTTTCTAACAACAACATAAGTTCGAGAGAAATAATATCTATAATACGGTTACTATAGTATATATAATAGTATAGTAAATATAATAGTGTAGTATATATAATAGTATAGTATATATAGTAAATAAATATACTAAATATACTAAGAATTATCTTTATTTTACATCTAAGTTTTATAAAATAAGTAGGTGCTCATAAAAATAAAATTTCTTAACGCATTGTCTTAACACTTGTAATAAGTATAGCACATTCCAATAAAAAATAAGTTGGGACTAATAATAGATAGGGGAGGGAAGGGAGTAGTGGCCGATAATTAATATGCCTCAGCAGATTTCTAATATATCGATAAATACTGAATTGTATAGGCTCTTATTTTTTTGAATTAACTAGAAATCATATAGTTCTAGAATACTGTGATTTCACTTTTATATATAAAGTGTTTATCCTAATAATATAAACGTTTGATTAGGCATTAAAAAAGGCACTAAAATAAGGCTAGGCCGCAGTAGTGGCCGCTAGTACGACAAAATGCGATAGGTGAATCGTAATATATTCGATTTATATTTTATTAATTATGTAATATCAAATAATTATATTAATGATGCCTACACACCTTATTGTATTCAATGATTTAATTATATACACACACACACTCATAAATAAGTATAAATATATATAATCATGTTTTTTTTAAATTTGAATAAAAATTATTATGTAATAAATTAGAGTAATTCATGAATTATTTTAAAAAAATGTTCACTATATATTATAGATATATTGATTATCTAAATATTGTATATAGAACTTTTATCCTATCAATCACCATTTAAGCGTTAATTAAAACGGTCACTACCCTTTCCCTCCCCTATATTATGTTTAATTAAATAATTATATTATAGTTTTAACTAAAACAAATCATATCATGAACTCTAATAATGTTTGTAAAATTCACAGGTATTCAACTGATAATAATGGAGTGTGCTTAACACATTACATGTGTTATGGGTATGACACCTTTGAAAAAAATCAAGACATTTTATTATTATATTATAGTTAACTATAGTTATCTATAGATCATAAATATAATATATATCCATAACATATTCTAAAACTATGTATTAATTAAGAATTAAGAGTATTTTAAAAATCAAAATTTTGATTTTTATTATTATAATTATTATTTTACTATTGATTTTTAAATTTATACGTATAATAATTTATAATAATTTTTCAATTAGGTCAATTCAATAATCTACGTCTATGTTAATATATACGTATATATACATTAATTAAATATACAATATGTTAAGTATAAATACATATGTGATGTAACAATAGGCGAACAAATAAAATGAATATAACGATTCAGAAACAAAAATTACAAACATCGATACCTTACCTCATTCATAGAAAGTTTTGACATTTTAATAATAAATTTAATTTTAAATTGTAACTAATGACTACTGTTTATGCAAATAAATATAATTTATAATTTAGGATCAAATATTACAACATATGTTTAAAATAAACAATATTCAATACGAATTTATATGAATAATTATAAATTATTCGTATTTTTGTTGGTTCGTAGGCTAAATAATAACCTATTTATTTGTTATCTAATGTATTGTTTAAATTTTAAATGTATATAAATATATATTAATCATACGCTGGGTTTTAGTATTATATAGTATAAATTCATTTAAATATAGTTAAATATGAGTTTGTATGAGATATTTTACATATTATAAATAAACAATAACAAGTCATAAAAATCTATTTATAACTATTCGCAAAGATCGTTAAAAAGTATAATAAAATACACAACCTACGATTCTACGAGTATATAAATATATATATATATATATATATATATATATATATATACGATTCTACGAGTATATAAATATATATATATATATATATATATATATATATATATTTATATACTCCTAGACGATTCTACGAGTATATAAATATATATATATATATATATATATATATATATATATATATTTATATACTCGTAGAATCGTAGGTTGTGTATTTTATTATATTTTTTAACGATCTTTGCGAATGTTATAAAGTTATAAATAGATTTTTGTTTATGTAAATTTGAATTAAAATCAGAGTTAAAATCTTAGAAAGATTTTGTCCACCATTACTAAAATATAGTATATTAAATATATTTATAAACATTTGAAAAAGTACTTCATTTAATTAGATTTTAGATATTAGATATTTAAAATATAACATGTTTTTTGGAATTATAATAATTTGTCAGAGATTTTTTATAAAATAATTTCTCGGCATTTCTAATTGCTGAAGTTAAAATGTTTTAACATTCCTATTTTTTTTATATTTCATATGATTGAAATTATTTGTATTAGTTATAACAATGTTTAATAATTTTTGTTATGTGGACACATTTTAATAAAGAATTATTTATCCATGGATTTTTAATTTTATTACCTATGATTTTGGAAGTATATAACGGACAACCTTTATTTAATATTAATGTAAACACATCTATAAAATAATTAAAAGCAGTATTTATATCCATATCAGAAAAATCCCATATATGATAAATAATGCAATTTTTCAATTTATTATAGTTGAATTGTTAAATTTATTAATTTTAGAATTAGATTTAGTTTAATTTTTATTAATAGTATTAAAATTTAAATCAAAAAAATCTATATTTATATAACAAAATAAAATACACGAAAAACAAAAATAATGTAATATTTTTCACTTTAAAATCTGTAATAATAATGAATTATTAATTATAGTGGATTTAAAAATATATATATATAAACCAAATATTCTACAAATAAAAAAAACCGTAGAGATAACAAAGATACAAAATAAAACATAAATCAATATAAAATTATAAATTTTTGTTAAATAACATTTGTATATTAAAACAGTTTTGTTTATTTATTTTTAAAAGATGAAACAAATAAAGATTGTATTATATCAATATTTAATTAATTGATCTATTATCATTAATGATTGTTAATTATATTTTACCTAATTGTTTATCATAAATATGTATTAACTTTAATTGTTGTTACAATTACCTCTATTCTACAATTATTCGAAATGTTAAGGATATCAGATATAATTATATCTGTATAATTATTTGAAATTTTAAAAATTGTTGTTAGATCTATTTTCAATCTTCTAAGTTCGAGTAATTATAATTTATAATATTCCAACCTCTCTTTATATGATTAATAACTAATATGTTATGAACTTTTATGTCCTCTACATATTTTAAATAATATTCTAGTAAATAATCTTTGCACTCTTTCAATTTGGTCTATGAAACTACAAAATTGACTAACTTTTGAAAAATGTGACCAAATAATGGATTTATATTCTACAATTGGTCTACAATACATATTATATGAATTTAATAATGCTCTAGGTGATTTTGTAGTAATACATATACAAATTGAATTAAAAATATGCTTTTTTATACACCAAGAATAAAATAATTCACCATCGTTCTATAGTTTCCATAAACAGAAAGAAAGGTCATTATTAAATATAATAAATGATACTAAACGTTTATAATCAATTTAAAATGTATCCACTCATATTGATATATAATAGTTTGGCTCACAAATGATTAATAACAACTAGTAATTACGATTTAATTAGGGGATAGAAGGGAGTAGTGGAGGATATTTTGTATGACTTTGTAGAATTGTAATATATCGATGAATAGTTGATGTTATAATTTCATATTTTCAAATGTAATAGAATATGTATCGTTATATATTATAGCTATTTTAATTTTTACTTTAACTCATATATTTCTAGTATTAATAACGAAAATAATAAAAAATAACGAAAAATAGCGCAAGAAGGGAGTAGTGGATTTTAGAACCAAAATAAATCAATAGGTGTCTCGCTATATACTCGATTCATTTTTTAATTTTTTATTATTTTAATAATATATTTTGTAATATTCATGCCGACGAACGCATTTTATTTAAGATTTAGATTTTAAAAATTGTGAACAAAAATTAATGAAAAAAATTAGACCTATATTACTCGATTTTTATTGGTTTATTTTCATCCACTATATCCTTCTCAGTTCGTCCACTATACCCATTTGAATATGGTACTTTAGAATACCTATATCTTTTTACTAATATAATATTTTCATATACTATAAACATAACTTAATAGATAACAAATTATATTTTATTAATATATAAGAAAATATGTATTTATAATTAATAATCAATGCAGTACAGTACATTTCCAAAACTGGTTTTTATGGAATTTTGAAAAAAAAATATTATGTAATTAATGTAATATATTGATTAATTATTTTTGAAAAAAAATTACTCATTGTTGTAGATATTGTAATTGTCTAAATATTTTGTATATATCTGTTTTTTTGTATCTATGACCATTTTCGCGTAAATGTAAATTACCACTACTCCCTTCTCGTCCGCTACTCCCTTCTATCCCCTAATCAATTAATGGTTTGCAAAACCTTCGGGCAATATTTGATATCAAAGGTTCTGCGAAGTAGATTCCTTCGGAAAATATTTTATAATACTTTGGACTTTGGAATATCTTTGAGAAGGTCCTTATTTTCTATTATCCTATTTTATAATCTTTGATATAAATTTAAATTTTAAATTTGTTCACTATTGTTTATTTTATTAAATAATGTTTAGTGATTTATTTTATATACTCGGTAAGTAATTAACATAATATTTTAAATTTCATTTATATATACGTTTTATATATTAAAGTTATTCAACATACAGTTCATATTAAACGAATACATAGCTATGTTTAATAATAATAAGTTCTACATAACATTGTTTATAATTTGTAATATTCATGTTTAACATGATGTTATGAAGTGAATTAATTATTTATCATTTTTAATATAAACTATTTACTATCATAATACATAAAAATAATAATTAAATAATATGGTTAATATATAGTTAGTATAAGTAATATCTATGCATTGATTATATGCGAAGCAGTAACTTAAACTATATAAATGTAATGCGGCTGAATACAATGCATTTTCGCCGCCGATAATTTTCAAAGTTCACGTTAGGCCTATATCATATAGGCCCTATATGTGTCAATCAAATTCAACCGTTAAGCTCTATCGCATAATTCAAAATATTCTAAACGAGTAACATCTATATCAATATTATATTGAATATTATATTGAATATAATATAATATACGTATACAATAAATACACATAGACATATTCATATGCCTTGTATTATATCAAATATACAATGTATCTATATTTTCATTGATATAATATATCATATATATATATATATAAATACACATAGACATATTCATATGCCTTGTATTATATCAAATATACAATGTATCTATATTTACAGTGATATAATATATCATATATACATATATATATATATATATATATAAAATATAAATATAAAATATAAATATTCCACAACATTTAATTAATGTTATCTTTTACGTCTACAACTTTAAGCAATTAATAATTAATTTAATTGAATAGTGGTAATATTATTATAATATATTTATAATATATTATAATAATTATATTGAATATATAAATATAGGTCATTTCCACAACATACTACATGCGTATTAAATTGAATCCATGATATCTTTTATGGCTACAATATTATATATATATAATAGAATTAGATTCAATTGTATATAGTATATACATTATTTAATATAACTATGATTAAATAGTAGTTTTATTTGTCTATACAATTTAATACGTATTATGTATCTATTTTCATGACCAAAATATACATTTGTATACTTTAAATGTAATTATTATCTAATTTTATACTTTTAAATTTATCCTTTAGAATCGTATAACTTTTTATTATGTTTCTAATTTAAAAATTAATACTTACAATACTTTTTCATCCTCTATCCAATAGTACTTATATTATTCTATCATCTATTCAACCCGGGTAACTCAGCAAGCATTAAAATGTATGTTCAACCGAGCCTGGACCCATACAATAGGTCTTAAAATAATATTATAAGTTATCTCATATAATTGTATATACAAATGATTAGCCTCTTTAAAGCCATAGATTCCTTAATATTAAAGCCGCTTTGAAGGGACATTAGAGCCGTTAATAAAATCTAATTGATATCCCTTAAACACATTAAATATGTATAACACGACCGTATCGAGTGGTTCACTGACTGTGAGATAGTTAGCAATCCGTCGTATATATGTAACTATTATACTACTAAGTACGTAACTTTTATTAAGTGTAGAAGCTTTAATCTATCCAATTGTAAATGCACACATTTTGTATTAAGAAAGAAACATTCAATATTAAATATACATTATCATCATCATTATCACCACTACCATCATCGTCATAATCATCATCACCATCATCATCATCATCATCACCATAATCATCATCATCATCAACATCATCATTACCACCATCATATCATCATCATCATCTTATTCACAGCATATCAGCATGCCGTATGAGTTATTGCTGTTTCTGAGAGGAGATTTAGGCGGAATATTTCAACTAGGCGACAACCACAAAGTACACGTTAGTCCCCCTAACTTATTGCATCGTATACGATATACAACTCAGTTAAAACACATCTCGTATGTGCTTCTCTATTCTCAGTCTGAGTGATGTTGTCAATGCGAGAATGTCAGCTGGGCTGAGATTACACATGGGATGTATGTATGGAGGTGGGGCTTATATGATATACGCATGCGATGTAGTCTATCACAACCACCTCATCATTATCCACAGCACACGTATACTATATTCAGTTATGTTTTAATGCTAGTGTTGTTGTGAAATGTCATCGTTATTTAACTAGGCCAATGTTCACCACATGTTCTATAATTTCAAAATACTTTAATAGTACGAGCCCGTTTGTTTTATCATAACGAAAATATTTATTTCATTTTGTATTATACTAAAATATGTTTAATTGAATCATTGTAAATCTTTACATGTACAGAATTACAATGATTCAATTAAACATATTTTAGTAGAATACAAATTGGGATTAATATTTTTATAAACATGTACACAATTATTTTAAATATACCTATTTATATTATTTTAAATATTTAAAATTATTAGAAAATAGTACAGATTAAAATCATATAAAATTGTGAATACTTTATAGATCAAACAATTTAAAAACTATCATTACATTATTTATTCACACCTTAAACTAATGTATGAATATCAAAATAGAAGTGGCTAAAAGATATATAAACAACCAATGAATAATCATCTGTATGTAAACACAAAATTGTCTTTATATAATGTAATTGTTATTTAGTTTTCATTTACAATATAAAGTATTTGATATTTTATATGATTCATTACTGATCTACATTATAGGGAATACATTATTCACATCACTATATATATACCATGCTGAAGAGAAAAAAGCAATATAATAATTATATTCTCTTATACATGTAAATTTTATGTGTACATTTATTATCAGTTTCATTTTATAAATTCATATTCAATCTATTTTGTGTATATATTATTTTATAATAAGTAGGTACGTACGTATAATTATAATAAATATGTTAGTGTATATATATTTGTTTTTTTTTCTATAGCTATATTATCATTTATATATTTATTTTACATAGTATAGCTTGAAATATATATATATAAAAATATAACTATTTACGATCGATATAACTATATGCTATGCCTTAAGTCGAGAGCGGCTTGAAATAAACATATTCCATTTAATTAGAAGTAAAAACTTCATCTAAATTCCTGAATATCGCATATATAAAATAACAATATCAATACATATATCACATAACATATTAATATATGAATAAAGCATAGTTAGCTCACATACTATCACTGCACTCCCTTATCAGCCAGCACTAACGAATACAAGAGCGTCTACGTATACAGCCTATGTGAAGCTCTACAGAAGTTACTGGTTGGATACGACGCTCTACTCATAGAGGTCGAGTCAGACATTCCGGCCGATGACCTATTGACCATACTATACGTGCAGTATAAACTCAGTAAGGTTAATAAATACCACCGTGTCACTATTGATGTCACAGTCAGTATTAGAGTGACTATTCATGTAAAGCTAAGACCACACATGCGTAGTGTAATCCTTGTATAGTGTTCACTAGGCACGAGATTGTCAAACTTGTATATTAATCTTAGGCTTCTATCCTCGCTGCGTACCCGCTGCAATTCTTCTGTTTCGCGCGACGTGTGCATTCGTCATCTAATTAATATTGCGTTATTCATTTATATCCGTAATCGTCATATTTTATTTGAACACAACTCTCGAAAAATGCATTTATGAAAAGTTGATTATAGGAATATTAGATTTATAAAAGCACGGTTATTATTCACAAATAGTGGCGATTATTCGCAAGTGTATATTCAGTTTTAGAGTTATGTTCGTGTCCCTATTCATGCGACTATCTCCTACGTTACTACGCGAGTGACGATGATATGAGTGGCCACTAGCTACCCCCCACCCCTACTAGTCCACCCCGCAATATCTCATACGCTGTATAATCATCATGTAGAGTCTACTTCTCCAGTCACGTGACGCAATAGCCTTTTAATACTTAGTTACACTACCTTCTTATAGGCTCTTCTCACATGACGCTATAGCCTTTTAATACTTAGTTACACTACCTTATTATAGGCTGTTCTCACATGACGCAATAGCCTTTTAATACTTAGTTACACTACCTTCTTATAGGCTGTTCTCACATGACGCAATAGCCTTTTAATACTTAGTTACACTACCTTCTTATAGGCTGTTCTCACATGACGCAATAGCCTTTTAATACTTAGTTACACTACCTTCTTATAGGCTGTTCTCACATGACGCAATAGCCTTTTAATACTTAGTTACACTACCTTCTTATAGGCTGTTCTCACATGACGGAATAGCCTTTTAATACTTAGTTACACTACCTTCTTATAGGCTGTTCTCACGATCCGCAAAATGCTTGCCACATCGAGGTTTTATTGCATGAAACTACTTTACGAAAGTGTTCACGTGAAGTAAATACAGATTTCATACTAGTTACACAAGTACAGTAACAATAAAACACATTCTATTTTGATCTCGTGCGAGTATTTCACATGCAATATTACCACGATGGATGAATCATGTCATTATATGTCTCGTACAACTGTCTAGCGATGCACTTCTAATCGCGACCTTGACATAATAACAATGTCACCGCCACAGTATCAACGGGTATTCACCATTCTGGCTAGGATGCTCAATGATATAGATGTACAGAATATCGTCTGATGTAGAATGATAGGGGTAATCCACGGAGGGGTTAACTCTGGTTACCCCTTCGTTAAGAGTGCTTCAATATGTTCATGTTTCTCTCACTCACCCTCACCCTCACCCTTACACTCGTGCAACAGGATGTTGGCGGCGATGAACATGGCGTTCTACAAGTATCTCTGCATTTGGATGATGCATGGATCGCTGTACAACAGCAAGTAGTTCTTCGTACATGCTAAACCCCCAGTGGAGATGAACAAAACCTCTCGTAGCACAGTTAGTTATCAACACATTCCACGCATTCCTTATGTCTTGCCTATATTAACACTACCCCTATACCTGTTAACTTCCCAACTAGACTGCCCCCAGCCCCACGGAGCTGCACAAGAGTAGCTCCCCCCACCTTAGCCCCGCTGTCCCCGCTACTAGTTCTGCACATACATCTACATTGTTCCCGTGGTCTACATTACGGCCGCTGACCACATCCTGTTCATCGGTCAGTCCATCGTTCAACGAGGCTAAGGAGGAGAACTCATACTAAGGTTATAGCCCGGTGAGACCCGGGTCTCATAGGGCTAGGGGTACGTGGGGCTAGGGTAAAGTAGGCTAGGGCAGTACTACTACTACTTCCTAGTATCATGGTCTCATAGTAAAGTACACCCAGAGTAGTAGTACTTCTAAATGTACTTGATAGTAGTGTTATGATATTAGTTCTAAATGTAGTTTATTGTAATCATAAGGTATTACTATAAATATATAATAGTATTATGTTGCTACTTCTATATATAGTATATAGTAACATTACTCTACTAGTTTTAATACTACATATAAGCATAATTTTTATTATTGTTGACTACATCTCCACTATAGTATATAGACATATTCTAATACAGTGTATTACACACACAGCGAGCAGTAGTGTACATTTTAACTACGCCTAATCCAGTAGCAACCACTCATAACACTAACTCTGTACAGTACAATATCTCAATGAACACCAGGGGAAGTTCCGCAAAGAGACACGTCTACTATACAAGGATGACGTGTTTATTGATAGGTTCAAGGTCATCGTGAGAATCTACACCATCTCAGATGTCACTAGTATGTCACTAGTCCACTCACCGATTGGTTGAACCCTATAGAAATATAGTTTCTAAAATGAAAATGTATTAAAGTATAGATAGATGTTAAATTTATTTAAATAAAAAAAACTTATATTTCAATTTAAAATTAATATTTGAATGAATTAAACTTACAATTAATTTTCATTTTGTCAAAATGTATTATATTAAATGAGAATAATAACATTCATGATCTATATTATGTAAAATAAACTTTAATTATATTTAATAGTAGTTATATATAAAAATAACAACAATTAGTATTTAAACATAATTATATTTAATAGTCGTACTATTATAATGTATAAATTATTGACGATACATTCAATGTATTGATATTTAACAGTGACAACATTGTGTCATGACTTATCGTAATGCCCCCTCCACCTTCTGTAGGGACTGCGGACTCTGGTCATCGTGGAGTCACACCTGTTTGGTCAACTGTCCTTGCTGAAGGACATATTCCTGCTTCAACTGTTCGTGAACTTCTTCTTACAGGGCTGACAGACTGTTGAATAAGGCGAGATGTTCCGTCATCAGTGAATACTGTTAGTCATCAGTGCTAGCTTATGAGTCATAGAGCTAGTCGTAGCCTTAGTGCTGTCAGCGTGTGTGTATTGTAGGTGTAGTGGTTGTAAGTATCAGTGTTTGTAAGTCTAAGGCTGCAGTATACAGTGTATATACAAGTGACGAGACTGGCTTATCCGCTCATAAGTTATTATTATTTAATTTAAATATAAACCAAAGCATTAGTAGGTGTAGTGGTTGTAAGTCTAATGGGTTAACACATCAACTCGGTTTTTAATTCTATGTGAGTAAAATCGGTTGCGTGCATTTTTTTCATGCGTGGAATATTCTCATTTTCTGCGTAAATTTCGAATAGACATTCACACCGATTCCGTAATTTTCATTCGTATTTTCAATGCATACTAGTATTAATATATAATAATATATAAATAAAGCTGTCAACGATTATTTTAAACAAGTATATTGAATATTATTATGAGTAATATCATCTTAATTACTCTACTACACCTACTATTAAGAAGGTATTAACGTAGATTTAGTTTACAATTTACTAGACGTGGATTCTTTTTGTATAATTAGATTAGGGGACGTGAGGGGGTTTTGGTCGATCTAATTTAGCACTCACTATAATAGCTAGTACTCCGTGAATATTGAATCTTAGTATTTGAAATTTAGAATACTTATTAAAAATATATTAATCTAATAAATAGCTATCACATGCGTAATATTTGTAAATTGGGGAAATTTAGATTCTTGCTAAAGTAAAAACCTGGATGCATTAGATCTTCATTTAGTACATGATTCTGAAAATATATTTTTCGATTATACAAAATATATAATAAATTATTAAGGGGCCGCGCAACACCCTGCGTTTAACATGGTGGAGATAGGAAAATCATGGAATACTAAAAATATATTCAATCTATGAATACTTCAAAATATCAACTAATTTTTTTTTATATATCATATAACTAATATGTATCTACAAATATAACTATAGCGTATGATAATTAGATTATTAAAATTATATTAAAAATGGACAAACATAATACCTATTTCTAGAAAAAAAAATATGCAAGAAATTTCAATAATAAATTAAAAATATTATATATAATTGAATAATTTATTAGATTTATATAGTTATATCTGAAGAGTAACATAATACTAATATACTGTGAAAATTTCATGTCATTTGAATAAGTATTTCTATAATCGAAAGTAGTTCAAACATAGATGGTAACCGTTTTTTTTTTATTCAGAGATATTCACGTTTTAAAAATTACATTATTAAAAATGTCATAACTTCATAATTTTAACTAATTTTTAAATCTGCTTTGTTATTTATAAGTTATACAAATAAAACGTAGGTGTATATTATAAGTAATAAGAATTTATTTATATAAATAATAAAAATATATATATATAAAATATGACAAATATTTATATATGTTTATAACATGTATGCGAATGATTATTTATAAAATAGTAAATATAATAAGTAATAATACAAATATATATATAAATATATAAATACAAAAAATATCCATTTATAAGGCTGCACATCCAGCACCATAAGCTGAAGTAGCTTTTATAATCTTATCAGTTCTCTTGATACGAATTCTTTTCGCATCGGAGAGATGTTTCGCATCAATAGCTTTAGACTCAGATGATACAGTGGTAAACTTCAGATTTCTATTTGATAGATCAGCAAACGCAGACTCCCCATTGTTGAAGATGGATATGGCCTTCGTCACAGCACATTGGAGCTTAGAAAGGGAAACTAACTTTCTCTGTAAAATATATATTTTATAAATTTATTTACAATGCATTTTATAAATATATATATATACCTTTGAACATAGTTACCACAATGTATTGTAGATGTAAATATGTGTAGAAAGTAATGTAGAAAATATAATACATATATATGTATATCATGTATTAATTTTAGGTATGTAATATATAACTAGAATATACAAATACATATATTATAAATTTGTAAAAAATTTGTAGAAAGTAATGTAGAAAATATAATATATATGTATACCATGTATTAATTTTAGGTATGTAATATAATAACTAGAATATACATATACATATATTATAAATTTGTAAAAAATGTGTAGAAAGTAATGTAGAAAATATAATATATATGTATACCATGTATTAATTTTAGGTGTGTAATATATAACTAGAATACACAAATACATATATTATAAATTTGTAAAAAATGTATAGAAAGTAATGTAGAAAATATAATATATATATATGTATATCATGTATGAATTTTAGGTATGTAATATATAACTAGAATACACAAATACATATATTATAAATTTGTAAAATATGTGTAGAAAGTAACGTAGAAAATATAATATATATATATGTATATCATGTATGAATTTTAGGTATGTAATATATAACTAGAATATACAAATACATATATTATAAATTTGTAAAATATGTTTAGAAAGTAACATAGAAAATATAATATATATATATGTATATCATGTATGAATGTTAGGTATGTAATATATAACTAGAATATACAAATACATATATTATAAATTTGTAAAATATGTTTAGAAAGTAACATAGAAAATATAATATATATATATGTATATCATGTATTAATATTAGGTATGTAATATATAACTAACCATATCGACTAGTGCAGTATGTTCCATAGGTTGCAGAGGAAGTTCAGGGGAAGGCTGGCTATCTCGAATTCTAAAATAATATGTATAATTTGTACATGAATATATACTATGTTATATACAATATTTGTATTTTTTAAAATAATATATGTATGTTATGAATGTTAAAATATAATATTACATTTGTAGAATGTTTGCAGAAAATAATGAAGCTTTTATTTTCAAAGAATAACATAGATAATGAGTAAATAATATAATAATACATAATAAATAATGATAAATATCATATATAATAAAATTATATTATAAATATGTAGTATATAATCAGTAAATAACGATATTATAACTATATTAGAATATTGTAATAAAAAATTAGTTATATAATCTTATTATATTATACATATTTGAATATTAGGATAGTTATAGTATATTAGTATAGCTATATAATTTTAATTAGTTATAAATTGAAGACAATTATGAAGTTTTATTTTTTTTTCAATGGCCGATGAAAATTATAATATTTTATAATATGAATGAATATTTATTTACTGAATATTTAATTAATATACAGAAGGATATTCAGAAGCTATACGTAGCTTATATTAAGAATATCCTTATAACAACAATATTAAATATTTAATATATAATAATAATTATGAAATAAGAAAATGTAATAACAAAAATGGTGTAATACAAGATATTTATATCGAATATACATATTAATAATAATAATAATAAATAATAATAATAATAATAATAATATAATAATAATAATAATAATAATAATATAATAATAATAATAATAATAATAATAATAATAATAATAATAATAATAATAATAATAATAATAATAATAATAATAATAATAATAATAATAATAATAATAATAATAATAATAATAATAATAATAATAATAATAATAATAATAATAATAATAATAATAATAATAATAATAAATGATAATAATAATAATAATAATAATATAAATAATAATAGTGCGCATATTAATAATACTTATGTACATTTATTACAAAATATTATAAAAGATATGAATTTTTAATATAGATTAGAGATTACATGATATTAAATATTTAATTTTTGAACAAAATTGGTTAAGTGTGGTTTGACTATTGTATGATTTTATATGTATCGGTAGATTATTCCAGCAAATGGGTCCATAATAAGTTATATTAAACTTTTTTGCATTGGTATTAACTAAAGGTATTTTAAATTTGTTATTATCGCGCATATTATAAGTAGAGTCTTGTAATTTAAATAAATTTATAATTGTTGTTGAAATTTGATAATTTTTAATCCTAAACATAATTTTACAGGCATTATAGAATATTATTTCTTTAAAAGTTAAAATGTGTTGTTCTTTGTAAATATTATCCACATTAGTTCTATTTTGTTGACGATATAATATTCTTATAGCTTTATTTTGAGCTATACTTATTTGTTTTGATGTTGCATCATAATTATTCCCCCATATATGTGTACAATAAATAATATGGCAATGAAATACAGAATAATATATTAGTTTTAAAATATTGATGGGTAAAATATTATTTAGTTTTCTTAGAATTGATAATCCATAATAAAGTTTAGATTTAACCATATTAGTATGTAGTTTCCAATTCATGTTCGAATCAATAATTACACCAAGGAGTTTTATTGAGTTTTTTTGAATAATGACAATATTATTTAATATAATAGATAATTTTGCTTTATTATTATTAAATATTAAATAGTTAGTTTTGCTTAAATTAATTGTCAATTTATTTAATGATAGCCATATATCAAGATTTTTTAAAGTTTTATTCATGGAATTTTCCATAGAATCAATATTATTTTCACGGAATATAATAGAAGTGTCATCAGCGAATAAAACAAAATGCCTTGTGTTTTAATATTGACTATGTCATTTATAAATATTAAAAATAATAGGGGACCGAGGACAGATCCTTGAGGGACACCAAACTTAATATTCTTTATTTGTGATTTAGACTTATTGAATATTACAAATTGATTTCTATTATTAAGAAAAGATATTAATAATTTTAAAGCAACTCCTCTGAAACCATACTTCTCTAACTTATTTATTAATAGATCATGACTGATGGAGTCGAATGCTTTCTTTAGATCTATAGATATAGCTGCACAATATTTCATTTTATTTGAAGCTATAGTTCCGGTTAGGTCAGTCAATGCATCGGAAGTTGAAACTCCTTTTTTAAAACCAAATTGTGATTTATTAATTATTTTATTTTTTTCCATAAAATCTATATATCTAGATTTTAAGACTTTTTCTAAAATTTTTGAGAAAGATGATAATAGAGAAATTGGCCTATAATTAGAAGGATCATCAATATTACCAGATTTATATTTAGTTACGACTTTAGCAGTTTTTAGACAATTAGGAAATATACCCTGTTGTATACATAGATTAATTAAATATGATAATATATTACTTATTGAAGAAATGATTTGAATAATTAGTTTAAATGAAAAGTTATGAGAATCACTACTATTTGTTGGTTTACTTTTTTCAACAATATTAGTTATTTCAATTGGAGTAGTGGGAGTAATAAATAATGAATTTGTATAATTATTATGTATATAATTAGATGTATTATTGGTATTACAATTTTTTTCTGATTTAGAAGCTAACTTCTCACCTATGTTACAAAAATAATCATTAAATTGTTCACACCGTTTATTATCTTCTATTACATTAGGAACTATATTACCATTTTTGTTGTTATGTATAATAGTATTTATTTTATTCCATATCTGCTTAGGGTTGTTTCTGTTAGTAATAAAATATTGACTATAGTAATAGCATTCAGCTTTATTTATGATTTTTGAAAGACAATTTTTATATTTTTTATAAATAGTTTCATTAGATACAGAATGTTTTTTTTTTAAGTTTTGGTAAAGTTTATTTTTTTTAATTATACATTTTTTAAGGCCCTCTATTAGCCAAGGTTTATTTAAATAAGAATTTTTTGTATATATTTTTTTTTTAGAAAGGAATTTTTGTTTAGAGTTTTCTAAAGTAGAAATGAATAAGTCAAAAGCATGATGCGCATTATCTATTCTGTATAAAGCTGACCAATTATAATTTAGAAGATAGAGCTTAAACTCGCTTATATTATTCTGTGTCATATAATATATGAATTCATTATTTTTTTTAATAGAATTGTTAAATTTATTTAATTTATAAATACAAAAAATGGGTAAATGGTCACTAATATCATTATATAATAAACCATTAGATATTGGTACATGATTATAATTTGTGTATATGTTATCAATTAAGGTGGACGTTATATTAGTAATGCGTGAGGGTTTGGTTATTATTGGATGTAGACCTAATGAAATAAGTATATCAATGAAATGAGAGACTTTAGGACAAGTTAATTTTAATATATCAATGTTAAAGTCTCCAAAAAGAAATATTGTATTATCAGTAGAGAGTGTATTAAATAAATTATATATTTCATCTGAAAAATTAATGATATCAAATTCGGGGCATTTATATATACCACTTATTATAATATCTTTAGAATTGGGAATTATTAATTTAATGGTAACTATATCAAATTTATTTGGTAATGTTGTACTGAGTGTATCAATAGTTATATATTTAAAAGATTTTTTAACGAATATTGAGGTACCTCCACCACGTTTATGATTTCTGGTTATATGTATATTATTATAGTCTAATATAAAATATAGATCTTTATTATATTCATTTAACCATGTTTCACTTATAACTATTATATCAAATTTATGGTGTAAAGAATATAAATAATTAGTAATAGAATTAAAATTTTTTATCAGACTACGTGCGTTAAAGTGTATGATGGATATATTACTATTCGTGTGTATTTGGTTTGGTATATTATCATAGTTACATTGATTATTTATACTATTATAAAGTTGTTTTTTATGATGATAAAGAATACTATCGCTAGAATTGAAATGATTATCGAGATTATCTAAAGTTTGTTTATATAAATTATTTTGAAATATATCTTTTCGTGAATTATCGGCATTCATAATCATTGGAAAAATAATTAATATGAGATTAATATAGAAAAAAAATGTATAAGATAAAAAATAAATAAATAAAGATATATGTTTATAAAATACTCTGATGTAAGTTTTCAGATGTAATTCATTTTATGATATTTTATATCTATGATGTGATTATCTAACGTTTACATATTCTATAATTGTATGCATCTATAGATTCATACTATAGTCTATATAATCAGTATAATCTCATCAATCTACTAGTATAGTTTTCTTATTATATGATATATTTCGTAAAGGATAACAATTACTATATAGAAACAAATTTTATAGTAATATTATAAATTAAAAAAAAAAAAAAAAAAAAAATTATATATAAATTTTTAAAAATTAAAAAAATATATATATATATGTACATAAGTTAATAGTAATAATAATATGAATTAAATAATAGTACGGGATAATAGTAATACGAATTGTGAGTGTACATGATCTTTATATCAGGGAGAGTGGTCCTCCGATACAGCAGATGATCATAGATGATACCGAGCCGTGTAAACAGAATGTCGTCGAGTATTCGCGTGTATTCTGGCAGATTCACTTTGTATGTTCTTGTAAGTTCTTGTATGTTGTATTCAGTAGTCGTATTCCAGATAGTACCACGTTTCAGATTGACTAAATGTATAAAAGGTAGAGCAGCAGGATGTATCCGTTAATGGTTAATAGTGGCTAACCTTATATTGAAGGTAGGTAGGTGACACTACCTAAGGCGCGGCTCCCAGAGGATATCTCCGGGGTATGAAGATTATAGATCGTATGATATATTTTAATTATAATTACTAAAAGTTAATTATAATTAATGAGTGTAAAATATAATTCTATAATCTTTGTGATTATTATTTATTTGTTTATTATTTATTTATTTTTTTTTTATTTTTTTTTCTAAAGCTTAAAACAAATCCTAAATATAATTGTATCTAAATAATAAATAAATATACATTAAAATGCGTTATACGCTATGATATATTTCAAACATGTAGGATAATAATATTTAATTAATATTAATATTATATATACTATAAAAAATATATAAATACATACTTATTTTTATAGTAAAAATCTAATTAAAGGATATTTATTAGCGAAAGTAAATAAAGCGACTTTAATTTGGTTGCTATTTGGTTGCTATTTTGGAAACAATTGCATTATTGTCAAATTAAATGTGTTATATCCTAGCAAATAATAATAATTTATATATTATTTTTAATATAATATATATATATATAAACCTGATTTACTATTTCCCTAAACCGTGCATTTCTAGCACGTTTGGAAATTTGAGGCATGATACAAATTAAAACGTGACTTGTAGCAGCGAAATCAAATAGTAAAAGAAATTATTTGTATTTATAAACGTCGTAATTGAATGCTCTAACACCCATTGGCTATAAATTTAACCGATTTTAAATATTAAAACATGTAGCGACATCTATACTTATTATTATAGTTTTTAAAATATTCAAATTCGTTATTATTTCATAGAAATTATAATAAAAACGTAAACTAATTATTTGAATTTTGTGTTCATCGAGATTAGAAAAAAATATCATATTTATATGAACTATTTTTCGAGCTCGTATTTATAAATGCTTATTTATGTCACTTTTAAATACTTTTATGGACTGTCCGATATACCATTTTAAAGAGAAATAATCAAATATTATGAATATTATATAAAAAATATTTAAAAAAATAATATTTTATTTTCAATATCAGGGTGTTGCGCGGCCCTTGCTTAATGTAATATTACAATCATAAACTTAAATTTAATTATATTTCAAACAATAATTATTGAATACTCACTTCAAGTTTGTTTTATTAACAGATATTTTGATTAGAATCATTTGTTATTTTATTATATCCATCTAGTGATTTAAATTGTGGAAATAATTCACTACCTCAAGATAATCAAATCAAATATATCATCATGGATACTATACATTTATTAATAGTAACATATATTTATATATATATCTTTAATTTGTTTTAGGTTTAGTCCTATATAAAGATTATATATTATATACATCGAGTCAGTGAATAAACTATTTTAAATTAAAAATAAAATATACACATACATTTGAATAAATATATAAATAATAATACAATGCAAGTATATATACGTAATACAAATAAAGTAATAGAATACATGTGATATCCTAATTGCTACAAGTAATTCTGAATGTATATCATTCAATTCATTCATGTATTAGCCCAATCTTCATACCCTATGTTATATCATTGTGTTTAATAAACTTATTATTTCTTGTGCTTCATTACTTGTTAGCTTATCATTAGATGTCATTAGTATATTAATATATTCATAATAATTGTGTATAGTATAGTGTAGTATTATATTTAATAACTTAGCATATCTCTTACCATACGTATGTGTATTCATTTCTTTCTGGATTGATGTCATTATATGTATTAGGTAGTCTACATATAAATAATACTTTTAATATAGAAACATCTAGATCAATGATTAAATAGATTATTTTCTCTGATTACTAATTCCTAAATTAACTATAATTCTTTAATTTGAGATATTCTCTGATCTTTGCATTCTTATGTAATGAGAACTCAGGTTAATACCCATATTATTTATATCATTCTCTCGCTTATATATACTACGCACTATCTTATCTACATCAGCTATATCAGCTATAACCTCTTTTATTTATATTATCTTAATCATCTCTATCGTATAAATAATATATATATTTATATAAAGATTGCATATTATTAAAAATCTATACAATATGATTAAATATCTTTTTATATTTTGCCTTATGAAATTATGAATACAAACAAATGCATATATATAATATATATGTAATAATGAGGGTCGAATTTACTGAAATAAATAAACCACCACTCAATTATGATAGGGTTATGATACGTTGTATTTTACATCCATTTATAAATCAAAAGCAAGAAAAACCATACACTATATTGTGTTATAATCTGTTATAAAACATATACACAGAATTAAATATGGAATAAATATAATATAATATTTTACAAACCTCCACGTGTCAAGGTAAAATCAGAAATGAAAGAATATTATTAAATCTATTTTGGTTCAGATTATATTACTTCTACGCGACGGTTCATTGGTCTAACCAATTCTATACACTAAATAACCCTAGATAAAAAACACAAAAATCAATATATAATACAATCAACATTTCTACTTTTAATTATTACATAACAGAAAACAAAAATAAAAAACAATTAAAAATATATCATAAACTAAATAAAAATAAAAACCAATTAAAAATATATCATAAACTAAATAAAATTAACTAAAAACACAAAAATCACTAGATTACATTAACATTTATAATTATTACATAAGACACAAATAATTAAAATAACTAATTAACAATATATAATATATACTTATAAATAACTATACAACCATATAACCAGATTTTAGTCTGTTACATACAATATACAATACTTATATAATATTTTCAGACATCTCTGGACCATTTTGTCATTGGTAACTATATTTCTCCTTTGGAAACCTTTCAAATGACAAGAGAAATAAAGATACATCCTATAGCGAAGATATCTATATATATATATATATATATATATATATATTAGGGTGGAGTGTACTTTTTAAAATCGATTTTATATATATAATACTTATCAAATATAAATGAATTCAAGTGTATTATATTGATATAAGTTATCTACTTCTAATGTTATATATTATATATCATATTATTAACTAGAATTGCTACAGAACGTTTTTCAAATCTGTCATGTTAAAGAATACATAAAACGGCCATGTTTGTTATTAATTTAGTCATTTTAGGTTTATGATTTTAATATTATCTAAAATAACATAATCTTACAGCTGTGATATTATGAAATGATAATATGACTTATATATTTATTTTGTGAATTATAATGTTTTAGTTTAAAAGTTAGCTTTATTTAAATATAATTTGTTCCTATATTTAAAATCTTTTTAAATTGGCAATTAATTTATGAACTCTGACATTAGTATATTATATGAGCCAATCAAAATATTATTTTGAAATATTTAAATATTTATCAAATATTTTACTTGTTATTTTTTAATATTTAAATATTTATAAATTACTTTACTTGATTTAAATATTTCAAAGTATATAAATCATATATTCATTTAACATGTGTATGCCTAACATATTTATTTTGTTTATATACATAATTTAATAACATATTAATATATAATATTAAGCTAGTAAATTATATACTAATAGGTTGAATTTTAAATTATTATATTATTATAATAATTATTATCTTACATTCTTAGTATGATACTATATAACATAGAGTCTGTGTTACATACTAAACCGGTTAACTATAAATCTATGATATGAACTATAAAAACTGATAAATTAAAGTATAAGCTATTAAATTAAATATATTTAAAAACGATTTAAATAAAATTACCTTGCAAGTATAATATAATATTTTCAAATTAAAATTACCAACTAGGTTTACATTTTATATACTACTATATTATATAATATAATAAATCAAATATAATATTAATTTTCTTAAATAATATATGATATACACTGCAGTAATCACATGCAATCATTTATAAAATGATAACCACCTACAATGTTATAGTACTAATTATTTAAGTTATTAATTATTAACATTTATATCATATCATTTCTATAGTAACACTTATATATATTAATTGTACAGGTAGTGATATATAATTTATTAATAATATATATTTGTTATTATAAAATATAATTTTATATAGTTACACATTTACTCTTATTATACTAGGTATATTATATACCCATTATACATATTATTTTATTATTCAACTATTTTGTTTTTGTTTTAATAATACCTATATTATACAGTATGTACTAATACAATGTAGAATAATAATAATAATGCAATATTAATAGCAATCAATAAATATGCATATGTATATTATATTCCTTCTTATAGATATGTATATGTTTAAATGGTGTAATAGCGTACTGTATATATTATCATACATAATTGTTATTGTGACATTTACATGTAAAACTTATTTATAAATAATGACTATTAATATAATCATAGTATTAGATGTATCTTAATATTAGGTTAACACATTAAAATATATCTGGATCGTCCATATCCATCGCCTTCTTCTGTCCCCATTTTGATTTTATAGATAAGTTTCTGCGACAGACTTTTAAATATGTCCATTTCATATAATAAATACTTGAAATATTATTACCGGTAACTATTTAATAAATATTATATTATATTTGTACTTGATATTTATACCTAAATATAAAATTAATTTATATATATACATTTATTTAAATATTATTTTAATTTAAGATATTGAAAGAATAACCAAGACTAATACATTTATATTTTGTTAATATTCGCAAAATCTACTTTATATGCACAAATAATACATAATACTTCTCTTGTGAATACTGTCAAATATAGTAATTTACAACATACTAAATATAATACAAATATATGCTGTACACTATACCCAATACACTATTCCATTCTATTATAACTAATATTATACTACTAATACTATACAAACAAATATTTAACAATAATACTTTATGTTGTCAATTAGGGTAGATGACGAGAGCAATTTTACATTTTATTTAATTATCAAACTGAACCAAAAATCATGTTAAATATTATTAATAATATAATAATGCAAGTTATAATAATATTGAGTTATCTCCATTACACTTATAGTAGTACATATACTAAATAAACATAATCACTATAAGCAGGAAATAAATTAATAAACTATTGATATTGTTGGAGGGCTTATGTGTGTGCGCTGAATACGCAGTGTGAGACCTAGTGTTCGTATGACTATATTATTTTATTATATTTACACGGTGTTTATATTCCTGGTGGAAGGGCCACTGCCCACATCACCAGGTACGATTACGACTAGCTACTGATATTGTTCATCCCGAGTTTGTCGTCACAGATATGCTAGCATCTCACAAAGGCACCAAGTAGATTAACTCTGAAGGTCACGGATTATCTCTTATAGTTGAATGACTATTATTTTCTTTGTTGATCCCTATTATGAAAATAAATATAATTTAATATTATAATTCACAAAATATTAATTTATAACGTTTTAACCAGTTTAAATAATTCAAGTTAGATATTTTCAATATATAATTAATTTATAAATTAAATACACCCCAAATACATAACCAAATATAACTCTTAAAAATAATTGAAAGTCAACTACAATAGTATTGTTGGGGATATGAAAATTAGATATAATATTTATAAATAAATTGCTTGCATATATAATATATTAAAATTGGGTGGCATATTAAGGCCTAGTTATCAGTGATACAAATTAGTTGATAGTGCTAATAAATCAATGCGAATAAAATATATCTTTAATTTAAACTATTTATATATTGAATTTGGTCATGATGTAATTATAAAAGAAATCAAATACACTGTGTTTAAATATTAATTTTCATAGTTATATAAAATATTATTAACCTTTAATCTATCATATAGCTTTAAGATGACATAGAGGCGCAGTTGTTTTCTTGAAAATTTCACTCCATTCGTTTTGTTGTCTCTCATCGATTCGCTGATTTCTGTATGGTCCATTCATCTTACCATTGAGTTTTGGTCTTGCTATTATTCATGTGCCAACCACAGTAACTTGATGAATAGTATTTGACATTGAGATGGATCTTGAGACATCACAATACCATTTCAGTTTTCTTTCAATAACCATCACCAGTAGTTCAGCGTGTGAGCCAATTTCTTGTGTTACTCTTCATTAATCCAGATTAGTGATTCGATCTTTATAAATATCGAAATATTATTATCAGGCTAATTTTAATTAATATATATACCAAGTGTTATAGCATATTTTATATATAATCAAATCCAATTAAAAATTACTACATTATGAATATAAATATTAAATATTAAATACAATTTTACGGTATGTCTGATAATGTATTAGTTATTACTATAGTATACAATAAAACAACATACTATAAATGTTATTATTTTATAAATACATGAAGCTGAATATATAGTATGACATGCATTTGTAAAATTAAGTATATAATTAAAAATCTAGAATATAATATAGTTTATAAATTAATTTTAAAACGTCAGTTTGATATAAATATATATATATATATATCAACTACAATAGGTAGTCTATCGCTATAAGTATTTATGATTTTAAACAACAACATAACATAATTAAAATAAAAATGTCACAATAAATACACTCTATCATGCAGTTCATATCTAATACATTTATGATATAATATATACTTTTATTGATAATTATAAATATTTAATAGATTATAATATTAAAATACACTCATAATTGAATATTAGCTCAACCGAGTATAGATATATTTATGATATAATATATACTTATATTGATAATTATAATTATAAATATTTAATAGATTATAATATTAAAATACACTCATAATTGAATATTAGCTCAACCGAGTAAAGATATATTCCATCTAAGATATTTACGAACATATTTCCAAATTATATTCTAAATTCACAAATGTTCAACAAATTTATTTTCTTTAATAAATAGAATATATGGATACTGAACATATTACAATTATTCAACAAAGTATTCAGATAAATGGATACTTTGCTCATTATGAGAATATTTTATTATCTATGCTAGCAGATTATTGTATACATATAAGAAGGATATCAATAGAACATATAATAAAATCAAGAAAATTACCAAATAAAACTATAAGAAAATTCAAAATACCTATTATAAATTTTTAATAAAAAACATATATAGAATTAATAGAACACACACAATTTATTATATTAAATATAATTACAGTTTACAATACATATTTACATTATTATACAAGGAGACTATTATACTCTAGGTGTATTATATGGTTTATGATTATAATTATATATCTTACCTAAAATGATTTTTCAATGGCAGAATTTCAATTTTTGATATCCTTAGTAGCTTCCAATCATTCATAGACATTAGCAGAAAGCCAACATAACTAGTTAATCTTCAGTTTAATCAATTACCTATAAATAAGATGTGTATACACAATTAGATGGTTTTTGAATAAATAATATTTAAGTAATTGGAAATTATTTACATATTATTTATGATATATAATTATATAATTATTATATGATATTACAATTGATAATTTATACGTTGTGATTAGTAGTAACGTGCATTGTGTTTCTCATACATATAATACTACGATAATTATCATCATCATCATATGTGATCAACTTAATTTCATTCTGTAGCATATCAATTAAGCATAAACAATAATATACTATGTCTTAATCATCAAATTCATTGCAATATTAAGGTTAGATGTAGAATATATTATAGCATATTTACTTTCTATTTATAAATTTAAGTATGAAGATAACCTAGTTTACAATAGTTTAAGTTAATGATCTTATTTAATTTTGATTTAAATCTCATGAGATTTGGTATTTAATTTCTATAATATGCAACTGTAACATTTCGTAGACCATGCACCTAGGTTACATAGTTTTTATAATTTTATATATAATGTATAATTATAGTCTATTGGAAAATTATATAATTTGAATATCAAAGAAACATGAATGGAAAATTATAAAAAGATTTGTTATCCTACACTGACTATATTAATAGAATAAGATATATAATTTGACTTTTTATCGGTATGATTGACTTGGTGCGAAATGATTGGTACTTTATTAATATTGTTAAGTAGGATACAATAATTAAAACTATTATACTTTATTAAATAGAAAAATCAAAATATTGTATACAATTCAACTTTATAAGACTTATATACCAACTATTTATTTATTTTCATGTGCATAGATTGTGCAAAAAATACATGCACATGCATTTTTTCATGTGTGAATTTAAAGAAAATTGGTAGGTTACGTGCACAGTACCTTTTCTACTCAGTACATGAAAAATAAGATAATTTCTATACAAATTGAATTATAAAAATACCAAATCGGTTTTAATATATATGTGAAAATTTCGCCATAAAAAGAATATTCTACGAACAGAAAAATAATCATGTAAACCAATCTACATACGTGAACATAAATATGGAATCGGTGTGAAAGCCATATTATGTGAAATATTAAATAAGGCTTATGATATTATAATTATTATCTAAACTTTATATAAATATATATGTATATCGATTATCAATATTGAAACTAATATGATAATTATGATAATTATAGATTATATTAGAATAATATATAAGTTTATTAGAGAAAATATTAATAATTAAAGATAATTATAATAAATGATGTTATAGATAATTTTAATAAAATATATGCCATTCATATAATATTTAAATTAATAATATTAAATATAATTATGTTAATAATAATTGTAATCGTAATTGGTAATAGTACATAATCCGTACATTAAAATCTGCATAATCTATATTTTATATATTAAAAACCATTAGTGTACTGTATTGGTACTATATATTGGGACTGATATAATATATATATATATATATATATATATATATTATATATAATATATATGATATTATCAGATATACGATATAATAGTTAAATTATTTTATACATATTTATTTGTAGCATGACTTATGCACTATATAAGGTATTAATAAATTATTAATACCGTATTATAAAGTAGATAATTTATATTAATTTTATCACAATGATATCATTCGTTTGAAATATAATGTATACAATACTTGGAGAAATAAATAATTACTCTATTTCTAATTATATTAGGCAATCATATTAAAATAATAATTATGTGTAGATAATATTTAATATATTAAATACAAATTTAAGACATATGTCTAATGACTCTTGTGTCGATTTTTAATTTTAAATGTGGCGCTTTTTAATGTGCGGATTATGTCAATATATTATTGAATGTAAATTTAATTTAATAATAATATTATAATAATCATTTTATGGATAAAATCAAAATTTTAAAACCCTATAAGTTTTGTGATTATCATAAGATTCGTATGACATACGAATTATGAATTAAAATTATCTGAATTGAATTAATTGTTTACTATTTAATATTATATTATACATTATTATTATTTAATTCATAAAGTAAACATAATTCTCAATATTAATTTTCATTTCACTTATCATAAGTATTGTGATTTAATCAGTGATTATTATAAGATTCATAACATACGAATTATGAATTACATTTTTTAATTTAAAATTATCTGAATTGAATTAACTGTTTATTATTATATATATACATTATTATTGTTTAATTCACATTAAATTATAACTAATATTATGATTAATATTATATATTTTACTTACCCTAATACAATGTATCCTGGAGTTTATCACTTAAATAAGATAAATACGTTTATAAAAAATTTTAAAATATTGTAAACAAATATACAAAATATTTGTTTACCAAAAATATAAGATTTTCAATAATTATAAATTACCAGATTAACTTATTATTACCTGTGTAGCAAATTCCTTGCATATTAAATTATAAATTAAATATTATTAATACTATAACAAATATTATTTAATTTATAATATAGTTTTCAATGTCATTAGATATACAAATATATAATATATGAGCAATTTTATATGTTGGAATATTTTATTTTATTTGATTGACAGATATTTAAAATTTGAAATTCACTCCATACTAATATATATATATATATATATATATATATATTATATAAATATTTAGATATTCTAAAATAAAAACGATATATTATATTACCATTTATATTTAATTTATAGTATATAATATTGATGTATATAATATTGATGTATATGATATTGATGTTAGACTATCTAAATATGAATATACACGATGGTGCCAATAGGATTCATAATGACATCTTACGTTATTATGTTTATGTTATAACCACACGTGTTGGGCACGAGGTTACATGTGAAAGTTTACTTGTCAAAACATATTGTTATAATCAAATAGTCCTAAATAACAAAATGCATAGCCTTTAAAAATAGCCATTTGCCTATCTTTTACATGTAAACTATTAAACATCGTGCATCCCCTTAAAGGATTAAGCCCAAACTTTGAATTAATATAACACATATTTTACTTTTTAATTATATTTATTTAATTATTAGATGTATATTTACAGCTATAAAGTAGAAGTAACTAAATTAGATTTATACCTACAAAGTTTTATATAAAATATATAACAAAATTACAAATTTGATAAAAAATTACCAAAAAAGATAAATATTACCATTAATTTATGTTGTAACTTTTTAACGACAAATAATTTATGGCTAATTTTATCATAATTATATAAATAAAACCTTTAGTTATATTAATATTGGTGGAAGTATATATTACAATATTATTTACACCGATAGTACAGAATAATTTCGTTACTTTTTATTTTAAATTTAAAAATCTAATAATAGAAAAAATATGTTAATTTATTTGTGCGCAATTACTTGTAAATTATTCAATAATGACTCATATAATTTATACTTTATATAATTTCTTCAGTTTATTGTTGGTTTATATATTGTTACCACTTTATAAGACTAACTGCATATACAATATATTAGTATTATATACATTAATTTAGGTTTGAAATATAATTATTTTATTTTAAAGAATTAATTATAATTGTTACTTTTTAATTGATTATAATATTTTGAATAATTAATTAATTACTCATTTTTTCACATTAATAAACTATGTTATATACTAAACCAACAAATTATAACTTGTAATAGAACATTTTTTATATTTATATCAACATTATCATTTATTAAAAAGTGCATACATAAAAAAACACAAACGCTCATAACTGGGCAACATGTAATTATTAAATCCTTGAATGATAAGGGTTAACGGATCGAGCCCAGCCTTTGTACTAACATAACACATATTTTACTTTTTAATATGTTTATTTAATTATTAGATGTATGTAGCTATAAAGTTTCATATAAAATATCATATAACATGTACAACATTATGTTTCATAGACCCTATTATTCTCAGTATTATATAAAATATTAACATTAATTAATTAATATTATATATGCCAAATAAAGTTTGTTTTGTACGCTCGCTTTACTTTAGATTGACAGCTCAATTGTGCCTGCTCTCTCGATCAGTAACACACGTGTAAAGGTGCCTTCACAACAAAAAAGTAGCCGGATTATCCGGCGGATATTTCATCACGGATATCCGCGAGAATGATTTTAGCCGGATTTTATTGATTTTTGGTGTGAAGACGAAAATATCCGCCGGATTATCTGCCGGATTTAAATGGAACTCGTTCTGAAAATATCCGGCAGTTTGACGGATATCCGTGAACTTTCAACTTGCGTTAGTGCAGTGGGCGTTGGAGCTCGCCGCGCGCCATTTGAATTTAGAACAAACATGTATTAATATATGACAGAAGCTAATTACGTAGCCTAGACAATGATTATATAATGGGTAGTCAATTACACAAGTTTTTGTTACCATTGTATGATTCATACCTACATAGAAATATGTGCACTTATTAACTACCTTAGTGCATACATATATGTGTTTGTGTTTGTATATATGTATGTATTTATATATGAATGTTATGTGTGTGTATATATGTAGGTAGATATGTATACATACTATGTATATATAGGTAGTTAGGTATACCTAACTACCTACATATACAAACTATAGTTATATGTGTATATATATATGTATATATATATATTATATATAATTATATATATATATATATATATATATAATATATATATATGTATATATATATATATATATATATATATATATATATATATATATATATATATTATGTAGTACATAACTACATACATAAATATAATATACAAAAATACATGCACTAAGATATTTAATAAGTTCACCTTTTTATATGTAGCTATGAATCATACAATGGTAATCAATGGTAATCATCGAAAATATCCGTCAACTGTTCTAAATAAATAAAATCCGTCTAGAATAATTCTCGCGGATATCCGTGAGAAATATCCGCCAGATAATCCGGCCACTTTTTTGGTGTGAAGGCACCTTAATGCTGATTTCTACATTGAAATACTATTCTACTTTTTAATGCGGGCATTTTTTAAACAAATCGTATTGTGAGTTTGTACTATTATATTCATGCAATAATGCAATCGTACATACTGGTATATAAGTGAAGCAGTAATATATAAATAGTTGCACACTCTATAATCAATAAGCAATCACATTTAGTTTCACTTATTTCACATTATTAATTCACACTAACCAATGTACACATATCTCAGATATAACAATTTATAAGCTATTATTATCATTTGTTTGTTATATAAAGTTACTAATAATAAATTGTAGCATAATAAATTAAAACGAAAGTTACTCCGGGCCTTAAAGATAAATCATAAAGATGTACAGCTAGACTATATTTGTAAACAATGAGTCACCATCACGATAACAATACGTGATGCGGAGTATATAAATAGCTAGCTACTTGATGCCCCGTTGTTTGTTTGCAAATAACTGAAGAGGTATGCTGGTAGCGCAGTGGAGTCGCTCAAGCGGAACAGTTGTACCAGTACGAGCTGCGTAACCAACTCTACATCGGCATCAAGGAAGTGTTCCCTTATTAGTAACCCCCCCCCCCCGTGGTACCTCGTTAGTAACCCCATTTACCCTAGTTAGTAACCCCACATTCCCTTGTTATTAGCCCTACTACCCTCGTTACAATACTAGTAGTAATAGTTGTGCGGTGTTCACTGAGGCGTGACGAATCAGTTAATGTACTAGCATCAATACTACAATTGTCGGAGATACTTTATATTCCGTTACTTCATTCTAAATCACGTGACATCTCGACACATTTCAACCCTGCGCTGTCTCCTCAATGATATCTATTTATTTAAACTACAACATCACTTTATCATTAAATACACACCTAGTACAGCTATAACTTAATTAAGACACCCCCTATTATGGGTCAGTAACATCAGCCACATGGATCTGTGTCTGATGCTGTCTCGCAAGCAGATTGATCAGAAACACTACAGAGGCCTTACCGAGATGTTATACCTTCACTACATAGCAACTCCAGCAGTCCAGTTTGTCAACCAATATATCCTAATCTCTCCTATATGTGTATTACGTGTAAATAAACTAATGTGGCTACATTATGATATACATGATTTCTATGTAATATATATTTCTTATATTATAATATTATGCATTATATATACATATATATTTCTAATCTATTCATTGTCGAGATTGACTTTATTACATTTATATATATTGGGATTATATCATAAAAAAAAGTATTTATTTATCATACTTTATTATAAGGAAGATATCTAAAATTGATATTTTTATGATTTCATTATTATATTATTTTAAATTTTTATATACTATTTAATAATTTACTTAGTTATTTAATATATATTATATATATATTTATATTACGAAAATCATGTTTATAATTATTATTAGTTAAAATTAATAAATAATATAAATAATTTGTGTAACTGTTAAATATTAGTTTAATTATTAAAGATATCTTAAAGTTATTTATGAATGTAATATAAGAGTTGTAGTTGATGCAGTGATACAGTGTACAATGTACACCTATATTTAACATTATAACCGTGATACTTGTCATATGTAGCTCTGTATCGCTGCTGCCTATTCTACTATTACCACCGCTACACAGATTACATCTATCTCATCGAGGCCACAGTTCCTATTCTGAAGGTAGTCGATACAATAAGGTAATAAAGGTTAATCATAAGCTAATTAGGTCATACGTTTATTATTATTAGTATCCGGGTGATACTATTTATATTGTTATTCTCATTATATTTAATAGTTTATTTTTATAAATTTGACTATAAAATTTTGAAATAATGATAAGGATATATTAAATTAATAAGTATTCAATAAATTTAATCAATTTTTTTATTTAATATAATGTATATTTAGATTGTTATCTTAAAAGAGTAATTAAATAAAAATATAGTTATTAATGATACCAAAGATAGGACATTTGCTCTTTATCTCTGCAAATGCTAACTTATTGTACTCCTAAACAGTTACGTGTGGTATATTTAATTATATTTCAATGATTTCAAAGTAATCAGAAATATTTATTTATATGTAAAATGCATTAATTTTATTTTAATTATATAAATAAATATTTTTTTAAAATACAAATTTATTTATCTGTATGAATTTGAAAATGTTTTTCTATGTTTAAATTCTAAATAATATAATGTGTATTAAATTAGATTACGAATTTTAATATAATCATATAGAAATCATTAACTTTTTGCAATATAGCAATTTTTACATTGATTTATATATTAAATTTGAGGTTTGAATAATATGTTTTACGTGGTTTTTATATATCAATGTTTTCATTATTCTATTAAATTAAATGCAATATAAGTTAGTATTAAATTAGATTACGAATTTTAATATAATCATATAGAAATCATTAACTTTTTGCAATATAGCAATTTTTACAATGATTTATATATTAAATTTGAGGTTTGAATAATAGGTTTTACGTTTTAAGTGGTTTTTATATATCAATGTTTTCATTATTCTATTAAATTAAATGTAATATAAGTTAGCTTTTACTCGCCACATAGATTTATATAACATTTAAAACAAACATATCCTATTACTTTATTATATATTTGTAATGAACACTTAGTTTTACATCATATAAATAATAATTTAAAACATATTATTTTAAATGTTAAAAGTGTAGTTTGATAATAATTTACATTATAAAAAACACAATTTCCTAAAATTGAACCGTAGTTCATATTTTATACAAAATCAAATTACACGATTTCGTGTGTGTTATATCTTTCCTTTGACAAATCTGTGTTATTAATGTGCTATATCATTTGAATAGATGGTATTTAGGACAAATGTAAATAACCTAATAAAAATAAATAAAGCTATTATCTCTTATAATTCAAACAAAATACTGTATTGAACTATACTTACATTTGATTAAAAGGGATACTCTAGTCATTAAATATCAAGAAACTATTTTATGTTTCCATATTCTGTTATATTTTGATATTTTAAATTTAACATCTTTTTTATAAAAATTGTAAAATGTGTTTCATAAAATTAGATAATAATAAAAATTATTATAAATATAAAATATTGAATAAATTTACTGATTTAAATTTATGAAATATAATAGAATTATAAGTAGCAAATACTCCATATATGTATAATAGTATATGGCAATGCAGGTAATGATATGATAACTGCAGTACCCTTTAATAATTTAATGACCTACATTTTAAATAAATATTAAATTAAATGATATTTATAAAAATAATTTATTTTTAAATAAAAAATAGTTTAATTTCAATTATTACATATATTAAAATTAAATATGCATATATTCATAGTATACTAATTTATAGTATTCCCTGTATTAATTGATATTTTAAATATATGATGAAATTAATAATTTAATAAATATGACAACTAATTAATATAATGATTTTCTTTTATATTATTTTTTTTTTTTGACAATGGTTATATTATTATAATATTAAAAGATTACAATTTGTAATTCACACATTTTTTTAATTAATATATCCACTATCTACATGTGATATTTAGATAATGACATATGCTTTATTGTTTATTGATATCTATTAGATATTCATATGTAATTTATGATTGAAATAAAAGTTATTTTTGTTATGAAAATTCTATAAACAATTAGGTATAAAGTTATATATAATAAATAAGTATTTATATATAATACTGATATGATCATTTATAGGTATATTTAATATCTAGTAATATGAACAAATTTAGTAAGATTGATAAAATAATGAAGAAAATATTAGCATTTTTATAACACCATGTAGATGAAAATAATTATTCTGAGATAATCAAGTCTAAAGTTTATCAATATTTTATATTCCTCTCAATTTCATATATAACAAATAAATAATATAAGTTTATTTATATTTATATTATTAGAGTAATAAATAGACTATTATAAGTTTAATTATATTTATATTTTTTAAATAATATATAATATAATATATGTATATATAAATAACAAGTATAATACATATTTACTGATAAATATAGTAGTGTAATATATATATTACAATAAATATTATAATTTGTAAATATTATCATATTGAATATTTTAATATACCCATATAAAACATTATTTTATTTCATTTATAATGATTCTTTTTTTTTTAATTTTGCTACAATACAAATAGTATATCAATAAATGTGAATATGTTATAAAAAAGAAAATATATAAACAAATTAATATTTAAGCATGGCGATATGCCCTTAATAACTAAAATATGCGAGGAGAAGTAATAATATCTGCCATTGAGTGTGGAGGTATTATTTCAATAGATTATAATATGTGTATATATTATAATCTATTTATATAGAATTCAATATGTGATGTTCCTTTATAACCTAAATACCTAGTAGTTCATATTTTAATAAAATACTATACGCTCTAATGTGTGTTCAATTTGATTCATGATATTTACCTATCTTAATACCACCTTAAAGGGGTTCACGTCTTTAGATTTCAATGTAATTAGATAGGACATTTTTTTTTTAATTTCAAAATCTCAAGAAATAATTAAGATTTTCATATAAATTAAATTGCATAATATTAAGATATATTTTGTTAATTGTTCTATAGAAATTGTAATGATTAGAATATTAGTTTTGAAAATATCAGAATTTAAAAAAAATAAAAATTTACCAAATGAAATATTTATTTAAAAAATTTAATATTATTTATCAACTCTATATCTAATCACAAATATTTTCAATAGCTACAATATACCTATAATACTAAACATACTGTGTAAATTCTACTAAGTTAAGTTAATTATTTACTGAGAAATAGCAATTTTCATTTAAAAAAAACAAATATTCTGAGATAATTTATGTTAAAGATTGACAATATTTTATCTGCTTTTTGACTTTTATTATTATGGTAAAAGTTATTTTAGCTAATTATTACAATTTTTATATTATATTTATATAACTTATATAATTTGTCATTATTTTGATATACATTGCATCTAGATTAATTATTGAAAAACAGTGTTATAATATATGTAAACAGTCATTTTTGCGCCATTTTTTTAATCATTATTTTATTAGAAATAGGTAGTGTTATAAAGTTATGTTTTTTATGCTTTATATATGTTTTTAACATATGCTATTTTGACATATCATATATTATACATGTAGTAATCTATTTTTTAAATAACATTTTTTTTTAAATATTTTTATTTTAAAGACAGTGGATACTACCCCCTTAATAGGGGAGGCCTGCTCATCTAAAAGTTCATCTAAACAATGCTATTTTAGCTCTATCTAAAAACGCTAAGGATAAATAACTAATGGAGATAATTACATAGTTTATTTTGTATTCAACATTTTTATATTATATTTATATAACTTATATAATTTTTCATGATTTTTATATACATTGCATCTAGATTAATTATTGAAAAACAGTGTTATAATATATGTAAACAGTCATTTTTGCGCCATTTTTGTAATCATTATTTTATTAGAAATATGTAGTGTTATAAAATTATGTTTTTATGCTTTATATATGTTTTTAATATATACTATTTTGACATATCATACATTAACATGTAGTAATCTATTTTTTAAATAACATTTTTTTTGTAATACTTTAATTTTAAAGACCGTGAATCCCCTTAATGGTGGAGTCGCGCGTTCATCTAAACAATGCTATTTTATCTCTATCTAAAAACGCTAAGGATACATAACTAATGAAGATAATTACATAGATTATTTTGTATTCAACAGATCCTTTCCTCCATCATATAGGATCTATCTTTATATAAATGTAATTAATTTAAATGGTGTACAAAAATATTCTCAATTAGTTAAATATTTATTTTTGATTTTTTTCATTTAAATGCAAGTTTATCATTATTTAATTAATATAAAATATAATGATAAATCCAACAGGATTTATATAGATTTTATACATTGACCGTAAATATTTCAGATACAAATAATTAAAATCAAAAAAGTAGTAGGCATTTACATGTGGTTAATAAGTGAAAAAGTAAAACTTGAGAAAATGACATTCAACGTTTTTTTAAATAAATAATCACAAAATATTATAATATATATATATATGTATTACATTTATATATATAAATGACAAGTAAAATATAATGGTATATTAAAAACTCTGAAACAATAGTACTTAGTACTAATATAGAGTTGTACTCAAATATATATTATAATGAGATATATAAATAAATATATGTATAGAAGTTATAAAATAGAAAAATATAAATTTATTTGTATAGTAATAGTTTAATAATAGTTATAAAGTATTATAAAAAATAAATATTGAATAATATAAATAAATACAAGAATATAACGTCTTGACTAGACAGAGCTAATTATAGAAAAAACATTTCTAAATTTTCTGTTTGGAAGCGTCTCTTTTCAAACAATGATATCTTGTTATATACATACGTGATGTGTTTATTAATTATATGGAATGTATCTATAATCTATGCTTAATGTACAATTATAAATTTGTTTAGTAAAATATTGTTATACGATATCGAAATATACAATTAAATGTGACAAGTATTTACAAAAATCCTGTCAATTTCAGATAATTATGATATCGATTACGCTTATAAAATCACTTCATTTTGATATAAATACTCAAAAATAAGAATATTTCCATTAAATAATTAATGTAATTCATGTGTCAGTTTTTCTAACGTACATATAAATATCAATGACTACCTTCAATTATATACTTATATCAATTATTTCATTTATAATATTATATTATAATAAATCTCAACTGTATAATTATGAGATTGTATTTTGATAAATGACAAAGTGCATTTTGTAAAATAGATTACTTTTACATCATTCAAATATCATCAAAGTTTAACCGCAAAGTTATAACTGCACATTTTCATAATTAACATATTTAATTTCCATTTCTAATGTATTGATTGATGGATTTCTTATTTATTAGAATAACAGCATAATAGCAGCATAATATACTTTTAAAATTAATAGCAGCATAATATTAGTATAATAGACTTTAAATATCAGTATAACAGCAGCACAATAGCATGACAAATTAATAGCAGCATAATAGACATTTAATAGCAGCATAATAGCATAATGTAAATATTTGAGGCTCTACCATATGCTGTTATGCTGCTATTACTGTTTGCTGGGTTTGTCGCTAATCATAGATATAGTTTACTTTTTAGTAGACCATAACATTTCTATCATTTACATGTCAACTTGCAAAGATATACAGGCCTTACATTTTATATTAATAATTAGATAAAAATAACAAATAAACTTAAAATTATAAAACATACTTATAAATTATACGAAATATCATAAATGTATTTATATTATTTATATATATAATAATTAGAAATACATTATAATATAGTTAATATATATATATATATATATATGTATTAATATTTATTTTTATAGTGATGCCATTATGTATATGGACAGAGAAGACGAAGATACATACTACTTTAGTACAAGGTAAATTAAATAAACTAATATGTTGATTGCATCATCGTTTAATTATTATTAATACTAATACTAATACTCTATTTTTAGCTTTGAAAGAGATATGAATTCCAGTGATAAAAGATCTAAGAGGTAATATTATTTTATATTTAATAATTAATAACTAATTTATTTAAATAATTTCTAGGATAAATTATAATTATTAAACTTACTTTTATCGATGATACACATGAAATTTATACAAATATTGAATTTAAATTTCTAAAAATAGCAATTTGTATAGATAAAAATCATATTTTTATAGTAAATAAAATTAGTAATTTTGTTGATAATCTTAGGTATATAGTAGACCATAACATTTCTATCATTTACATGTATACTTTCAAAGATATATTAGGCACTAAGTGTTATATTATTGATTTAATAATTAATTAATAATATAATAATTAATAATTATAGGTATAAATAATTAATAAAAGTAAAATAATAAAACATACTTATAAATTATACGAAATATCATACATTTAAAATAGAATATTTATATTTATATTATAAACATATTTTAATATATAATAAATAATATTTAACTTATAGATCTGAAATATTAAATTTGGAAAATGATGCTAAACAAAATAATTGCAATGAAAGGTTAACTATAATTAAACAAAATTATTATTAATATTAATTTAAAGTTAAAATATTTTAAATTAATATAAATACTAATTATTAATTAATAACTAATTAATGTTGTATAGGTCTATGAAGAATAAACAAGTTAAAAAACCGTAAGTATATATTATATATTTATATATAAATATCAGATATTTTTCTATGGAAAGATAATACTTATATGAAATCATATAACTTGATTTTGTGTACACAAATAAATAACACCACCTATACATTTTGAAAAAATGGTGTTAATTCATATCAAACTATATGCTTTTACAATGTAAATAATAGGTTAACCATTTATAATTATTATTTGAATATAATTAAGTGTTTATTACTAATATAACAAAGCAATATTATACTTTGGTTTTTAATATTCATTCATATCTATGAGTAAAATCTAACTTATATACTTATATTACATGTAATTTAATATAACTTTGAAAATATGATTATATACAAATAATTGCAAATTTATATAAATTTGAGTGGTGAAGATAGATTTGACAGTGATTCTATTTGACTTAATTTACTTTGGATAGGGAGTGTTATTTTTTATTTTTACTTATATAACATTGTATATGTTACTTATAATAATACAAATTAGTATATCACTTTATAATACATATACATATTCCAGTCCTACTAGATTTTGCCAATACTGTGAAGAGATTATTAGTACGGGTAAATTAAAAAGACACATATTACGAAAACACACAGATATAGAAGAGGTATATTTGATTATTTATAACATATTTATATATATATAAGTGACATATTAATTTATAATATATATATATATATATATATATATAGATTTTTATTGTTATTATTTGTATTGTAATTAAATTTATTCTATATAGGTAAAGTCAGTTTTATTAAAAGATTCCAAATGTATGGATATATTCATGAATACTGTTAGGAATGAAGGAATGTTTTTATATAATAAAAAATTAATGAAAAACAGTAATAATGACAAATAATTAATGGTTGTCAGGAAAGGGACGGCTGAAACGCGTTACTGTCTAGGTTTTTAATAATTATCAATTATTTATTAATAATGTTTTTTAGAATTTCAATTATATATTATTCTAATTTATTTTTACACATTTCCAGATTGCAAAGTATTTATCTCTACCAAAAAAAATGTTCAAAATCGTTTATCTTGAAAGTAGATAATTTACAATTAATAGCCTAATTAATCAATATAATGATATATTTACTAATTATTTAAACCGGTTCCATAATGGTCCGGTACGGAATTTGATATTACATGATATTTTTATTAAAGATGTTAGTAATATGAATATATAAAATATCAATATATTGTATTTCAAATATAAAATAATTAATATTATTATATTCAAACTTAACTAAGCTATTCATTTTTATAGTTCGGATATAGAAAATATAAAATGTCCATTAGTGATATTTCGAAAACAGATACTTTGAGGAAATCGGTAATGACCGACATGAGGGAATTTGCCAGGCTGGTTATTACTTTTAACAATGCAAATAACGACATAAGTGAGTAAATTAAATCTTATTTATAATTAATATAATACAATATTTATATTTTATAGATATTAGAAGATCTATTGATATATTTAAAATTGAATATATCGATAGAGTACTTGACGCGATGACAAAAATAAGTAATAAACTAATAAATAAATCGTTGATAAATCTCGATAATTTGATCCGTAGAATACTAAAGTATGTGTCATCACTGTATTTAAGCGAAGACAATGAAAATGAGGTATAATACGTATACATTTAAAGCTTATAATTTTATATTAAATATAATACTTAATATATATATATATATCTATTACAAATGCAGTCAAAGAATATAAAGAAATATACGGAACTTTATAAATTTAAAGTGCCTATGATTTTGAATACTGCCAAAACGGCTATACTAAATAGAAAATTTGATATAAGGTAATAATACTAGTATTTATTATAGTATTTATTTTTAATAATAATATATATTGTAAATTTACAAATAATTATAGAAATTCTGAATCAACTCCTGAAGATGACATAACAAAGTTGTATGCATATATAGAAAATAAAGTAAGAGATGTTAGTATATTATTGTTGTGTATACTCTAAATATATTATCCTTACCCGACCTGGCATTGCTTTTCCTAGTTTTTGATCATTAGTTTATTAATTATAGCTATTACTTCATTGCTAGGTTTTTAATTGTGTCCTAAATAAATAGCATAATATCACAGGACAACATATAATAACCTATATGATCTTCAACGGTACTTCAACCTTTACAACTTTCACCTATACAAATATGCATTCTAGTCGGACCTGGTGTCATATAATATGCCTCAGTATACTTCTAATATATTGATAAATACTGAATTTTAAGATCTTATTTTTTTGTATTAGCTATAAATCATATAGGTCTAGAATAATGTGATTTAACTTTTATATATTACTGAATAATATTAACGATTTATTAGGTATACCTTAATATATTAAAAAAAGCATTAAAATAAGCCAATTGGAGTATCAAAATAGTTAACAGGTATCTTAATGTATTCGATTTAATTTTTTTTTAATTATGTAATTTTTCAAATTATTTTATAATTATTTTTAATACGGTATTACTTTGTATATTATTAAGGTTCACTCGAGTTATACAAATCTGGCAGTGTTAATAATAACGCAATTGACAATCTTTAATGGATGGCGAGGAGAAGAGGTGGCAATGATGACTATTAAAGAATATGAAGTTGCCAATACAAAGTCAAACGATGAGTTAAGTATACTAGTCAATTTAAAAGGCAAAGGGAAGAGATTTGTTACAGTTAGTAAATGATCGAATAATAATCATCACGATTTATTTATCTATATTTAAAATAGAATATTAAGATATACAATTTTCATTTTTAAAAGGTATTAATTTCAAATATAATGGCTGAGTCTATAACAACTCTTATTTCAATGAGAAAGGATAGGGGAATTATTGATTCTAATAATTATTTATTTGCTACGAAAAGTTAGTATATTAATTATATATATTTCATAATATATATACATATTATAAGTGTTACATATTATATATGTATATTATAAGATTAACAATTTGTTTTTTAACTAAACTGTTTGTAAAATTGGGATAATGATAGAAATATGATGTGTTGATTTTGATATCCATTATCGTAATAAATATGAAAAACTGTCCATTAAGTGATTTTTAGTAATTAATATATTTTTTCAATGAGGAAATATTTTAAATATAAAAGATAATTCTTAATTACAAGTTATACATAGTTTTTAAATTTTGGTTAATATACTATACATGATAAATATAATTTGTTATATCTATTATTTTTAATATTTACAAATATAGCTGTGTAGGTATACTCGTTGATCATTTTTGATTTTCCCCAACTAATATTTACTAAATACAATGTCTCAGTACATATGTTCTAATACATAAGTTCTCGATTTTACTCTAAATCGGCACAGAGTTTCCACGAATTTTGCTTCTTCTGAGCTAACAACCAAACGATCTGCGACAAAGTAATTATGTACAATTTATGAACAAGATATATATTATAACATAAATCTAATTACAAAATGTATACATTTTGTTCAATATAGATATATCTTTAATTCTCTTTATTTTCCAGTATGATGAATCACCTTGGACATTCCGAAGAAATCGATAGGAATAATTACCAAAGGGTGCCTAACAAAACATATATGGAAGATGTTTTAACGATTTTAAAACAAGGTGATTACAATTAAATTAGTTTTTAATTATTGAATTTTAATTAAAGTACATGCATTTACATTTTTAGGGGAATCAACAAAAGATAAAACAACTGAAAAGACTGAACTGAATACAACTAAGACAATAATTTAATACATAAATATTAACTAATTTATTATTTTTTAATTTATCAACAATTAATATAATTATAATATTAAATGATACAAATTTAATATATTTATTCAGAAAATATATCGATAAAATGGGGAGAGAATTTGAAAAGCTGAGTTCATAATCAGAGTCATACAAATTAAATTTAATGCTTGGTTAATATTATAATTTACTTATGTAATCCCTACTGATTAAAATTAATGATTTACTATATTATTGGTAAAAAAGAAAAACAAATAATGCTCATAAAATTTACCCCAGAGTGCTTAGAAAATCTAAATTAATTTATAATTATATAATTATAGCGAGCAATTTATAAAAACTCGAACAAAATTCAGAAATGAACTAAGAAATAATAATTTAAATTCAAAATAAAATATTGATTTATATTCTTTATTTATTATGTATTTTATATATTATCTTAATATAAGTTATTTTCAAATGATATGATAAATGTGTTATATAATGCAAAATTGACAACCCCTCATCCAATAGAAGAGATGTTATGGAATGTAACGGGAGGGCGAATGATCCTGAGGCTGGAGTCGGTCCTATATTGCTGGTGTGTATGGGGGGTGTTAATGTTATCAGGTGGTTGTGTTGGGGAGTTCGGATCGGAATTGAAACCGTACAAGAACAACCGTGAAATTAACTTTCGTGAAATTTCCAACCGTGAAATATTATATCCGTGAAATAATTATAAATATATGTATAAATATTATAAAAATATATATGTTGTTATGTAAAATATAACACCTAAATTATACAGTATATTTTCGGAGAATTAAAATCTAACTACTCTTAATTAATGTTAACGAAAGACATATGATACATCACATTATTATTATATTTATAAATATACTATAGTATATATCTATGAGTTTACGTAAATTACTAAATTATACGTGAAAGCTCATCCTGGCCGCCGATACTTTTCAAAGTTCAAGTTAGGGGTTGCCTATATGTGTTATTCAAATGCTACCGATATGCTATATTGCACAATCATAAATATTCTGAATGAGTAACATCTATATAAATATAATATACGTATACAATAATACACATGAATATATCTTGTATATTAAATATACAATGTACAATAGGGGAGGCCGTTTTTGAAAGTTTTTCTCTCAGTTACAGTAGGTCATACATGTCATAATAAACATATTTGGAAAGTTTCATCACAAAATATGTAATATTGGTAAAGAGAAGTGTACTTTAATGAAGAAATATTTCATTTATTTTACAATGTAAATTTCTATAAATAGAAATGTTTTCTTATGTATTTTATATATTTGTGCAAGTGCGCGTTGTCATAAAAATAAAATATTTGGCAAATACGTGTATAAATATATTATAATATTAATAAAGTAAAAAATTTAAAATTAATTTAATTTTTTTTTATTTTTTAATTAATGTAATTTATTCGACTATTTTTTTGATAAATTATTTGAATCAATGATCAAACTTTGTTGTGAGCCTATAATTTATATTTACGAGGTATAATACAAAAATAAAAATATTTAATTTTCTGACAACAAATTGTTTACGACTATTTTACCCCAAAATTAATTGTTTGTTATAATGCTCAATAAAAGTCATTTATTGAATAAATATATGCTATTTTTATAACAATACTTATAATTTTATATTTATATAATGATGATAGACATATATAATATATATATATATATATATATATTTTTTATTATTCCATTGCTAATTTTTTTTTTCAATTTAGAAAAAATTTAAAAATTAAATTAAAATTTCCGTAGATCGATTTAATTATTTTAAAAAATATATTTGTTAAGGATGTTATATACTACATATGCTAATATGCAATTTTTACTTGTAAACAAATTTGTCTCATTTATCTGTAATTTAAATTTTTTCATAAATTTTCAATGTAAATTCCTATCTATTTTAGAATATGGTTTCGCTTTCTGAATTGTTGTCAGATTTCAATTATTATTTTTTTTTATATCTGGAATAATTAAAAGGAGTTATTCCGAGCGAGATAGTAATTTTATATGAAGGAAACTAAAAAAGTTACTAAAACGGGTTCTCATAATGTACATTATACATACGCATTTATTTTGTATACTTTACATGTTCAATTATATAATAGTATATGTATCCTATAGGTATATACAAAGCTGGGCAGTATGGCCGATACAGTATCTATTAAAGAGTAGTAATAAGTTGTAATAATGTTATGTATCGTCCAAAATGTATCCAGCCCGTATTGCAAACAATGTTTGTAATATGATCCGGATAAAACAGCACTAGATGACGAAACCAGTTTTCATTTTTATGACAAATGAATTGTTATATTGATATTGCTATTTTCACGCTATATGAATACTTATCACACATACTTTAATTTATTTCAGTGATTTAAACTAATGTACACTTGTGTACTAAGGCAACCTACATATCTAATAGATACTATCTACGTTATTTCTATATATATATATATATATAGTAATAAAATAAATAATAAATTACATAATTTAATTTAAATAAATAGAAGTAGTAGTAGTATAGTATATAATAATAATAAATAAGCAATACAATTTGTTACGTATATTTATTGAATAAACATTTACCTAAGTTTCGCTTTATACTTAGCGCACAATATCGCCATTTCGTTAGGGTAATAGTATCGACATCAACGTAAGTTACACTAAACCATGCTGTACAAGTATTCTAAAGCTTCTTCTTCACCTATTCCGCAACTTAACACCTAGAATGTCATGTTCAATGTTATCAAACTCGTATGTTGAATGTATTGCTACTATATAAATTATACATATGTCAGTGATGTGGTTTGGTCTATAGGAACGTTGATAATGGTGGGTGAGATTAATTTCAAGAAAATGCATTAGTTAAAAAAGTAACTTTTTCATATTTTAGAAATAGTAGATAGTTAGAAATTGGACGGTATTTGCTCAGAGAGTTGTTATAAAGATTATTTGTATTTAATATAGGAGATACTAGTGTATGTTTAAGATATATTGGAAAATTCTTTAATTTACAAAATTTCTAAATATCATAGCATAGTAAGATAAATGCAAAGTGTTATTAGAATTGTGTTCATATATGGAATGGGGTCAAGGGGTGAGAATGATTTAGATAGAATGAGTAATTAAATATAGTCAGTAGATGGTGGAGTAAACGAATGTATCAACGAGTGAAGTTTATATAAAGAGTAGATGGTGGTGTGTTAGTTAAAGTTGGTTAGGAAGTACTAATAATATTGATACTATTCTGATAGCAGAGATGAACAAAAAGAAATAATACCAGGAAGAAAGTTCTCTTTATGTGTTTACATAAGACTGTCACTAACATTACAATGTAGCTTAGTTATATTACACAGTATACTATTGTATTGTGGTAATAGGATATTTTGAATATTTTAATAAATTCTTTGAAGATAGTTGAGACTTCAATTACTTACGTTTTATTATTTTCTATAGGGTTTTTGGTAAAACATCTTTCTGCTTAATGAACGTGTTTTTAGATATTATGTTTTAGAATTAAACCAATGCATTGTTATTATTAGTTTCAATAATATTTGTAATTGTGTGTGGCTAATGTGAACTTAACAGATGAGAGAGGCAGTAACACATCTCTATATCTAGATAATCATAATTTATAAGATGTATGGAAAACATAAATTACAAAAGTTATTGTATTACTTCTTTTAATATATTAAATATGTATATGTCTATAGATATTCAGTAATATATACATATATATATATATATACATATTTACAATTTAAATTATTGTTTCACTTATTTAAATTGTAAATATATATTATCTGATTTTAAATATTATTAAATATAAAACATAAATAAACAAGTGTATGCAATACTTCAGTTTAAGTGGTCTTAATTTAAATGGGCAAGGAAAATCTGTAAATCAGACATCATGTGATAATCAAAGATTCCAATGCGTCTAATATAATTAATAATCGCAATTATAATAGGAGCTATTTAATTATTTTTTTCTTTACACTATATTTATATCTATAAATACATTTATTATGATATTATTATACTATTATATACTATTAATATGAATATGTTGCTATATATAACATTAATTTATGTATAATATATATTATACATAAATTAATGTTATATATAGGAACCTATATATATATATATATATATATATAGAAACCTATTAATATTAATATATATATATATATATATATATATATATATATTACTTCAATATATCAATAACACAATATAACTGTATGTTCAGATACACATTTAGTGTATATAATTTAAGTATATGAATATAAAGCCTATGTAGCTCAAAAGTTTTAACTAGGATTTCAATGATGATATCATCGAAGATATTACATATATTTGGTGTATCTCCGATGATATAATCATCTAAATCCTAGGTAATTATCGGTATGAAATATTTCTATATAGGCTTTATAATAAGTTTAAATTTCAATTTAATATTAGTGAAATGAATGTAATGATGTGTTAATATATATTAGGCTATTAATAGATAATAGGCTATTAATAGATAGTAGGCTATTAATAGATAATAGGATATTAATAGATACTTGGCTATTAATATATAATATAGGTTGATAAATATAGTTTATATACGTATACGCATTTATAATAATACACATGAATTGATATATTATAATAGACATGAATACACGGGTAATATTGATCATTATACACACACACTAATATATATTCTATGTTATATATTTATATATATATATATATATATTGTTATAGTTATTTATGTATACACCTAATACTTAAAATACAATGAATTTAAAATATGTATAAAACTTTTATTAATATTTAAATAAATATTAATTTCATTATTAAAGAGTTAACACTAAGAAAAATAATAATAAATGTTACCATCAAAATATATTCACATACTTATCTAATAAAAACATTTATCAGTTCGTAAAAAGTACAAAAATGGATTCAAATATATACAAAGAGATTAAATATGAAGCGATCACAGAAACGTAAGGAAGATCTGGAAGTATAGAATTGAAACACGGAATGCATCAACCTTGATCTAATACCATTGAAGTATTGACCGACATGCCAGGATGCCCGACAAATACATCATCTTACTCTAGCATACGCGTTAGTAATGTGAAGAAAAATGAGTGACAGGTGAACAATAACATGGAGAATGACTCACAGGTAAACAATGCAGAGTTTTCATCACAAGACACGTATACGACGGCGTTCCAGTACAGACCGCAGGATAAGATAACTGGAGTATTACGCGATAAATATAATGGAAAGATCACCTACCTCTCTACAATAATTGAAATATATCTATATATATATAAATATATATATATATATATGTGTGTGTGTGAGTATTTATAATTCCTCAGCGAAATCATGTATCGTCATATTATCTAATTTGGTCATGGTCATCTAATTTTTCTAATAGGCTTATTAAGTGTCGATATATTATATAAGTAAGAAAGTAATTTTATAGACCACCTTCTATAAATAATAGTCTATAATTATATAGTTGAAAGAAATTCATCCATTTTAATTTATTCAAATATGACGAGACATGATTTAGCGGCGTAATTATAAATACACACACATACATATATATATATATATATTAGTTGTATCACATGTATGTCTCTTATTAATTTGTATTTCAATGTAATAAACATGTTAATATCAACATATGTATATATATATATATAATGAAATATAAATAGAGTGAATAAATATAGCTTCACATGATACAATATTAGTTAGTAGATTAGACCTTGTATAATTATTTTACACATGTTTGATTATCTTCAATCAATATGGTCCGAAAAGTAGTCATCAACAAATTAAATAATTAATTAAAGTAGGTTATTATGGACTGTAATGACTAGCGACGACTAGCGGCAGAGAGGAGACGATAATGCACACCTAACAGCTGATTAAGAAGATAGCACTACAGTTGGCGGTCAAGGAGAAGATAAACCTAGGCAAGGAGACGGGCATAGTGTACGGTAAGATGGCGGTTATATTCAATGTCCAGGTGAAGATTAACGAGCTCAAATCTGTAGCCTATACAGCCTATGTTAATAATGTTATCCCCGCGGAGAATATCGAAACCGAGGCTATGATCATTAGAGAAAGTGGTAGGAATGGCGGACTGTCAATAATACATCACGTGATAATCAAAGATTACAATGTGTCTAATATAATTCATAATCGCAATTATAATAGGAGCTATTTAATTAATTTATTCTGACCCCACACACTATAATTATAACTATAAATACATTTAGATGATATTATTAAACTATTTTATACTATTATTATGAATATGTTTCTATTTAATTTATACTATATATTATTATGCTTTGAATAGTATCACCTGCAGGTATCAGCTCCAATGGTATATATATATATATACCATTAGAGTTGATACCTGCAAGTGATACTATTCAAAGCGAGCCCATTGAAACTACTGACATTATATCGAATACAACAAGTGTTACCCAAGTTATCATTACATCTACCGAAACTACTGAAGCGTAACGACATCAAACCTAAGTATACATAGAAATACATCGATAACTACATCTATTGAATTAGGCACTAGCGAACTTATAATTAAACATACATGGATTTAATAATAACTTGTAATTTAAATATGACATATATATATATATATATGTATACATTCATTATATGTATACATATATCAAAGATTTTCCAAAGGAAAGATATTGCACTTGTGTATATTTGTGTCACCTAATAATTCGATATTGCCATCTAGCGGTATTATTCAGATAATAAGACATTTCTTTATTTATTGTAATAGTAAATAATAAATTATATACAATATACATGTATATTGTATTATAATATGTATTTACATGATTTTAAAATGATAATATAATTATATATCAATAGAATACACTGATTAGTTATATTTAATATAAACAAATAAAATAAATGATAAATATATTGTTATAAATCTAATATTAAAAAAAACTACATGTATTGTATTATATTGTAATGATTTTAAATGTATGTATATAATTAGAAAACGAGAAATTTAAATAAAAATATCACATGATTTAACATTTCATATACTATTTCGCCATCTAGTGTTAATATTGTTTTTTCATTTTAAATTTACATTTCGAGGTACTAGAGATAGATAGGGAGTGCAATATCTTTCCTTTGGAAAATCTTTGCATATATGTAGGTATATATGTATACATATATATGATATATAATATATATTATCCTATACAGATAATCTATATCATTATTGTTATTAATGTATACATTAATAACAATAGTGATATAGATTATCTATATATATATATATATATATATATATATATATATATATATATAAATAATATAACATACTTAGTATAATACTATATTATATATAATAAATAAATATAAATATTATTAGGGTACTTATAAATAAGTATATATATGTCGCGTGTCCCCTAGATGAGTGTGAACTGCTGTGCAAGGGGGAGCCACTGTATCAGGCCTACATAGCTATCACATATAGGTATAAGTATATAAACCTCTAGAGGGTGAATTAATAAATACAGCGATTTGCTAAAGAGAAGAGCGGGTGCAACATGTCCTGTTCGCAACTCTACAGAACACGATAGGGTAACACAATATAGAAGAAGAATGTCTAACGTTACGTTGAATTGCGTGTACATCAAAAGTATCGCGACGTCGCGAAAAGATAAAAAACCTGTTCAACATCGAAAAGGTTAAAGTTCAAGTTTGCTACGTCCTATAAACTAAAATATACAAATATGAAAAATTAATATTTATATTCAATAAATATGAAATAAACAAAATGTATTGTCATTAATTATTTAAATATATTATTATATATCTTTAAATATTATATATTTATATAAATATACTTAATTATAAGTATTCTTATACACATATTCGTATTATAGGTGATATATAATATATCCTATATTAAATTTAACATTTAAATGTTATTTATTAGATTTTTCGATAAAAACTTCCGTCCTACATCGTCGATCCTTAACTCAGTGAGAGAATATTGCAGTCGGATAGTGATGGTGATCAATACTCCACTGTATCGCAAGCGGATAATAAGACCGTCAGGCATGACTGGTTTAGTTAAAGTGACAGTTACGCTGACATCTCAGAAACACGTTATAGCTCGTGAAACTCTGTATAGATAACACTATAAGTAATAATATATGTATAATATAATAAAGTAGTATATACGTCAATAATAAGTTAGTCGGGTATTGACAGTTGATGAGTCAATATTGTATATATATATATATATATATATATATATATATATATATATATATATTATAATAGATTATAATGTATTAAAGATGACGTTTTGTATATATTGATTAATATATATATATGACCTAGATGCGAGGCTTGACCGAGGTAAACTCGTGCATCTGGAGAATCCGCTAGGTAGCGCTACTGTATGTGGTATCACGTGGTCTAAAGTGGATGTTTGTGATTGTAAGTGTACACGTGACTTTCGATATTTATGCCGAAATCTTGGAATACGCGAAACATGTGGTCGGAAAGGAGTTTCCCTCACATAACGTTAAGATGTCGTGGTAACCAATTGTAGCTCACCAAGTGAAGTAAACATATATACATATATATATATATATACATGTATACATTGAATACAATACAACTATCGGATACAAATGGACCTATATATATAACAAATATATATATTGTTATAGTTATTTATGTATACACCTAATACTTAAAATACTATGAATTTAAAAAATATATAAAACTTTTATTAATATTTAAATAAATATTAATTTCATTATTAAAGAGTTAACACTAAGAAAAATAATAATAAATGTTACCATCAAAATATATTCACATACTTATATATTAAAAACATTTATCAGTTCGTAAAAAGTACAAAAATGGATTCAAATATATACAAAGAGATTAAATATGAAGCGATCACAGAAACGTAAGGAAGATCTGGAAGTATAGAATTGAAACACGGAATGCATCAACCTTAATCTAATACCATTGAAGTATTGACCGACATGCCAGGATGCCCGACAAATACATCATCTTACTCTAGCATACGCGTTAGTAATGTGATGGATGATGAGTGACAGGTGAACAATAACATGGAGAATGACTCACAGGTAAACAATGCAGAGTGTTCATCACAAGACACGTATACGACGGCATTTCAGTACAGACCGCAGGATAAGATAACTGGAGTATTACGCGAGAAATATAATCGAAAGATCACCTATAGGTGTACCTATCTACAATAATTGAAATATATCAGTGCAATATTTTAAAGATGAAGAATGGCCTCCGCAGTGGTTTGGAGAACACGAAGAGATGTAGAAATACTTGAAATCTATCTATATATATATATATATATATATATATATATATATATATAAATATATTCACATACTTATCTAATAAAAACATTTATCAGTTCGTAAAAAGTACAAAAATGGATTCAAATATATACAAAGAGATTAAATATGAAGCGATCACAGAAACGTAAGGAATATCTGGAAGTATAGAACAAAATATTGAAACACGGAATGCTTCAACCTTAATCTAATACCATTGAATTATTGACCGACATGCCAGGATGCCCGACAAATACATCATCTTACTCTAGCATGCGCGTTAGTAATGTGGTAAGGAAAGTGAGTGACAGGTGAACAATAACAAGGAGAATGACTCACAGGTAAACAATGCAGAGTGTTCATCATAAGACACGTATACGACGGCATTCCAGTACAGACCGCAGGATAAGATAACTGGAGTATTACGCGAGAAATATAATCGAAAGATCACCTACCTATCTACAATAATTGAAATATGTCAGTTCAATATCTTAAAGATGAAGAATGGCCACCTCAGTAGTTTGGAGAACATGAAGAGATGTAGAGAACAATTGAAATCGATCACTTTCTAAACAATGAGACTACCCGAATGGCTCGATCCGAATATATCGGTACACAGACCGAACAAAGGGTTAATTAATAAGTATAACGATTTGCTAAAGAGAAGAGCGGGTGCAACATATATACATATATATATATATATATATATATATATATATATAATAAATATATATTATATATATATATGTGTGTGTGTGTGAGTATTTATAATTCCTCTGCGAAATTATGTATCGTCATATTATCTCATTTGGTCATGGTCATCTCATTTGTCTAATAGGCTTATTAAGTGTCGATATATTATATAAGTAAGAATGTAATTTTATAGACCACCTTCTATAAATATTAGTCTATATTTATATAGTTGAAAGAAATTAATTCATTTTAATTTAATCAAATATGACGAGACATGGTTTCGCGGAGGAATTATAAATACACACAAACACACATATATATATATATATATCACATTATTAAATATTAATTAAACAGGTAAGTAACAATATATGTATAATTATCATCAACATATGGTTATTGTTATACTCGAGTCTAGATCATAGATATCTATGTATTGCTATATAACATTATATTTGTATATTACATACTTTATATTTTAATGAGATTAATTTATTTGTATATGAATTACTACAATATAATATATATATATAGGGGAGGGAAGGGAGTAGTGGCCGATAATTAATATTCCTCAGAAGATTTCTAATATATCGATAAATACTGAATTGCAGGCTCTTATTTTGTTGAATTAACTAGAAATCATATAGTTCTAGAATATTGTGATTTCACTTTTATATATAAAGTGTTTTACCTAAGAATATAAACGTTTGATTAGTCATTAAAAAAATCACTCAAATAAGGCAAGGCCGTAATAGTGGCCGCTAGTACCAGAAAATGCGATAGGTATCTCGTAATATATTCCATTTATATTTTTATAATTATGTAATATTAAATAATTATATTTATGATACGCACCTTATTTGATTCAATTATTTAATTATATATATACTCATACTCTTACACATAAATAAGCATTCATAGGTATAAATCCTATATATAATCATGATTATATAATAAATTAGAGTAATTAATTAATCATTTAAAAAAAAATTACTAGGTATATATTACAATATATATTTACTATAATATATTATAGATATTTTGATTATCTAAATATTGTATATATAACTTGTTATCCTATCAAGCACTATTTAAGCGTTAATTAAAACGGTCACTACTACGTCTTCGGCCACTACCCCCTTCCCTCCCCTATTATAATTTAATTAAGATTTACAAATAAATAATAATAAATAATCTATGTAATATATTACACAGATTCCTTATTATTATTTATTTGTAAATCTTAATTAAATTATAATCACCATTACCAGTTGATCACTATCTTGGGACCTACGGACATCATATATTATAACGGTATCATTAATATGGCTGAAGGGTTTCAGATTAAAATAAATGTATTTTATTATTATTTTAAAATGATAAGTATTACATTATTATTTGTTTTTTTCTATATTAGAATTAATTATATATATATATATATAGACCTAGTAAGGAAAGGAATATTATTGAAATACAAAATTTAAAATTTATATATTCTGTAATTAAGTTTCTGATGGTATGACCAAGTAATTCAGTTAAAGCAAGATAATATAAATGTCCTTGATATTTATAAATACTTGGTTTAGATCTATTGTGAAATCAGAAAGTATAAATTCGTTAATATTAGCATATGTTCGTAAGTATGAATTATGAAACATTAACATATGTCAATTCAATATTGAATAAAAAATCATACATAGAAATATCTAACGATAATCTAAATTTCAATAAATATATGAAACTTTTATCAGTTTATTTAATATATGTCCTATATATATATATATATATATATATATATATATATATATATATATATATATATATATTCTGTATCTGTCTCTCGTAGCGAACAGACGTGTTTCTATTGATTTTCAACTTCTATTGTTTAACTGTTAAATACACTATTTCGCATTCATCTACGTTACACGCTTGTATACTGAAAAATACACATCTTCGCATATCATCAATTTGTACCACACGACTACATATCTCGGTCACTGTCCAGGAGGATCATCCCGTGCCTGGCTTGCTCTGGTTGTCGGTAACCCGTGTTTAAACCGTCTTGACCTCGAGATTAGTGTACATTTATCCCGTATGATATTTCATAGTGTATGCGCAATATAAATATATAGCTTTCTTCTTATATATAATAGAATATCAATCATATTGAGTATATCTTCTATAATTATAAACGTTATATAGGTTTTTCGAGATTGCAGCGCTGTGTAAATTGATAAATTGATACCTTAGATCTATAAAATCACCAGACCGCATCGCGTGCATTTTGATTATGTAAACAACTGACTTCTATTGTTTTATTTATTCTATTATATTGCCTGGATGATTTAATTTTGATATTGTTTACTGTACTATTGATTCATACATTATGACTGTTTATATATAATATATTATATATTTTATATATATACATAATTCCTGCATAGATATACAATAACATATATTTCACAATCACATCACATATTCATACTAATATAGCAAGCTTAGATAAATACATACTACATTAGAATTTAATTTAACTTATATTAGCTAATATGACCAATTGTTCCTACTGTGATAAGCCATGTAGCACTGAGAATAGCAATTCTTGTACCAATTGTAATGATTGTATTCATCATAAATGCCTTTTCAATGCCGATATGCTCCCTTCCGCGTGGACTAATAATAATACTCCTCCTCAATATGCTTGTGCGATTTTTAATTCTAAAAATTTTCTATTTTATTGTAATAATTGTCTGGTATCTAAAAATGATGTTTCTTCCCCTTCCATTGATGTTGTCACGTTGAACTCTTTATCTGTACAAATAAATAATATAAAATCCTTAATAATCGATTCTAATAATATTATTAAGAAAAATACAACATATGCTGATACACTGAAATCTTCAATTGAATCTTCGTTTAGTTCTATGACATCTAAGATTAATAATATACCGAGTAAAATAACACATAATCAAATAGATGATTTATGTGCAATTATAAAAAATATATCGAAATCTAGCTGTAATATGGATTATATTAATGATATGTTTAAGTATTTTGGTATCGATAACGCTACTATCTCTGATGTTAAATTTATTAATGGCACTGCCATAATAAACTTCAACTCAAAATACTCTAGAGATAGGTTTTTAGATCTAAAATTTGATGATAAATATGATAAACTGTTTATATTCCAGTCATTATCACTCGATACTAGGAAATTGGGCTTGCTGTATTATCATGCTATTAAATCAGGTTCCATTAAGTCCCTCAAATCGGTGTTTAATAAAAGAACTAATTGCTATGAGTTAAGAAGAACTATCAATGATAAGATTGACTGGATATCTCATAAATATAACCCTACGCAAGAGGAAATATCCGCATGGAAGATATCTTTTGCGGCTTTTTCAAAATCAAAATCTGAGACTGAGTCTAATAAAAAGTGACTATGTATGTTATCTGATGTAATTAGCATTTCCCTTATTAATATTAGATCTCTTCGCTCTAATATTGTACTACTCCTTGCCTATCTAAAAATTAAACCTATCTCTATTATTGGGATCACTGAAACCTGGATTAGCATTGATGATACGGATATATTCTCATTGTGCTGCGAGGCGGGTTATAATCTTTATCTCCAACCTCGTAATTATGGTCGTGGGGGAGGCGTTGGTATCTTAATTCATATGGACTTACCAACGCCTTCCATTTCTTCTGTTACTTTTTCTTATAGTGATTGCTTATCTTGCACATTTAATTTCCCTTTCGATATACTTCGTATTATAGTTATTTATCGGCCTCCTAGGCCTGATTATTCCATCTTCTTTGATGAATTCTCTGATTGCATAAATAATGGCTTACATTCTAGCTCTTTTAAATTTATTTGTATGGGAGATTTCAATTATCATTTTAACTCCATGTCTCAACCCCATTCCTTATTTAGGCAATTAACTGAATCCCTTGGTCTTCATCAACATATATCCTGTCCTACTCACACAAGTGGCAATATTCTTGATCTGATTTTTACTCCTAATGATACACCTACTCAGTTCATTTCACCCTGTATTCGTTCTGATCTCTTAACTGATCATTATCTGATTCATACATCTATTTCTCTAAGGAAACCTGTATCAACTAAGTCATTAGTTTTTTATAGGGAGTTGAGGAAATTAAACTATCATGAACTTGGGTTACAAATTGAGAATAGATTATCCAGTGATCACATATCGTTTGATTTTTTAAATTACTGTCTTTCATCTACTTTGAATAACTTAGTTCCTTTAAAATCTCGTTACTTCACTCTACATACTTCATCACCTTGGTTTTCTTCTCATCTTGCTATAATGAAACGTTCATTAAGGAAACTTGAGCGTAGAATTCATCAATCTTCTTATCATAAGTATATTTTCTTGGAGGCAAGGATGGCTTATAAGAAAGCAATTTATTCACAAAAAGCTAATTTCTATGAGCAAAAACTAAATGCCTGTGGTTCAAATTCCCAAAAAATTTTCAAAATAGTGAATAGAATACTTGGTAGTAATTTAAATCCCATATCAAATAGACTTTCCGACTATAATATGTGCTCTTCTTTTGTATCTAGTTTATATAATAAGTTATCTAGTATTTCTAAATGTATTAAATCTAAACTCGCTTTGATACCTCCGAGTATGATTGCCCATCAAATCACTGAACCAACGTTATGTAAATTATCTAGTTTTTCCTCGCCTTCCATTTTTGAAATACACAAATTGATTATGATGTCCAATTCAACATCTCCTATTGATCCTCTTCCTTTGGTTGTCTTTAAAAATTTAGTTTTTATTACTTTCGATTACTATCTCGAATTTAATTTCGGAATCACTTAATGATGGGATCATGGCTAAATCTCTAAAATATGCTATTATTAAGCCGATTCTGAAAAAATCCTGTCTCGATCCTGATGATCTTATGAACTATAGACCCATATCCCAACTTCCGATAATCAGTAAAATCATGGAACGTGTAGTCAGTAGACAATTGATATTTTATCTTGAGAATAACTATTTAATGGAACCCTACCAGAGTGCTTATAGAAAACATTATTCCACTGAAACTGCTTTAAATATTATTACTGATACGCTCTATAAATCGCTCGACTCCTCTCATTGTGCGCAACTATTGCTACTCGACCTTTCGAGTGCGTTTGATACTTTAAACCACAATATTCTTATTGAACGCATTAAGGAACTCGGAATTGAAGGTTCGTCTCTCAGCTGGTTAACTTCATTTCTTAACGATCGAACTTCCTCAGTAAAAGTGAATGATTATATTTCGCCTCCCATTGATATACTATGTGGAGTTCCTCAGGGATCAGTACTCGGTCCTTTATTGTTTTCTATTTACTTGCGTCCTCTATCTAATATTATTAGTAAATTTCCTAATATTACCTACCATATATATGCTGATGATATACAGCTAATTATTAAAATTCCTGTTAACTCGCTTAACTCCAATTTGGAACTTCTGGAATGTGCATCTGATATCATTAATTGGCTTCTTAGAAACGATCTACTAGTAAATACCTCTAAAACCGAACTACTAAATGTATCTAGGGTATATACTACTTTTCCACCGGTAATCATTGATGGTAGGGTTATACATCCTTCTGCTTCAGTTCGTAATCTTGGAGTTATCTTCGATAGTACTTTATCTTTTGATGCTCACATTAATTCTATATCAAAATCAGCTAACTTTCATCTACGTAGGATTAGACATATTAGAAAGTATTGCTCTAAGCGTATTACTAAACTACTTATTAATGCTCTAGTATTATCCAGAATTGATTATTGCGGATCATTATTTAGTGACTTAAAGAATATAGAGGTTAAAAAGATTGATAGAATTATTCGCGCTTCTATACGCCTTATTTATAATATCAATCGTAGTGAACATTTGAAAACAGATGAACACCAACATAATCTTAAATGGCTATTATTTAGAAAGCGATGCAAATATCGTTTACTCTGTCTAGCTCATAAATCTGTATTCTTAGGTAAGCCTGACTATCTGCATACTCAACTGAAACTTCGTCGCATACTGAAGAAGATTCGAACATCTGATGCAATACTGTTGGAGAGCAATACTTTATTCAATGGATTTAGTAATCGGGCATTCTCCTCCGCTGTTCCTCGCATATGGAACGTCCTACCGTATGACTTACGGAAGGTCCAATCCTTATATTGTTTTAGAAAGAAACTAAAACATTATTTAAACACTTCTTAATTTATTTTTGTATACGCGTTATTTAATCTTTATATCCTATCTAAATCTATTTAATTTAATTTTTTGTTATTTTGTATTTTCTATTCGTTTGTTTTTATTATTTTTCGTTATTATTATACACCAGAGAGGGCACCCGCTATATTGGTGTTTAAATAAACAATTCAATTCAATTCAATTCAATTCAATTCAATTCAATATATATATATATATATATATATCCTATATATATATATATCCTATATATATATAAGTAATCATTCCGATGGAGTATACAAAATATCAATTTGAATAGTATGTAATGCATATATGTATACTAACCCTTGTACACACGTTATGTATTGAAAGTTATACATGTTTAAAGACAATACAATTACTACGTCCGTTATTATATTATTGTTATCTACGCTAGATATATTCTAATAATAAATACGTTCTTTATGTTTAAATTAAATTATTTTTCTAAAATATATGTTTACGTTAAATAAAAATAAAATGTTACTATTTCAGTTTGATATATTTTAATACGAAATTAAATAATATAACTTAATATAACATTATATTAGTTATTCGATTGTTATGTATACCTATGACACATCTCTTTACAGTCGAATGCCATTATACAATATAATATAATTGTTATAATTCCATCTAAATGTATTTTTAGATACACCTTTAGTGTATATAACTTAAGTATATGAATATAAAGCATACGCAACATATACGTTTTACCTATAGGATTACCAACAGTTTCGATGTGACGTCATCATTAATTGAATTATTTGTATTATCTAAATCGCTTATGTTTATGCCAATATATCTATAAGTGTCTTCTATATTTAAAGCTTTAATAGTCTAATTATCAATAGATATAAAACTATATGGGTTACATATCCATTGTTTTGTCTTTGGGTTAATAATTATATTCAATGCAGCTCATTTTGACTTGTTAAGGGCCGGCGTTTACATGTAAAATATAGGGAAAATATCTCTTTTTTAACAGGCTATATCTTTTCTATTTATTAGTATTTTTATCTATTTTTTTTTAATTATCCATATAAAATTCATCTCTAGATATATATGTACATCATAAAATAATAAATGTATTATTAATTAAATAAAAGTTAATTATAATATTAATATTATTTAAAAATAAATGTATTACCGATTTTGTATTATTAATTTTTAATTAATTATATTAATTGATTATATTTACGTTAGCTTACATACCTATATAATAATAACCATATAGTTTGTGTATACTCAGAAAATCAACAAAAAAAACACCAGAGATATTGGCATATAAAGTTTTACTTGCATATTTTCTAATTATTAAATCCCACCATTTGGAATAGGTGTATGATTAAACTTCGTATTTGAGGCACTTATATTTAATTGTATATGATATATTATACATCATTTTAAAGATAATGAATTACATTTTAATATTTCATTATAAAAACAATTTCCCTACAAAATAAAAACGAAGGTTACGCCGGACCTTAACGTTTAACCACATTGAGTTAGTCTACATAAAACATAATCAACTTGATTTTGCATCATTACATCATCTTGCGCAAATAAAATCAGACCATCTGCAAATTCCATATGGCTTATTGTACTATTTCCTTGTAAATTAATATTACCGCGCATATTATCAGTAACATAATATATAATGGAGTTAAAAAGAGCCACAGACATATTGGGTCTCTTTGTTATACTCCACGATTAGAGTAACACTTATTTATAGTAAATTTATATATATATACGAGGAATAGCGGTGACCTGAAGGTGTACGGTGATGACTAGCGACGACTAGCGGCAGAGAGGAGACGATAATGCACACCTAACAGCTGATTAAGAAGACAGCACTAGAGTTGGCGGTCAAGGAGAAGATAAACCTAGGCAAGGAGACGGGCATAGTGTACGGTAAGATGGCGGTTATATTCAATGTTCAGGTGAAGATTAACGAGCTCAAATCTGTAGCCTATACAGCCTATGTTAATAATGTTATCCCCGCGGAGAATATCGAAACCGAGGCTATGATCATTAGAGCAAGTGGTAGGAACAGCGCACACGTTCTACACACGGACACATGTATAAGTTCCATATATCTACTATATCTACTATGTACTTATACTATATCATATATGCATTTGTTAATACCGCTTACTCTATTTAACGAAACAACTAGTCGGCCATATTGCGAGTATGGACCATGTATTACATAGCTATCTCTATAACTATTATATAATATACTCTTACATTTTACATGTATATGTAAACAAATAAATCCCAGTGTAAATAAATATAAAAATCGCAAAGTCACATGATCCCTACACACAAAATGGCGGATATTTCACTAAATTCCTATCTAGTTAATTAAATATCTGTAGTTACATATGTATAATCATGGTATTTATATGATAATATATATATATATATATATGTATATATATATATATATATGTATATACCTATAGGACATATATATTAATATTCTAACTATTATAGTAAACTACGATATTTTTATAGAAATACATTGTATGAATTGTAAAATATACAATATTCTATGTTATTCTATAATTATATTGCTGATGCTGATCGTATACGACCAAGTAATTCAGTTAAGGCAACAGAATATATATATACACTTCATTGATATTTATAAAGACTTGGTTTATATCTAGTATGACATCATATCGTATATATACGTAATATATACATTCATTAATATTAGCATATATTCGTTATATTCATACTATAGAATGAATTATAGAATATTGACATTGAATAAATAATTCATACATAGAAATATCTGACGAAAATCTCAATTTCAATAAATATATGAAACTTTTATCAGTTTATTTAATATATATATATATACACATATATATATAAGTAATTATTCCGACTGCGATATATATTATTAATTTGAATATTATGTAATGTATACTAACCCTCGTACAGTTAAACGTGGTATGTAACCTTTAACCTTCAAGTTTAACCACTCCACGTAGTAATAAATACTTCTCAGGCGTGGTGTCCCATAGGACAGAATTTAGAGCTGGTCGTAGGCAATTTTAAAGAGGTAAGTTTTTAAAGCCTTTTTAAAACAGTTTGTGAAACTTTATGGACGTCGAGGCGATGGTAGCTTGTTCCATAGCGTAGGTGAAGGCACGTAGTCCGTGATTAAAATGTATTGAAATATATACATGTTTAAATAAAATACAATTACTACGTCCGTTATTATATTATTGTTATCTACGCTAGGTATATTCTAATAATAAATACGTTCTTTATTTTTAAATTAAATTATTTTTCTAAAATACATGTTTACGTTAAGTAAAAATAAATGTTACTATTTCAGTTTGATATATTTTAATACGAAATTAAATAATATAACTTAATAGAACATTCTATTAGTTATGCGATTGTTATGTATAACTGTGACACATCTCTTTACAGTCGAATGCCATTATACAATAGAATATAATTGTTATGTAATTGTAGGCGTGTTTACACGGTATATAAGTATTGCCGAATATCTAGACACCTGTCAATCATTCTAGGTAATCTGTGAAGATATCAATGTATCAATTGTCACATCATTCTACTACTACATTTGTATTGAATCATAGATATATTCCCAAAAGTAGGTACAGACTCATTTAACTTGTAAACATTCCCTAATTCGTTTGATTAAGTTAATATTTATATATATTAAATACAATATAAATAGTAGATACAAATGACCCCTTCAAGAAATCTTAGTAGACTTGTCATGTTATAAATAACTGTAAGGGGACCAGTAAAATACAATACAAATAGTAACATTTTTATCTTGTGTTTTGATTCATATTTTATTAAGTTCTTGATAAACACAAGAGAAAAACTTCCTGAAGTCGGACTCGGGACCTCTGGCTTACTAACTTTTGACTATACCACTGAGCCATAGACCCTATGCTTATATATAATGATACCATGTATTAGGAAGTAAGTAGTAATGTATACAGGTATGATATAAGGTAGACAATATAGCGTACGAATACATTACAAGTGATTATTCTGTGTACACGATGAATACGCATGCTATGTGATGTGGCGAGGGGTATCGTATGCATGATATTATTGATGGGGGTAACTAACGGAGGGAGTTGCGAACGTTTGGGATGAAGTAGAGACATGTGTCCTTATTGAAGCATTGTTGACGTGGGGAAGTTGCTATTGTTTAGAGATAAGTGGACCACAGTGCTATATTTGATATAGGGAGAGAACGGAGTGGTGGGCGATAATTGGTTTGCCTATATACTCATTAGCATACTTCTAATATATCGATAAATGCTGAATTTTAAGATCTTATTTTTTTTGAATATGATATAAATCATATAGGTTTAGAATACTGTGATTTACTTTTATATATTACTGAATATTATTAACTATTTATTAGGCATTAAAAAGTGCATAAAAAGCATTAAAATAAAGCAAGTCCGAGGTAGTGGCCGATAGTATCATGATATGTAATAGGTGTCTCGTAATGTATTCGATTTATATTTGTTTAATTATATAATATTAAATAATTATATTTATGATGTATACGCACCTTATTTTATTCAATTATTTAAGTATATACACACACACTCACACATATAAATAAGTATAAATATATATAATGATGTGTTTTTTTAAATTTGACAAAAAATTATCAATTAATAAATTAGAGTAATTAATTAATTATTTTTTTTAAATATATAATTTATATTATAGACATTTTGATTATCTAAATATTGTATATAGAACTTTTTATCCTATTTAGCACCATTTAAGCATTACTTAAAACGACCACTACACTATTTTCGGCCACTACCCCATTCCGTCCCCTACCAATAATAATAATAATAATAATAATAATGTTAAATCTGTTATAAAAGTAATATGAATTAATATCTAGAATCAGATCTCCACATAACTCGATCATGTGATATTAATGAAGCTATAACATATGTTTCTACCATACCATTATGTGACTTGTTCTTCCATGCATAATACTCTTTTATATCTATCTTATATATTGTGTACATACTCTTATTTTTGATTGCTGATAATAATTCAATGTCATATTTTATTTCATATTTTCTAATATTGTATTCATATTTTATATTAGTTACTGAAAAACTTTTGATTATATTAACTTATATATCAATTTGTATCATATATTATTTAATATTTAGATTAATTTAATAAAGATTCAATTTCAAATATGTTTTATATTTACATAGGTTCTATTTTTTATTAATTTCTATTATAATTAAACATACAAATTAATTTTCAAAAATACTTTTTATGTTTATAAATCATCAATAAACTTCGTGATTTTTTAAAATCATTCCATTTTTAAAATTGTAGATTTTGATAATAATATCATGTACGGAATCAACATATTAATGATGAATTATATATTATATCTTCTATAGCTGTAGCTAACTTATGTATGTACAATGTAGCTGATTTATTTATAAACAGGCATAGACAAATTCGTGCAAATTGCACGAATGCATGAATTTCAGGATGATATTTGCACGATTTTGTTAAAATTTGTGCATATTTTTATTAAGTGTACAATAAATGTAATCTAAATTTCTGAAATATTATACCCCAAAATAAGAGTAATTAGTTTATATATCATTTTAATTAAGGAGTAACTTCAATATACATACTTACTTAATAATTGTGTTCATCTGGTCATTATTATAATGTAATTATTCAGATTAATCCAATATATTTATTATTTCTGCAATTAGAATTTTTTAATTCTAATAATATTTGTTTTTATTTCCTGCTATTTATTTTAAAACTATTGCTGTAGAAGATTCATCAAACTACATTTTTAAAGAAACATAGAATAATGACCTTTAATAAATAAAATAATACTATATATAATCTACAATATTTTTTTATTTACAAAAAATTAATTTGATCAAATTATATTATATAAATATCATTAACATCAAGATTAATATATAAATATGTTACTGGGCTAATTAAATTAAAAATAATATATACTATAGTAGTTGTCATATTATGTATATTTGCTTAAAATATGATTTTCACGCTTTTGCCCGAATTTCAGAGTCAAATTTGCACGAAATGGTAAAAAAAACGAGTAAATTCAGTTTGCACGAATTTTTCTTTGCCTGTTTATAGACCAAATTGGTTATTGAATTATTTACAAAATTTAATAGAGTTACTATATTTAACAAAATAAAATTTTTTCTTAAAAGTAACTTCATTATATATTATTTATAATATATAATAATTAAATACAATACATTTAATAACAAATAAATATGCCCAAATGTATTAATATGTGCCAGTATACACTATAGTCAGTTGATACATCATATAGAGATCAAGGTAGTGTGTCCGACTGACTATGTTATAGATACTACAATAATCACACCCTTGGTTACACATTATACAATATATTCAATATATCCTATAGGATTCAATTGAATCCCATAGTAGGGGAAAGTAACCGAATACGGACAGTGCCGAATACGGAAACTCTCGGTATCTCAGAAACCATAAATCCTACAAAAAAGTTTAATGAATAGTCTAAATAAGTATTTTTATTTTTTAATTATTCAAAATATTTCTGATATATCCAATAAAGTGATTTTTTTATTACGTTTTTAAATTTATAAAAAAAATGTCAACTTAAAACCTTCTCAAGAATATACTAATATATATTTGTCATATAGGATGTCCTATATCGATATAAAACAACAATTTATTATTAAAAACTAAAGCATTCTAAACATTATATACATAGGTAAAATTACTACGTAAAATTATATAATACCTATGTAAAATTATATAATTTCTATATTTGTTATAAAATATTAAATAAGTTATAAGCATATATCTAGAGGTCATATAAGTCCCTAATACGGACACTCTAGATAGGTGTATCTTAATACGAATACCCTATAACCAAGCAGTGCGCAGTGTGTGAACTATTCTGATTTTAATAAAAATCGCGTATGTTATCATATTAATACCACCAATGAAGCTAAATCTAAATATAGTATTATGTAGATACTTAACTTATATTATTAATTAATAAAATAATAAAAATTAATAAATTAATTACGAATTAAATTATATTAAATTGTTCATAACATTATAAATAATGTAATTGTAATTTATCTAATTGTTTCATCAATAATATATAGTTTATCCAGTAGCAACAATATATATATATTGTATCTACTGTATTCGTACATGGGTACATAATACGGCCACCCCTTTTATCTATTGAATAAAAAGATTAAATAAAATTTCAAAATAACCATAATATCTATAATCATATAACATTAATATATTATAATTTGTGAAATAAAGTATTATGTCATAACAAGTTAAGATTATTTATTGTTAAAGTATCCGTATTAGGTAACTTTCCCATATATCTTTCATATCTATTTATATAGCGCTATCCTTGATATACTGCCCAAAGATGCCGGTCCTGAGCTGGGCGGTATGTCATTGGTGTACATATATAGTATAAGTTAACATATTTCTTCTATGATTCCAGTGTAAGGAGATTCTCATTATGATTCAGCAGAATTGACTACTAAGAGATGCTTGATGTAGACTTTTTTAAATAAAATATTGAACGTTAAAATAATATTGGAAATTATTTCCCTTTATAAATATAACATACTATTGAGTTAAAAATATAATTCTATATGTCTAGGATTAGTCATAGATTTAACATTACATTAAAGTGAATTCACTCGATGAACTTAAGATATATGAGCACAAAAAATAATAAATATAATTTAAAGTTATATACCTATATAGTTATGATAAATAGATAATGATTTTAATAGTATTTCTTTAATACTAGATATTACTTAAAAAATTAAAGAATATTATTAACTTAATTTTAAGGATATTGAAATGGATAATGTTCTATTGCTGGATAGTATATCATCTTTAAACATATATAATAAAGGTTTGATTAACATATAATATTTAAAAAAATGTAAAACTGTCTCGATGCGTCGCAAATAATAATTATTATTTAATTTGTTTAATATATGTTTAATAATATTCAATTTAATTATTAATTAAATCAAATTTCTACAAATAGATATGTTAAATATATTAACATGTTATATTATTATCTTAAGACAGGGAAATTCTGCATATTCGTATGGGAAATCTAAAACATCTAGTGAATATAATTAAAAGAAAAAATACTATGGCCATTCTAAATAGATTTAACTTTGAAAGAATATCAGCAGAGAAATGTATACATTAATTCATGAATAATTAATAATAATAAATAAGATGGTTTCAATATTTATTATATATATATATCTATATTTAGATATATAATTTAATAGTTGATATAATATTTATAATTAATATATATAATCGTTGTATATATGAAAATGCATACGCAGACTGCTTAGCTGATGACAATATATGTGTAATATTAGTGCGATGATTGTGGTTATGGCACAACATTTAATACGTAATCATATCTCCTCATAAGAAATAGATAAATACACATTATATATACACATTATATACATACAAATATACACTTGTATACAAATAGTTATATAACAATAACAATCAAGTCGTATACTATCGCTACGATATTCTCATTAATCGCAATATATTATTGATATGTACACAATGATATATATATATATATATATATATATATATATCCATTAGGTGCTCGAGTGGTGACCTTGCTGCATTCGTGGCTGTCAAGGTCAACTTTCAATAATACCTAATACGAATGGGGCATCGTTAAGAAATTATATTTAGTATGTATTATTATTATTAGTATTACTATGATTAGTTATTCTTTTAAGGAAATTAATAAAAACATCATATTTTGAAGTAAACTATTGTTAAGAACAAAAATAAATATATAATTAATGATTAATTCAAATATAACTATTAATATTAGATGCTCCACAACATGTATGCTAATTTCTCGTGTATTACTCAATGATGAGTAAGGCATTATTTGCTGCTGGTACTATTTCATTATAAAGCGCGAGTATTAAATAAATGTGTCTGAAAATATACAAATACAATTAAATATGATAGCAAGTGCAAGTGCTACTTAAATAGTACATAGAGAGAGAGCTAGTGCGAGTGTAGATTAGGTGTAATAGTAGCCTAATACCGGGTGTGAGATGTGTGAATGGTGGTGTAAGTGTGTAGAGGACATACCAGGCTATGTTCTTCATACGGATAGCTGTTAGTTTAACGAGGAGTTTCACAAGTAGAGAGTTGTGCAGATCATGTGGAGAATGTTTATCCTGTTTACATTGAATAATTAATGATTAATTCACGCGACTTCTAATAATATACATTTATCATATTATTTATTGAAATCGCGATATAAATATATAAATATATTATATGTAATATAAATTATGAATAGCATTTATACATACATATATAATGATGAAAGTACTAAAAGTAGGACTGGGTTTGATATACAGTTAAAAATAATAGCACTACAAATCATTTACTTTATAAAATATCAATAGGTAAAGGGTTTAGTTTACCAAACCTTTAATAATAATTCATAGATAAATAAAGGGTTTATCGAAACGGTCTCTATAAAAATGATCTCTATGAAAATGGTCTCTATTATAAAATCTTTATTATATTATAAATGATACAAATTAGTAATCGATTATCATTTTAATTTTATATGTAATGTAATATTCTAAATTATATAAATAAATTACTATTTTAAAGTTTAATTTGTATTGAATACTCAATATCTCTTTTCTAATTTATAATTACCTATCTCTGGTATAACCTTTACAAATAATAACATCGTACTTAAATTCATAATTATATATAAATATTTAAATAATTAAAATGTTATTAATATATGATTTATTATTTCTAATAATTTAAATTATAAATACAACTGATAAATAATTCTATAATATTTTATGAAATTATATCATTGATTTATGAAAATTGCTCAATTAATAAATAGTTTTGTCACCATTTATTATATTATCGTGAAATCCTTTAGTATAAAAACGAGTCACTAAATGGTTTGAAACTTAGTCTAGTGGTTATTCGCACGAAACCTTTAGTCTAATAATAAGTTTGTAATGTATTCTACCAAACACTTTAGTTCTGAGAACGGCATAACTAAAGGTTCCCAAACCTTTTGTTTAAACGGACATCGATTATAGGTTTTAATTCAAGCCAACTAAAGGTTTTTTAACAGTATACTTCGATCGTGAGGTGATACAATATATACAATATACACGAGAGGAGGAGCAATAGTGTTGTTCTGACCATGAGATAGCGTTTCAAGAGGAGGGAGTATCGCTCATGCGGGCAGTCGATCTGCTCCTTAGCTTCCACGTTAGATATGTCGGGCGAGAACGGAGAGATCACTAGCAGCGGTATCAGCATCATCATCGGGTAGGCCTCCAGTTCCACTGTCATAGACCACACTAACATCATGTGGTCCTCGAGTAGACCAGTACATATGGGGGTGGGGTGAGGTTAGTTAAAGGGGGGGTGGTTAACTTATAGTTATGGTTGTTAAGAACATGCCACTATCACATCAATTCTATCACAATTAATTGTATCATTATGTGACATATTTCTTCTATTTATAAAATACATGTACATATATATATATTTACTAGCTGTACCCTACCAGGCGTTGCTCGGTTTTTGATTATGTTCCTATCTATTATTTATTAATTAAAGCTATTCCTGATTATGTATTAATATGCATTTATAGTATATACAATAATATATTTTTTCTAAAATACAAACAAATTTAGACAAATATTTGTTTTTAATATTTCAAAATTAGTGGAAAAATATTTCTAAAAATATATTAAAAAATACAACAAATATTTCAAATATTAAAAAATGTTGAAAATCCAAACCCAAACCCAATCCCAAACCGTACCCAACCCATATAGCTATTCCTGATTCTGCATTGCTAGTATGTATATAGAATAAATGGTAGCTGAAATACAAACAAATGTAGTCAAATGTTAGTTTTAAATAGTGGAAAAATATTTCAAAATTGTGTTTTTAAAATACAACAAATATTTCAAAGTATTACAAAATATATTTTTTTTAAATGTTCTAAAAATATTTTTTAAATATAATAATTATATCTTATATCTTAATATTTATTTAATATTTTATAAATTATTATATATTAAAATAAATATATTTCAACAATTAGTTGAAAAATATAAATATTTTAAAAAATGAAAAAAAATTATCAAAAATTACACACAT
>OZ025239.1:2308373-2485873 GCA_964019155.1 Osedax fenrisi
TATCATCTGCATATAGATGGTATTTTATTTCTGGGAATGTACATATAATATCAGATAAAGGTTTAATATAAATTAAAAATAGAATTGGCCCAAGAACAGAACCTTGGGGTACACCAGTTGTTAACATACGTGTTGATGATATAGAGTTATTTGTTTTAACTGAAAAAGTTCTATCTTTAAGGTATGAAATGAACCAATCTAATGCTGAGTTACATACTCCTATATTAATTAGCCTATTTTTCATGATAGTGTGATCTAATGTATCAAATGCAGCAGAGAGATCTAACATTAACATTTGTACCGGATAGTTATCATCGAGCATTAACATTACGTTATCTAATACATTTATTATAGCTGTTTCTGTACTATGAAATGGTCTATAAGCACTTTGATAGATGTCTAGTAAATCATTGGTTTCTATATAATTAATGAGTTGTTGATAAACAACTTTCTCTAGTAATTTTGCTATAATAGTAAGTTGCGATATAGGTCTGTAGTTGCTTAATATATTATAATCAATATTGTGTTTTTTTATAATAGGAGAAATTATAGCATGCTTTAGGTCAGGGTGAACAAAACTATTATTAAGAGATGAACTAATAATATCACATATATAACTAGACAAAGTAGTAGCTAATACCTTCATAAGTATGAGAGGAATAGGGTCATTAGGAGAAGAGGTTTTCAGACATTGTAATAATCTTGCAATATTACTAGTAGAAGGAGAAATAAATATAGACAAGGAGCATGAAATTGGGTTTATATTATCATTTAAATTAGTGGTGTGTGTTGATATATGATTATAATAAATTGTAGAATTAGTAATAGAATTACGAATTTTCTTGATTTTTTGAATGAAAAAATCAGCAAACATATTAGAAAGTTTATCTGATTGCAAATCTGGTAGTGTTGCTTTCGGTTTTCTACCAAGTATATTATTTGCAGTTTTATAAATTAAATGGGTGTTATTCTTGATTTCTATGAATTTATTATGGTAATATTCTTTCTTTGCAATAAGAATTGACTTTTTAAAATATTTTCTAGAAATAATATAACTATCAAATGAACTATCAGATTTAGAAATTTTATATAATCTTTCATATTTTCTCATTTCCTTTTTAGCTTTTAGATTTGTTTCATTGAACCAGTGTATTTTATTATCATTAATATATTTAACTTTACTAGGGGCATGTTTATCTAATAGATAAAGTAAAACATTATTGAAATTAGTAATGCTAACAAATTGGTTGTTCATCGATGATTTTAGATCAAATTTGAATCTACATAAGTCAATTTTAGAAATATTTCTATAATTAATATGTCGTTTGAGTTGTTTTATAACAGGGATATTTATTGTAAGTGATATAGTAAAGTGGTCAGTAAGTAAGTGCGTAATCGGTTTGATTTGTATAATTAAGTTTGATTTTGATGACGATATAACAAGGTCTAATGTATTGCCAGATGAGTGAGTTGGGGTAGTAATATGTTGTATGAAATTAGAGGAAGATAACATATCAGTTAAAGAAATGGAAGATGAGATGTGTTGATTAACTTTAAAATTAAAGTCACTCATTATAATAGTATTATTAGATGGTAGAGATGATAATAGTTCATATAGATTATTAATAAATGAAACATAATTATTTGAAGGAGGACGATATATTACTATTAAATTTAAGTCCGTATTATTATTTATTTTTATATTAGATACTAAACAGTCACTGTAAGCTAATGTATGTTTCTCAAATTTATTTAGTTTATATGTATCTTTAAAAATAATACCTACACCCCCAAATCTGCTATCTGGTCGGGTTATATATTTAAAATTATAATTTAATGTTAAAAATTCATAAATACAATTAGAATCATTTTCAGTAAGCCACGTTTCAGTAAGTGCCAGTATATCAGGTTTATATTCTATTATATAATCAGTTAGTAGTGGTAAGTTAGCATGTAAAGATCTTATATTAATCAATGATATATCAATGATATGTCATGTCGAATTATCATATTCAGTATTGTTATTTTTAAACGAATTAATATAATTAGTATAGCTTTCAGTCCATGTATTCAGTTGTTGTTCAGTTATTTGTATTGGATCAATATACTTAGTTTGTTTATCAGTAATTGTGTATAATTCATATTTATTATGCCTACGATTTAGCCTACATTTGCAATTATCAATTTTATTAGATTTAATTGCATGATATAGTATTTTACCATGTTTAATCACATATTTATCTAAGTATACTTAGTTACCTTATAAGGTCTAATAAATAATTTCTTGTAATCAGAATCTAGTAATGCTGATCTAGACTCAATAAATGATAAATACGAGAATTCACAGCTAAAATAAATAATTATATAGTTTTTTGAGAATGAAACTTTAAGTATTTTTTCTGTGGTTAAATGTAAAGTTCTAAATAATGTATGAACGAAATTATTATTTTTATCAGAATCGGGCACATGCTCAATGACTGCTGCTATTGAAGTCGGTAGTTTACCAGACAACTTAGGGGAGTTAGATGATGTAGACTTAGCGATAGGTTTAATAATATCACTAAATTTAGATGCCAGATTGTTAATGGTGTTGGTAGAGTCTTTAACAATATCAGAATAAGAAAGTATCGAAGCATTTGATTTGTCAAGATTTTTAATTAAATTCTTATTCTCAGTAATATCGTCACTATGGTTTCTAAGTATGGCAGCCATATTATTTATATCCTTATTAAAGTTATCGGTATTAATATTATTGTTAGCACTAGTTAAATTCAATTCATCATTGGCTTGACTATCAAAAACTACTACTACTACTACTACTACTACTACACGCCTACTACTACTACTACTACTACTACTACTACTACTACTACTACTACACGCCTACTACTACTACTACTACTACTACTACTACTACTACTACTACTACTACTACTACTACTACTACTTCTACTACTACTACTACTACTACTACTACTACTACTACTACTACTACCACTACTACTACTACTACCACTACTACTACTACTACTACTACTACTACTACTACTACTACTACTACTACTACTACTACTACTACTACTACTACTACTACTACTACTACTACTACTACTACTACTACTACTACTACTACTACTACTACTACTACTACTACTACTACTACTACTACTACTACTACTACTACTACTACTACTACTACTACTACTACTACTACTACTACTACTACTACTACTACTACTACTACTACTACTACTACTACTACTACTAATACTACTACTACTACTACTACTACTACTACTACTACAACTAATACTATCACTGTTGTCAACTATATCTATAGTTCTCGTGCGCTACAGTAATGTTTGCGTGCGTCACTGTAATATTTTCGTGCGTCACTGTAATGTTCGCGTGCGTCACTGTAATGTTCTCGAGTGCCACTGTAATGTTTGCGTGCGTCACTGTAATGTTTGCGTGAGCCATTGTAATGTTCGCGTGCGCCACTGTAATGTTCGCGTGCGTCACTGTAATGTTTGCGTGCGATACTGTAATGTTTGCGTGCGTCACTGTAATGTTTGCGTGAGCCATTGTAATGTTTGCGTGCGTCACTGTAATGTTCGCGTGCGCCACTGTAATGTTTGCGTGCGTCACTGTAATGTTTGCGTGAGCCATTGTAATGTTTGCGTGCGTCACTGTAATGTTCGCGTGCGCCACTGTAATGTTCGCCTGTGTCACTGTAATGTTCGCCTGTGTCACTGTAATGTTTGCGTGCGTCACTGTAATGTTCGCGTGCGCCACTGTAATGTTCGCCTGTGATCTATTAGTAAGATGTGAGCGACACTTCAAAATGGGGTAACTAATATCGCATATATTGCATATAAGAGACATATGTACGCAAAACAGAATGTGTTAAAATGTATATAATGTTGACATACCGTCATCAAATATAGATACAGAGACAGAAAGAGGTAGATATAATGACTATAGTTATATAGTGCATATAGGCACTGCGATTCTCTCTATTTGTATGATAAGTACCCACGAAATGCGTATACCTATTACAATACCTATACTTATATACAGAGCTGGGCACGATACTCAAAAAATGTATAATAGATACAATTACAATTACACACTTTTTTCTTATAATAGATACTACTACAATTACTTTAAAAAAAATCATAGTAGATACAATTACAAATACATTATTTTCTTAGTAGATACATCTTAGTAGATACAAATACATTATAATTATATACAATGTATATATTATATAGATATAAATAATATTTATATATATATATATATATATTATATCATATAATATATATTTATAATTATATATATAAATATATATTCATCGATGTTGATTTGAAAGTACATATCAAGGAACATTAAGAGGGCATCCCAATAGGGAATACCAGTAAACTCGGACCAGGTAAACTCGGACCACTTTTGAGGTAAACTCGGACCACTTTTAAAGTAAACTCGGACCACTTTTTAAAAACATAAAGTAAACTCGGACCACTTATTAAAAACATAAAGAAGATTCGGACCACTTTTAAAATAACTATATTTTGTATATTTCTATAATATAATATGCTTTAACTTACCTTATATAATTATATTATATCTGTTAAATAAATTATAAAAAGAGTCATTTAATATGATATTTTTGTGGAATTATATACTTAAATAGGTAAACATTTAATTTGAACTCGCACCACTTTTGAAGTAAACTCGGACCACTTGTGAAGTAAACTCGGACCACTTATGAAGTAAACTCGGACCACTTATTAAAATAACTTATATATTGTATACTTCTATCATAATAAATATAGCTTCTATCGTGGGTCTCGTCGGTGATATACATAGAGCTAGAGAGAAAATGTAAATATAATTATATACAGTGAAATTATACTTTTAATTTATAAGTTAAAGCATATTATATGTTAGAAATATACAATATATAGTTTATAAGGTAGGTCCGAATCTTCTTTATGTTTTTAATAAGTGGTCCGAGTTTACTTCACAAGTGGTCCGAGTTTACTTCACAAGTGATCCGAGTTTACTTCACAAGTGGTCCGAGTTTACTTCAAAAGTGGTGCGAGTTCAAATTAAATGTTTACCTATTTAAATATATAATTCCACAAAAATATCATATTAAATGACTCTTTTTATAATTTATTTAACAGATATAATATAATTATATAAGGTGGAAGTAAGTTAAAACATATTATATTATAGAAATATACAAAATATAGTTATTTTAATAAATGGTCCGAGTTTACTTTATGTTTTTAAAAAGTGGTCCGAGTTTACTTTAAAAGTGGTCCGAGTTTACCTCAAAAGTGGTCCGAGTTTACGTGGTCCGAGTTTACCTGGTCCGAGTTTACTGGTACTCCCAATAGGTACAAGTATTTTAACTTTAAAACTATTTTCTATAAAGTTAACTATAATTTTACTGGGAAACCCCCATACTTTCCGGCAACTTGCCTGAAATATAATAACTTTATAGGGTATCTCATTACAACTTGATAGAAAATGGTTTTAAAGCTACAATATTTCCGGTAAGTTGCAGGAAAATCTTGTTGTGGGATACCCCCTTTATATGGAAATAATGTCCGGAAATGTTTTATAGAAAGTGATTTTCTAGTAATTTGTAGTGGGATACCCCTTTTAAAGTTACTATTTTTCCGGTAGGTTGCCGGAAAGTAAGAGGGTAACCCACTAAAATTGTAGTTAACTTGCTAGAAAATAACTTTCTAAAAATATTTCAGGACATTATTTCCGGAAATACTGCTAGTGGGATACCTCCTTTAAAATGACATATTAAATATTTACACCTTATAACGTGTTCTTCAATAGATGATCTAGAATACATTTGTTGATATTTATTGACATTTAATGATGCCCACGATGAATATTTTAGTGTACCAGCGTTTATTTCATCTTAAATTATACTATGAGCCATTACAGACTATAGAGAAATATACATTATTACAATATACTATTTTTCAACTAAAAATATTCAGCGACCTTAACTTTCGAATGTTAAACATGAATATAGTAAATTATCAAATATTCAAAAAATTAATTATTAATATATTATTAATTATTATTATTTGGAATTATCATATTATTAAAATTATTTTATCTTTTTTATATTTTTCTATATAATATATAATTTTGAATAATAAATCAATTATTATACCAAATATATTATCAAAATAATGTCTTTGTTTTCAATAAATATATATAATGGTTTTTGAGAATAAATCACTATAATTGATATATCATAATTTTTAACAATGAATTAATTTCAATATTTACAAAAGATATTTTATTACAAAATATATATATATATATAATGTATATATATTAAAATTAATTTATAAAATGATATTATAAAATATTGATATAAAATAAATATAATGACCAAATGTTATATTATTTAATAAAATGTATCTGCTTAAATAATTGTCTTAGTAGATACGTATCGTAGATACTATTTATGACTAATAGATAAGATTACAAATACTTTTTTAATTTTTATAATAGATACAAATACAAATACAAATGTATCTACGATACTGATTTATTGCCTTAATAGATACTGTATCGGCGATACTGCCAAGCTCTGCTTATATATATATATATATATGTAGCAGACTAACGTCAAAGATTTTCAAAGGAAATATATTGCACTTGTGTATATTTGTGTAACCTAATAATTCGATATGGCCATCTAGCGGTATTAGTCAGATAATAAGATTTTTCTATATGTATAGTAATTTCTTAATTTCTTAATTAAAATATTACATGTTATAATATTTCATATACTATTCGCCATCTAGTGTTAATGTTACTAGAGATAGATAGGGAGTGCAATATCTTTCCTTTGGAAAATCTTTGCTAACGTCTTATATATTTGTAATGTAGTTGTTTTTAAGTTTATATTATATATTTTAATTAGTTATTTTGTTGTTGTGTATTATGTAATAATTATAAATATTGATTTCGTATATATTGATTTTTGTGTTTTTTTAGTTAATGTTATTTAGTTTATTATATATTTTTAGTTAGTTATATTTTGTTTTGTGTTATGGAATAATTATAAAAGTATAAATCTTGATTTCGTATATATTGATTTTTGTGTTTTTTTATGTAGTGTTATTTAGTTTATTTAAATAGAATTGGTTGGACCAATGAACTGTCGCGTAGCAATATTATAATCTTAATTATATTAGATTTAATAATATTATTTCATTTTTGATTATACCTTGGAACGTGGAGGTTTGTACAAAGTTAAATATTGTAATATTCTATATTGTAATATTGTATATATTTAAACAACATTAGTGTATGGTTTTTGTGTTGATTGATTAATAAAGAGACATTTAAATACAACGGTCCTCTATCATTTTGAGTGGTGTAATGTTGCTAAAACATATTTCGACCACTCATTATTACATATATATATATATATATATATATATATATATATATATATATATATATATATATATATATATATATATGTATATATATATATAATGTAATAATGAATGTATTATGAACATTAGAGCCATTTGGTTATAAGTACAACTTCCACTAATTTTCCGGATGTGATAAAAGGCATAAACCCCATCAAATAATCAACAATGCAGCCTATGTGTATCAAATAAGTTAATAGTTATATAAATGTAATGAATATCTAAATAATATAATTAATTTAAGATAATATACAAATGTGTGTGTATATATATAAAGATAATAAATATAACATTTACAAATGCATATGACTTTTTATTAATTTCCTTTTAAATTAATTATTAATTAACATAATTATTTTAAATGGATGAAAATATCTACATAATGTTAACCATGTTTTAAACATAGCAATTATGTTGTATTATATTAACTCATCATACATACTATATTATTAAACATACATAACATATACATATTAAACGTCGTATATTGAACTATAGGTTGATGTTGATATATCTCCGATCATAAATCATATAATTATAACAAATCATCGACCTTCGTGATGCCCTAGTTCCTACGGCTACTTATATTAGATAACGCATCGTCGGCTAAGTTCCACGCTCTTTAAGTTACGCCCCCTAGCCACACCCCTAAACACGCCTACCGCGTACACGTAACGCGTTCATATGACGCTTTCCCAGGGTTGGCGGCCGCTTTCCCAGTACCCTTCCCTCTGCTGGCCTGCTCCCATCCTCCCTATCCTCCCTTCTCCCCTATCCTATTAAAACCACCGCCGCAGCAGCTGCCATCTCGATATTTTAACTGCGCATGAAACTATTAATCAGAAATGGGCGCTTAATTAAGCGATTCCCACCAATTAAATCACTCACTCCGATCTGACCATCGGCCCTGTACTGAACCCTACTGACCGCAACTATGTGGCCGCAATGCACACGGTCAGAACGGAGAGTCTGGGTGTCATGTATGTAGGGGGTGGGGTGGGAGAGGTGGGGTGTAGAGGGGGTGGGGTGGGAGAGGTGGGGTGTAGAGGGGGTGATGGTGGGAGAGGTGGGGTGTAGAGGTGGTGTAGAGGGGGTGTAGAGGGGGTGGGGTGGGAGAGGTGGGGTGTAGAGGGGGTGGGGTGGGAAAGGTGGGGTGTAGAGGGGGTGATGGTGGGAGAGGTGGGGTGTAGACGGGGTGTAGAGGTGGTGTAGAGGGGGTGTAGAGGGGGTGGGGTGGGAGAGGAGGGGTGTAGATGGGGTGGTAGTGGGAGAGGTGGGGTGTAGAGGGGGTGTAGAGGGGGTGGGGTGGGAGAGGTGGGGTGTAGAGGGGGTGTATAGGGGGTTGGGTGGGAGAGGTGGGGTGTAGAGGGGGTGGGGTGGGAAAGGTGGGGTGTAGATGGGGTGATGGTGGGAGAGGTGGGGTGTAGAGGGGGTGTAGAGGGGGTGATGGTGGAAGAGGTGGGGTGTAGAGGGGGTGTAGATGGGGTGTAGACGGGGTGTAGTGGGGGTGTAGAGGGGGTGTAGAGGGGGTGGTAGTGGGAGAGGTGGGGTGTAGACGGGGTGTAGAGGGGGTGGTAGTGGGAGAGGTGGGGTGTAGACGGGGTGTAGAGGGGGTGGTAGTGGGAGAGGTGGGGTGTAGACGGGGTGTAGAGGGGGTGGATATGGTTCTAATGGTACCGCGATACGTGTTCCACAACTAATGAATTTCATTATAAGTAATCATTTCTACGTATCTACAAGTTCTGAATATTAAGGATGTGTGTGTGTGTGTGCATATGCGTGTATGTTGGTATGTATGTGTGGGTTTGATGCACTCAATACATGTACTTATATATATATATATATATATATATATATATCTCAATATGATCATTGTGACCACACATTATTACCTGAAGGTATGCCATACTATACAGTGGTATGAGTATATATATGTATTACTATAGTAGTATACTACTACTACTACTACTACTAATACTACCTGACTACTACTACTAATACCTGACTACCTGACTACCTGACTACTACTACTACTAATACCTGACTACCTGACTACTACTACTACTACTACTACTACCACCACCAGGAGCTGACACTTACCTTGACATCGGAGCTATGGGAAAGAGAAGTAGTATTAGAAGAAGATGAAAGTGAGCTATCGAGCATCAACGTTGAAAGTTTCGTCGATGAGCAAGAATGGTTAGCTTATACATCTAGAGGTGCAGTTGTTTGGGTTATATGTGCGCTATACATGTGTATTAGCTAGTTGATATAACTAAACCTATAGGTATATATATATATAACTATAGCGATATATGTATTAGGTATACGTATACCTTTGTATATACGTATTAGCTATACCTGTAATAATGTGAACATAGCTAATATAACACGATTGTTATGATGTATAGTCTGCTCGTAATAGTAATGACATAATCTATGTGCGATGCTATGCTACACCATAGTATACTTGAAGTATACTAGATTAATATACTATATTAGTATATTATAATTTGTAATTCTAACATCTATTAGCCTCGCCTTCATATACGGCCAATATTTAATATTAGTTAGCAGGCTGCTTTTTGAAAGTATATATTATTATCAATATATTATGTATACATAATTATCAATTTATATATATATATATATATTCTATAAATAAAACACTGTACACATATTATTAAACCAGTATGTGATTACATATATACACACAGCGTAATGGTTATATTTAATGTAGTTAATTAAAATAATATTATCTTTAATTTAATTAGTAAATGATAATTATAATACATATTCCTGTTGATGAATTAATTATAATAATAAATAAAAATAATTGCAATCTAATATAGATGATGGAGTTTACATAGAATTAATCACACAAGTGTGACCAATACAGTTCATGTAAATACGATATAACCATTCTATGGGACAATATATATATATAAATATATATATATATATATTGTATTGGGGAATAACATAATAATACAGTTAAATATTATGATATATACATTGCAATATGTTAACTAACCCAATAATATTTATATATATATATATATATATATTTAGTATATACATTTTATAGTGAAAGTTTGTAAGTTATAGTGAAATGCTAAATATACTTTAAATCACCCTTAATATAATTATACGATTATTACGTAATGGTACGTAATATAATATTACATAACACTTGAATATTTAGAGAAGAAATTCGGAAAGTAAATAAATTAAGTTTGAAATTAATGAGTTATTGTTAATGTATTATGTATTCCCAATGTTTCAATACAAATAACTAATGGTCGGGATTATTCAATTATATATTTAATTATTTAATATTAAATGTCGTCATAATTACATTAGATACATAGATTACGGAGAGTTAGCATCCTAACAACAACAATGGCAATCATAACAAAGCTTATATAATAACAATAGAACAATACAACAATACATCGGGGGGTGGGGGGAAGGGGGTAACAGATGTGTGTGTGTGTGTTTTTATAAGTCATTATTTATATTGTAGTCGGTACCGCGACGTAACGATATCTATAATTAAGGTTTCTCTCAACACCAGGCGGCGGTACCAGCTAGCTTAGATGCATTTTGGTCCGCTATCCGATAAGGGGGCGTGACTAACTTTAGTCACGTGTCTACTAAGAATATCTTATCGGCGGGGGAGGGGTATATAATCGATGATTTCGAATTGAGAAAGTGTATTTACGCGTCACCTAATATAGATGTTTGAATACAGACCCCACCTTAACGGATAGTGGGTCCCACTCGCCCACCTACAGTTCACTAGCCCACCCACAGTCCACTCGACCAGCCACAGTCCACTTGCCCACTCAAAGTATACTTGCTTACCCACAGTCCACCCTCCCACCAAAAGTATACTTGCCCACCTATGATATAGCATTACTATACCATATAAGGCAATGTTTTCATTTATAATGTATCACGTTATTGATAATCATAAGAACAATAGGGACATATGTCCGGTCCTATAGGTATTATGGGTTATATATTTATTATAGGTTTGTGTGCCCCATATACCCTATAGGTTTATGGTTCCATAGGCCTCTATATACCTTATAGAGGGATGGCTCCATAGGCCCCTATATTCCCTATATATGTATGACTACATAGGCCCCTATATACCTAGAGTCTAACTCATGCCATCTCGTTATTTATCGCGCTATCTCATCCAAACAAGTAATCATAACATCCGGGGGGCAGGGGTCAGAGGTTACAGACTACGGATCACGTGTGACACTTTCATAACTCATCATTTAAAATATCTAAATGTATGAATATAGTTCAATGAATAAGGAACACACGAGATTAAGTGATCATAGTCAGCTGTAGCGAGCGTATCTTTAATGTATATGTGTATCTAAAGATGTACTACAATCAGATCATCATAAGTATGCCCATATTTAGTCATACACTGGACGTGTGTGTCCTATAGGCATACATTTGGCACATGGCCTAGATCTATATTTGTAAATGCACATGTAAATACACAAAACGCGAACTACATCATAATAAACAGTTATACATATATATATATATATATATATATATATATATATATATGTAGTATATATAGAGAGAGATCGTGTTGATATAGCGTATGAAATAGACGTGTAATTAACGTAGAGAGTTAACCGTCTGCTTATAACGAACACCCGACATAATAACATAGTCACGTGTGTAATTATAGCACACCTAGCTAGCCATACTATAGTCTCTAGTATAGTATACTATAGTGGTATACCAACACTACGCACGCATGTACTACTCGCATCACGAACATATGATGTACACTATACAATGTGTACAGTGTACAGTGTACAGTGTACAGTGTACAGTGTACAGTGTACAATGTACAGTGTACAATGTACAGTGTACAATGTACTATGAGTACAGAGAACAACGAACACAATATGTTGTGCGGCCTATTTGTATACAATGATTGTGTACTTACAGTGAATCTATAGCTATAGTATAGCTATAGTAACAGATAACATCTGCAATGCCTTCATTATCATTATCATTATCAATATTAATATATATATATTATGTTAAGTTTTTCCCTTATGGAACTATTGTTTGTATTATTATTATTACTGTAACTAGTGATGTTATGACTATAGGTGTAAGGTCAGAGTGTAAGGTCAGAGTGTAAGGTCATAGTGTAAGGTTAGAGTTAAAGATATCGTATGTAACCGCGATTATAACGAATACCCTTGTATCGAACACTCTCGCATTACTTGCGCGCATTACTAAACCATTAGTAAATCTCTATCTCTTATCTGTTAGCTTTAATGATTGCTGTTCTCTATAAACCATGGTGCATCTTAACGAACTACTTCCGTACTGTATATACAGTTTGTCTACACGTACCTACACGATTATGTAGACAATGTATACATACAGCGTTGAACATGGTCTGTTAACGTTAGCGGTGGCCCTATCAGACATTTATTATACCTAACTAATCTCCCCCGGGTACACACTCACACGCTTGTAGTCACGTGGTAGTAACACGTGGTCTATACTGTATATATATATATATATGTTCGTGTGTATGTGTGTAGGATGGATTATTCGCATGTGTTCCCAAAGCGTGGTTCAGGTATACGGCAACAGGTGTTCCCTGGTATAACATAAGCGCACACGTGAGCGCACACGTGAGCGCACACGTGAGCGCACACGTGAGCGCACGACGTGTACGGCATATTAATAATACTAGGTAAATAATGCATCTCCAAAAATAGATTTATTCCAAAAAATAATATACTTATATAATATAGATATATATATATATATATATATATATATATATATATATATATATAAATGTATTCATAATTATTATGCGTTAAATTTAAACTTATATATATTTTAAAACATATACATATATATACATATACACATATATATATATATATATATGTGTGTGTGTGTGTGTGTGTGTGTGTGTGTGTGTGTGTGTGTGTGTGTGTGTGTGTGTGTACAGAAGGGCATGTCACATATGATACATAGTGATGAAGGCTAGCGACTATGTGAACACACACATATAGTATACGTGCTTACAAGAGGTTCCTCGCAACATCGCGGCCATAACCGGGTTAAACTTCAAAGTAATATGTCCTTAGGGGTTCGTCCTTAGGGGTTCGTCCCTATAGGGCTTATCTGTTATGTAACCATACTGTTACGCAACCTATAGGTGTAGTATACCTGTGTTTGTGTGAGTGTGTGTGTGTGCGTGTGCGTGAGTGTGTGAGTGTGTGCGAGTATGTGCGTGAGTGTGTATACACACTATATACACAAATACGATATATCGTACAGTGTAGAATATAAGATACACATTGTATATGTGAGATACATATAGTAAATCTAACTCAACACATTTTACTCTCTATATATATATATATATATATATATCTTATAATATACATTATGGTGAGTGTGCTGCAATAAAACCTATAATTGCAGGTAATTTATTAATATTATGTATGCACATTGCTACCAGTACCACCACCATCAGCGCTACCACCATCACTACCACCACTACTACTACCACCACCATTACCACCACCACTATCACCACCACCATCACCACTACCACCACTACTACCACTACCACCATCACCACCATCACTACCACCATCACTACCACCACCACTACTACCACCACCATCACTACCACCACCACCACTACTACCACCACCATCACTACCACCACCACCACTACTACCACCACCACTATCACCACCACCATCACCACTACCACCACTACTACCACTACCACCATCACCACCATCACTACCACCATCACTACCACCATCACTACCACCACTACCAGCGCTACCTATCGGAGGAAATACAATCACGTAAACACGTGTTACACAATGGAACTAGTGGTATGTGTGTGCGCATGTGTAAGGGCACACCGTACACTGTGCGCGCGTGTGTGTATGTGTGTGTCTCATACTTGTATATATATATACGCTATACACTGTAATGATGCGATCATTGCATACTCTTAATCAAAGATTTTGCGAAGCAAAGATAGTTCACTCATCTATCTAATCTATGTAATTATTGTAATATAGTTCCACTACCAACTACGGTATGGATACACATGTATTATTATAAGTTATATTTGCTATAATAATATATATTATTAATTCATAAGGTAATTAAACTAATTATCAGAATAAAATACTTTTAATATTATAATAGATATGTGTATTCTATTTAAAAAAATATATTTTCAAATTACATCATTTTCACGGTATTGGAAGTTTAAATGTAAATAACAATAATTGAATCGATCTACTTTTGACTTTGAAATATTCAGTAAAATATTTATTAATTCACTTTTGATATTTCCAAATAATATTTTTGCGGAACACTTAGGTATATATACCTACTCTTTGATATATATATATAGAATTTGTATACATATCTTAATTTAAGATTATATTATGGTATTATTTTTCGAATGTTCATATAAATTATTACGGAATCCAAAAATAGAGTTTAGTTCACCTACCCGTCAAACTAGTGTATTTTTATTTCAATAATTAAGTCGAGTGAAACATTTTTCCTTCGCAAAATCTTTGACCTAATACATGACCTATAGGTGTATCATGACTCATGATGCATGACTCATGAGCGATGTGTTCCTTAGTTGTTATGACATTGCTATATTATTACACGCACCTATGACCTAATATGGTCATTGTTTGCACGCTATATCACTCTATAAGCACGAGTGTAGTAATGGACGCATATCTAGTGACCGGAAGTGTGTTGCTCCGAGCAGTGGTTCTTTGTTCTAGATCTTTCTACTGAACAAATCTAGTTATTGGTCACACAAACATTCGTTATCAGGTCGATACGACAACAATAATAGAATAATAAGCACGTCACGTGATGTACAACGCTGTATCACGTGATTACGCGTGATTGTTACGCAACATCACGTGTGATCACGTTGCGCTTTAACTAAATCACGAGTTACACTATCAATGATTCATCAGCCTAGTCTGGTCTCCAGTACGCCAGATACATGGCGTGTTACTGTGGTCAGAGATCTGATACCTTATATGGTCATACAGTATGACTCATACTATTGTCATCATGTAGGTACACATTAATAGAGTACAGAATAGAAGTCAACTAATAAGTGCGTACTTTTAGCGCGTTTGTGTTCGCGGTTAGTGCTTATATTAATATTCCGCGTGAGGTACAAAGTACCATACTATAGTACTACGGTAGTGTATACTATAGTTGGTGATTAGTACTATAGTAGGTACTTATTACCATAGTGATATAGTAGTTACTTAGTAGCATATTACTATAGTAGGTACCGCCTACCTGCCAACACTTTATGTTACTATGTGATGGAATGTTACCTATTTCTATAGCTGATCAATATTGTAAATAGGCATGTAATAATCAACTAGTTACCTATTTTGATGTTTAACTCCTTTGATGTTTAACTTAGAGAGTTGATAGTTAATCAGTGAAGGTAAACATAGCGTATACGAAAAGTTTGTTTTACAGGAATGTTATTGATAAATACCATAGAGCTACAACTATATCTATAGGGAGAGTTCTCTCTGTAGTAGATACAATATATGTATCTATCGTATCATTTATAAAGTGTATATCAATGTGCTATATATATCAAATTATGTTTAGAATATATTAAGAATTATATAAATTATTAGTGTTTTTTTAAATAATTATCTCTATTTTAATATTTCGTTAACCATTAAACCTTATTTTCTCAATATTTGTTGTTGTCCAATAACAGCGTAACTATGTTATAGTTTCAGATGTCTACTATAATTGTCTACTATGTACCCATTATTGTAGAATACAACACGATGTGTACAATAATGTGTACTTAATATTTCATCAATTACACAGGATAATACGCAGCATTTTGTTGTTGTATTTCACATAGGCTTTCATCATACTTAATTTGACGGGTATATGACGGTCTATTTGTTACTATATATATATATATATATATATATATATATATATATATATATATATATATATATATTAAGAATATAGTACACATTTTTCATTGCTTTATTAACAATGCTATATAATAAGTTTGACCTTGGTATAGAGTAGTGGCATTATCGCATGACATTGAGGTTCACACCCTGAAGGACCCATACCATATGTGTATATGTGTACGGTGTGCATATATATGTGCGGTGTGCATATATATAATATATATATATATATATATATATATATATATATTAAATTGAATTGAAAATAGTTTATTAAGGTCAGAAAGATAATGTTTGCTCAAAGAGGGTAGTAGAGATGACCTCTTAATCATAGCGCCACAATGAACGTGCGTCCAGTGCGTATGCTCGCCAATACAATCATAATATAACATTATTACTAAATACAATTACGAATAATAAAACGTATAAAAAAATAAGTGTAATATATATATATATATAATGTTCCTGCGATGCTCAGTTGGCAAGGCGTCAGACACCCAAGCAGTAGGACACGGGTTCGAGCCTCGTCCGGACAATTAAACTAGTTCTTAACATAATATATATATATATATATATAAGTTATATTATATAATTGTGTATACATAAATGATTTCCTCTCGTTAAAACATTGGATTCCTTAACATGAGAGCGACTTCGAAGGGACATTAGAGCCATATGTTTATAAGTGAAAACTTCATCTTAGTTCCTGGATGGGATGAAGGACTCCACCAAATAAAATAATAATAACAATATATTTATATGTATGTTCATGGTTGATATTATGCTATATATCGTATATATATATATATATATATATATATATATATATATATATATTTATATATATATATATATATATACGAATATACATATATACTGCAGTTCTATGCTATGAATAGTATACATGTATAAGCTGATTGCTGTTTATGACTCATTAAGTAGTAGTAGTTATGTCACGTGATACAAGCTAATGAGGTTGTGTCCTTCGTAGTGTTAATAACACACGAACATAACATCTCATCGTATTGAAATAGCGGCGCGCGCGCATGACATCATCGGCGGTATTACGTAAGACTTCTGATTAGTGACTTCTTACATAATAGGTAGTGCTAGACACGCAGGTATTAATAGCTAATCATTAATATTGCATAATCGAAGTCTCAGAGGAAATAATAATAACACACACACATATATACACACACACACATATATATAGGGGACATGGGAATATATTCCCGTGTATATACATATATATATATATATATATATATATACACATATAAAACTTTATAATGTTACTTATTAATACTTATAAGTAGCATTGTAGTTGTGATTACATTTTATAAGTGGCACATACATACATACATACATACACTTAATACACTTAATACAGGTAATACATGGAATACATGGAATACATTACCTATATTACCTGTATTAAGTATGCCACTTATAAATGTACACTGTACGACGTACACTGTAATCAGTGCGGTGTGTGGCGCATGTACACTGCGCACTCTCACACTCACACACACCCGCATACAGGTACCTTCACAAGCACACCGACATGTCGAAGAGACTGCGAGCTAGTCAATACCAAGATTCCGACTGTAAACACCCGTCGATATCGGCGTCTTGTAGGGCTTCCAGACGTGCCGGCTTCTATATCTGGAACATATTCCTCGTCATGGTTAGTGCGTCGGATGGGCGTGGTAGAGTTAACAATCGCTTGTCATGTTTACTATCGCGTTAATTCTCGTTAAATCACGTTAGATATCGCGTTAATTATCGTTAAATCACGTTCGTTATCGTTAAATCTCGAAACCCCTTTACTTGTTTAGTTACGTAACAACTGCGTGTCTTCCTACATCACGTGGTACACCTCTTATCACGTGGTATAGCTATGATAGCTTATAAACAGCGGATAAAGCCGAGCGTTTTCCGCGTCGTGTTCGACTTCTAATGGCTTCTTGAGGGCTTTTTAAAACATGTTCATCAGCGTTTTGTAAGTCGCGTTAACCTTTAGTCTATCGCGATCAGTACGCCCCCTATTACATGATCCATAGCTACTGTCATACTTCGTGTATATGTAGTTAGAGCGCGTATTTACTAACGATTAAGTCGCTAGTCGTATACTTCATTACTCCGCGAGAACTTCCGCCATTGATTCAGATTCGCCACCAATAAGTCGTACGGCTTACCTATGACCCACGTTACCTATGACCCACGTTACCTCTGACCCCCACATGATAACATACCCTTCCTGACTAGGGGCATCATACTAGGGGGATGAGGGGGAAATGTCCACCCCACTTTTAAAAGATATAATATATAATACCCCCCACTTTTAAGATCTACAAATTATTTTATTCTTTATGAATATTATATTTATGCTATTTATAGTCTTTGTTATATTATAGATTTATCTTCTTAGAAAATTATATGTTAATAATGGATGCGTCTGAGATACCCCCCTCACTTTAATCACCCTGTGACGCCCCTACTCCTGACAGATGTTCATCTGCAGTCTGGCTTTCGCTACGTTTTCGGTTGACTGTCAGCTTCCCCAGAACCGACTACAACTGTCGTTCCTGTTGCTGTTGACAACCATCACCTTCAAGTTCGTCGTCAGTCAAACTCTACCGAGAATATCTTACCTCACCTATCTGGTTAGTCACCTAGTACATTACCTATTGCGTCATCGTGTGATATTACGTCATCATGATAATGCATTACGTTATCACCGTTTACACTAAACGTATTGCCCAATAACAATGTTACCACATATATGTTACTATATATATATATATATATATATATATATATATATATATATATATATCTAAACATTGTAACTTGATGTATTGGTCTACTTGTTATTTCGGTGTATGAAAGGACTATAGTCCTTTCATCCCATCCAGTGATTTAGATATAGTTATAGACTATAAATAAATGGCTCTAATGTTCCTTTGAAGCCGGTCTCATGTTAAAGTATCAATAGATGTAACGAAAGCCTATAGTGTTCTATACATAAGTATATAATATCAGTTCTCACTATTATCCTAAGACCTATTTTAGTGGTTCTAACAGGTGTCCCACTGCATGTGTTTCAAACACATTAGATTTCTAGTAGAACTTCGTAGGATGTTTATATCACATGATATAACTATATTATTATATATATATATGCATCTTATTATATACAAATTGTTTTATAGAACAAAGTTACATAAATATATATTATTGGGTGTAGTATTATTTATTTCTATTGAAATATTGCACTGTACATTAAGCCCGCTGTTATCAGTATTTATCATATAGGCTAATTATAACTATAGCAGTGCTGCTGATTTCTTATTGAAACTTGCGGATAACATACATATTCTGAACTCGTAGATTTATAATCACATTTTTCAGCGCATTGTCTCTTAATTTTAAAAATTCTATTAACAAAGTAATTTGATATTATTTAATGGAAACTCTATTTCATATTTCTGTCAAATCTTAATATATACATCAATACTTTTCAAAGTATAGATTTGGGTATTAAGCTAATATACTAGAACACATTAATTCGAAACATATACTAGATTAGGACCATGTTAGCACTATATAACGGTGTACTTTCCATTATGTTTTACATGTAAACATGCCAAGGAGAACCGGGTACATAGTATCCCCCCTTTAAGGGGTGCAGGTATACCTAAACACACACAAACAATACTACTACTACACACATGAAGTATACTATAACATACTATGCATGGAGTACTATAACTCACAGTAGTACACGCGTACACACATGTGTGTGTGCGTGTAAACATACAAGTACAACTTTACAATTAAATATATTTGTTAAAATAAAGCTATTGGTTTATATTTTACTTGAAATTTTATATTTTTTATTATATGCCATTATATTAGAATTATGTAATTATATTGTTGGATTTATTTTGTTTAAAATCTATTATATCTAATAATTGTACATGTTTAATATGTTGTTTTGAAATATCTATTATTCGTAGTCATTAACTATATGTGTTCAATATAGACCATAGATTTATAGTTTACATTTATGTAAACTATAAATCTATGATATAGACCGACGACAGGGGGCGTTACTTGAATGGAGAACATCTATATTCGTTGTCTAATAAAAGCATGATAACTTTAAAAATACATCAAATAATATCATATTTGTATTGTATCTTGTAGATTACATTTATAACTATATATATATATATATATATAGAGATTACAAAATATAATTTTAATTTAAAAAAAAGATCATGTATATTGGAATTAAAATAAAATGAGCTTACTTAAAATGTATCGTTATTTATATCAAAATAACATAAAAAAAACATTAAGAAAGTGATTTTATTTTGTTGGATATATGTGGACCATATGGTAGCGAAATATATATGTATATCAATGGAAGTATTTTTTTTTTTATAATTTTATTATTTAAAAATGTTTTTAAATAATAATGATACTATAATCTATAATGTAAACCTAATTAAAAGTAGTTTAAATATAAATAATTATTTTGTACTTTATTATATTCATAATTTCTTATTTATAGCACTTATAGTACTTTTATGCATCATATCATATATGTATATATATATATATATATATATATATATATTATTTTAAAGGAAATAAATCAAATTTTCGGATTTGTATATAATGTTATTTTTAATAAATAATTTATTTATTTCAAAAAAGATATGTTTCCCCAGTCCTTACTTTAGGTATCAAAACGGATTTATACTGATACAATTACATTTTTAATTTTTTAAATAAGAATATATTGATATTGATAATGCATACATATATTATACATTATATTATATAGTAGGTTTGATATTATTATATGGTATACTATCTATAGATAATAAATTATGTATATATATATATATATATATATTATTTAGTATAATATACAACCATTATATAATGATTTATAATACATAATAGTAATATAATAACCTACTTAATTCAGATTATTTGTTCACTATAATACGGCATGTGTATAAAAACATAAGTGATACGTGTTAGTAGGGAGAAGTAATGGCTAACAGTGCTTACTATATACTAGGGTAGACTGTTGTATAGTACCCTATAGGGTACTATATATAGGGTAGACTGTTTTTGAAATGTTTCTCTCTAGCGCACCATATGTCATAAATGTTATTATAAACATATTTTATCACAACATATTTAATATTGATAAAACAATCAATACTTGAATGAATAAATATTTTCATTTATGATTTAATTACTATTACTATTACTATTATTATTACTTTTGTTCGGCATGAATAAACCAAGGCGTTTTGTTATTAACTGTAAACCCAATGTTAATTTGTGTACCATGTCGATGTGGGTATCAATTCGTATCTATTTTTTCTTCCATATTTTTAATTATTTATTTTTTTGTTTACCTAATAAACTATATATTATTATTATTATTATTACTATTACTATTACTACTATTATTATCATCACCATCATACTCATCATCATCATCATCATTATCATTATCATTATAATCATCATCAGTATCAACATCACCATCACTATCATCATTATCATTATCATCCTCATCATCATCATCATCATTATCATCATATTTAACAAGTTATTAATAATGAATCATGCTCTCCAACATACTCTGATATTCTCAAATCTACCTATAAAAACAGACCATCTACTAATTCAAATAATATCATTCCTTCTATTGTATCTAATAAGATTACTAATTTACCTTCAGAATGTACACATTAAATAGTTATTGAACATGTTAGTCAATCTAATAGGAAAAATAGTTATATTTATAAACTTTTTGAATATCTGAATATTGACCCTATTAAATTTATTTCATTTGTTTCTCATTTTGCTAATATAATTATTTCATCACAATGTACTAAAGATTCTCTTCTTAATTCTAAAACTAAGCTTACAAATAATGAAAGTTATACTAAATTATTTATTAGGCCATTTATGAAAGAAACTGATATTAGCAAAGGTAGATTATTTTACCATGCTACCAAAGATTTTGCGAAGCAAAGATATAACACTCCCTATGCATGCAACGTAATTTAGTAATATCCCCAGCCGCTGCTAGCAGTAGTATCGAAATCACTGAAATAGATTTAGGTTCAGCTCTGTTTGCATATAACAATGTTTTCATTGCTCTATTAAATTACATGCAATATAAATTAACTTTTACTTACTAAATATATACTTATAGCATTTAAAACATAAATATCATATTTGTTTGTTATATATTAGTAATGAACACTTAGTTTTCATCATATAAATATTAATTTAAAGCATATTATTTAACATTTTAAAAGTGTATAGTTAAATACGAATTTACATTATAAACAACGCATAGTTCCTAAAAGTAACCCGCTATAGGTGGCACCAGGGTATTTTGTATACAAATTCGAATTACACAATTTCGCGTAAGTGTTATATCTTTCCTTCGGAAAATCTTTGATGCTACTAAAGCTAAACTGATACATGATAAATAAAATTATAAATGTGTTTTAATCATCGTCTTGCACTCTATGAATTACGTAGTTTTACTGATATAGATGATATCTTTATAATTTATTGGAAATCTTCTCCTTTTGAACCTGGCTAAAGTAGCATGTTAAAATCATGGGAATATTAATATACTGATTATCTAAAGTCTAATATAACTGACTCGTCAATTAGAACTGAATTATCTAATACAACTGATTCATATAATCCCGCATGACTTAATACTAGTTTACAGTCACATTCTAAAGTAAATGGTACGTATAATATTACAATTGAAATAATACTTTTAAACATTCGATCACTGAAATCTAATATAAATCTCCTAATTGACTTGAAAGTAACATGTTATTAATCTGTACACCTGATATAGTAGCCCTTACTGAAACTTAGATCTAAAATGATGATAGTCCTATATTTTCCCAGTTAAAACAATTAAATGATATCCTAATAATTTCTCCTAGATTGAATGTTCTCAGGGGTGGCGGCGTTGAGATATTAATTAAATGATTTTTCGTATAAAATCATACAATTCACTGTCTTTCAGTTATTCTGATGGTATATTGGTTAACCTTGCTATTACATCTACATCAAATCTCCTATTAATATGTATTTATCGCCCACCCATCCAATCATGTAAACTATTTGGTGATGAATTCTCTGATCTTATTCATTCACTTGATTCAACTAATTATTTGATCCTTGGAGATTTCAATTATAATTTGGCTCTATAGAGACTTATCATGCAGAGTTCACTAGTCTTATTTATACTCTATCATTATCTCAGCATGTTTCCTCATCAACTCACATTAAAAATAATATACTCGATCTGGTCATTACCCCACCTTATCCTTCGTTTACTCTTACACATCATACAATATATAATCTAATAACATACCATTATTCTATCCAGTTTAATTTAGACATTGAAATGAAATTACCTAAACAAGTATTGCGCTATTGTAGGAAATTATCAGCAATAGATTATGAACTATTTAGGTCTGACTTTCTAGCTACAATAAGTAGTGAACCATTAACTGCTGATTCCTGAATAATTATCTTATTAGTATACTTAATATCCATGCGCCTATATGTAAGATAACAATTATTCCTCGGCCTAAATTACCTTAGTTTAATTCGACATTATCGTCAATTAACAGATCATACCGTAATGCGGAAAAGAAATATAATGCAAACAAATCTTTAAATAATTATACTTATTTTATATATTTACGCAAATTGTATAAGCACTCATTAACTAAAGCTAAACAAATATACTATAGGAATAAAATTGTTAATTTATCGGTAATTCTAGAGCTTTATATCGTCTAACTGATATTCTACTAGGTAGACAAAAGATTAACAATTATCCAGATATTCCTATAAATATATTATGTAATAAATTTGTAAAGCATTTTTCTGATAAGCTAATTAATACTTGTAATATAATACATAATAAGCTATCCCAATATTCTAAATTTAAAATTTCTTTTTCTACTAACTAATATATGATACTATTAACACCAGTCTAGATTCATTTTTCCTACCTACAACTGTTGAGATATATAACCATATAATAAAAACGAAATCCAGTTCAAAAATAATCCTCTACCTTTATCCTCTATGAAAAATATATTAAATACTATGTATCTATTTATTCATCAAATTATATGTGACTCAATTACATCCAATACATTTCCCCGATGCTATACAAAATCTATGATTATTCCTATACTTAAAAAGCCTACCCTTGACACTAGTGTACCATTAAATTACAGACCAATATCTCAACTCCCTATAATTAGTAAAGTTCTATAAAGAATCACAGATTACTGAATATCTGGTTACAAATAACCTCTATGATTCCAATCAATCTGCTTTCAGGCCCTCCCATTCAACAGAAACTGCATTAAATATGGTAACTGATTCTATTCTCAAATCGTTAGATGATAACCACGTATTTCAATTACTTTTACTAGATTTAACTTCCGCGTTCGATACTATCTTACATAAAAACCTCTTTGTGCGACTTGCTGAACTTGGTATTTACAATAATGCTCTGGCATTCATTAAAAGTTATTTGGAAGACAGATATTATGCAGTTGTAATTGATGAATGTGAATCTGAATATGTGAGTATGACACATGGTGTTCCACAGGGTAGCGTACTTGGGCCTATTATTTTCCTAATTTATATTAGCCCTTTGAAATACATAATTAAATTGTTCCCTAACATTCAGTATTTTATATACGCAAATGATATTCAACTTTTGTCAATAATTTCATATCACTACCAATCTTCCATTAATAATGAGCTCACTCTATGTGCAGATAGCATCATGGTTGGTTATTAAGAAATAACCTTCTTCTTAATACAAATAAAACTGAATTAATTAATATTTCAATTTCCGAATAGATTCACAATAGTCAATGTAGATAATATTCAAATAAATAGTATATCCAAAGTTAAAAATGTGGGGGTTATATTCGATGAAAAACTATCTTTCATACCACAAATAAATTGTTTATGTAAATCAGCTAATTTATCACTATATAAAATAAAATCAAATAGAAAATTAATCACACATAAAACTTATAAAATATTTATTCATTCTCTTATTTTGTCATACTTAGATTATGTTAATTCACTATATAATATATTACCCAAATGTAGGACTAACAAAATTGATAACATTATTAGATCATCTATCCGTACTATTCATAATATTAAATTCAATAACCATATATCAATTAGCTCCCTCCAGCATAAATTACAAATACTTTCCTTAAAAGACAGTGCCTTCCTTTCTTTTTCATTAGTTCATAATCTCATATATTCAAATACATATAATATTATATCTGAAAGGATATCCTATTATCGAACTCTCTCATCCCTTAGATCTGCCAGGTCTGTAAAACTAAATTTACCTAAATATAATTATGAGACCATTATGGGTAGATCTTTCTGTGTATCAGCACCTACCAACTGGAATAAACTTCCGGCAAAATTACGTTGTGAAATTAATTACAATAATTTCCGACGTAAAGTAAAATTATTTTTACTTCATTAATATTAATATTTTTTTATATTTATTTATTGAAATTATTTAAATCAACATGTTATATTTATTTATTCTCATTTGTTTCATTTGTTATCACACACTGTTGAGTAATGTAATTAGTTTTGTATTTTTACGAGTATAAATAAACAATCAAATCAAATCAAATCATAATTATCAAGATCATCATCATCATTATTATAATCATCATCACCATCACTATCATCATTATCATTATCATAATCATCATCATTATCATTATCATTATTATTATCATTATTTGTTAAATACCATTTCTTATAAATATATAATTTCAGATAAATATAATCAATCAAACTCAATAAATATGTTTAGTATATGCTTAATATACATAATGTATTATCTGATATTTAAATGCCGTTTATAGTTGACGGATACGTGAAATACAACAACTCTATTGTTCACATTACATTGTTCACATTACATTGTTCAGCCTTAGCTATATAGTCGTTATTATAGAGTCTATAGAATAGACGTTGTGAACTCCTAAAGTGATTGTTTTGTTGTTAAGGAGGAGTAGGAGGAGGATGGGGAACAGGAGGATCGGGAGGAGGATAAGGATAGTGATAAGGAGGAGTATGAGGAGTAGGAGGAGGAGGAGGATTACGATAATATTGTCATCACCGCGTGACTAACTAATTAATATACCACGTGACAAGTAGTATACCACGTGTTCTGCTCGTGACACATCGTACGACGTGTCACGTGCGGAGGTGTGTGGGTGGGTGTGTGATACATCTGCTACATTATCGCCACCTAAATAACAGTAGTATTAATCACGTGACATAAACACACTTGACACGTGTACCCACGTGACCGTAGTCGTTACCACGCCCACTTATGCGTGCTAAACGTGCGACGCTAGTTTACCGTACACAGGGAGCAGCTGTGCTATAGCGAATAGGCGTACCTCTGCGGTGTATAGCGTACCTACACTTATACTTGCAGATATCTTCTTAGAGAAATTATATTAATATAAATATATTCTCTATAATATCGGTGGGATGATATCGAATATGGCCGCCGTTTGTTTTGATAACGATTGTCGAGGTCACATTTGAAATAGTCTACGTCATTTAACATTATATTAACACATAATTTAAATATATATATATTATAATGTATTCAATATATATATTGTCATTATTTATATTAATTTATCATGTACACTAGTGTGTCGAATACCGAGACGAGTAATTGACATTTGACCCCATAACTCGTAATCAACACAAACGGGGTCATACGCTAGACACATCCGATACAGTGACTCTATCGTGAATGCGTATGTTACTGTATTCATATGTTACTGTGTACGGCGTGTTATAGTGTATCACGTGTATTGTAGTGTATCACATGTTATATTGTATCACGTGTGTTATATTGTATCACGTGTGTTATAGTGTATCACGTGTGTTATAGTGTATCACGTGTGTTATAGTGTATCACGTGTGTTATAGTGTATCACGTGTGTTATAGTGTATCACGTGTGTTATAGTGTATCACGTGTGTTATATTGTATCACGTGTGTTATATTGTATCACGTGTGTTATATTGTATCACGTGTGTTATATTGTATCACGTGTGTTATAGTGTATCACGTGTGTTATAGTATATCACGTGTGTTATAGTGTATCACGTATTATGTCCTTCGAAGTTAACACGTCGATGTCCTTTATCCATTAATTAGGCGCCAACGCGTACAGGAAGTGGGTGTGTGTGTATAGTCACGTGGTGTAGCCATTAGGTCACGTGATATGATGTTTACATATCTTTCCGTTTCGTTAACGATGCGTAACCCTTCGCTGATCTCGTACGTCCGAAGCGCTGATTCCGTTGTTCGTACGTGAACTATCTTCGGTAAATACTATTTACTAAATAGTGATCCGTCTATTATATAATGCGCACTAATTGCATGTCGTTACAGTGTAGGTACAATCAACGTGTAGAAGACTAATGACTAATTAACCCGTTACGCGATGCGTTATCAACAGAGGTAATTTATTCTTTAAAAAACGATTATTCGAATCCGAAGTTCGGAATTAGGTCATCAAATACACGTCCAAAGGACATTACCTCGCTGACATTGCGTCACTGGTTGCCATGACAATGATAGTGGTGGTATTACTGGTCAACGTGTACTACCGTGTACAGTAGTAGTAGTAGTAGTAGTAGTAGTAGTAGTAGTAGTAGTAGTAGTAGTAGTAGTAGTAGTAGTAGTAGTAGTAGTAGTAGTAGTAGTAGTAGTAGTAGTAGTAGTAGTAGTAGTAGTAGTAGTAGTAGTAGTAGTAGTAGTAGTAGTAGTAGTAGTAGTAGTAGTAGTAGTAGTAGTAGTAGTAGTAGTAGTAGTAGTAGTAGTAGTAGTAGTAGTAGTAGTAGTACCACTGTTGACTGCAGTACCGGTTGTCATGACAACCTAGCACACAAGTGTTACGTAATAAACTCATGTAAAGTCGTGAAGTGTATGATATCTATTGTATGCTATCTATTGAAGTTATACTGGCTACTTTACCCTTACTTGCCGTACTGATGATGATGATGATGTGTGAAGCGCTGCATAACAATACACGTGTTATCCTGCAGCGTAACATGTACAGAGTAGCATGTATATATGTATTACTTTATGTACGTGTGTGTACGTGCGTGCGTGCGTGTGTGTGCGTGTGTGTGTGCGTGTCTAGTAATAGTAACAGTAAGCCAACAGTGCGATACATTTCTAGGAACAATAGTAATACTGATTAATATATCTATAATATGCCGTTATCTTAGCTATTAACTATAGTTTATATAACCTATATATAGGTTATTTATAGTTGTGACATATATATATATATATATTATATATATATATGTGAAGTTTATTAAATATCAATAGTAAAATTCGAAAATTAAATTCTGTTAATAATTATATTTTAATCAAAACTGTTTAATTCTGCAGAATATTCATTCGTATATTCATCTACATATTACCATCAAGCTATTGCTTATATATAGGGGTGCTGGAACGATTTTATATGTAGAGGGGAGCACAATAAATGTTGTGGTAAAAGTGGAGGGGCCAATACATAGGAGGTCCCCCTCGATTTTAATGTGGGGGGACATATCCCCCTTCCCCCCTATTGCAGCGCCCCTATAGTTATATAGTTACCATTGTAATAAGTGTCAACTGTTTCTTCAGGAACATAGGTATACCCTCATCGTGTTCTTCTTTCCTTACCTAACGTGTTGCTGAACACCCAGAATACCCTACACCCATTGCCCCCGGGGGCGAGTGTAGGGTTGAACGTCAATTCGAATAATTTAAATTTAAAATAAGTCACATGACCTAGCATGACCTATATGACCTATATTTTAAAATAACAAAAATATATTTTAAATATTTCAATAAATCTATTTTATTTATTAAATAATATTAATTAGATTATTTCACAAATGTCAGTAATTAACATCATTAAACCACTTATATTTTTAATAAACAAATGGATTACGGAGATACATAACCATTATTAGTATGTATAATTCACTATAAAAACGTATTTTTCATATAATAATTACTATTTCCAAAATAATGTCGTAACTTTAAATGTAGGATTTTAAACCTAATTATTACGTTATTTAATTATTTTCTAGTTAATTATATTGCAATATAATATACTTGTATACTCCTATGTATATACTATATGAATATATATATAATGGATGAAGTCCCTAAATTATAAACTTGTATAGACACGAATAGTAATATAGCGCTTGAAATTAAATCATAATCCACATCTAATATTTTATATTATTAAACGCGTTTTAGTTGCACGTTTTTGATCATAAATGTTTAAATATCAATTTGAAAAAACTAAAATATGAAGTCTATTATAGAATTTAATAAGTTTTCTAAAGGTAAAATGTATTATAAATACATTAATTTAAATAAGCACATTATCATATCTATATAGATATGATACATTGGTAATCAAACCTAAAATCGAATAAAGTTAATTATTTATGATATTTATATGTAGATTTTCATCCTAATTTTAATATTATTATATTCACTATAAAGCTTATTAAATTCTACAATACAAGTCATATTTTCGTTGTTATAGGTACCCTTAACAAATAAAAAGTTATGGTACAACTAAATATGTACATTATATTAAATATGTATATATACCTATAGATATCTATAGGTATATATATATATAGATATTATAGTATTATAATATAATATTACATTGATATTATGTATGTTTATATTTATTTATAATACTTATTTTTCAATGTATATTTTAACATTAATAGTATATGTTCATGATATATATATATATATATATATATATATTATTAATTTAATTAAATTTATATTTTAATAATATCATATATTATTACATTAAAAGTATATTTTCTTCATACATATTAATTTAATTAAATATATATGTTAATAATATCATATATATATTATTCGAACATTACATTTTATAAAATTATTAGGTTACCTACTATAGTATACTACAAATAATAATGTGTTTTAAATAAATACATCATATATATATATATATATATATATATATATATACATATTCTAAGGGAATGGCGAATTGATGACGATGAACTACATTTTTTCTCTACCCATTAACTTACGTAATAAAATACAACTTTAAAACATATTCTACTTTTACGAAATATAAATTTCATTAAATTATTATATTCAAGTACCCATTGCAAAAGTAAAAAAGTAAACATGTGTAGTTTCTTGTCATCAATTCGCCCTTCCCATCGAAATTATTTGTAATCGTAATTATTTCTATTCGAATTATATATTATTATATATATTTAATATCTTTATTCACTATTTGTATCTTTATGTGATATATATATATAAACGTAAATAAATCAAATGTCAGCATATAATAAGCAAAAAGTACCATTCGAAAAAAACATATACATTATACGTATACGTGTAAGTATATTTATAGCATAATTATGCAATAAACATAAATATATATACGTATATATACGGTTGTTACGCAACCAATCGGCACTTGTCTCATGTGACACGTATGTATATAGATTGCATAACGAATGCGTACCTATCTATTGTGTATATGTATGTATGTATTTATGTGACACGGTGTCACATGTCACATATAGCTGGCATGTAGTAGTTCCATTATTCTAGGCGTTACTAGAGTGACGTATACGTAGGGCTATTAATAGTTAATTAGCTAATCTATTATTGATTAGCTAGTGAAGAAGTACGGCTTCCTGGCGGACCAGTGAATATATTACACGGTGACTCGGTGACCTAATTGTTTGTAAGTAAGCCACCGAGATAACAACGAGATCCCGCGAGAGAGAGTGCGATAGAGAACGAGAGATGACGAGATAGATCGAGAGAGAGCGAGATATAGTAGTCACATGTATTAGTGTGAGTGATGGTTGTGTACGCGTGAAGGGAGTTATTGGTTAGGTAAGAGAGAGACATTTAGTATTGTTATGAAATACATATGACCAATTACGCAATGAATAGATATTTGTTGCGTAAAATATATCTACTTATTATGTAATAAAGAGTTATGTGATACGTTATAGTGATACAGGTTATGTAAGATATATATATATATATATATATATATATATATATATATATATATGTATATATATATATATGTATCTTATTATTTTTGTTACAATTAGTATATGATTATATCTTAGAGAATGTTTCTATTAGTATTAAAGTGTCTAAATACAGTATTATTAATATTATTATTATTATTATTATTATTATTATTATTATTATTATTATTATTATTATTATTATTATTATTATTATTATTATTATTATTATTATTATTATTATTATTATTATTATTATTATTATTATTATTATTATTATTATTATTATTATTATTATTATTATTATTATTATTATTATTAATATTATCAGATAAACACATACATACTTATAAGTACATACTGATTGGTTACCTATAACTAATGCTGACCATCACTACCCCTTACAGGACAAGTACATCCTGATATCAATGGCGATCCTGTGCAGCGTATGCGTGTGGCACTCTATCGTACCTCTATTCGGAGAGGGGTTGGACGTGAAGCTCGATAGGGTGGCTCTGTTCGGTCTGGGGGGTTTCTACGTCATGTTCCACGTGGTCTTCATACTGAGGGTGTACTCGCTGGTTAGTGTCACTTGTCACGTATAGGTATATCACGTGATTGTGTGTGTTCGGATTGAGGGGGTGTACTCTAGGGTTAATGAGGGGTATATATGTATATCACGTGATTGTGTGTGTTCGGATTAAGGGGGTGTACTCTAGGGTTAATGAGGGGTATATATGTATATCACGTGATTGTGTGTGTTCGGATTAAGGGGGTGTACTCGCTGGTTAGTGTCACGTGTCACGTATAGGTATATCACGTGATTGTGTGTGTTCGGACTGAGGGTGTACTCTAGGGTTAGTATCACGTGGTTGTGTACGTATGTCCGGTCATGGGGGACTTGTACGTATCTGTCACGTGGTATTCATACTGAGGGCGTGTCTTCTGGTTAGTTGCACGTGACTTAGGTAGCTGTTATACTTTTGTAGTGAACTATCTATTAGTCTAAATGACTATAGCCTATGTTAGGTCTGAGCTAGGCTGAAATTCTCGGATTAGAAATCAGCTGGGTTAAGATTTAACACGGGTTGTATGTATACACACACGTAAGTTTACAAATCTTACATTCACAAATCTATTATCACATTGAACACGGCATAATAATACACCTAATATACCTAAAACAATAATTTGATTTATTAAACAGTTCATATAAATATAATATAATTGAAATTTAGTGCTTATACATAGTTGAAATGATATAGTAGTGGTGGTCGATAAGCGTGTATTAGTGTGCAGTGATGCGTGACGCATAACCCTGCGCTGGTGTGCCGGCAACACGCGGTGTTCGTTTGCTATCCAACATAAACATATTCCTATTTAGCATTAACTCCTTTTTCTGTTTGACGATTAGCAACTTTTATGGTATACCATAAAAAAGCTATAGCTTTTTTAGCAGCTTAAAACGCCGTATTGCCCGACGGAATACCATAGACTACCCTAGTGAACAGTGTATACGCACAATGTGTATGTGTGTCTCGTATATAGTACATATAATCTATATATAGATAATTCAGAGCATCAATAAACTGTATATATAAATAAATTATAAACATACATATATTTTAGTATATATACTATAGTGCCCACTTTAAAGAACACGATATAGCGGAATCTATTCCGTTATGAATATACTAAGTTCACTTATAACCTCAATGTTGCAGGCACGAGGTGTCCATATATGGCACTATGACTATGAACTATTAACTATGATTTAATTTAAACCCCCTTCCTAATTATGGGGGGGGGTGGTTAAAAAGAATACTTGACCAATAGCTATCACAGGGTACGTACCGGGGACAAGTGTACTTTAACTTTAATTTGATTCCTTATTCATTTCAATTTTGTTTGTTTCGTATATTGTATTACTATTTAATACATTTTGTAATGATTTATTAATTGAATAGGATCTATATATATATATATATATATATTATGATCTAATCGGTTAAATCATATCATTTTCACAATAAAAACGCTATCCGTGATATGGTGTGTGAGTGTGTGTGTGTGTGTGTGTGTGTGTGTGTGTGTGTGTGTGTGTGTGAGAGAGAGTGTGTAATACACAACGTACATGTACACCCGCGCTGTCATAGTACGGGTACATCGTAAACAAAATAATAATAATAAAATAGTATACATTTATATCATAAGTAATACAATAACACACGTAACAAGATACCATTTAAATACACGTTATTTCAATGAGTGTTAGGGCGGTCTAAGATAATTAATATATACATATATATATATACATATATACATATATATATATATATATATATATATATATATATACATATATACATACTATTTATACACATGTATAATACGTGCCATTTCTCCGTACAGTACATCAAGAAACATTGGAAGTATTCCGAGAAAGATCGTGTCCATGGGGTTAGTGTTCATGTCCTTCACGCGAATGCGTATACACCTGTACATATAAGTGGATACATGTTAATCAGGAGTAGACTAGCACTTCACGCTTTATATGTATATGTATGTGTGTGTGTATATGTATGTGTGTATATGTATGTGTGTGTATATATGTGTGTGTGTATATATATATACATGTATACTTTAACACACTCGCGCACACAGGAGCGGTTGTACAGCACTCACACCGGCCAAAACGGTCAAGAGGAGAGTTCCTAGTGTCCGAACGAAGCAGCACCCGCCGGCATCCGGTACGATAGCATTGACCTTGACCTCTGACCTTGACCTCGTAGCCACCTATTCGCGCTAACCGTATACGCATTCGTATACTCCTCGTGCCACCCCTGGCGTAACACGTGATCACCGTGTGACCACGCCCACCCGAAGTGATTGTTATATCGAAACTATATATATATATATATATATATATATATATATATATATATATATATATATATATATATATATATATATATGTATATAAACATATGTATACGTAATATTACCATTTTATATTAAAATAAAATTTATATAATTGCGTTTTGTTTGTTGCTTCATTTACCAGCGTTGATACGATGATAGCTGTATGATCTTCAGAGAGTTTTCACACCTTTTTATAACACCTTAATCACATAGTGATCATAACGTAGTCGCTATATTGTCCGTTATCTGGGTTAGTCTTGTCTCGTAAAAGACTAACGAGGTAAAGTGTAATTATCAGGGCTCAACTTTAAATATATATTTTAATATTTTATTATTAGTTTAAATAGCATTATTAGATAAATCTAATCATAGGTGTAAAGTAATTATAATATGAATAAAAAAGTAATACTTTAGAAATAGTAAAGATAATATAATAATAATATTCATTTATTGAAATCTCATATATATATATATATATATATATATATATATATATTGAATACAATACAAATAGCGGATACAAACTGAACCCTCAAGAAGTCATAGACTCATGTTATAAATAACTGTGAGGGGCCTAGGAAAATACAATATTTTGTTTTATATCATATTATATTATATTGTATATTGAAAAAAATGTTACTATTTATAAATAAATAGTAACATGTTTGTGATTTGATTTGTTGTTTATTAAGTTATTTATTAACATAATAGAATAACTAGAATTGCCTCCATATATATATATATATAATATATACATAATTACATTTTAAATATAATAGAATAAACATAGTAATAAATGTGATAAATATAGGGTAAAGTAACCGAATACGGATACTCTCGGTATCTCTCAGAAACCATAAATCATACAAAAAAAATTTTAAGAATAAAATATTCAAAATTATATAAATAGTCTAGAAAAGTAATTTATTTTTTAATTATTTAAAATATTGCTGATATATCCAATAAACTGATTTTTTTATTACGTTTTTAAATTTATGAAAATAATTTTTAAACTTAAAACCTTCTCAATAATATACAAATGTATCGCTATAAAACATAATACTATGTTATTAAAAAATAAAGTATTCTAAAATTATATATATATATAATTTCTATATTTGTTATCAAGTATTCATTGAGTTATAAACATATATCTAGAGGTCATATAAGTCCCTAATACGGACACTCTAGATGTATTAATACGGACACCCTATAACCAATCAGCGCGTAACGTATGAACTATTCTGATATTCATAAAAATCGCGTGCGTTATAATATTAATACCACCAATAAAGCTAAATCTAAAATTTGTATTATTGAGATACTTCAATTGTATTATTAATTAAAAAAATAATAAAAATAAATAAATTATAAACTAAATAAATTAGAATAAATTATTCATAAAATTAATTATAAATAATGTAATTTTAATTTGTCTGGTTGATTCATCAATAATATATAGTTTAAAAAATAGGGTGTATGTATTCGTTATGTGTAAAGAATACGGACACCCCTCTTATCTATGGATTTAAAATATTAAATAAAATTGTAATATCTAATATCTATAATCATATAATATTAATATATTGTAATTTTTGAATTAAAATAATGAGTCATAAAATGTTAAGATTCGTAAAACCGAGTACTATGAAAGCGCATCATTAAAATATATCTTAAATATCGTAAATATCTTATAATTCTTAAATTTTGTAAACCTACATATCACAACTTATTTAATATTTGAAAAATAAAGAAATATTTAACTGTGTATTTTCTACAATGTAATTAATAGTTATTTCTAGAATACGTTATTGTAATATTATTACTATTAATTAAACACAAATAGATATGGTTGATTAGACTTGGTGATAAACTATTCAATAAAATGAATACGTAATCTAAAAAGAAATTATCATATTATTATTAGAAATATTTTAAATTATATTGAGTATACTCAAAATGGTTCAATCATGATTGAACCATTTTGAGTGCATGATAACATGTTTAATTTAAGGTGTTTTGAATAATGCATACATTATTATTTTGCGAACCAAATTACCTCAAAAATAACATTATCCCGGAAATAAAGAGGTATCCCCATTATCAATATGATGAAATGTAAGCGCTTATTAATTCTATAAATTCAAAAATAATAATGAAAAGATAATTTAGTTGGAGTGAAACGTTGAGGAATTACTGCCAAGAAATATAAGAAACATGAAAATCATTCAAGTTTCATGTGTGCAATATCTAATTAAATTATAATTATAAACGTATATATATATATATATACTAATATTTATTTATATGTTTATTTATTTATCTATTTATCGTTTCTGATATTTTCTTTTCATTTACACTTGTGATATTGAAAATATACAAATGTATAAATAAATAATCACTTACTTATATATGTGTGTGTATATTTATGTATATATATATATATATATATATATATATATATATATTGTTGTATGTATATAAATGTATATATTTTTATAAATTAATTATTTATTACTATTTATTACTATATATATAGTGTATCATTTAAATTGACTAGTATACAATCAAATAGACTCCACAAAGATTTAAATCGAGTATTATTCGAAGTTCAACCACAACTTATCCGGGTACGGATATCAACAGTGATCATGACCTCGTTTTATGTACTTTAAGACTCAAACTACGATCAAACAAACGCTAAAAACCAAACGATTACGCTGTAATGTTAACAGACTAATGGATCCAACAATTTCCAAGCTTTACTCAAGTAAACTAGATGAGAATTTTATTAATCTAGATATAAATTATTGCAATCCTACTTACATATACAAAAAGTTTGTAACAAATAATAATAAGTACTGCTTCAGAAATAATAGGAAAATATCTAAGCAAAAAAAAAACAAACTTTGATCACAAAAGATATACTCGACTTATGCGATGAGAGAAGATCACTGAATTTAAAAAAGAAATAACAGCCAGAACTAGACATCGTTTATAAAAAAATAAATTCTACTATTCGGAAGGTAATGCAAACAGCAATATATAACGGGTTTCAAATAGAGTGCAAATTAATCTATGACGACATGAAATATGGAAGACATAATAAACAAACGTACCAAATACTTAGAACCCTCACAAAGATATCACCAAGAAGCACCTCAATTATTGAAGATAGTATTGGAAAACTATTAGCTGATGAAACGAAGATTCTAAAGTAATGGACAGAATATTGTAATGATCTATATAATAATCTGATAAACCCTGATACTAATGTACTGATTAATACCGACATTTTCAACGAGTAGTCAGATACTGAGTTATCAATACTCGATACTGAAGTTATGGATATTATCAATGCGATGAAAGAAGGTAAATCACATGGAATTAACAAGATATCAAGCGAATTACTCAAAAACGGAGGTAATTTTGTTGTAACTATTTTCACTATTCTGTGCCAAAAATCATGGAATAATAAAATATGTCCAGCACAATGGAATCAATCACTAGTGATACCCATTCCTAAGAAAGGCGACCTCAAGAAATGTAAAAACTATAGAAAATTGAGTGTAATATGTCATTCAATCAATATATTAATAAATATAATTTTTAAAAGACTAAATCCTCAAGTAGAACAAATACTGTATTATGAGCAAGTAAGAGTTAGGAAAGGAAGAAATACGTTTGAACAGGTATTTAATTGCAGAAATCTCATTGATAAACATCTTAACAAAAAATCCTCTTCAATAACCTCATAGATTTTAAGAAGGCATTTGATAGAGTATATCATGATGGACTATGGTCCGCACTGCACAAGTTTGGAATCCAGAATGAAATCATAGTGATGATCAAAGCACTATAACTCTACTAATTTATTCCTGATCAATAATACTCAAGTTAAACTTTTAAAACTACAGTTGGAATACGACAAGGTTGTCCAATGTCACCGATACTCTTTAATATCTTTCTTGAGGAAATTATTGCCGAAAAACCTCTATTCATCAATATCAATAGGCGGAATAATATTATGGAATTTAAAGTTTTCTGATGACATTGATCTATTAGCAGGTACAAACAACGAAATTAAAAAACTGACAAATCTACTGGCTAATAGTTCTACTATATAAGATATTGAGATTAGTGCAGAAAAAAGTAAGTAATTGTTAATAGTAATGATACTTCAATACATGCAAACATCACTCTTTGTGGGAAGAAACTAGAAGAATTGAATAAGTTATGTTACCTATGCAACCCTCTCAAAAGATGAATCTTGTTAAACCGGAATTAAGATAAGATTAGATCTTGCAACATCGGATATATTATGTCTATACAATATATAGAATAGCAAACATATAAACTTCAAGTTAAAGTATAATTTTTACCGCTCACTTGTATTATCAATACTAACTTAAGGTTGCCAGACCTGGATGATCAATTCAGCTATGTATAACAAAATCCAAGCATTCGAAAACAAGTCCCACATAAAACTGCTCGGAATAAAGTACCAGGAAATGGGAATACGTTGAGAAAAAAAGTATTCGTATTTAAGTCCTTAAGGACCTAATTAATTAATTCGTATAATAAATAATGTAATCGATATGTTTTCCAAATATGTGATTATTGTTTAGTTCATAACCATAAAGGTTAGAAATACCATACGATATATTTTATATGATTCTCTAGATAATCTTATTTTTAAATATATAATAATATATAATAATTAATTTCTTTATTGAAGTAGATATATAATTCTAAAGTTTATATAAGAAAATATATTGCAAAATAGACAGAGATCTTCTAATTAGACAACTCTTTGACTACGTTATTAAGACATTTTTCCTAATGTCCACTTTTATTGAATTTTATTTTATTAAAGTTATTTTAGTAGCTGTTTTACCACTCCCAACTCGTTCTGGATAAAATAAAAGCGTGCAATTATTCTAATCTTAAACGATCATTTAATTTATATTCTCTTGTCTGAGACTACTAATTAATTAGATAAATAATCAGTTACGTTAATAAAGTATAACAAATAATATATATCATGCTATTAATTTAACTCTTAGCTCGTAAATCCCAAGTCCATTAATAGAGAAGGTTTTTTTTAAATAAATTACTACTCTCCATTATATCCTAGAATATTACATCTACATGCAACTCATTCTTCGTAATTGTATTCGTCAATACATATATCTACTAAATATTTAAATTAATGATAGACTGTTTCACAATTGCTAGTTGTGCAGGTCCCAGTACAAATTCTTAAAACTATCTTCGTGAAAAACTACGTATTATAATGTATATATCTATATGAAACAGGATATTTTGATTCAAGGTTTTACTAAATAGAAAATATATTAGCATCTGAAAATATAAACTAAAATATTTCATAATATATTTCTAGCGCTATATTTTATCGATTGAAAAAAAGGTGGAATAAGGCCAATTTCAGTTGGTGACAATTTAAAAAGACTTGTTTGTAAGTGATAAGTGAATTAGTTTAAAAAAATAACCACAAATATTGTATTTACATACTCAATTAGGTATACTTTAATTGTGGATATAAATTGTATTTAATTCAGTAAGATATTTAATATATATATATATATATATATATTAATTGACAAATGTCTCTTGTAAATTAATTATAAGGATACTTTGAACCATACATCTAGTAAATCTAACATTATTCAAGTTGATAAATATTTGAGAGGTATCTTAAATTGGTCAATATGCACTCTTCTCCCAGAATCTATATTAATTGTAAATAATGAATCATGAGTCATATGACTCATGATTTATCATGGTTACATATTATTTAATACAAGTCGTATTGTTCTCCCTTTCATTGATACGCTAGATGATACTTGGTGTCAGATGGCTAATGATATTATTAGGTATATACTTGCGAATAGTGGACTGATAAGCATTTGGAAAGTAGGGATAAACCCGTAAACTGTTTTATCTCAAACTCTATGTAGCCATGCATGATTCCATGATGATGAAATTACAATATTATTGTATCGAAAAGTACGCTAGGTGAATTTTAATTAGTTTATTTTATTATGTTTAGTAGTTTTAGTAGTTTTATTTCAATAAGTTATAATTATTAGTGTTTTCATATTAAATAGTAGTATGTCTGACTCGATTATGAACAATTCATAAATTTAATACTAATATTCTATATATTTGTATATTTATACCCTCTGAGTTTATATATATATATATTATGATATATAATTAGGATAATAATTAATGAAATCGAAGGCTTATATAGTTTATTAATTTAATAGTCGATAATACTTTAATAAATGTAGTCTCATTTAATAGTAGATAATATAGAAGTCATGATGCCGGCGATCTTTAATTCATCGCGGTGTTACAAAAGACAACACGCATGCACTAAATGGTGTTTACCAGGGTGTTTACTAAGGATGATAAACCTCTATGGGCGTCGGAACGGGGGGGGGTGGTTTGGGGGGTTGCAACCCCCCCTGGCAAAATAATGGGGGGGGGTTTTGATACCTAAAACCCCCCCTGCCATTTATGTAAAATGAAGAATTTTTCTGTATATTATTATCATCTCTGTGATGATTATATGTTAGCAGAAATTAATAATGTTATTATATATATATATATATATATATATATATATATTATAGTGAATCATTGGAGCTCAAATGTCTATGAGTTTTATATTTATAATATATTATCTTTGTTTATTAATTAACAAAATCCAGGAAAAAAATAATAAAATATAATTTCCAATATATTATAATTAAATTTAATTTATAATGAAGAAAAATACTCTATTTATTTATTGGTTAGTTTATATAAATGTACATAAATGTAGCTGTTTATATTTGTTTAAGGGCCGGGGTAACCTTGACGAGTTACATGTAAAAAATAGAGAAAAATTAGGGCATTTTTATGCATTTTACAGGACAATGTCTAAAAACTCATTTTAAATATTTTTATTTTAAACTTTATATACCATTAATTTTATAAATCTGTATATTTTAATATGTTATTATAACAATTTTAACACACAAAATAATGCAAAGGTTTCCCCGGCCCTTAATTTAAATCTTAGAATTATTATTATTATTAAAAATTAATATATTATTTTTAAAATTATCTTCAAATACTGATAACGTTATTGATTCTCAGATACAACCTCCATCTTTGAATGTACAAAATCAACCAAGCCCATCTACTTTAGCAAATAAAATAATTATAAAAACGCAAAATAATTAAATTAACCTTTCAACAATCGTGGAATGCAGCATTTAACTGGTTACACTGGGACCCTACTTTGAAAAATCTTGTATGCTATCATTGCTTACGATATTACAAGTTGAATGTGAGAAAACACGGTCATATATAAAATAATGTTACGTCAACTGTATTTTATAATCTAAGTAAAGTTAAAGAGAAATTGATCATTCTACATCATCATTACATTAAGATGCTATGAATTATTTTATGAAAAGTGAACAAATAAAGATAGTAAAGGGAATTATTTAATTTTAGAAACACTGTTTTATTCAATAAAATATCTTGCTAGACAAGGTATTGCTCATCGTGGAAAGAATTTAAATCAAGGTAACCTATACGAAATAATGAAAATGCAAAGTAGAAATAAACCTGAAATTATTAAAATGATAAATCGTGTAAACGAGAGCAACGCAACTAAACATTTATTTAGTTTCGGATACAAAACGAAATGTGTACAATATATGGTCATTCAATTTTAAGAATTATTGCTGAGGAAGTAAAAAAGAGTGGACCATTCTCTATAATGTGTGATGGAAACCAATAGGAACCCTATATAACTTTGGAATACCAGGAATCTATTGTGATTTGATACATTGATGACAATCTAAAAGTACAAGAAAAATGTATAGGATTTTATTCATCTACATCAAGTAGGTTAGTACATCAAGCACCTACTGGCGAATCTATTGCAAATATTATGAAAGACACCATTATTCGTCTCGGTCTATCCATGTCTAATTTACGTGGACAATGTTATGATGGAGCGTCTAATATGTCAGCTCATACAAAGGAACACAAGCCCTGATACAAAAAGAACAACCTTTGGCATATTACACAGATTGTAGTTCTCGTCGCCTAAATCTTGTTTGTAAATCTGTTGCTCAAAGTAAAGTTTTACATGGTTCTCTATCCATTGTGAATGATATTGGTGTTCTTTTTAGCAAATATGGAAAATGTAGAGATTTATATTCTACCAATCTATTAATAATGATAACACCAGATTCAAATCAATGTGTCCTACAAGATGGACAGTCAGATGTAAGGTTATATCAGCAGTCTTAGATAACTATTTAGATATTATAAATGCATTAGAACAACTGGCAATGGCAAGAGGAAATAGTACTGAACTAATCGCCAAAGCATATTCATATAAGAATACTCTACTAGAAACATCTACATATATTTCATTAAATATAGCATTTGATATTTTCACTTTATTAGAAAAATTGGTTAGTGTTACCTATAGTTTATACTAATTATTCTTGATTACATAAATATATATTTATATTAATTATATTAATTTATATTTATATTAAAAGTATAAGTTATAAAATATATTTGATTAGATAAGTGTAATTGGATCAAAGGCTACTCTCAATGAACATGTTGTTTTACTCATTAATATATTAATCGACACAGTACAGAACAAACGAATGAATTATCACATTTAGGAAGATTATCCTATTTAGAAAAGATTTTAAAAGAATCTGAAAATCTAGATTTGCTACCATTACGTAATCCTAGAAAACGTAAAATTCCATCAAAGTTTGTATCATATATTAATATATATATATATATATATATATATATATGTAATCTTATTTATTTGTAATTATAAATATTGTTAGACTTATTAATGGAAAAGAAAACAATGTTTATTCCGACATAAATGATATCAATATTATACTAAGTTTGTACATAAATAATCTATTTATTTAATATTTTTTTAATAATAAAAAATTATAGAAAAGAACACATGGAAATATATGATATCCTTATTACTGAATTAAATCAAAGATTAAAAAAAAATAATCAAAGTATAATTTCATATGAACAATTATGTTCAAGAACCATTTCAATTCTCAATCTTTAAAAGAAGCAGTAGAGAATATGATCAATGCAAAAGATTGCCTAAAAGAAACATTTGTAGGTATGTACTAATACATATATATATATATATATATATATATATATATATATATATATATATATATATATATTATCTTATATATTCATTAATTTAATATTAATTATTTTTATAGAAACAACAATATTAATCAAATTATTGATGGTACAACCAAGTACGTCAGTGTCCTGTGAAAGAAGCTTTTCTATATTAAGAAGATTGAAGACGTGGTTAAGGTCACAAAGCACACAGCAAAAAATAAATATATTGGCTATCTGCAATGAACATCAGGATATATTAGATTCTATTGAAGACAATAAATTGATAAAAGTATTTTGCCAAAGAAATTTTTTTAGAAAAAATTTTATAAGTATAACATAATAAATATAAACTATTTTGGGATATATTATTATTATCATAACATATATATTTATTTAAAATATTCTAGATATGTTCATTATAGGATTCATATTTTATTAATTAACTCAGTATAATTATAATTATATGTTTTAACATTTAAAATAAATCATAATTTGTACTCTATAGAGTATACTATATTATATGTTACAAGATATGTTTCAAAATAATTAAAGTCTAGTATTTAGTTAATAAATTATACTTATTTCCCCCCCTGGGAAAAACTAGTTCGGGCTTTATTACCCTCTGTAGTTTTACAACAGACCGCCAAAAATTGTTCAAATTCACCGCGTTCACGATCCTCAGGGCAATCTCTGCACCTAGTGGATGCCTCCTCTGGGGTCTTAAGAGCACCCATGAACATGATAGTGCCGGTGTTGCGTTCGCGGATCACGTACAGGAAAGGTTTGTTAGCGAAGAAGTCGATGGGGTTGCTACGACGACGTCTGGCGGGACAAGTGAGAACTGAAGTAACGGCGCTGGCTTCGGTTCCTTCCTCGTTAACCGCGATGATGGCTGTAGGGGTGCACGGGGGTAAATAGCGTCTCGTTACTTCGTTAACAATCACATTTAGTAGCATTATTATAGGCTATTGTGGTATTGGTTCATATGTTAAACTATATATTAATATATATATATATATATATATATATATATATATATATATATTAATATATTATTTATATATAAATTTCAATACATATTTGTCAATTCACATCTATTTAATATATATATATATATATATATATATATATATATACACTATTATGACCTTATATAGACATAATGTATTGCATGTAGGACATATAATTATGTTTAAGTAGAAACCTTTGTGAACCACGGCGTCTATGTAGATACCAAATGTAGACGAGATTCCAGAGAAATCGGCTTGTGTAGGTTGGAAAGCTTTCTGCATATCTAGAATAACACAGTATTAGATTTAGGTAAACTCACTTCAATTATGCTCATATTTAATATATACGAGATACAATGTATAAATGTTAATACAAATACACAATGTTATTGAAATACTCACTTAAATTGTAAAGTTTCATTCTCAAGTTGTCGAATGTGCTGGTGGTCGTGAACTTGGGCAGTTGTACGTTAACGTTCTGTAGATAACAATGCATTACGTAATATTTGCTTGATATCAATTGTAGTCTAGGTTTACTAAGTAATATATATGTATGTATATATATATCGTATTTTACATGAATATTATAACTTTTTAGCTTAGTGGGTAGTTTATTATCATAGTTATCCAACATTGTCATGTACATCTATTATTTGCATACACATATTGTAATACAATTAAATACAAGCATGTATTATCCAGCACACATGTTGCAGTTTCTTAACTACTTATGGTGTAAACACACTCTCATCTTATCGTGGAAAACATATATTATGCATATTTTAAATAACAATCCGCACTGACATTACTTCGACATAATTGTTCAATTTCCTCACAAAATTATATATATAGATTTACTAATTTTGTTAAAAATCAATTACTTCAAATTAATAAAAAAAATTATAGTTTTATTAAACGTACCAGTAATAATATTCTGTTGTTATTAAGATATATATGACTAATAGACAAACACGCTATTTACAATGTTATTATAATGTAGATTGTCTCGCAAACATAATGTACAAGACGTAAGCTAACCGGTAAGTTATTACCGAGACTACCAACCTTGTAGGTCAATTGACCGAGAGCACTGGTGAAATGAGGCAGATCAAAGTCATTCTCAATAAGGTTAATATCGTTGTAGTTGTCGGGCATGATAATATACATGTCGTGGCCATTTCCTACGTATTACGTAATGTTAATTATGGGAGGATTAGACATTATAGGGCATGGAATATTAGAGTAGAGCAAAGTAGAACTAGGGATGATGATTAACCGATTGTTATACGTTCTCTAACCTTTGTATGGTAACTCTAACATCTGTCCACCGGTGAAGTAGACGTGGCGTAATTTCTTGCTACCACATGAGTACTTCATTGTGGGCGTGTTAATGATTTGTCCGGTAGACAACTGGAAGTTTGAAGGAGCGGTCGCGCCTGGTAATAGTAGTAGGCAGTGTAGTAGTAGTGGGCAGTGTAGTAGTAGTAGTAGTAGTAGTAGTAGTAGTAGTAGTAGTAGTAGTAGTAGTAGTAGTAGTAGTAGTAGTAGTAGTAGTAGTAGTAGTAGTAGTAGTAGTAGTAGTAGTAGTAGTAGTAGTAGTAGTAGTAGTAGTAGTAGTAGTAGTAGTAGTATTAGTAGTAGTAGTAGTAGTAGTAGTAGTAGTAGTAGTAGTAGTAGTAGTAGTAGTAGTAGTAGTAGTAGTAGTAGTAGTAGTAGTAGTAGTAGTAGTAGTAGTAGTAGTAGTAGTAGTAGTAGTAGTAGTAGTAGTAGTAGTAGTAGTAGTAGTAGTAGTAGTAGTAGTAGTAGTAGTAGTAGTAGTAGTAGTAGTAGTAGTAGTAGTAGTAGTAGTAGTAGTAGTAGTAGTAGTAGTAGTAGTAGTAGTAGTAGTAGTAGTAGTAGTAGTAGTAGTAGTAGTAGTAGTAGTAGTAGTAGTAGTAGTAGTAGTAGTAGTAGTAGTAGTAGTAGTAGTAGTAGTAGTAGTAGTAGTAGTAGTAGTAGTAGTAGTAGTAGTAGTAGTAGTAGTAGTAGTAGTAGTAGTAGTAGTAGTAGTAGTATTAGTAGTAGTAGTAGTAGTAGTAGTAGTAGTAGTAGTAGTAGTAGTAGTAGTAGTAGTAGTAGTAGTAGTAGTAGTAGTAGTAGTGATTAGACATCATGACTTAATGATATCTCATATATTACTATTATTACCAATAACTAAATTAGAAATACCATAAACAATTAATATTATTAGTATAGGTGGTTGGAGTAAATGCATATTAAGTATGTGTATTATATATGATCTGTAGGCATTCATAGTACATATTCCTAGTGTATGACAGTGTATGTTTGTAGTTAAATATTGTCTATTTTCTTGCATTTATAACAAAATTGTCACAATTCAATTCAAAATATATATATATAAATATGTTATTAATATTAATACATAGAATATAATATAATATTCAGTGAATTTCTTCATTCAAACTAGTATATATATATATATATATATATATATTGATATTAGTATTGAAATTGTTCGTATAGTATACACAAATATAATAACTAATGGGCTAGTTCGTATACGAAGAAATGCTACACATATAATATAACATATAACATATATAATATAACACATACAGATAATAGTTATGACTAACCAGTGGCGAATGGGAACAGCCATTTACCGACGAAAGTTACGGCATTCACGATAACAATGGGGGTGTTGGGGTCAAGGAAGGGTAAGAAGTTCACGATACTAGGGGTGGTGTGAGCTTGGACGAAGTTGTTGATGGTCTGTAGAGAGTTAGCCGTATTGGTCTGGAAATTGAGGTTAACGGAGCTCGAGTAGTAGTAGTTGGTGGTGGTCAACTGGAAAGAGCTCTGTGTGTGGGGGGTACGGGGGTACGGGGGTTAGATTACTCGTTACGTAACTCTTAATGCAGGTGTGATGTAATCTCTCACACTGTGCATAGTAATATGTTGATGTAAGATGGAGAATATATATATATATATATATCCGAATAACAAATAACAAATCAAACAACTATTCTATTGTTACATAATCAAATATATCCTATAAATATATATCTATCCATCTATACACATAGGTATTGGTGTGCGTGTGTGTGTGGGCTGCTGTGGTATACGACTAACCTCGAGTACGTAAGAGTTGTCTGTGTAGACTTTGTTGACGAAGTCTACATGATAGGCAGCATTGGGGCTGGTCAACGAAGAGATGATTCCCTTGAAACCTTTCTTCACGATACATCCTGCCGGCATCGACAACCATGAAGTGGCCTGGTGTGCGTGTGTGTGTATGGGTGTGGGTGTGGGTGTGTGGGTGTGTTATGTTTGTAATGACTGGCACGTATGTATGCCACGAAAAATGTCTTGATATATGTCGAATATTAATACTTCTGCGTTTTTAAAGATATATTGATGCTATCGAAGTAGTGATTCTTATATCGAAAGTTTGTGTAATATACACTGTACACTGTAAATTATGACGTCATAATATGAGTCATTCGATATACATTATATTCTAATCCGTGGATTCTAATATAATTTATGTCGGCGGACTCTCGTCGCTTCTGATTGGCTAGCCGCGATTATTGCTAACGTCTTTCATTTCGGTTTTAGTGACTCCAAGAGCCCCCTCGTGTGTGATAGCCAGGGCGGATGAAATAGATATCGGGGAGTAGACGATGTTGTCGTTCTTTATTTGTTGGTACATCGCGAACGCGAATTTAGAGTTGGCGATCACCGTCTGTGTGATGGACATAGAACATAGAACATAGAACATAGAACATAGAACATAGCACATAGAACATAGGAGTAGTGAACCGAATAATGTGCGCTAGATAATGCATTACAACTATACTCGCGAATGATATATAAATCTTAATATTATTATTAGAGAATTATAATTATACTATATTAGTATACTACTTTAGTAGTATTACATAATATTACTCGATATACTATATATCATTACAGTATCGTATACACTATACTATAGTGTATACTAGTGACTATAGGCAATTATATGTATCCCGAGTAAGTTATTTGTGTATATATCTGATAGTAAAGCTGGTGGCACGTGTGTGAGTGACAGGTGGGCGTTACTTAATAATAACCTGTTTAACGTGGTCGCAATAAATCGCCCTCACTCTCTCTTTCTGTAAGAACCTATCTTGGGAGATCACCGACACGGCTAATAAGGCAACAGCCACGAAACTGAACGACGTAAACATTACCATGACGACTTCTGAGGTGATCGGGTGTGATGATTATGTAATATAGATAATGAATGATTATGTAATATAGATAATGAATGATTATGTAATATAGATAATGAATGATTATGTAATATAGATAATGAATTATTAGATAGCATAGATAATGAATGATTATATAATAAATGTAATGAATGATTATATAATATAGATAATGAATGATTATATAATATAGATAATGAATGATTATATAATAAATGTAATGAATGATTATATAATATAGATAATGAATGATTATATAATATAGATAATGAATGATTATATAATATATGTAATGAATGAATATATAATATAGATAATGAATGATTATATAATATAGATAACGAATGATTAGATAACATAGATAACGAAAGATTAGATATAATAGATAATGAATGATTATATAATATATATATACTGAATTATTATATAAAATAGGTAATGAATAATTATATAATATAGATAATGAATTATTATATAAGATAGAGAATGAATGATTATATAATATAGATAATGAATGATTATATAATAAATGTAATGAATGATTATATAATATAGATAATGAATGATTATATAATATAGATAATGAATGATTATATAATATATGTAATGAATGAATATATAATATAGATAATGAATGATTATATAATATAGATAACGAATGATTAGATAACATAGATAACGAAAGATTAGATATAATAGATAATGAATGATTATATAATATATATATATACTGAATTATTATATAAAATAGGTAATGAATAATTATATAATATAGATAATGAATTATTATATAAGATAGAGAATGAATTATTATATAACATAGATAATGAATGATTAAATAACATAGAGAATGAATGATTTATGAAGCAGAGCTGTACACTGTACACTGTACATATGATGAGGTAATCATGCGTGACGACATTACTATGCACTACGTACTGTATACAGTATTGTATACAGTTACCAATATATATATATATATATATATATATATATATATATATATGTATATAAATCAGATGTATTATGTCATGTTGTAAAGCATAAAATAATGGAGAAGTTAATAAACAAATGTATTTGTTTTTGCGAGAACTTCCCCAATCTTCATATTCTAGATAAGTTAGATTATCGTGAGTAAAAAAATGTAAATATAAATAAATAAGATGTAAGGAATAAAAATATGTATCAATAAGTCAAGTTAAAAATAAATTATGTAAAGAATACAAAATATGTATCAATAAGTCAAGTTAAAAATAAATTATGTAAATAATAAAAAATATGTATCAATAAGTCAAATAATACCAGTAAACAAAAATAAAATTAGATAATCAATTGTTTAATTGATTTTCATATTTTGATAAAAGATGTTTTTATAATATTTTTTTTAAGTTTTTTATATACATTTTTCTGAATAATAATTTATTTAGACATAAATTATTCCATGTTTTAAGGCCTTTAATGATAATGATTTATGATGACGGCTTGATTTTATATAAAGTAATTTGAAATTATGAAAATTATTTGTGTATACATTGTTATATATTGGAAATAATAATGATATTCTGCTTGGGCATTTCTTTAAATGTACATTGTGCATGAATACAATATTTTTATAAGTTATTAAATATTTAAATTTTAATATATTAGAACATAAAAATAAATTGTTAGTATTAGTCAAAATAAATATATTATTGACAATTTTTAAGATATTTTTATTTACAATTCGAACAGCCTTTTTGTAGAGTTGAAATACATTGAAGGTTATTATTAAAATTATTTCCCCATATTTCTAAAAACAAAGAATTGTAAAGCAGCTTTAAAATATATATTGTAAATAGCTCAGCTTTCTTAATATATATAACATGTGATAATTTCAATTATGTGCTTTGGGCTTTGGTTATATCATATGGTTTTCCTTTCTTAAAAAGGGGGGTTAATAGTAATATTAGTAATAACTTATTACTGATATTTTCATGTTATCTGGAATAGTATAGTCACAAATTATTAAGTTAAAAATGTAAGTAAATGGATCTAAATAAAATTTAAAACAATGTTGATTATATTCATGTCAATGTTACTAAAATCTAATGAAGATTTAGATTTACAATCCCCAATAGCAATCAAAATATCATTAGCAGATATAGGTGAAAAATAAAATGTATTTTTTTGAGGATTTTTTAAATATCTTTCGTGGGTTGATCTATTTTCACTATTAACTATTGGCAAATACTTATCTTGTAGATCAGTAGCTATTGAACTAAAAAACTTATTGAATGCATTTATTCTTTCACACTTACTAAATGTATTATTACCATAAAAATATCATCAGGAATGGTATTATATTTTTTATGATCAGTTAATTTCTTAATTTTAACCCACATATCTGAACAATTATTGTTACAAAAAAACTGCTTGTAAGTTGCATTATTTTATCTACGTATTATATATCTCTTATATCTATCAATTATAACTGTATTTTTCAAAGTTAGAGAATATCGATATAATTTTTTTTTTTTTTTATTATTATTCGTATGTGAAATAAATGGACAAGTTGTATCATATAGATTACTGAAAATATATCTGCTGAAAGAGTACCAGATACAGATTCCGGAACAAATAAAAAATTAATAAAAAAAGTATCAATTTGAGTGGATATTGTGTTAGTAATTCGCGTTGGTGTATCAATAAGTGTACTAATTAATCCTAATTGATTTAAAATATTAAAAAATGCATGAGAATCTAACTTATCAAGTAAATTTATATTAAAATCACCACACAAAATTAAATTAGAAAAAATAAAATTAGAAAGATGTTTATAAATAAAATCATAAAATATTTGTTTATTATAATTTGGTCGTCTATATATTAAACAGATATGTATATAATTATAAGAAACATCATAAAATGTAAGTTTAAAAGTCAACATATCATTATCATCAGGTATTTGATAAGTTAAATCTTCGACGATTGTATATATATATATATAATATATTTATATATATATATATATATATATATATATATATATATATATATAAATATATATATATATATATAATATATATATATATATTGTATATGTATATGTATAGGTAACCTATTAATGTCAGCGTATCAATATATAATTAATATATAATAATATATGTATATATATATATGAATAATATATATATATATGTATATATATATATATGTGTGTTTACCTTATCGACTAAAACTGGTATTTAATTAATATCACCGTAACACAGCAGCTTTTATACTTTAAATTCGGAAAAACCCAGATCCGATCGACCGAACTATTTTCTTTTGTAATTGATTAGGTTTTATTTATAAGACACACTTTTTTCGTTACACATAATTACTATCTGAGATCTAACATTTCTATCGTACCTGGATAAAACTAATTTTTATGTTTAATTTAAACAAAGTGTATTATGATAACTAAAATGTATCAATTATCATATATATTATTATATAAACGATATTTCGATTATAACTTGTGAATAATGTAAAACATGTACATTATATTATTAATAAATGATATGTATATGTAATTATGTAATCCTATACTGTAATGATACACAACAGATGTTCTAGAATGACTAATTATCTCGTATCATTATATCACTATTCAATTACACTGATATATAATAATAAATTAATACATTGTAATGTGTAATAACAATAAGGTGCATTCAAAGAGAACTAGTAATGTGACATTAATTTAATCAATATTGTACCTAATTAGGTTGTATTTAATGTAAATAAGTATTATTTTTATTAAATTATCTGTATTGTTATTATGATTAATTTTAGATAAATAATTATTTTATTAAATTAGATTTAATAGCACAGTTTCATAATAATAATATATAAATAATAAATAATTATTGAAGGCAAATAATGTAATTATAATATTTAAAAATATAATAATCTATTTTTAAATTAATTAAAATGTAATAATGTAGTATTAAACTATCTAACAGAGGTAAACTTATATATATATATATATATATATATATATATATATATATATATATATACAGTAAAACCTCTCTATAAGAAACTCTTTTTTTTCAGTAATTTTTTTCTTATAGAGAGGTTTTCTTATAAAGAGGTTTTTACTTTTCCGATGATTTTAAGAATTAATTTATAATTGAAAATGCATTATATAACCTAAGGTTATCTATATATAGTATCTTTATATAATTTTTGATTGCTCAGTAAACCTTCATATACTCTTTAATTATATTGGATTTAAAATATATACTGTATTATTTGGGCTTAGACATGTTAATGACATAATGAAATTTTATTAGATTTACATTAGAAATTATAAATTATGAATCATCATTGATGAATATAATATATTGAATATTATAATAATCTAGTATTTAAATATTAATTGTATAATATAATAAATTTTATCATCAATACATTTAAAGATATAATAATATGTATTAATTAATTTCAATAAATTTATGGATATACAATTACATTTATTAATTAATTTTAATAAATTCAAGGATAAAAATAATTAATTTTAATTAATTTCGAGCTTTTTGGTAATATAAAATATTTTATATAATAATTAATTTCTATAATTGTTATCAATATACAATAATTCTATTTATATATAATTATTTTGTATATTTTGTATACAATAAGTTTCTTATAAAGAGGTTTTTCTTATATTTTTCTTATAATATTTTCTTATAAAGAGGTTTTTTAATGTGGAAAAGGTTGAATTCCAACCAAATGTGTGAACAATTTTCTTATAAAGAGGTTTTTCTTATAAAGAGGTTTCTTATAGAGAGGTTTTACTGTATATATATATATATATATATCCTCACAATACTTTATAACACAGATTTAGGAAATAATAGAATAAATATAGTATTAGTAGTTATACATTATATGCATATTCCTGTTACTTCGTCAAATATAAATTTAATTTCTGATTTCCATCACAAATAGAATACTTTTTACCACCTGATATTAATTTGATAACTTCTCTCATTTTAAAATTCATCAACTCCTCGAGATCATATTCCAACTTCTATCCTAAAAATAATCCTTCCATCTATAATTCATTATATTACTGATATCATATTGATATCATAATTCTCTTTTAACATCGATATTACCCGACTCGATAAAAATTGACTAGATTGCCTCCTTTCATTAAACGACTCACTTTAGACTGTAATATGCCAACTGATAACATACATTTTGCCCAATCTTGCAGATCCTTGAGTGTATAGTTTCAAAACAACCTAATTACCTAGAATAGGACATATAACGATATCATTTACATACAATAATGTGATAATATACCTTGCCGTAGAATGGCCCTCAATGAAATAATATTTTATTTACTTCTTTCCTTGATTCTAATAAACATACAATATTAATTATATTAGATATATCACGTGATTTTGATATTCTTGATCATCAATTAATTATTTATCGATTAAAATCTATTGATATATCTGGATAAGTACTTGAAAGGGTAACACCATATATATATATATATATATATATATATATATATATATATATTATAAAACATCTTCTATGATGATCAATTTAACTCATTATGATACAAATAAATATAATAATTATATTCCTAAATTCTCTATCCCTGGCACCATTATTTTTATCATTTATATAACTCCCCTCTCAACTATTTTCTCTCATTATTCATGTATAAAATATTATCTCTATGCTGATGATCTACAACTATATATTTATTTGCATGCTGACTCTGATCCCCATTACAATAAATCTTTAATTTCTAAATGATTAACTGAATTAAATCATATTTCTCGGTGAATTCTCTATCTCATAATATATCTAAAACTCTCTATACCTCGTTATATCTCGTCCTGCTACTTCCTACATAATGTATCATCCACTTCTCACTATCATTGCCATCGTTATCTCAAACAACTATTGGTCTTACTTTTAATTCATCTCTTAATTATTCATCTTATATTTCTATTATCACTCTGCTAACTTTACATAGTCATAATATTCGAATAATTAGAAAAAAAGTAACTGAAATTACACTCATATTATGATAAACTCTCTAGTTTTTTTATGTTTAGTATATTGTTCTTCTTTACCAATAAATATCACTAATATTGATATTTAAAAATTGGAAAAAAATCGTTCAGTGATCTTTATTTTATGTTACCTCGCCATACCCATATCTTAATAACCAACTTATTAAGGATTACATCTCTCAAATGACTTATATTTAAATAGATTAACATATGTAAGTTACTTGTGACAATACGTAAAGCTCTATACAACAATGCTAGAAACTGTATATCATATTATATATCATTTTATTAAATAAAATTCTCCGTCCATGTCAATAATTTAAATTTATTGTGCATTCCGTCAAAAGTCTCTTTGGTAAAGAATCATTCTTAATTTCATTACAATATAGAATAGTACAATATAATGTTTTAGAAACCTCCACGTGTCAAGGCATAATCAAAAAGGAAATAATATTATTAAATCTAATATAATGCAGATTATATTATTTCTAATAATATTATTAAATCTAATATAATGCAAATTATATTATTTCTACGCGACGGTTCATCGGTCCAACCAATTATATTTAAATAAACTAAATAACATTAAATAAAAAAACACAAAAATCAATATACATGAAATCAACATTTCTATTTTTATAAGTATTCCATAAAATAAAACAAAAATATAACTAACTAAAAATATATAATAAACTAAATAACATTAACTAAAATACACAAAAATCACTATATACGAAATCAACATTTATAATTATTACATAATACACAAAATAACTAATTTAAAATATATAATATAAACTTAAAAACAACTACATTAAAAATATATAATATGTTAGTATGCTACATATATATATATATATATATATATATATATATATATATATATATATATATATATATATATATATATATATATGTGTGTATGTGTGTGTCTATGTAGAGTACTATATTTAATCACAATATATAAATGCATTATTTTAAGAAATATTTGTAAATATCACTAACATATTCTTTTCACAATATTATATATTATGTACGGTACTCTTCTTTATGACAACAATGAAAGTGTCTTAATGACAGAGAAGACGAATCACCAGTAATATATAGTTCATTTATTTATTTAAATGTAAACTAATTTTATATTTATTTAAATGTAATATAATTTTATATCTGTATATAATTACATTTTTAAGTATTATAATAAATAAGAATGCTAATTATCATTCAAATTGCAATTTCAATTATTAAGAAAATGAATTTTTGTATAATTATTTCTAGATAATATTTACTATTAAATAATCATGTTATCTAATCGGAATATCTTGGATACGGTGTGCAAATCTATCTACATATATATATATATATATACATATATATATACTTCATTACTTCCAACGAAAGTATCGCATAACCTGGGTACTAAAACTTGCGAATAGAAATTAATAGTGTAGAATGAGTGTAGAATGAGTGACAAAAAGTAGTTCATTCATACATCTGCATGGGTTAATATATCGTGGCTCGGTCTAACAACTAAATTAACAACGTAATATCTATACTGCTTATACTTATTCGTGTCGTATGTTACGTTTGTACTTAATTAATTAATCGTTTAATTAATTAATCGTTTAATTAATTAATCGTTTAATTAATTGATCACATGTATACAAAACCATGTTTATATTATCATGTCTATATATATCTATATATATATAATATATTATCATGATAATAGATGTTATACTACAACTGAATGTGATCGATACATTGAAAAGAAAGTTATCAAAGATTTTTCTAAGAAAATATATAACAAACGCGAAATAGTGTAATTCTATTTTATACACAAAACATGAACAGCGCTATCTATATATATGTATACATGTGACCAATTTTCGGAAAAATATGTGTTTATAATGTAAATACGTAACAAACAATACCCTTTTAAAATGTTTTAAATATGTTTTAAATTATTATTTATATAATGAAAACTAAGTGTTCATTATTAATATATAACACATAAATAGAATGTATTGGTTCTAAATATCTATGTGGCGAGTAAAAGCTAATTTATAATGCATATAATTGAATAGAGCAATAACGCCCAACTTCAATCTATAGATTTAGATTTATCGCCGATACATATGTCAGTGAAGTCGATAGTAGCGCCAGTAGCGGCCGGAAGTAGTATTAATTACGTTGCGTAGATAGATATCGCTCGACAACCTCAAATATATAACACACGAGTGTTATATCTATAATGTTACTATAGGAATATGACCCTGATATTAATAGGGCTATAAGTATGAATATATATATATATTACCTGTGGTAATTTGTATCATAATTATGTAAGTATAGTGTTTATATTTATAAATATATATATATATATATATATATATATATATATATATATATATATATATGCTAATGATGATGTTGAAATAAGGTTTATTTGGAACCGTTATAAAGTGATGACACTCCTCGTAAGTGCACGTAAAATAATTAATAAAAATAAAGACATATATATATATATATATATATTGTTATTTTTATTTTTATTTTGTTGGAGTTCTTTAATCCCATCCAGGAACTTAGATAAAGTTTTCACTTACAACCATATGGATCTACTGTCTCTTCGAAGCCGCTCTCGTGTTACGGTATCCATGGTTTTAGCGAGAACCGATAATGTATATATACACAATTATATAAGATTACTTCTAAATATTATTTTATGACCCATTTAATGATCCGGACCCGCGTCCCACTGCTTGTGTGTCTGACGCCTTAGCCAACTGAGCCACACAGACAGTTATATATATATATATAGATATATAATTAAATGAATGAATGAATTCATTAATTCATATTCAAATCATATATAGTATAACTATAATCTTATTATACCCATATATGGTTATGCATATTACATAACATATTACCATTAACATGGTTACTCGGGCTTACGTAAAAAGATTAATGGATATCGCCAATGTTGCGGTTTACTGTAGTCAATGCTATGTATACGCATAGGTATACCTATTGACTATAGACTATAGTTCGCTGTCAAGGTAGTAATGACAAATAATCGTTCTATTTATAGAATATCCGGTCAGTAAAAAACACTCGTGTATACGAAGTACACTATGCATAATAGGTAAGTAAGTAAGTAGGTAAGTAAGTAAGTAAGTAAGTAAGTAAGTAAGTAAGTAAGTAAGTAAGTAAGTAAGTAAGTAAGTAAGTAAGTAAGTAAGTAAGTAAGTAAGTAGGTAAGTAAGTAAGTAAGTAAGTAAGTAAGTAAGTAAGTAAGTAGGTAGGTAAGTAAGTAAGTAGGTAAGTAAGTAAGTAAGTAAGTAAGTAAGTAAGTAAGTAAGTAAGTAAGTAAGTAAGTAGGTAAGTAAGTAGGTAAGTAAGTAAGTAAGTAATTAAGTAATGTACCAATACACTCGTTATATTCTAAACTCTCACAAGTGATGAGAATCTATAAACACAACCCTACTTATACGTACACATACGGGTAGTAAATCATATATCGTCCTTAGAAGTGTTGTTTATCGGCAGGATGGCTAACTATTAATTATTCAAAATATGACCGTGTCTGGTACTACAGCAAAAAGTAACATGTGAACTTCAATGTGAATGTATGATAATGACATTAATTACATAATCACTATATATATATATATATATATATATATATGTATATATATATATATATATATATATATATGTATATATATATGCACAGATTGTTATATTAGTATTTGATGTGTATATTTATATATATATATATATATATATATATGTATATATATATATATATATATATATATATATGTATATATATATGCACAGATTGTTATATTAGTATTTGATGTGAAGTTGATAAATAACTTCCGTATAAGGCAGTACCCTCTCTCTCTCTCTCGCTAGTCAATATACTTAACATCTAGTTGATCTTTACACGATAAAACACGTGATCGGCTAGGCATTGATTCTAAAAATAGATTTAGGAAATACCCGCCTATTGAATAGGTACTCCGTGGTCCATGGTACGTACCCTGTATACATCAGCATAACCTAAACACAATAATTATATTCATAAACACATCCCTAAATTCTAGATATTTTAGAAACTCGGCCCACTCTCAAGCAGGCCCGTAGCCACGGGGGGGGGCCTGCGGGGGTAAGGCCCCCCTGAGATCGGCTAGGCCCCCCCATAAATAAGCTAGGCCCCTAAAGTTTTTTTCATATAGTATTTACTAGATATTCAATTATATTTATATTTTTATTTTATAATTTGATTTATATTATATTTATTTATTAGAATGTATGTATTTTAGTCTTATACATTATAGTGAGGATCCAATTCAGTATTTATGGTTTTATAAAATATTTTCTAAAATTATGGTAGATATTAAAAAATTTTAATTAATTAATATATTAATAAATTAACTAACTATAGTTTACCTATCACGAGCAAACAACAAACAACTATTTGGTTTTCTAACTACAATAGGAGCAGACAAATTAATAGATCACTGAATAGCAGTAACAGAATCAAATATCAAACCAACCCCAATCCCAAACAATAGCACTACAAAATATGAAAAAATAAATTTAAATGATCGTCCATCTGATCTCTGAAATGTTTGTCCTAAAAGTACAAGTGCACTTACCATGGTAGAGCATCGTTTGGAAATAAAATAAGAATATTTACGGATAATATGTATACATATATACAATATAAAGTAAATGTATATCCATTTCTAGATTATAGTACTTTCACAGTAGATGAAAACAACCTAAATGGTTACTACAATTGTAATTCCGCAATGGAAAAAGAAAATAGTTTTATAAATGGTCCCAATCATGTGATTCATTATATGAATCGCGTAAAAAAAGATCCAACTGTTGATCGACTACCAGTGCACTCTCCTAAAAAGTATTCTTTTCAACTCCTCAATTCTAGATCAGTACGAAATAAAGTTGATTTGATTACACAATTAATTATTGATTATAATTGTTATAATCTGTTATTACTGATACTTGGTTAACTATTGGTGATTCTGATCTAGCTTCCCAACTGACCCATTATGGTTTTAAGGTATTGCTTGCTAATAAGTATATACTTATATATATATATATATATATATATATATATATATATATATCACATCGTCGTGGCGGCCTAGATCTGTTATTCTCATCGGAACTTAAGCTTATTTCGTCATCTACCCCATTTTTCTCATCATGTGAAATTCTGTTCCGTAATATTCAGTTTTCTTCATTATTTACCATTATAAGTATATGTAATTACCGTCCACCTTCAACTAGCCTATGGAGTTTCTTAGCTGACCTATATTCTATTTTAGAATCTTTCACATCAGTTAACACGGGTATTCTATGTGATTTTAATATTCAAATCAATAATGAAAATCATGATTCCTTATCTCTGAATAAACTTATATTTGAGTATAACCTAACGCAACATGTTTTCTTTAATACTAACACTAATAATAATAATATTGATTTTTTTAATATTTAGCTGATTCTAATTTAATTTCATATCCCACTCAAAGTTCTCTAATACCTGATCACTTTAACATATTATTTGATTTTAACTTGCCGGTGATACAAATTAATCGACTTTCTAGATCGTTTCAGAAAATCTCCTCTATTAATAAACCAATGTGTGTTAACTCTCTATTCAATCAACTTAACAACAGTATATCTTCTGATTTTTCTACACTTTTTGATTATTTTAATTTGGCATTATCTCATTCGCTTTATATTGTTGTACCCTCATTTACTCTTATCAACCGAACTTATTCTATGTTTTTCTGGTTTAATACTGAGCTTATTAAACTAAGGCAACTATTTCATAGACTACAACGTAAATATGCATCCTCTAAATTGTAATCTGATCATATTTCCTTTAAAGTTTTCGATCGCTTTACAAGAAAAAACTTCCTTTTATTAAATCGTCATACTTTACTGATATGCTCAGTATTTATGGAATATCTTCTAAACAAGCTTATACAATATCTTTCACCTTAGTAGGTAAAACCCAAACCAAGTGTCTTCCTGCCCAACCTGATTTCATTATTTGTTCATTGTTTTCCAATTTATTCCAACATAAAATTTCTAGCATTACCAATGTACTTCCAAACATCAACTCAGCACCACTCAATCTCAATTTAACATCCACTCAGAATCACTGTTCATGTATTCTCTTCCCACACATGACATTATACTCTCTTTGATAACATCCTTGAAAACCAATTCCCCTTAATCCTATTCCACTCAATCTACTTCGTTCATTATCACCATATTTTATTGGATTTATCGCCGCAACCATTCATAGGCGCTCTTATATCATCTATTGTTCCACACTCCATGAAATATTCATAGATTGTTCCGATTTTAAAAATACAACTCTAGATGAATCTAATGTATCGTTAAATAGTTAATAAGTTATCGTCCAATATCCCAGTTAATATCCATATTTAAGACATTTGAGCGAGTTGTGTCTACTCAACTTATTAATTACATTATGTCCAATGCTATTGTTGATAAATATCAAAGTCGTATCTTCCTCATCGTAGTACTTAAATTGACCTTACTTTTATTATTAATGATATTCTCATATATCTTGGTAATAAAGCCCCATGCTATCTCGTACTACTAAACTTATCTAGTGCTTTTGATACTCTCGATTACAATATTCTTTCTATTGGACTTAATGCAATTAGTATACATGGTCAAATCCACAGTTGGTTTATGTATTTTATTTCATCTAAAACATCTTCGGTGAAGATTAACTCCTCGTTGTCTCCTCCTTATTTCAACATAGATAGGTATTCCACAAGGCTCTGTCCTTGGACCTATATTGTTCATTATTTATATTCCTTATATTCCTATAAAATCAATTTTTTTTATCAAATATCCCAATATTAACTATCATATTTATGCCGATGATCTTCAGATATATAGCCATTTCCTTGTTCTAGTGATGCTGGTCTGATTCAAATGTCTATGTTTAATTGAATTACTGATCTCACTCATTTGTTCTCTCATAACTAAATGTCCTTAAATATTATTAAAACAAATACTATCATATTCACAAGACTCAGTTCTCCTCTACCAATCACACATCCTTTTCTACTATTATTCCAACTTCTCAATCTATAACTATATTTGGTTTCATAATAACCTCTCACATAGACTAATCTCCAAACATTAATAATATGATGCAATACTAACTATTTTCTACAACATATTAGAAAATATCGTTTTAAGCTTACCCTTGCCATGACTAAATGTTTAATTCATTCGCTAGTATTCAGTAGACTTATCTACTGGTGTTATTATTGTATACCTTGCCTGTTAACCTAATCCTACTACTTTTTTATATTATATTATATGCATATAAAGTTATGTTTATATAGTGTATATATATATATATATATATATATATATATATATACACACATAGTGTATACTTATGTATTGTTTATTTATACCATGTTTAATTCACATTGTGCGTCAATATAAGTAATAGAGTATACTAGTAAATTACTAGTAGTGATATTATTACTGGTATACTAGTTTATATTCATACATCTTAGTCTTAACATTTTCTGGGGCCTTGCCCCCCTGGTATATATTTCTGGCTACGGGCCTGCTCTCAAGTATTCCCTCTCTCTAACCAATACATTTGTTGACCTCCACAACCGACTCACAAACATTACATTCTCTGTTCTTCCAATATCTAAATCATCAACATCCTTCTTTCCCTATTCGTTATGTATATCTATAGCCTTTACTACACACTATAGTGTATACTACACGTAGTAACATATTATTCTCGGCCATTATTTCCTTCAATACATTGTTCTTTTTATTATTGTGTCATCTCTGCACGATCGAAAGGGCAAACATTACCTAATTGAAATGCAATTAAACCGCTATATCTAATGTATATATATATATATCATATATATATATATTATATAAATGTATGTGCATTGTTCGGTTTTTTCGACCTTGAACAGTTCAGGCGAGTTTATTTAATGTATTGAATAGACATATAATTCTATACAATTATATTATAAAATTCTTAATTAGATAGATACTATCTACCTATATATATATATATATATATATATATATAACAATATATTAAATATGGTTTAATTTATTACAAATATAAAAATATTGGTTCTCACTTATTGTGAACAAAATTATAACTTAATAATACGATGAAATAGCCAAATATAATAATAGATCATTATATATATATATCAAATATAATACACAATACAAAGTATTAAAGTCTATAGAAAATTACTAGATCGTAAAATATGTATATACCCTAAATACAATATACACTGAAGTATATTACATTATTTAGAAAACCAATATATATATATATATATATTCATTATTACAATGTATAACAAAAGTATATTTATTTCACGCTCTATTGATTTTCTAAAGAATTAAATGTATGGAGTTACCTATACATACATCTCACGTGTGTGTGTATACAATGCCCCTTGTGTATATTATATATATATAGTATTTATCGGATTACAATTCATATACATGTATACGATATAATGCATTATATCAGATAAATACTTATTATAAATTAAAAATATATTCTATTTCAATAGATAGAAAATATATAAAATAAAAAATAGTGTAATAAAGTAAGGATTTACATATTTCGATAAATAAAAATAAAGTAATACATTTCTAATTAACTATTTAAATTGACACTATAATATAATTTGATAATACTATTTATATATATATATATATATATATATATATATTTACAAATCATACCATATATATAAAAACAATTATTTATAATATATATATATATATATATATATATATATATATATATTCTATTCTTAGACCATTAGTTATCACTATGCATAATAAGTCATTAGTTAAATGTCCGCCACATAACATATGTATAGTATTTGCTGATGGTACAAGTAATAGTGATTAATAGTGATGACTTTGCGTTGTATTCTTCTGAAACGTAAATTATAAATATCTTGTAAGAATATTTAACTACAAATATTAATAACGTATCTATTAATATAAATCATAAGCATTGTATGACTTTAAAATTATATCATTTCAATATAAATATTGAAAATACACTTTTAATCGAGGTACCTTGCAAGGTCATGGCGTACCCGACCCTATTATAATGATATGAATAATACATTAATGACAACAACATTTTACGAAGCAAACATACAATATTTGATAACACACGGACTAATATGACCAGTATACTATAGGTGAAAGTTTCCTAATACCCACACTTTAACAATAAATGGTCTTAACATTTTATGACTCATTAGTTGTATTCAAATATCACAATATATTTATAATATATAATTGTGAATTTATGGCGATTTTAATATTTTATTTAATCTGTGCATCCAATAGATAACAGGGGTGTCCGCTGGTCCAATAGGCGTGTCCGCTGGTCCTATAGGCGTGTCCGCTGGTCCTATAGGCGTGTCCGCTGGTCCTATAGGCGTGTCCGCTGGTCCTATAGGCGTGTCCGCTGGTCCTATAGGCGTGTCCGCTGGTCCTATAGGCGTGTCCGCTGGTCCTATAGACGTGTCCGCTGGTCCTATAGACGTGTCCATACACTGCCCGTGTTCATTACTCGTACAGTGTACGACGTACACCCACTCTATTATACCACTCTGTAATATCGTCCATTGAGAACATAGGTATTAGCATATACAAATACACACACATACCCACTAGTGCTGTAAAATGTCAAATACTTGGTTGTTCTCGAGAACACAAAATCTTAAAATTGTTGTTCTCGAGAACTTCAAATCTTTAAAAAAATATCAAGTTCTCGAGAACTTCAAATCTTTCATATTTAGGTATGTTCTCGAGAACTTCAAATCTTTTAATAATATTTTAAAATAAGTTAACGAAGAAAAAAATGAGATATTAATTAATTAATTACTATTAATAATAATAAATTAATTAATAATTATTTATTAATTATTATAATTATTTATTAATTATTATAATTATTTATTAATTATTATAATTATTTATTAATTATTATAATTATTTATTAATTATTATAATTATTTATTAATTATTATAATTATTTATTAATTATTATAATTATTTATTAATTATTATAATTATTTATTAATTATTATAATTATTTAGAAGGCTAAATATAAATATTATATTATTAGACTATATATATATACATATATACCATAGTGTCAACTATTTATTCAAAATGTACTTGTAGACAAATATAGTTTTAAACGGTTTATGAATTAACATTTGTATATATTAGTACAGAGTATACATTATTTAAAATTAATCTAATGATATTCCTTCAGGAATGTGCGTATGCATAATATACGTATTCATTTTTAAATATTGTTAATGGATAATAAATTAATGACACTGTGTCCTTGATAACATTATTCTATTTTAAATATATTATCATATAGGAAGCATAACTGATGATTGAATTAATAGTATCTATATATTTTAATGGATATTTTAAAATAGTTGAAAGAAACTTATTACATAATTACGTTAATCGATCGTTACCCGAATAATTACCAGACATGATACCCGAACAGAAACTAAATTTAAAATAAAGATTTGAGACCATCAAATCTTTCCAAATACCCGAAAATTAAAGATTTGAACCGAACCGAAAAAAAAAGATTTGAGATTTGATATTTGAGATTTGAAATTTTACAGCACTAATACCCACACATATATATATATATATATATATATATATATATATATATATTAATTAATTAGTATATGGTATGAATTTTCATTAAAGTATTTTAAATATTTAACTTTAAATTTAAACTTTACAATTTATAATTATCAATATCAGATATTTTATATTTGTATTGCATTAACTCACTAAGTAATGTAATAAAATAATTAAATAATGATCAGATAGATTAGTGTATGCCTAATTTATATATGTGAAATATAGGCTAAATATACAGAGTTTAATATATATATATATATATATATATATATATATATATATTAATAGTATACACTATAGGTTCATTGGTATTATTTTATTAATAGTACGCGATTTTTATGAAAATTATAATAATAGTTTAAACGCAGCGCGCTGATCGGTTATAAGGTGTCCGTATTAGCAACAGGTATTGGGGACTTATATTAACTATATATATATAAATATAAATATAAATATGCTTATAACTTAATTAATATTTGATAACAAATATAGCAACTATGTATATAATATTTAGAATGCTTTAGTTCTTAATAATATATTTTAATTTGTTATATTAACACATGTGTGTATGCTTGAAAAGGTGTTAGTTGACCATTTGTTCATGAATTACAAAGCGATAGCTATCACCATAACGTATGGCAGTTATAATCTATCAGCATAAGTAAAAATGTTAATAATAAAAAAAAATATTTATAATTATGAATATTATATTCATCGATATTTTATTGTAGAATTTATATTTTCTGAGATATCGAGAGCAGCGTACGATGTGATCTATCCGTATTAGGATACTTTACCTTAGAATGATGTACATATGGATTTAATTATAATTGAATTCTAATTATTCGTAATTATTCTATAATATTGTTAACAATATTACATTAATATAATAGAATACTTAATTATTATTATAAGTTCATATTTTTGAAATGTTTCTTAATATATATCAATTTGATTATATGTTTGTCATTAGATATATGTTTGACATGATATATAACTCTTGGCATATTGTGTTATAATTTAAATATTATTTATTTTAATAAAATTCAATTATAATAAAATGAAAATAACTATAACAATAGTAGTATTTTTATTTTGTATATCTGCTGAACATATGTGAAATCTCTTTTTAAAATGACTTTAAAAAGTATAAATATTAAAATGATTGTAAACATAGTATCATTATATGTTTACTTATCGTAAATAAGTTATTGTAATCTTGATCTTGCTGTTATTTATTACGTATCGGTATATTATATTATGTGTTATGCAACTTAATATTTAGGTATCTCGGTAATGATTTGATTATATTATAATTTTATATCGATATTATTCACAGAACTTATTAATTAAACTATAATATTCAATATAATATTCTCGAATTATACTCTACTATATTAGAGTATAATACGATTTACCGTAATATCAAATATAATGTCAACATGCATTGTATAAGATATATTACCGTTGGGTACATCGTTGTCAAGCTACTCGCTAATTATATTTAATTCCATAGCCAGTATACATGTGATACATATACATGTGATCTATAGATCACGTGTATATAACTCGACTGAATATAGTGTACGAGTCACGGTCAAATATCACGTGATAGAATGTAGACATTTTGTATTCTATATACTTAGTGTACTAGGTAATAGGTAATGCTATGTGCTACGTCCCCCGTCATGCATAGATCATGTATGAACTCTATAGAATTAAATATAATTATCGATATAATAGCTCGACTACGATATATTTATAGGATTAAGGTATGGATGCATACATACATGTACATGTACATCTATACATGTATAGATGTATAAGGTATAAGTATAAGTATACTACATGTATAGATGTATAAGGTATAAGTATAAGTATACATGTTTGATACGATATTACGAAACTAAATTAAAAATAAATATAAAGAATATATATATATAATATGTGGTATTATATAGGCTAAAGATTGTAATGTATAATATATAGTATACAATGTATACACTACTATAGTAATCGATCAGCATATGTATATGGCATCGTTGTACCGAATGATCTATATAGAATAAACTGTTATAGAACATCTAAAACAACAGTTCACTAAGGTTAAATAATGATGACATATTTCATTTACTTTAGAATTAGCATTATAATTAATGATGATGATTTATTAAACACAATAATATAATAGCGAACGCTATTCTCGAATGTGTATATGCACAATTACATTATAAACGAATGGTACATAAATAAATATATTAATATAATAAAAATAAATAAAAGAAATAATAAATATTATGGAATTAATTGTTATAAGTAAAAATACAATTAAATATATATTAAATAATTTAATAATAAACGATAAGTATAAATTAATGTTGTATATGAATGAAAATATAAACAATGAATATATGAATATTATAAAGATCATTATGATGTATAATTATGCTAAAATATTTATAAATAATAAATTATAAATTATGGTAGTAATTGATTATTTCTTTTTTGAATGTACAGGATTTCGTCTATAGACATATATATATATATATATATATATATATATATATATATATATATACGTCTATATATATATATATTAATAGGATGTAGATTCCAGATATGTGCGTAATACTGAAATATTAAGCGCATAATGTGTCGCACATAGGTACGCATGTGAACACGTCATCAAATATCTAATAAGTACAGCGTATACAGCGAGAATGTATTATGCGTCATCATTTATGAGTCATAATTAATGAATCGATATGAGCGAATCAATTACCGAGACGTGCCGAGCCTTACACCGACCTAATAAACAACGTGTCCACTCTAGCATTGTATACATTGTATAGCGGGGTATTCCCCGAGCGCGCACACACACACACACACACAAGTAGGTGGAGGTACGCCGTATACCGGTAGAGGTACGGTGGTGATGTCGCCGATATCGAGGACATATGTCCTGTATATTCGCTGAATAAGCGTAATCAGTTTTGTAGCTAGCCCGTAGTGAATGTAAATGTGCTTATTTATAAGTGTGTATATATATTATATTTGGGTTATTGTTCAATATAATTGATTTACAATGACATATTTATGCATTATACGTTTACTCGATACACGCTATTGCTATACTATAGCAGGTATGTGCACTAAAGTGATGCATGATGCACACATGTGATGCATCAGTGTAAGCCATACGAATACTTTAACTTGTAATTATGTGTCTATGTTATGTATGTTAATATGTGATATATTCTTTATTATGTTTATTTACATTTATAAATTAATATTAAAGGTATATATATATATATATATATTGCATATGATATACACCATATATATATATATATATATCATGTTTATATATACACCTATTTTATACACCCATTTGTTAACGTAATACTTATATTATTCCGAAAAGTATTATTTAATTTAACTAATTCTATTAACAATACGAAATCTAAAATAACGATAAACGTCATCTAACCAATACACAAACATCTATAGATTCCGATATTAACTAAAGGGCAAAGTATCCTAATAAGGACATTGCTATAATACGGACACTATCGGTATCTCAGAAACTATACATCCAACAAATAAAATATCTAATAAATACAATATTCATTATATAAATTGTCTAAATAAGTATTGTTTATTTGTGTTATTACTTAACATAAGTCTACCTAAGTCTGATATATCCAATAACCCGGATGTTTTAATACATTTTTAAATTTATTAAAAATATGTCAACTAAAAATCTTCTCAATCATATAAAAATGTATTAATTTAAAACAACAATATATTATCAATGCTAACCATTATATACATAATTGCTATATTTGTTATCAAATAGTAATCGAGTTATAATAAGCATATAGCTAACATTAATAGCTAGCTGTCATATAAATTCCTAATACGGACACCCACGATGTATTAACCCTTTGCATCCGAGGTGTTGATTTCTGTTGTTAATACCGACACCCTATAACCAATCAACGCACAGCGTGTGAACTATTCTAATTTGCATACATATAATGCATTATAATATGAATACCATTAAGGAAGGTACACGGGTCCGTAGCCATGGGGGGGGCCTGCGGGGGCAAGTCCCCCCCCTGATATCGGCTATGCCCCACACCTATTATGAGCTAGTAGGCCCCTAAGACTTGTTTCACATTAAGTTTTTTTCATATAGTATTTAGGTAATCAATTATATTTATATTTTTATTTTATAATTTTATTTATATTATAATTATTAATTAAAATGTATGTATTTTAGTCATAGACATTATAGTGAGGATCCAATTCAGTATTTATGGTTTTATAAAATATTTTTAAAAATTATGATAAATATTAAAATAAATTTTAATAATTTAATTGTAATTATTAATTAAAAACCCTATCATGAGCAAACAACAAACAACTATTTGGTTTTCTAACTAAAATAGGAGCCGACAAATTAATAGATCACAGAATAGCAGTAACAGAATCAAATATCCAACCAACCCCAAACCCAAAAAATAACACTACAAAATATGACAAAATAAATTTAAATTATCGTCCATCTTATCTCGGAAATGTTTGTCCTAAACGTACAAGTGGTAGAGCACCCAGAACATCTTTAGGAAATAAAATAAGAAGATTTACCGATAATATGTATATATTTATAAAATAAAGCAAATTTAATGTATATCCATTTGTAGATTATAGTACTTTCTCAGTAAGATATCTACAATTGGAATTCCGCAATGGAAAAAGAAAATGGTTTATAAATGCTCCCAACATGTGATTTCTTCTGTGAATCGCATAAAAAAGATTCACCTGTTGATTACTACCAGAGCACTCTCCTACTAAGTATTCTTTGCAACTCTTCATGCTAGATAGTCGAAATAAAGTTAATTTAATTACACTATTAATTATTGATTATAATTTTTCTATTTCTGCTATTACTGAGATTTGGATAACTATTGATGATTCTGCTCTAGTTTCCCAACTGACCCCTGATTGTGTTTAATTATGTCTTTCTAATAGGTCATAGTCGTGTGGCCTAGCTATGTTATTCTCATCGGAACTTAAACTTATTTCGTCATCTACCCCATGTTTCTCTCCGTATGAAATTCTGATCTGCGATATTCAGTTTCCATCATTATTTACAATTGTAATTATACTTATCTACCGCCCACCTTCATCTATCCTATGGAGTTTCTTATATGACATCTCTTCTATTTTAGAATTTTCACATCAGTGAACACAGTTATTCTTGGTGATTTTAATATTCAAATTAACAATGAACATCAGGCATACTTTGTATTCCATCAACTTAACAACATTATATCTTTTGATTTGTCTACACTTTTTGATTATTTTAATTTGGTATTATATCATTCTCTTGCTAGTTGTATACCCTCCATTACTCTTATCAACCGAAATTATACGAAGTTTCCCTGGTTTAATACTGGGCGTATTAAACTAATGCAACTACTTCGTAGACTACAACGTAAATATATATCCTCTGAACTTGACTCTGATCTTATTGCATTTAAAGTTTGTCAATCGCTTTACAAGAATAAACTTCTCTCTACCAAATCGTCATACTTCACTGATATGCTCGGTAGTTATGGAATATCTTCTAAGCAAGCTTATAAATTATCTTACACCTTATAAGGTACTTTACCTACTATAGTAGGTAAACCCAACCAAGCATCTTCCTAACCAAATTGATTCAGATATTTGTTCCTTGTTTACCAATTATTCCAACACAGTATTTATAACATTATCAATGTACTTCCAAATATCAACACGGCACGAATCAATCTCAATTGTTTCTCTTCCCACACAAGAGAGTGTACTATTTTTGATGATATCCTTGAAAACTAAGTACCCCTTAATCCTATTCCATGGAATGTGCACTCAATCTACTTCGTTCATTATCACCATATTTTATTGGAATTATACTAAAATCATTCATAGATCTCTTATATTATCTATTGTTCCACACTCAATGAAATATTCATAGATTATTCCGATTTTAAAAAAACTACTCTTGACCAATCTATTTTATCAAGTTATCGTCCAATATCCCAGTTATCATCCATAAATAATACCTCAGAACGAGTTGTATCCAATCAACTTATTAATTACATTATGTCCATTGCAATGCTATTGTTGATAAATATCAAAATGCGTATCTTCCTCATCGTAGTACCGAAACTGCTCTTACTTTGATCATTAATGATATTCTCATATATATATATATGTATATATATATATTGATAATAACGTCCCATGCTATAACGCCTCATGCTATCTCGCCTACTACTATTCTTATCTAGTGCTTTTGATACTTTCATCACAATAATTTATATATTAGACTTAATGAAATTAGTTTACATGGTCAATTCCACAGTTGCAACTGTATTTTATTTAATCTAGAATATCTTCGGTGAAGATTAACTCCTCGTTGTCTGCTTCTTATGTTAACATACACGGTGTTCTATACGGCTCTGTTCTTGGCCCTATATTGTTAATTATTTATATTCTCATATAAAATCAATAATTCACAAATATCCTAATATTAACTATCATCTTTATGCCGATGATCTTCAGATATATAGCCATTTCCTAGTTCTAGTAATTTTGTTATGATTCAAATGTATATGTTTAATTATATTACTGATCTCTCTCATTAGTTCTCTCAAAACTCAATTTCCTTAAATATGACTAACACTGATACTATAATATTCTTAAGATACTAGATAGTTATCCTCTATCAATCACTCATCCTTTTCTACTATATCTTCCAACTTCTAAATATATAACTACCCTTGGTTTCACTATAACCTCTAACCTAGACTACTCTCCACAAATTAATAATATGATACAGTACTACTAACTATTTTCTATATAATATTAGAAAATCTCGTTATAAGCTTATCTTTGTTATGACTAAATGTTTAATTCACTCGCTAGTATTCAGCAAACATATTTATTGCTGTTCACTATTGTGTAATTTACCTTTTAACCTGATGTATAAACTGGGCGTATTCAATGTCGTGCTATACGTGTATTATATAAACTAAACTTTGCCTCAATAGTATCTATATATATATATGCTTTATAAGCATATATGCTTTAATGAGATCAATAGGCTGGCTTAAGTTTTTATATATTTGTAAACAGAGGATATTGTTTATTACGCATAAACATCACGTAAATATAACATTACGCTTTAAAGCCGCTTAAGGCAAACCCCGCTGTATACACCTCGCATTTCCTGAATATTTAGCTCAATCTATTATTATTCAGAATTATAATAGAAAACAGATCTAATAGAATGTGCTATATCATGAAATTGGTGCAACGCTCAACATAGTTTGTCTATTCTAAATCAGCTGTCTTGGTTATTGCTCCGAAAAGCTGGAATTCACTGCCATATGATATTCGCTGTACTACATCGCTTTCATTATTTAAACATAAACTATATAGTGTCAATTTTAATATTATGTCAATTTTAAATCATTGTAATGCTATATATATATATATAGCTATAGTGTCAATTTTAATATTATGTCAATTTTAAATCATTGTAATTCTTCTATTTTGTTATAATTTTTTTTAGTTATTTTAGTTTTTGTTTTTTATTATCTAATGACGCCTATAAACACCATGTGTTTTTGAAGTCAATAAACTATATATAAATAAATAAATAAAATAATACTAATTAATATAGTAAAATACTAATAATTAAAAAATATTGAAATAAAACTACTAAAAATACTAAATATAATAAAATAAACTAATTAAAATTCACCTATCATACTTTTCGATAAAATAATATTGTCATGTCATCATTGACCAATTTAATATACCTCTCAAATATTTATCAACTTGAATAATCATAGATTTACTAGATGTATGTTCAAGTTCAAAGTATCCTTAGTTGTAATTTACAGGAGACATTTGTCAATATAACTTTAATATACAATATATATATATATATATATATTAAATATTTTACTGAATTAAATATAATTTATAACCACAATATAAATTATAGCTAATTGAGTATGTAAATAAAATATTATGGTTATTTTTATAACTAATTCACTTATTATTTTCTATTCAGGAAGTCAAATTTTTATTTTAAATATTAAATATTAAATATAAGATATTCACGAGTACTTTGTATTGATTATTTATGTGGCCGGTAATAGTTCGTGTCGGGGATGAGGATGCAATTGTTGTGTGGGGGCAATTGTTGTCAGTGTTCTTAATCTTGGCGAAAGTAAGTTCCTTAAGGCATTGGATATAGAAACCCAAAATCCTCCAAGTTGATACACCTTTATCGACTTCCATTAGCTATTGATATAAAGTAATATAGGTAGATTTTTTTACTGATATCCTGGATAGAAATTTTATTTTATAATCTAATATATTATTTAATATTATTTTAATGTTATACCTGATTTCCCCCCCCCACAATCACATTGGGTGAATGGCTTGATAAGCTCTGCTTTTTCGTTCATCCAGGCTAATGCCTAAACTCTAATTATTATTATATATATTAAATATCTTACTGAATTAAATATAATTTATAACCACCATAATACTTATACCTAATTGAGTATGTAAATAACATATTATTGTTATTTTTTAACTAATTAACTTAACACTTATAAATGAGTCTTTTTAAAGTTTCACCAACTGAAATTGGCGTTATTCCACCTTTTTTTCAATCGATAAAATATAGCGCCAGAAATAAATTATGAAATATTTTAGCTTATATTTTCAGCTGCTAATAATTAAACTACTAATACTATAGTTATTCTAATATGTCCTAAATTTGTGTTATAAAGTATTGTGAGGATATATATATATATATATATATATATAAGTTTACCTCTGTTAGATAGTTTAATACTACATTATTACATTTTAATTAATTTAAAAATAGATTATTATATTTTTTAATATTATAATTACATTATTTGTCTTCAATAATTATTTATTATTTTTATATTATTATTATGAAACTGTGCTATTAAATCTGATTTAATAAAATAATTATTTATCTAAAATTAATCATAATAACAATACAAATAATTTAATAAAAAGCATACCTATTTACATTAAATATAACCTAATTAGGTACAATATTGATTACATTAATGTCACATTACTATAGTAACTAGAGAACTATAGTTCTCTTTGAATATACCTTATTGTTATTACACATTACAATGTATTCATTTATTATTATATATCAGTGTAATTGAATAGTGATATAATGATACTAGATAAGTAGTCATTCTAGTATGTATTATTACAATATAACATTATTTCATTACATATATTCCTACATATCATTTATTTATAATATAATGTACATTTTTTACATTATTCACAAGATATAACCGAAATCTCGTTTATATAATAATATATATGATAACTGATACATTTTAGTTATCATAATACACTTTGTTTAAATTAAACATAAACATTAGTTTTATCCAGGTACGATAGAAATGTTAGATCTCAGATAGTAATTATGTGTAACGAAAAAAGTGTGTTTTATAAATAAAGACCTAATCAATTACAAAAGAAAATAGTTCGGTCGATCGGATCTGGGTTTTTCCGAATTTAAAGTATAAAAGCCGCTGTGTTACGGTGATATCAATTAAATACCAGTTTCAGTCGATAAGGTAACACACACACATATATATATATATATATACATATATATATGTTATTCATATATATATATATATATATATATATATATATATATATATTATTCATATATATATTATACATATATTATTATATATTAATTATATATTAATACACTGACATTAATATATATATATATATATACATATATTATTATATATTAATTATATATTAATTATATATTAATACACTGCCATTAATATATATATATATATATATTATTCATATATATATTATACATATATTATTATATATTAATTATATATTAATACACTGACATTAATATATATATATATATATATATACATATATTATTATATATTAATTATATATTAATTATATATTAATACACTGCCATTAATATATATATATATATATATTATTCATATATATATTATACATATATTATTATATATTAATTATATATTAATACACTGACATTAATATATATATATATATATACATATATTATTATATATTAATTATATATTAATTATATATTAATACACTGCCATTAATATATATATATATATATTATTCATATATATATTATACATATATTATTATATATTAATTATATATTAATACACTGACATTAATATATATATATACATATATTATTATATATTAATTATATATTAATTATATATTAATACACTGCCATTAATATATATATATATATATTGGTAACTGTATACAATACTGTATACAGTACGTAGTGCATAGTAATGTCGTCACGCATGATTACCTCATCATATGTACAGTGTACAGTGTACAGCTCTGCTTCATAAATCATTCATTCTCTATGTTATTTAATCATTCATTATCTATGTTATATAATAATTCATTATTTACGTTATATAATAATTCATTATCTATATTATATAATCATTCATTACCTATTTTATATAATAATTCAGTATATATATATATTATATAATCATTCATTATCTATTTTATCTAATCATTCATTATCTATATTATATAATAATTCATTATCTATATTACATAATAATTCAGTATCTATATTATATAATCATTAATTATCTATGTTATATAATCATTCATTATCTATATTACATAATCATTCATTATCTATATTATATAATCATCACACCCGATCACCTCAGAAGTCGTCATGGTAATGTTTACGTCGTTCAGTTTCGTGGCTGTTGCCTTATTAGCCGTGTCGGTGATCTCCCAAGATAGGTTCTTACAGAAAGAGAGAGTGAGGGCGATTTATTGCGACCACGTTAAACAGGTTATTATTAAGTAACGCCCACCTGTCACTCACACACGTGCCAGCAGCTTTACTATCAGATATATACACAAATAAGTTACTCGGGATACATATAATTGCCTATAGTCACTAGTATACACTATAGTATAGTGTATACAATACTGTAATGATATATAGTATATCGAGTAATATTATGTAATACTACTAAAGTAGTATACTAATATAGTATAATTATAATTCTCTAATAATTATATTAAGATTTATATATCATTCGCGAGTATAGTTGTAATGCATTATCTAGCGCACATTATTCGGTTCACTACTCCTATGTTCTATGTTCTATGTTCTATGTTCTATGTTCTATGTTCTATGTCCATCACACAGACGGTGATCGCCAACTCTAAATTCGCGTTCGCGATGTACCAACAAATAAAGAACGACAACATCGTCTACTCCCCGATATCTATTTCATCCGCCCTGGCTATCACACACGAGGGGGCTCTTGGAGTCACTAAAACCGAAATGAAAGACGTTAGCAATAATCGCGGCTAGCCAATCAGAAGCGACGAGAGTCCGCCGACATAAATTATATTAGAATCCACGGATTAGAATATAATGTATATCGAATGACTCATATTATGACGTCATAATTTACAGTGTACAGTGTATATTACACAAACTTTCGATATAAGAATCACTACTTCGATAGCATCAATATATCTTTAAAAACGCAGAAGTATTAATATTCGACATATATCAAGAAATTTTTCGTGGCATACATACGTGCCAGTCATTACAAACATAACACACCCACACACCCACACCCACACCCATACACACACACGCACACCAGGCCACTTCATGGTTGTCGATGCCGGCAGGATGTATCGTGAAGATAGGTTTCAAGGGAATCATCTCTTCGTTGACCAGCCCCAATGCTGCCTATCATGTAGACTTCGTCAACAAAGTCTACACAGACAACTCTTACGTACTCGAGGTTAGTCGTATACCACAGCAGCCCACACACACACGCACACCAATACCTATGTGTATAGATGGATAGATATATATTTATAGGATATATTTGATTATGTAACAATAGAATAGTTGTTTGATTTGTTATTTGTTATTCGGATATATATATATATATATTCTCCATCTTACATCAACATATTACTATGCACAGTGTGAGAGATTACATCACACCTGCATTAAGAGTTACGTAACGAGTAATCTAACCCCCGTACCCCCTCCCCCCACCACACAGAGCTCTTTCCAGTTGACCACAACCAACTACTACTACTCGAGTTCCGTTAACCTCGACTTCCAGACCAATACGGCTAACTCTCTACAGACCATCAACAACTTCGTCCAAGCTCACACCACCCCTAGTATCGTGAACTTCTTACCCTTCCTTGACCCCAACACCCCCATTGTTATCGTGAATGCCGTCACTTTCGTCGGTAAATGGCTGTTCCCATTCGCCACTGGTTAGTCATAACTATTATCTGTATGTGTTATATTATATATTATATATTATATATGTTATATGTTATATTATATGTGTAGCATTTCTTCGTATACGAACTAGCCCATTAGTTATTATATTTGTGTATACTATACGAACAATTTCAATACTAATATCAATATATATATATATATATATATATATATATATACTAGTTTGAAGAAATTCACTGAATATTATATTCTATGTATTAATATTAATAACATATTTATATATATATATTTTGAATTGAATTGTGACAATTTTGTTATAAATGCAAGAAAATAGACAATATTTAACTACAAACATACACTGTCATACACTAGGAATATGTACTATGAATGCCTACAGATCATATATAATACACATACTTAATATGCATTTACTCCAACCACCTATACTAATAATATTAATTGTTTATGGTATTTCTAATTTAGTTATTGGTAATAATAGTAATATATGAGATATCATTAAGTCATGATGTCTAATCACTACTACTACTACTACTACTACTACTACTACTACTACTACTACTACTACTACTACTACTACTACTACTACTACTACTACTACTACTACTACTACTACTACTACTACTACTACTACTACTACTACTACTACTACTACTACTACTACTACTACTACTACTACTACTACTACTACTACTACTACTACACTGCCCACTACTACTACACTGCCTACTACTATTACCAGGCGCGACCGCTCCTTCAAACTTCCAGTTGTCTACCGGACAAATCATTAACACGCCCACAATGAAGTACTCATGTGGTAGCAAGAAATTACGCCACGTCTACTTCACCGGTGGACAGATGTTAGAGTTACCATACAAAGGTTAGAGAACGTATAACAATCGGTTAATCATCATCTCTAGTTCTACTTTGCTCTACTCTAATATTCCATGCCCTATAATGTCTAATCCTCCCATAATTAACATTACGTAATACGTAGGAAATGGCCACGACATGTATATTATCATGCCCGACAACTACAACGGTATTAACCTTATTGAGAATGACTTTGATCTGCCTCATTTCACCAGTGCTCTCGGTCAATTGACCTACAAGGTTGGTAGTCTCGGTAATAACTTACCGGTTAGCTTACGTCTTGTACATTATGTTTGCGAGACAATCTACATTATAATAACATTGTAAATAGCGTGTTTGTCTATTAGTCATATATATCTTAATAACAACAGAATATTATTACTGGTACGTTTAATCAAACTATAATTTTTTTTATTAATTTGAAGTAATTGATTTTTAACAAAATTAGTAAATCTATATATATAATTTTGTGAGGAAATTGAACAATTATGTCGAGATAATGTCAGTGCGGATTTTTATTTAAAATATGCATAATATATGTTTTCCACGATAAGATGAGAGTGTGTTTACACCATAAGTAGTTAAGAAACTGCAACATGTGTGCTGGATAATACATGCTTGTATTTAATTGTATTACAATATGTGTATGCAAATAATAGATGTACATGACAATGTTGGATAACTATGATAATAAACTACCCACTAAGCTAAAAAGTTATAATATTCATGTAAAATACGATATATATATACATACATATATATTACTTAGTAAACCTAGACTACAATTGATATCAAGCAAATATTACGTAATGCATTGTTATCTACAGAACGTTAACGTACAACTGCCCAAGTTCACGACCACCAGCACATTCGACAACTTGAGCATGAAACTTATGAATTTAAGTGAGTATTTCAATAACATTGTGTATTTGTATTAACATTTATACATTGTATCTCGTATATATTAAATATGAGCATAATTGAAGTGAGTTTACCTAAAGCTAATACTGTGTTATTCTAGATATGCAGAAAGCTTTCATTCCTACACAAGCCGATTTCTCCGGAATCTCGTCTACATTTGGTATCTACATAGACGCCGTGGTTCACAAAGGTTTCTACTTAAACATAATTATATGTCCTACATGCAATACATTATGTCTATATAAGGTCATAATAGTGTATATATATATATATATATATATATATATATATATATTAAATAGAGGTGAATTGAAAAATATGTATTAAAAAATATGTATTGAAATTTATATATATAAATAATACATTAATATATATATATATATATATATATATATATATATTCATATATAGTTTAACATATGAACCAATACCACAATAGCCTATAATAATGCTACTAAATGTGATTGTTAACGAAGTAACGAGACGCTATTTACCCCCGTGCACCCCTACAGCCATCATCGCGGTTAACGAAGAAGGAACCGAAGCCAGCGCCGTTACTGCAGTTCTCACTTGTCCCTCCAGACGTCGTCGTAGCAACCCCATCGACTTCTTCGCTAACAAACCTTTCCTGTACGTGATCCGCGAACGCAACACCGGCACTATCATGTTCATGGGTGCTCTTAAGACCCCCGAGATCGCAACCATTAAGCCGTGCAGAGATTGCGTTGACAAACGTGAACGCGTAGGTTTACCGATAAGAGGGTAAACACCCCTTCTTGTGATCTGTTGTAACACCGCGATGAATTAAAGATCGCCGGCATCATGACTTCTATATTATCGACTATTAAATGAGACTACATTTATTAAAGTATTATCGACTATTAAATTAATAAACTATATAAGCCTTCGATTTCATTAATTACTATCATAATTATATATCATAATGTATATATCATAATGTATATAAACTCAGAGGGTATAAATATAAAAATATATAGAATATTAGTATTAAATTTATGAATTGTTCATAATCGAGTCAGACATACTACTATTTAATATGAAAACACTAATAATTATAACTTATTGAAATAAAACTACTAAAACTACTAAACATAATAAAATAAACTAATTAAAATTCACCTAGCGTACTTTTCGATACAATAATATTGTAATTTCATCATCATGGAATCATGCATGGCTACATAGAGTTTGAGATAAAACAGTTTACGGGTTTATCCCTACTTTCCAAATGCTTATCAGTCCACTATTCGCAAGTATATACCTAATAATATCATTAGCTATCTGACACCGCTGAATATCATCTAGCGTATCAATGAAAGGGAGAACAATACGACTTATATTAAATAATATGTAACCATGATAAATCATGAGTCATATGATTCATGATTCATGATTCATATGATTCATGATTCATGACAATGATTACAATTATTCTCATATTTAATTGTGTACGTGAACCAGTTGCAAACCAACATATATTACCGTACTTAACCTAGTAGAGTTATTCAGCGGAGATGATATTGGTGCATTGATAGATGCTAGTGGACCTAAATACCATCTAGTTACCGAACTCCTCATAGTATGAATAATACTACCTGTGATCAGATAGATGATTCACTAGATGATGATTCATCCATTATGTAGTAGATATGCCTATTACTATGTTCTCATCCAGCTACAGCTACAGTATATTATCCAGCAATGATTAATTGAAAGTTGGGCATTTACTAGATATATTGTAGAGATGAAAGCCTAACATAAGCCTGAGTGATAGCCTAACATCTGTGCGGTTAACATCAATATTTACGACACTAGGAACTATATGGGTACATGATCTTTGGATATAGAAAGTAATCTCTCTCCGCTAAGTATTTTAAGTTATTTTTAATATAAATAAGATTACACTATATAATACCTCACTTGTATCTATACTTTTAGTAACAACACATTTCATCGTATACCATCCATCGGATTTCTACATAATATTTGAAGTGAATGCTTGACTCACATATGATTTATAGCAGAAATAAGCATTATAACCTGATATTTATGACAGTAGCCTAACTTTAAGAGTCTTCATAAACTAGATTGAACATTTACTTACATTATATCGTCAAGAGAATTACGTAAAGTCTTGTCACATGATGATATTAACAACATTTGAGATATTCTGACAGCATATTTACTTGAACAAATGAGAGCATTTGATTGGTCGAGGTAAAAGTCACACAATGGGTTCATACAAAATACTTTTTTAAAGTTAACTGGATCCTTTACTTTTATACCAGTATGATTACTTAGTAGCAACGGTTGCTCCGACTACACCAATTCCAATTCACACATTTATCGTCAGGACAAACATTCAAAGTAGTCTCATTATAATCTGGTCACCAAATTTAACATTTGCTAATGTTAATTTCAAGGTCTAAATGATGAGAAACTTTAGAATAGTATCCAGATTTAATTGTACATAATTACATTTCCTACCATCATCCACATAACATAACGATGCATATAAATAGAAAATGTAAAAATAACTAATATATCATTAAATATCTTTAAAGATAAAACAATTAATTATGAATTAAGAGCTTATAATACATTCAGTTTCTATAATTAATATCGATTCTGGGAGAAGAGTACATATTAAATGAGACTACGTTTATTAAAGTATTATCGACTATTAAATTAATAAACTATATAAGCCTTCGATTTCATTAATTACTGTCCTAATTCAATATCATAATGTATATATCATAATGTATATGAACTCAGAGGGTGTAAATATAAAAATATATAGAATATTAGTATTAAATTTATGAATTGTTCATAATCGAGTCAGACATAGTACTATTTAATATGAAAACACTAATAATTATAACTTATTGAAATAAAACTACTAAAACTACTAAACATAATCAAATAAACTAATTAAAATTCACCTAGCGTACTTTTGATAAAATAATAATGATAACTAAGGATAACTATGATAATAAACTACCCACTAAGCTAAAAAGTTATAATATTCATGTAAAATACGATATATATATACATACATATATATTACTTAGTAAACCTAGACTACAATTGATATCAAGCAAATATTACGTAATGCATTGTTATCTACAGAACGTTAACGTACAACTGCCCAAGTTCACGACCACCAGCACATTCGACAACTTGAGAATGAAACTTATGAATTTAAGTGAGTATTTCAATAACATTGTGTATTTGTATTAACATTTATACATTGTATCTCGTATATATTAAATATGAGCATAATTGAAGTGAGTTTACCTAAAGCTAATACTGTGTTATTCTAAATATGCAGAAAGCTTTCCAACCTACACAAGCCGATTTCTCTGGAATCTCGTCTACATTTGGTATCTACATAGACGCCGTGGTTCACAAAGGTTTCTACTTAAACATAATTATATGTCCTACATGCAATACATTATGTCTATATAAGGTCATAATAGTGTATATATATATATATATATATATATATATATATATATTAAATAGAGGTGAATTGACAAATATGTATTGAAATTTATATATAAATAATATATTAATATATATATATATATATATATATATATATATATTAATATATAGTTTAACATATGAACCAATACCACAATAGCCTATAATAATGCTACTAAATGTGATTGTTAACGAAGTAACGAGACGCTATTTACCCCCGTGCACCCCTACAGCCATCATCGCGGTTAACGAGGAAGGAACCGAAGCCAGCGCCGTTACTGCAGTTCTCACTTGTCCCGCCAGACGTCGTCGTAGCAACCCCATCGACTTCTTCGCTAACAAACCTTTCCTGTACGTGATCCGCGAACGCAACACCGGCACTATCATGTTCATGGGTGCTCTTAAGACCCCAGAGGAGGCATCCACTAGGTGCAGAGATTGCCCTGAGGATCGTGAACGCGGTGAATTTGAACAATTTTTGGCGGTCTGTTGTAAAACTACAGAGGGTAATAAAGCCCGAACTAGTTTTTCCCAGGGGGGGAAATAAGTATAATTTATTAACTAAATACTAGACTGTAATTATTTTGAAACATATCTTGTAACATATAATATAGTATACTCTATAGAGTACAAATTATGATTTATTTTAAATGTTAAAACATATAATTATAATTATACTGAGTTAATTAATAAAATATGAATCCTATAATGAACATATCTAGAATATTTTAAATAAATATATATGTTATGATAATAATAATATATCCCAAAATAGTTTATATTTATTATGTTATACTTATAACATTTTTTCTAAAAAAATTTCTTTGGCAAAATACTTTTATCAATTTATTGTCGTCAATAGAATCTAATATATCCTGATGTTCATTGCAGATAGCCAATATATTTATTTGTTGCTGTGTGCTTTGTGACCTTAACCACGTCTTCAATCTTCTTAATATAGAAAAGCTTCTTTCACAGGACACTGACGTACTTGTTTGTACCATCAATAATTTGATTAATATTGTTGTTTCTATAAAAATAATTAATATTAAATTAATGAATATATAAGATAATATATATATATATATATATATATATATATATATATATATATATATATATATATATATATATATATATATATATATATATATATATATATATGTATTAGTACATACCTACAAATGTTTCTTTTAGGCAATCTTTTGCATTGATCATATTCTCTACTGCTTCTTTTAAAGATTGAGAATTGAAATGGTTCTTGAACATAATTGTTCATATGAAATTATACTTTGATTATTTTTTTTTAATCTTTGATTTAATTCAGTAATAAGGATATCATATATTTCCATGTGTTCTTTTCTATAATTTTTTATTATTAAAAAAATATTAAATAAATAGATTATTTATGTACAAACTTAGTATAATATTGATATCATTTATGTCGGAATAAACATTGTTTTCTTTTCCATTAATAAGTCTAACAATATTTATAATTACAAATAAATAAGATTACATATATATATATATATATATATATATATATATATATATATATATTAATATATGATACAAACTTTGATGGAATTTTACGTTTTCTAGGATTACGTAATGGTAGCAAATCTAGATTTTCAGATTCTTTTAAAATCTTTTCTAAATAGGATAATCTTCCTAAATGTGATAATTCATTCGTTTGTTCTGTACTGTGTCAATTAATATATTAATGAGTAAAACAACATGTTCATTGAGAGTAGCCTTTGATCCAATTACACTTATCTAATCAAATATATTTTATAACTTATACTTTTAATATAAATATAAATTAATATAATTAATATAAATATATATTTATGTAATCAAGAATAATTAGTATAAACTATAGGTAACACTAACCAATTTTTCTAATAAAGTGAAAATATCAAATGCTATATTTAATGAAATATATGTAGATGTTTCTAGTAGAGTATTCTTATATGAATATGCTTTGGCGATTAGTTCAGTACTATTTCCTCTTGCCATTGCCAGTTGTTCTAATGCATTTATAATATATAAATAGTTATCTAAGACTGATGATATAACCTTACATCTGACTGTCCATCTTGTAGGACACATTGATTTGAATCTGGTTTTATCATTATCAATAGATTGGTAGAATATAAATCTCTACATTTTCCATATTTGCTAAAAAGAACACCAATATCATTCACAATGGATAGAGAACCATGTAAAGCTTTACTTTGAGCAACAGATTTACAAACAAGATTTAGGCGACGAGAACTACAATCTGTGTAATATGCCAAAGGTTGTTCTTTTTGTATCAGGGCTTGTGTTCCTTTGTATGAGCTGACATATTAGACGCTCCATCATAACATTGTCCACGTAAATTAGACATGGATAGACCGAGACGAATAATGGTGTCTTTCATAATATTTGCAATAGATTCGCCAGTAGGTGCTTGATGTACTAACCTACTTGATGTAGATGAATAAAATCCTATACATTTTTCTTGTACTTTTAGATTTTCATCAATGTATCAAATCACAATAGATTCCTGGTATTCCAAATTTATATAGGGTTCCTATTGGTTTCCATCACACATTATAGAGAATGGTCCACTCTTTTTTACTTCCTCAGCAATAATTCTTAAAATTGAATGACCATATATTGTACACATTTCGTTTTGTATCCGAAACTAAATAAATGTTTAGTTGTGTTGCTCTCGTTTACACGATTTATCATTTTAATAATTTCAGGTTTATTTCTACTTTGCATTTTCATTATTTCGTATAGGTTACCTTGATTTAAATTCTTTCCACGATGAGCAATACCTTGTCTAGCAAGATATTTTATTGAATAAAACAGTGTTTCTAAAATTAAATGATTCCCTTTACTATCTTTATTTTTTCACTTTTCATAAAATAATTCATAGCATCTTAATGTAATGATGATGTAGAATGATCAATTTCTCTTTAACTTTACTTAGATTATAAAATACAGTTGACGTAACATTATTTTATATATGACCGTGTTTTCTCACATTCAACTTGTAATATCGTAAGCAATGATAGCATACAAGATTTTTCAAAGTAGGGTCCCAGTGTAACCAGTTAAATGCTGCATTCCACGATTGTTGAAAGGTTAATTTAATTATTTTGCGTTTTTATAATTATTTTATTTGCTAAAGTAGATGGGCTTGGTTGATTTTGTACATTCAAAGATGGAGGTTGTATCTGAGAATCAATAACGTTATCAGTATTTGAAGATAATTTTAAAAATAATTTATTAATTTTTAATAATAATAATAATTCTAAGATTTAAATTAAGGGCCGGGGAAACCTTTGCATTATTTTGTGTGTTAAAATTGTTATAATAACATATTAAAATATACAGATTTATAAAATTAATGGTATATAAAGTTTAAAATAAAAATATTTAAAATGAGTTTTTAGACATTGTCCTGTAAAATGCATAAAAATGCCCTAATTTTTCTCTATTTTTTACATGTAACTCGTCAAGGTTACCCCGGCCCTTAAACAAATATAAACAGCTACATTTATGTACATTTATATAAACTAACCAATAAATAAATAGAGTATTTTTCTTCATTATAAATTTAATTTAATTATAATATATTGGAAATTATATTTTATTATTTTTTTCCTGGATTTTGTTAATTAATAAACAAAGATAATATATTATAAATATAAAACTCATAGACATTTGAGCTCCAATGATTCACTATAATATATATATATATATATATATATATATAATAACATTATTAATTTCTGCTAACATATAATCATCACAGAGATGATAATAATATACAGAAAAATTCTTCATTTTACATAAATGGCAGGGGGGGTTTTAGGTATCAAAACCCCCCCATTATTTTGCCAGGGGGGGTTGCAACCCCCCAAACCACCCCCCCCCCCCCGTTCCGACGCCCATAGAGGTTTATCATCCTTAGTAAACACCCTGGTAAACACCATTTAGTGCATGCGTGTTGTCTTTTGTAACACCGCGATGAATTAAAGATCGCCGCCATCATGACTTCTATATTATCAACTATTAAATGAGACTACGTTTATTAAAGTATTATCGACTATTAAATTAATAAACTATATAAGCCTTCGATTTCATTAACTACTATCCTAATTAAATATCATAATGTATATTTCATAATGTATATATATATATATAAACTCAGAGGGTGTAAATATAAAAATATATAGAATATTAGTATTAAATTTATGAATTGTTCATAATCGAGTCAGACATACTACTATTTAATATGAAAACACTAATAATTATAAAATATTGAAATAAAACTACTAAAACTACTAAACATAATAAAATAAACTAATTAAAATTCACCTAGCGTACTTTTCGATACAATAATATTGTAATTTCATCATCATGGAATCATGCATGGCTACATAGTTTACGGGTTTATCCCTACTTTGCAAATGTTCATCAGTCCACTATTCGCAAGTATATACCTAATAATATCATTAGCTATCTGACACCGCTGAATATCATCTAGAGTAGCAATGAAAGGGAGAACAATACGACTTGTATTATATAATATGTAACCATGATAAGCCATGAGTCATATGACTCATGAGACATGATTCATGACAACAATTACAATTATTCTCATATTTAATTGTGTACGTGAACCAGATGCAAACCAACACACATATTACCGTAATTAACATAGTATAGTTCTTTAGCGGAGATGATATTGGTGCATTGATAGAGGCTGGTGGACCTAAATACCATCTAGTTACCGAACACCTCATAGTATGAATAATACTACCTGTGATCAGATAGATGATTCACTAGATTATGATTCATCCATTATGTAGTATGTATGCGTATTACTATGTTCTCATCCAGCTACGGCTACAGTATGATATCCAGCAATGATTAATTGAAAGGTTAGCATTTACTAGATATATTGTAGAGATGAAAGCCTAACATAAGCCTGATTGATAGCCTAACTTCGGTGCGAACAATAAAGATTTACGACACTAAGTACTATACGGGTACATGATCTTTGGATAGAGAAAGTAATCTCTCTCGGGAAGTTGTGTGGATAAGTAGTTTAAATTATTTTTAATATAAATAAGATTACATTATATAAGACCTCACTTGTATCTATACTCTAGGTAACAACACATTTCATCGCATACCATCAATCGGATTTCTACATAATATTTGAAGTTAATGCTTAACTCACATATGATTTATAGCATAAATAAGCTTTATAACCCGATATGTATAGCAGTAGCCTAACTTTAAGAGTCTTCATAAACTAGATTGAATATTTACTTAAATTATATCGTCAAGAGAATTTTTTAAAGTCTTGTCAAATGATGATATTAACCCTTAACAACATTTGCGATATTCTGACAGCATATTTACTTGAACAAATGCGAGCATTTTATTGGTCGAGGTATAGGTCACACAATGGGTTCATACAAACTATTTTTGAAAGTTAACTGAATCCTTTACTTTTATACCAGTATGATACCGAGTAGCAACGGTTGCTTTGACTACACAAATACCTTATTCATACATTTATCGTATCAGGATAAACATTCAAAGTAGTCTCATCATAACCTAGCCACCAAATTTAACATTTTCTAATGTTAATTTCAAGGTATAAATTGAGAAACTTTAGAATAGTATCCAGATTTAATTGTATATAATTACATTTCCTACCATCATCCAAATAACATAACGATGCATATAAATAGAAAATGCAAAAAGTAAATAATATATCATTAAATATCTTTAAAGATAAAACAATTAATCATGAACTAAGAGCTTATAATACATTCAGTTTCTATAATTAATATCGATTCTGGGAGAAGAGTGCAATTATCCAATTTAATATACCTCTCAAATATTTATCAACTTGAATAATGTTAGATTTACTAGATGTATGGTTCAAAGTATCCTTAAAATTAATTTACAGGCGAAATTTTTCAAAATAACTTTAATATACAATTTATATATTATACATATATATATATATATTACATATTTTACTGAATTAAATATAATTTCTAACCACAATTTAAATTATACCTAATTGAGTATATAAATAAAATATTTGTGGTTATTTTTTTTAACTAATTCATTTAACACTTATAATCAAGTCTTTTTAAAGTTTCACCAACTGAAATTGGCCTTATTCTACTTTTTTTTCAATCGATAAAATATATTTTATATAGCGCTATATATAGCGCTAGAAATATATTATGAAATATTTTAGTTTATATTTTCAGATGCTAATATATTTTCTATTTAGTAAAACCTTAAATCAAAATATCCTGTTTCATATAGATATATACATTATAATGCGTAGTTTTTCACGAAGATAGTTTTAAGAATGTGTACTGGGACCTGCACAACTAGCAATTGGGAAATAGTCTATCATCAATTTAAATCTTAATTTCGGTTTAACAATTTTCATCTTTTGAGAGGCTTGCCTAGATAACAGAAAATATTCACTTCATCTAGTTTGTTCCCATAAAGAGTGATGTTTGCATGTATTCAAGTATCATTACTATTAACAATTACTTACTTTTTTCTGCACTAATCTCTATATCTTATATAGTAGAACTATTAGCCAGTAGATTTGTCAGTTTTTTAATCTCGTTGTTTGTATCTGCTAATAGATCAATGTCATCAGAAAACTTTAAATTCCATAATATTATTCCGCCTATTGATATTGATGAATAGACGTTTTTCGGCAAGTATTTCCTCAAGAAAGACATTAAAGAGTATCGGTGATATTGGACAACCTTGTCGGATTCCAACTGTAGTTTTAAAAGTTTAACTTTAGTATTATTGATCAGGAATAAATTAGAGTTATTTTATAGTGATTTGATCATCACTATGATTGCATTCTGGATTCCAAACTTGTGCAGTGCGAACCATAGTCCATCATGATATACTCTATCAAATGCCTTCTCAAAATCTATGAAGTTATGGAAGAGGTTCTGAAATTACTATATTCGTTAATAGGCTATATCCTAGTATACTATTAAACTTAATTATTATGTTATTAATATGGAAAAGGTAATTTCAGCAGTAAATGACTGTATGTCATAACAATATGGCGATATAATACCTAGAAAAAATAGTAATTAATAGTACTATATATACCATAATATATAGAACCATTTATATATATATATATATATATATATATATATAATTTTATACATGTATAATGTATATACATATAAAATATATGCATATATTAATTAAATATATTACACCAAAATATATTAAAATCAAATCATATCAACATTAATACAAAGTATTTTTGTAATTACATAATATGAGGTAAACAAAAGTGAAATGTAATATACAAATAAGCCAATAAACAAGTATAAATGAAATATATAAAGCACAGTTAAATTAAATACATAAAATAGAATTAAGTTTATTAAATTCTTTAGAAAATCGATATCGAAAGTAAAATGTATTATATAATGTATTAACATGAAATTGATTTATTTATTTTTAAATCTAGTTATACCTCATGATAAATATATTAGTATATAATACAAATACATATATACAAATACAAATAAAACTGTATGTATAAATAAGTTTATACGCATATTTTTTATACACACACACATATATATATATATATATATATATTTATATATATATATATATATATATATATATATATATATATATATATATAAATATATATATATGTATACAACATATATGTATAAACGTATATATATACGTAAAGTTTTATACATATATATATATAATATATATATTAAATAATATAATATATATGTAATAAATAATATATATATATATATATATATTGTTCTTTATAATTGTGTTAATAGATAATTAAATATATTATATTAAATGTAAAAGTTTATACCACGATTATAATTCGTATTGAAATATATTTGTATGGTTAGGATATAGTAGATGTTGATTTAGCGTTATGAATCAACGTTTTCATATAATGACGCACGCAATTTATCAATATATAAAAATATTAATTTCAGATCATATGATTGGCTTACATCATAGTGAAGTGGCCACATTACCCTCTAAAAGGTGGCCAACTTACCCGCTTCGAGGTATCACGCTATTTACACTATATAATAATGAATATTACATACTAAAATAAATTGCTTACACACTTTATCAAAATTAAATAGTTATTTAACACCAAACATTAATTTTCAATTTATATTATATATCAGTGATTTAATAAATGTTTTACTAAACTTTTATTTCAATTTTTTAAAAAGTAAATCGATTTTTTTGTATTTTTTACATCATTTTTTTTTATTAATAGATATACAAATTATTTTTACTTATTTGAACAATGTTTACCAATGCGCATATTTCATGAATATATTTTTTTTTGATTGGACTTATAGTTTATGAGATACGCCAAGTGGCCACATTACCCGCATGGCCACATTACCCATCTTTCCCCTAAATATTTACCTAATAATTTATTTATTATTATTATTATTAAATTTTATTTAAACACTTTTTAAACGGAAAAGAAACGTTAACAAAGGTGTGTACACATTCATAAAAAATATGTGATTAAATGGATTAAATAAACGATTGAAAATAAATAAGGGTTAAATGTATCATTCATAAGGTGAGAAAAGGTGAGTTTTTAATTCTCTCTTGAATTCGGTTCTTGATGTAGTGTACGGCAGAATATCGGGAAGTTCGGTTCTTGATGTAGTGTACGGCAGAATATCGGGAAGTTCGTTCCATGACTTTACTCCATATTCCACGAATGAGCCAGTATTACTGTATGCTGGAACTTCTATAGCCTTTACTCGGAATATGTGACGAGAACGGAGACTCCTATGTTGCTGAATTACGGATATTAACAGGCATGAATTTATCCATCATTCTCGTTAACAAATTAACTATTAATTAAATATGTCAAAGCACCATTGCAAAGATTACATTAAATAGATAACTTTTCATAAGCTTTAAACACTAAACATACACTTCTAATTCCAATGTCTAAGTTTATTAATTAGAATATTTTGATCAATGATATTCCTATCAAAAGCTATTGACAAATCTAATGATACCATTGAACATTTTAATTTACTATCTAAATTATCATTTACTTCTTCTATTAAGGCATTGACAGCATCAATAGTAGACATATTATTGCGAAAACCAAATTGTCTATTATTTATTATATTATATTTGTCAATAAATGAACTAATTCTAGTCATTATTAATTTTTCAAATATTTTAGATCAAATATTTAAAATTGATATCAGTCTATAATTCTCAATATTATCTTTTATTCCCTTTTTATATATTGGAAATACTTTAGCTATTTTTAGAGAATCTAGAAAGTAATATGCACTAAAAAATTTGTTATATAACATAGATAAAGGAACAAATATATGATCTGCGGTATTTTTTATAATAACAGAACGTTATATAAGTACTTACTATATGTTAATTTCATGTTATTTATAATATTGGTCAAGTTACTGGAATTTATATAAGTCAAAAATAAGGAGGAGGTAATATTATAATTATCTAACTAAAACTATTAGTAGATGTTAAATTTGTTGCTAAATTAATACCAACATATCAAAAATATTTATTAAAATTATTGGCAGTATCTGTGTCACTGATATTAATTTTAGAAAAAGAATTTATATTATTATTATTTTTATTTAGTAAATTATTTAGTGTTTTCCATATACAAAATATATATTTTGTTAGGTGAGTTATATGATGAAGTTAAATTAGAATAATATAGTTGTTTAGCTTTACGTAAATAATTTGTACATTTATTTCTAGCATTAATATAAACATATCTATTTATTAATGAGTTATCATCAATACATTGTTATATAAAATATCTTTTTTGTGCATCATTTTTTTAATTTAATTATCAATGAATGGTGAATTTTTAAATTTAGTAGTTTTTATTTACTAATGGTCAATTTTTTTAATTGTACTAAAATTAAAAAAATTAAAATCAATAAAACCAGATTCAATATCATCATTATCAAGTATATATGTGACCAATCATGGTTTATTAGAACATTTATAATTGTGTTCATATTATTTTTATGTGATCTATTAAAAATAAAGTTGTATGTTTATTTTTAGATTCATTATTATTAATATTGAAATTCTTTTATATAAGATAATAATAGGTAAATTATCAGACACATCCGATGTGGACATTAAAATACAATTTATATATGGTATATTATTATTATTAGTATATACATTATCGATAATAGATTTAGATGTATAAGTAATACGAGTACATTTATTTATCAACGATATATTCGATTTATCGATCATATATCATATATCAATAGTTTTAAGTCATTTATTTTTATTTTTAACAATAGCTAAACTAAAATATTGCTTTATCTTATTCCGTAAATACAAACGGTGAAGCATTATTATAGGAAAGCTGTTCGGTTAAAGCTAATTGTTTGCTAGTCAGAAGTATGGATATTACATCAGTATATCCGACAGATTTCTGTCAATTTACCTCCTACATTGAATTTATAATTATGAAATAGAAATTTATTATTCATAAATACAATTTCATTAATATCAATATCTGGATACAGAGAGATTGCGATTAGATTCATTAACGACAACAACATTAAACCTGAATTAAGCGAGTGTCCAAATCAGCACAAAGAGGATTGTTAATATTATCAGGTACATCACAGTATCATACACACATTGTATTATAATAAACTTTCACACATTATTACAATCATATATTAATGGTAGATTTATTATCATAGTTTTAATACAATTAGAATATATATTTCATTGGAGTTATATACAACTGGACAAGTCGACAGGTAGTCACTGATTTTGAGGAGTTTATTTCTATAAATTAAAACAAACAGATAAGCAGGTAAATAGTAATCACACATCTATATTTATATATATATATATATATATAGAATTAATATATTATAATAAATTAATAAATATTTACTGACAACACTTTTAATGACGGTTACAAATATTATTGCATAGATATTGATCATTATTTCATTGGTTATTGGCTCGACTACGTGCGAATATCACATGACTGAGATCACATAACTGAGATCACATGACGGAGATCACATAACTGAGATCACATGACTGAGATCACATGACTGATATCACATGACTGTGATCACATGACGGAGATCACATGACTGAGATCACATGACTGAGATCACATGACTGTGATCACGTGACTGAGATCACCTGACTGCGATCACATGACTGCGATCACATGACTAGAGCTCATTTCCTGGTCGCCTGTAGATCGTCGCTCAAACGAGGGGATTGGTCGAGAATAGTCCTCAGTTTCCTCTGATCGATAGCCTTCAGGAGTTCCTCGTGTCTGTAAGCGGGGTAAGGGTAATGGGTAAGGGAGTTAGCACCTACATCGTAGTATAGTGATTATGTTACATACGTATAGTACCGGCGGTACTGATTAGAATACCTATGTTAATACTAGATACAATATTTATATACATATATTTTATATACTGCATTGTGATTTTATTATTATTCTATTAATATGTATAAATCTATAATATATATATATATATATATATATATATATATATATATATATATATATATATATATATATATATATATATATATGTATGACAGAGTCACACTATACATATCGCTCACGTATTCTAGTTATATTTATCTTATATATATGTGTGTGCATTCTATCGCCATCTAGCGAGAGTTATCATTAGGAAAGCTTAAAGCGCTGATTGTAACACGTGGATTCATAATGGTCTAGAATCTTCTATCTCGCACTATCATCATCGACATCGTTATTGTGATCATCCATTCGGACATCTCACTCGAGGTCATGTATTATTGTTATAATGTTAATATCATTATATGTGTGCGCTAATCAGTGTTCCATAGGTTATTACCGCCTATGGTAATAACCACGGTAATAACCGGTAATAACCTGTCCGGTAAAAACAGGTTTTTACCATGGTAAAAACCTAGTTTTGTATATATAATTATATATAATATTATCTATATTATATTAAACCTACTAGTGTCTATATAATTTACAATTATATATTATTTATAGATTTTATATTTAATAGATAATATACAATTATAAAGTTAAATAATACTACATTAAAATCAATATTATAAGATTTTTTATATTAAAAAAAAAACTTTATTAATTTTGACTCTATGTAAAGAGAACATTTTTAAAATAAATAATATGATATTGAAATAAATGAGTAAATAAGTCAATATATATATATATATATAAAATATTGAATATAATAATATATTTATTTTTGCATTAGTAAAAGGAAAGCCCATTCACACCAAATAAAGCGAGCGATTTTTCACCGATATGCGCAGTAACGATAAAATAAATAGTTAAATAAATAGTTAAATATTTAGAGATATCTCGAAATGATGAATAGTGATATTTTCACGATATCGATGATATATTGGTGATATATCGGTAGGAGTGTAGCACAGAGAGAGAGAGAGAAAAATCCGTACGATATTGGTGAAAAATCGGCCAACTTTTTCGGTGTGACAGGGACTTAATATTGTAAAAAATAATATATATATTAAACAATAGAACTAATAATATTTTCATTGAGAAATTATTTGAATGTATTCATTATTTGATTTTATGATTTAGACTGACATCGGCCCCCAATATGTCACGTGACTAACCGAGAGTTAAAGTAAATAATGTGTTTAGGGCTTATATAATATCATATTAATATATAAACATACGGTATTATGATATGTATGTATATATATAAAACACGAATTCACTACTCGGTGAATAATTTACTAAGAAATATAAGGCCAGCAGCGAAATGTTTATTTGAAATTTCGGTTTGACACGTGACTTATTGGGGGCCGATGTCAGTATTCAGCGATTTTATACCATGATATTTAATTAAATATATTAAATATATCTATATATATTGTTAATTATATATATATATATATATATATAAATACTGAATAGAATATTTATTTTTATATATATGAAATTAAATATAGTTTTTACAAATATTTTTTACAATACTGTATAACTATTTAGTAATATTTTCATTGTGTAATTTTATGAATATATAACACAGTATGATTTTATTTCATTTATAAAATATATCCAATTACATCAACTTGTTAATTTTACAATATAAGGGTGGCAGACCTCAAAATCCAGTTGGATTTAAAATAATAAATGTACTATAAATGGCATAATAAAGCAGACAAATGTTGACAAATTTTCAAATAAATCTGCTAGATTAATTAGCCATAACATTTATATATAAATGAATCAATATTACTTTAAATTTCAATATAAATTTTTTTTAAAGGTATTATATTTTATGAGTACTAGGTTTTTACCGGTAATTACCGGTTATTACCAGTTTTTACCGTAAATTAACATGCTAGAGATAGGTTTTTACCGGTTATTACCGGTTTTGCCCGGTAAAAACAGGTTTTTACCGAAAATAATGGAACCCTGGCGCTAATGTTTACTATTCCGCAGGTTGTTATTTACAATCAATATTAAACCTGTCTACCAGTTTCTCGTATTTGGGCCATACAGCTCTGTTATATATATATATATATATATATATATATATATATATATATATATAAGCACATACACTTACAGCATACAGTTATTAACTATAGGTGTAGTGGTGGCTAACATGCAGAATGACCCCCACTCGCCCCACCCAGCTGCCCAGTAACTTGACCACTTGCCCACCCTGGCTGTAGTTATTCAACCTCGTTGCCGCCTACCCAACCTCGCCCACCCACACAATAGCTCTGACTCTGCTTCCTCCTCACCTACCCCCACCCTATTCTGCCACCCCCCTACAGCCATACTAACTCATCCGACTGCCCACTCTAATACCCCATAACTAACTTGACTTTACCACCCACTCACTGGCCAACTCTCCTCCCTCATATTACCTCATGTCCACCCACTTTCTTACTCACCATACTAACTTAGCATCATAACTCCACCCATTATAACTTCTATACACTAACTCGCCCACCTATTAAAGCCCCTGTACTATATTTACCTCCTCGCCTACAAATACCCCCCTCCCCGACAATCTTCTCCCTCTCCTACCCTACCCCCTTAACCCCGCCCACTCTATTACATACACACTAACTCACTCCAGGCCCCCACCCCCCACACTAACTTGACCTTCTTTCCACCCTTTCTCTTCTCACCCCCTTTCTCTTCTCACCCCCTTTCTCTTCTCACCCCCTTCCTCTTTTCACCCCCACCTCACTTCACTCCCCCTAACCCCCCGACTACTCTAGTCACGCCCCCTTCACTAACTTAGCCTCCTCTCGTGCGGATATCATGCTTCTCTTGAGAACGGCGTTCACCTGACTACGAAGACACGCCCACCCTAATCTAGCCACGCCCCCTTTACTAACTTAGCCTCCTCTCGTGCGGATATCATGCTCCTCTTGAGGACAGCGTTCACCTGACTACGAAGACACGCCCCCCCTAATCTAGCCACGCCCCCTTCACTAACTTAGCCTCCTCTCGTGCGGATATCATGCTTCTCTTGAGGACAGCGTTGACCTGCGTGCGAAGAATGTCCTCGTTATAGGGTGTGATGTCGAGGTCTTCGTTGGGCATCATGATGGGCATCATGAAGGAGTCGTCGATGTCAGAATGATGTTGTATGTGCTCAGAGTGATTCAACTCCACATAGGTACTGATAATATTCTCTGTGTTACTGCGGGGGGGGGGTAGAGAGGGGTGTTACTGGGGGGGAGGGGTGTTACTGGGGGAGGGGTGTTACTGGGGGGGAGGGGTGTTACTGGGGGTACATGTATTAGTTAGCGCTGGTTACTATTACTGATATTACTATTACTATTACAATTTATATTACTATTACTATTAATATTACTGATATTGCTATTACAATTATTATTACTATTAATATTAATATTAATAGTATTAGTAATAGTATTATTATTATTAATATTACAATTTATATAACTATTACTATTACTATTACTATTATTATTGCTATTAATATTAATATTACTATTAGTATTACTGATATGACTACTACAATTACTATTAATATTACAATTGATATAACTACCACTACCACTACCACTACCACTACCACTACCACTACCACTACCACTACTACTACTACTACTACTACTCTTACTACTACTACTACTACTACTACTACTACTACTACTACTACTACTACTACTACTACTACTACTACTACTACTACTACTACTACTACTACTACTACTACTACTACTACTACTACTACTACTACTACTACTACTACTACTACTACTACTACTACTACTACTACTACTACTACTACTACTACCTCACCTCACCTCACCTCACCTCATTATACAAGTCTCAAGCAGCCAAGCCCTACTACTATGAACATAGACCCTATCTCTAGTGCTAGAGGCGCACACACTAACTATGAATAGACCGAAGCTGGTAGAGAAAGGGCTGGGTGCAGCCGTACCTAAGTCGCCGAGTACATGTGCACCTAACTCGCGAGATTCTAGTAAGCTCATTCACCTATGCGGAGATATAACCCATGTACATCTATGTATATACAAATAATAAATCACATTTAGCATTGCCGGCCAACGGGCAATGAATAATGTAATAAAGTATAGATATAATCACAAAGTACAATTACTGATAATTACTTAACATTATTAAGAGACAATTATTATTTAATTCATATAAAATGTTGAAATAACAATGGAGTTACACCCGAGAACACAAAATAAAGTTATTATTTAAATTTGAAAATAAGTTAAGCGAGAACAAATAACTAATACGAATGTTTAGAACAATTAAAGTACATAACGAAATAGCTTACATATAATTTAATATAAATAATTTAATATAAATTATTTTATATATTTTTATATTTTTATAAATAATAATACTGGCAAGTAGTATCTAGTAGTACCTTGTATAAATGAACAGCGCAATCAATATATATATATATATATATATATAAAATTATGGAGAGATTTATAAATAAATAATTTAAGGGGGTCCCAGTGTAGCAACATTTTGTTTATTTTACATGCAGTAGATAGGAAATATATAGGGTTATTCAAATACCGTTTACAATAGAACTATTAATTGTATTGAGCCAATTTGTTTGTATCATGTTCACTTTATATAAGTGCATCTTTGTAATGAATATATTTTCTAGATATACTATTTTACATATATATTTTTAGGAAAAAAAATTTTTTTTTTTTAATTTTTAAAAATGAATCTATAATTATTTTAATATTTTTTTATAATATTGTTCTTTACAATTATTCATATAAATATATTCTAACACTACAAATTATTTAAAAATTTAAAATAGTTTTTTCTGTAGCGACTCTAATGAATACATACCTAGCGTAAAAATTGATCATTGAGTAACTGGCAATTTAAAGTTTCATGCGAAATAATATATATATAATAATTATAATTATAGATAAAAACATGTTTTTATGTGATTTATAGATTGTTTTGGGATACCATTTTTTCACAGATATTAGATAACTCATTAATAAGTAGTTTAATAGAATAAATATTTTTGTTTTATAAATATAATAATGTAAAGATTAATACTAATACTTTGTAAACAAAAACTAAACAAAGCATGTATAAGATTAAAAAAGTATGCATATATAATAACATTATATAGATATTTATAAATAATAAATTGAATAGAATGATTATTTTTTTAAATATATATATATATAACTTTATAATTGTAATACCTCATAGAATGAATAAAACATGTAGAATAGATATAAAAAGTATGAATATATAATAAAATTAGAGATATTTATAAAATGTTATGTAAATTCTATATAAACTAAAGGTTCCACACCGAAACCTACTTGAGATAGTGATAGTGATAGTGATACATCTCTAGTTATTAGATCATTGATATTGATGGAGTTAACTTATTGATATTCATACTTTATTGATATAAACTATAACATCTCATAGACTACGGTATAAGTCGTTATTATGAATCTCTCGACAACTAGGGGGAAGCACAGAGTAAATAGAAAATAAGATATTGTAAGCTTGATTTAAATATATTACAGAGGTCGTCGGTTACTTAGAGGTCGCGAGCTTACAGAGGTCATTAGCTTACAGAGTTCGCTAGCTTACAGAGATTATTAGCTTACAGAGGTCATTAGCTTACAGAGAGGTCGTTGTCTACTAGTGAAGGACGACTAACAAGTTGTGTGGAACTGTTACAGGTTTCTCCTTCATGGTCATCAGTTCGTGAGCTTTGGTCTCCAGCTTAGGAGGCGTCACACCCTCAAGGATCAGCTTCTGTAACGCGAGAACAATGAACGAGGGTGAGAGTGATATACGTAGAAAACTATTGTTTAGCATGCATTCATGGAATACGAATATAATACAATATATACAATATATATTAAATATATAATAATTATATAATAAATATAGTATAATTGTAAATAAATATATATATATATATATTTATAAATATTATTATATATATATATAATAATATTGTACAAATAATATTTGTAATATCTGCCGAACTTTAGCAATTTATTAAAGTGAATCATAACCAGAAACAATGTGAGGTGTAGGAAATATAACTTAGATTTTACCACAAAAGTGTGAATAATAAAGACAGGCAATTATTAACACTTATTAATAATAAAATATATTTGTGAAATATTCATAAAACGATGAAGATCAATAAGAAAGCCTAACTATGCACAAATACACACTTAAATGAATAAAACCTTTAAAATATCAATAATAACAAGTTCCATTCAAATTATACTATCAGTGATATAACTATTCCCCGATATTGTTAAAACAGTATATTGATAAGAAATATAACAATAAGATTAAAAGTAATTAATGAGATAATATAATGTATTACTTAACATATAAGCTAGATTAAGGGGATCTTATAATACTTATATGAGCTGTTTAGATAGGTTAGATAAAAGAATAAAAACATAAGAGAGAGAAAGAGATGACAATTTAGAGAATTTTATCTTATATTTACAAAATTAACAAATTTTAAAATATATAATTGTATAATTGTCTAAGAGTAAACAAATAAGTAGCAATTAATATAATCAGTATTTCCTAATAAGGTTATTTATTAAATACTTGATAATCATTTACCGATACTTAATTTTTAAATTCGAATACAGGTATTATTAAATATAAAGTAATACACAAATTAATCAGATATTTAAAGTTTGTCTATGTAAAATTGTATAACATCTAATATCAACTTTAGTATCCGATATTTAACTTAGTAATCATAGTTTATGTCTCTACTATATTTATTAATTTTAATCTAATTCAACAAGCAAGAATATCTTTATTTTCTGGTTCATTTAATACAATTTGATATCATAAATAATCAGATATATATATATATATATATATATATATGGAAGTGATACTTTAACAGTTATCAAGTTATCTTCTCTGCATAGCGTAAGATGTTTTAATACTATACAACTAAATATAATACACAGAGTATTGCATACATACATACATGCATCAGTGTTCACTGATGAAATGTGTATTTAATTTTGGTATACTCTAACCAGTAGAATTTTAAATCTGATGATTATATAAAAATTAAATTACATTAATTACCACAATTATAATAAAATATATACAATAAATAATTTAAATGATAAATGGATGCTTTTGACATTATATAATAAGTATTGTATTGTAAAGTTCGGTTATCTGCCGAATTTCTGAAATGATAAGTAAAAAATATTCAAAAAGAAAGAAAATTATTAATAATGTAGTGACAATTCAAATAGGTATGTAACTATATATATATATATATATATATATATATATATATATATATATATATATATATACACTATATGCGTATCTAGAATATATGTACTATATTAAATACAAGTAAAAGTATGGAACATAAATATTTGTTAAGAATAAATAAATTGTATTATATGAATTCTCGACTTTATAATACAACTACATATATTAATAACTTCATAATAATACAATCACAAGAGGATATAACGTCAATTGTTAGATATCATGTTATAAATTATATGTTTTATTTATAAAAAAGCCATATTTTATTAAAATATTGCGAAATAACTCTATGAATTTGTGAATTAACAATATAAACCAATATATATATATTGCATAATTAATGTTTAATTTAATATTAATGTTGAAATAATAAACTAATAAAGAAAGCATTGTTCTCGAGAAGAAGACAATTATGAACCATTAGCCTAATAACTACTATCATAGTCATCATCATACTTATCTCTCTAATAAAGAGCTTCGTCTTTATGCATATTGCCACACATATATTTATGGAAAAAAGGGACCTACAAAATTAGTCTAAGATATTAAATTTATCGAATTATCTTAAATTAATTTACATAGGTACAAAACTAAACTTGCAATTATAGAAAGTCTGAATTAGCGGGAGTTGACAGTATTCACACACACACACACACACCACTACGAATACACTACACCACCAGCACTACTAGCGCCACCAACCCGCATGTGGACGTAGTAGATAATCTTCATGAAGTCGTTGGTCTTGTGTTCAATGAGGCCGATATAGTACTTGACGGTGGCGGGTAGACACCCCCTCTCTCCACCCAGCTTCTTACGGATCTGCCTGTCATCGCACCCCATTATCTTGAACACCTGAGTTACCTGGGTAGCAGTAGGGGTAGGGTAGGTTAGGGCGCTGGTGGTGTAGTGTTGGTATGCTAATAGTATTGGTGGCATTGTATTGGTATAAATGTTAATATAATATAATTAGTATAATAGAATTAGTATGATATTAATATAACATTAGTAAAATAGTATTAGTATAATATTAATATAATATTAGTATAATAGTATTAGTATATTATTAATATAATATTAGTAAAATAGAATTAGTATAATATTAATATAATAATAGTATAATTGTATTAGTATAATATTAATATAATATTGGTATAATATTAATATAATATTTGTATAATAGTATTAGTATAATATTAATATAATATTAGTAAAATAGAATTAGTATAATAATATAATATTAGTATAATATTAATATAATATTAGTAAAATAGAATTAGTATATTAATATAATATTAGTATAATAGTATTAGTATAATATTAATATAATATTAGTAAAATAGAATTAGTATATTAATATAATATTAGTATAATAGTATTAGTATATTAATATAATATTAGTATATTAATATAATATTAGTAAAATAGAATTAGTATATTAATATAATATTAGTATAATAGTATTAGTATATTAATATAATATTAGTATATTAATATAATATTAGTAAAATAGAATTAGTATAATATTAATATAATAATAGTATAATAGTATTAGTATATTAATATAATATTAGTATAGTAGTATTAATATATTAATATAATATTAGTATAGTAGTATTAGTATATTAATATAATATTAGTATATTAATATAATATTAGTATAGTAGTATTAGTATAATATTAATATAATATTAGTATAATAGTATTAGTATATTAATATAATATTAGTATAATAGTATTAGTATATTAATATAATATTAGTAAAATAGAATTAGTATAATATTAATATAATATTAGTAAAATAGAAATAGTATATTAATATAATATTAGTAAAATAGAATTAGTATATTAATATAATATTAGTATAGTAGTATTAGTATATTAATATAATATTAGTAAAATAGAATTAGTATAATATTAATATAATATTAGTAAAATAGAATTAGTATAATATTAATATAATATTAGTAAAATAGAATTAGTATATTAATATAATATTAGTAAAATAGAATTAGTATATTAATATAATATTAGTATAGTAGTATTAGTATATTAATATAATATTAGTAAAATAGAATTAGTATAATATTAATATAATATTAGTAAAATAGAAATAGTATATTAATATAATATTAGTAAAATAGAATTAGTATATTAATATAATATTAGTATAGTAGTATTAGTATATTAATATAATATTAGTAAAATAGAATTAGTATAATATTAATATAATATTAGTAAAATAGAATTAGTATAATATTAATATAATATTAGTAAAATAGAATTAGTATATTAATATAATATTAGTAAAATAGAATTAGTATATTAATATAATATTAGTATAGTAGTATTAGTATATTAATATAATATTAGTAAAATAGTATTAGTATAATATTAATATAATATTAGTATAATAGTATTAGTATATTAATATAATATTAGTAAAATAGAATTAGTATAATATTAATATAATATTAGTAAAATAGAATTAGTATAATATTAATATAATATTAATAAAATAGAATTAGTATAATATTAGTAAAATAGAATTAGTATAATATTAATATAATATTAGTAAAATAGAATTAGTATAATATTAATATAATATTAGTATAATATTATTAGTATAATATTAATATAATATTAGTAAAATAGAATTAGTATAATATTAATATAATATTAGTATAATATTAATATAATATTGGTATAATATTAATATAATATTGGTATAATAGTATTAGTATAATATTAATATAATATTAGTAAAATAGAATTAGTATATTCATTTAATATTAGTATAGTAGTATTAGTATATTAATATAATATTAGTATAGTAGTATTAGTATATTAATATAATATTAGTATAGTAGTATTAGTATAATATTAATATAATATTAGTATAATAGTATTAGTATATTAATATAATATTAGTATAGTAATATTAGTATAATATTAATATAATATTTTAAAAATAGAATTAGTATAATATTAATATAATATTAGTATAATTGTATTAGTATATTAATATAATATTAGTATAATTGTAGAATTATAATATTAGTATAGTATTAGTATATTAATATAATATTAAAATTATATTAGTATAATATTAACATAATATTAGTATAATACAATTATATAATAGTATATTTGCAATTAGGTCAAGTGATGTGTGGGAGGGTACCCCCGTTTAAGTTACTTTAAATTACTTATAATTTAGATATATATATATAATTTATTAACTTGTATTTATAATTATAAGAATTTTCCGTCTAAATGATTAGATATCTAATTTGCCTGATAATGATCAGTATCAGCATGGGTAGAGGTAGGGGGTATAGCGTGCATAGCTATATGTCAGGTGTCAGACACACAGGTAGTAGGACGCGAGCCTCGTCCGCACCATTACAATAGATTTTAAATAATAGTTAGAAGTGATCTTACATAATTGTGTATAAATAAATGATCGCCTCTCGTTAAAACCATGGATGCCTTAACATGAGAGCGACTTCGAAGGGACATTAGAGCCATATATGATTATAAGTGAAAACTTCATCTAAGTTCCTGAATGGAATGAAAGCACCAATTGAGGTATTTAAAAAAAATTGTTTATTAAAATTAAATAACTTAGTAGATAAATGTTTCTTAATTTATATAAAAAATATATGATTATCCATTACTGAATTATTTATGCTTTTGTTTACCAGATATGTACCACATTATGAATAACTAATTCTGCAAAATGTGTTGTAGAATTAAGTTGAACAAACTCATGTTTATTTAGTATGCTATTCTCGGCAGCAAAACTCAGTAATATCAAATTAAATAATAGTTTTAAATTAAACATTGATATATTTAATGTATTGATTGTTATCACTCTTACTCTAGTTATTATGTTTGTGTCTTTTTATATCATTATCAATGAAATTAAATTTATAAATACTTTTGTTTTTTTTATTTGATATTATTGATTTTATCATTTTGATTATTTTCAATGAATTATTATTACATGACCATTTATTTATTAGCAAATGTAATATTTAAAAATAAACATTAAATCTAATTTGAATTATATTATATGTTAATAAATAATATTTCTGAGATATAGATCTCAATAAGCTAATAAGCTTTTATAAATACCTTTGTTATAACCTAAATCTGATAATCTCTATATATATTATTTCTCTTAATCGTCGTACGACGCTAGCGAGCGAAGCGTGCTACCGGACCTTCTACGAGCGAAGCGAATCTCGCTCGGCACCAATTTTTTCCACATTTATAAATCTAATATCCTCTAGATAATAAATCGTCGATAATATTTATATATATCGATTATATAATTAGGACACGGTTAGTATACGTGATTTACATATAATTTACATATATTTATATATTTATTCTATTTATAAATATTCTATTCATCGATCGAGGCATTCTATTGTTCTCTCGATTCTCTATGGCGGAGATAGGTAGAAAGTCTATATCGCGTATACGGACGACATAAAATACGTTATATACAAATTTTTTTCACCCGATACTAATATTACTCGAACCCTAATAATACTAGATTTAGATAAATTTAATTTTCGAGTTTATAAAAAAAAATGTCCTATCTCCGCCGTTAAAAAAAAATTACGAAATATTTTCGTTAACGTACAAATTCTACGGGCGATCTTATAGCGCGTATACGGGCGTTATATAATACGTTATATACGCATTTTTTTCTATATTTACTTATAATACGCTATATAGATAATAAATTAGTAATAATATTACGATATAATTACGATATAATTAGTAAACGAGTAATATATACTATACGTACTATATTTATATATTTATATATTTATTCTATTTATAAATATGATATTCGTAGATGGAATGGATCAATTGTTCTCTCGATTCTCTATGGCGGAGATAGGTAGAAAGTCTATATCGCGTATACGGACGACATAAAATACGTTATATACGAATTTTTTTCGCCAGTTACTAATATTACTCGAACCCTAATAATACTAGATTTCGTTAAAGTTAAATTTCGAGTTTATAAAAAAAAATGTCCTATCTCTACTGTGTAAAAATTTAAATTTATAATATTCGTATCGCGTAAAAAAATCTATAATATATAGATATAATTATAAAAATAACATTTATGACGAATATTAATATATATCGTACGTACTAGATTTCAGTTATTCGGTTTAACGAGTTTATAATAATTATTTCCTATCTCCGCCATGTAAATATATATTCTTAAAATTATTAGGTGATGTAAAAAATCAAAATCCACGATAATGATTCGATTTCAATAATTTTAACTTTATTAAATAGATAATTAAAATATAATATCGTGGTGTAAATTGTGATATCTAATATTTAATATTCTTCGAGCTATAGCCGAAATAGTGAAAAATACGTGATTTTAGAGGGGTAAATTTGACCGACTTCCGGTAATGCGTTCACTTCGATTATAATTTCAACGGATGCAGAGTACGAAAGTACCTAGAATAAAATGAGAAAAACCAATAATATATGAAGCATTTGGGGTACGGATCGGTTTTAATTTTTCGCCAAAATTCATCGTACAAGAAAATCGGTCAAGAAAAAAAATTGCAATTTATAAAAAAAAAAAAAATTCTAATTTCTATTCTATAATATTAATGGTAATGAGTAGATATAAATGTAGCCATCCGATATGCATTTACTATGATTATTCGCCACATAAATGGCTTTAAAAAGTACATTTCCTATCTCCACCATGTAAAAATTTGAATTTATAATATTTGTATCATGTAAAACATAGATAATCTATAATAATCATTGGATTTCCATATTTGTAACTTTATAATTTATAGTATAATTAATATAATTTCATTATATTTTACTTATTTTAATAATAATATAATATCTAGATACTAAAATAATTTAAATATTATCGAAAAGTATAGTAGTGTAAATATTATGAACTAATACATTTAATTATATTATAAATTTATAAATTTATAACAACAATTATAAATTTATTAATATGTATATTCATTCGATGTGATAATAAATATATTATATAAGCATTATTTACTTATTTTATTATTATTATACTATCTATATAATAAAATACTATAAATATATACGAATAATTCATTAGCGTAACTATTATTTACAAATATATATAATTATATTTATATTTTTATAATTTTATAACGCAAATTAGAAATGTATAAATATGTATATTCATTCAACGTGATAATAAATATAGTATATAAGCATTATTTACTTATTTTATTATTATTATACTATCTAAATAATAAAATAATATAAATATTATCGAATAATTAATTCACGTAACTATTATTAATAAATATATATAAATATATTTATAATTTTATAATTTTATAACACAAAATATAAATTTATAAATATGTATATTCATTCAACGTGATAATAAATATAGTATATAAGCATTATTTACTTATTTTATTATTATTATACTATCTATATAATAAATTAATATACATATTATCGAATAATTCATTAGCGTAACTATTATTAACTAATATATATAATTATATTTATAATTTTATAATTTTATAACACAAATTATATATTTATAAAATATGAAATTCTATTAACTTATTATATAATAGCATTATAAAGTTTATTTTACTTATTTTATTATTAATATACTATCTAATTAATAAAATAATATTAACATTATCGAATAAATCATTATATTAATCGGTATTAATTATTATATTTATATTAATTAATCATATTTTACAATTTTACAAAAAAAATATATCTTTATAAAATAGATATACTTATCAAAATTAGATTACTAACTATTATAAATATATATCATACGTACTAGATTTCAGTTATTCGGTTTAACGAGTTTATAATAATTATTTCCTATCTCCACCATGTAAAAATAAATTATTAAACGTATTAGGTGATGTAAAAAATCAACATCCACAATAATGATTCGATTTCAATAACTTTAACTCTATTAAATAGATAGTTAAAATATAATATCGTGGTATAAATTGTGATATTTAATATTTAATATTCTTCGAGTTATGGCCGAAATAGTGAAAAATACGTGATTTTAGGGTGGTAAATTTGACCGACTTCCGGTAACGTGTTCGACTCGATTATGGTTTCAACGGATGCGGAGTACGAAAGTTACTATAATATTTTGAGAAAAACCGTTAATATATGTATAATTTAAGGTACAGATCGGTTTCAATTTTTCACCAAATTTCATCATACGAAATAGTCATATAAATGGTCAAGAAAAAAAAATTGCAATTTATAAAAAAAAAAATTCTAATTTCTATTCTATAATGTTAAGAGTGATGAGTAGATATAAATGTAACCATCCGCGATGCATTTACTATGATTATTTACCTCATAAATGACTTTACAAAAGTACATTTCCTATCTCCACCATGTAAACACATGAATTTATAATATTTTTAACATGTACAAAATCAAAATCTATATTAATAATTCGATTTTAATAATTTTAACTGTATCGAATAAATTATAAAAGCTAACTTGGGCACTTGGGTTTGGGTTGGGTTTGGGTTTGGGTTGAGTTTGGGTTTGGGTTTGGGTTGGGTTTGGGTTTGTGTTTGGGTTTGTGTTTGGGTTTAGGTGGGTTGGGTTGGGTTTGGGTTGGGTTAAGTTTTAATTTTGGTAGGTTTTTTTTAGCTGCATTACTTCCCGAGTGAACCTATAAAAGTATATTTGACGGTTGTGGTTAGGTTGGGTTAAGTTTTAAATTTTGGAGGTTTTTTGTAGCTGCATTACTTCCCGAGTTAGCCTATAAAAGTATATTTTCACTGTTGTGATTAGGTTGGGTTAAGTTTTAAATTTTGGTGGTTTTTTTTAGCTGTATTATTGGTTTGGGTTTGGGTTGGGTTTGGGTTGGGTTTGGGTTGGGTTTGGGTTTTGGTTTAGGTTTGGGTTTGGGTTTAGGTGGGTTGGGTTGGGTTTGGGTTGGGTTAAGTTTTAATTTTGGTAGGTTTTTTTTAGCTGCATTACTTCCCGAGTTTGCCTATAAAAGTAGATTTTCACGGTTGTGGTTAGGTTGGGTTAAGTTTTAATTTTTGGTGGTTTTTTTAGCTGCATTATTGGTTTGGGTTTGGGTTGGGTTTGGGTTTGGGTTTGGGTTGGGTTTGGGTTTGGGTTGGGTTTGGGTTGGGTTAGGGTTTTGGTTTGGGTTTGGGTTTGGGTTTAGGTTTAGGTGGGTTGGGTTTGGGTTGGGTTAAGTTTTAATTTTGGTAGGTTTTTTTTAGCTGCATTACTTCCCGAGTGAGCCTATAAAAGTATATTTGACGGTTGTGGTTAGGTTGGGTTAAGTTTTAAATTTTGGAGGTTTTTTGTAGCTGCATTACTTCCCGAGTTAGCCTATAAAAGTATATTTTCACTGTTGTGATTAGGTTGGGTTAAGTTTTAAATTTTGGTGGTTTTTTTTAGCTGTATTATCGGTTTGGGTTTGGGTTGGGTTTGGGTTGGGTTTGGGTTTTGGTTTGGGTTTGGGTTTTGGTTTAGGTTTGTGTTTGGGTTTAGGTGGGTTGGGTTGGGTTTGGGTTGGGTTAAGTTTTAATTTTGGTAGGTTTTTTTTAGCTGCATTACTTCCCGAGTTTGCCTATAAAAGTAGATTTTCACGGTTGTGGTTAGGTTGGGTTAAGTTTTAATTTTTGGTGGTTTTTTTAGCTGCATTATTGGTTTGGGTTTGGGTTGGGTTTGGGTTTGGGTTTGGGTTGGGTTTGGGTTTGGGTTGGGTTTGGGTTGGGTTAGGGTTTTGGTTTGGGTTTGAGTTTGGGTTTAGGTTTAGGTGGGTTGGGTTTGGGTTGGGTTAAGTTTTAATTTTGGTAGGTTTTTTTTAGCTGCATTACTTCCCGAGTGAGCCTATAAAAGTATATTTATTTATATAGTTATTTTCACGGTTGTGGTTAGGTTGGGTTAAGTTTTAATTTGTGGAGGTTTTTTAGCTGCATTACTTCCCAATTGAGCCTATAAAAGTATAGTGATATGTGTGTGTGTATGTGTGTGGTCATAGTTATTTTCACTGTTATGGATAGGTTGGATTAAGTTATAATTTGTGTAGGTTTTTTTTAGTAATAAAGATGTTTTAGTAATAAAATTCTTTTAGTAACTAAGTTGATTTAGTAATAAAGTAAATTTTTGTAATAAAGTAGTTAATTTTTAGTAATAAAGTAGTTACTTTTTAGAATAAATTTAGTTCTTTTAGTAATAAAGTTTATTTTTTTTAGTAATAAATTGTAGTTCTTTTAGTAATAAAGTAACATTCTTTTAGTAATAAAGTAGTTACGTTTTAGTAATAAAGTTTAGTTGCTTTAGTAAAATAGTAACCACTCTACAAGGAGCGTTAGCCCTTGATCCGGGAAAAAAGTAACCTAGTATATATATTATTTTTTTTAAATTTGTATTTTGGTGGAGTCATTTCATCCCATCCAAGAACTTGATATAATATGATGAGATGAAATATTTACTTATAACCAAATGACTCTAATATCCCTTCGAAACTGCTCTCATATTAAGGCATCCATGGTTTTAACGATAACTGATCAATATTTTATAGAAAATTATATTATATAATTTATTAATATTATTTTAAGGCCTATTTCAATGGTCAGGACAAGGATTGAACTCACAACTGTAGGACATGGGTTTAATCATTGTCCAGACCATATATATATATATATATATATATATATGTATTATTATAAAATAATACATATATATATATATATTCTATAAAGTACACAGAATTAGTGTTTTCAATCAAATATAATTTCAAATTAATATAAATCGCAAACTATACAATATTTACGGCGCAAGGAATGTATATAATGCTATAGGTTATGAGGTCATATTACGACGACATAAGTAGCAAATGACCTTGGAGCATAACTCCGCCATGCATTTCTTCAAGTTCGCCAACTTAATCTGGTTTTGTTCGATGTCGGTGGAGATGTTCTTCAGTTCTCTCATGTGCTTCTGTGTGTAAAAATACATTATTATGTTCACATTATTTCTGCTTTATATATGTATACATATATGTATATGATATATATATATATATATATATATTGTTATTTTTTTTATTTGGTGGAGTCCTTTAATCCCATCCAGGAACTTAGATGACGTTTTCACTTATAACCATATATGGCTATAATGTCCCTTCGAAGCCGCTCTCATGTTAAGGCATCCATGGTTTTAACGAGAGCCGATCATTTATTTATACACAATTATATAAGATCACTTCTAAATAATATTTTAAGACCCATTTTATAAAATTAATTAATGGTCCGGACGAGGGTCGAACCCGTGTCCTACTGCTTGTGTGTCTGATGCCTTAGCCACTTATATATATATATATATATATATATATATATATATATATATATATATGTATGTGTGTATATGGTATATAAAGTAGTGAGGATGTAGTAGATAGAGATGTAGTATTATCAATATTCAATTTTTCAATTTCAATATTCAAATTGAACATTTTCATTTAACAATTTATATTTAGACGTACACGTATATTGATAATATAAATACAAATAATGTTCTAAATACACTTCAATTTTATAATGTATTTCAATCAATCATTGACCAACGGGTACAACTAAAACTACAGCAACATTAATACATTCTATAACGGTAATGTATCTAATATATTTGTGGGCATATTACAATGTTATGATACTGATTGTCTTTTATATTGTATTGCTTGATCTACTAAATCATATTTATGAAATAAAAAGCTAATAATAATATCGATGATCACAATAACACATTGAAGATAAGTACTTCACAAGTTCGTTGATACAATCAAATGATTTATAAATCTACGGAGATGTTTGTTAATTTTATTAAATATCGTGGTGTTAATAGATTTTGTATAAATAATCCTAACACTAACAGTAACCTTGGTGAATAAAGGATATTCAAGAGTTTGCGAGAAAAAGCAAATAGTATATATATATAAACGTATTAAAAATAGAAGCGTTGAGGGTAAAGGATCTAATATAGGTAAAGGATATAAAAATAGGCTTATTGGGTTTATTTGTAAATGCAAAATAGGATTATTAACTTGATAACAGTTCTATAAAAATATATGTTCCAAAATAAACATATTATTAATGAGAATGAATTAAGCTTATTGAACTTATTTAAATATGTTAATGGTAAGGAGTTCTGCAGTGTATGTAGGGATACAATGATAATAGGGATGCAATGATAATAGGGATGCAATGATAATAGGGGTGTAGTGTATTAGCATCGCTATTCAGTTAGTTATGATTGTACAGTGTATTAATACACTAATGAATAATAGTGAACATATGTGATGATGAAACATTCAGATTATCTATAACAAATTAAAATTAAATACTATGATATAATCTCCTTATGATACCAGCTAGTGATCTCTGTTTAACCATTAATACATCTATACATATACATTATCTAGCTTGCTAATTCAATGAATTTATTCATTATATATCATTTTCTATAATAACACTTTTAGTATAAATTTTAATAAATCATTTAATGGTAGATTATTTTATATTTTTTTTAAAAGATCTACATTTTCTAATATATAAATCTAGTAATATATCGCTATAGTGATATCACTATAGCTAGGATTTTAATAATTAAAACCCTATTTTATTTACTTATAATATTTTAAAATAGTATTAAATCTTTTCGCTATCATTTTAATATTATTAATAATGTATGATTTAGTTCCAGAAATAATCTCAGTGTACTTAAGCAATCGAGACTGCGGAATCACATTGTATAAACTGTGGATACAAATAACTATTGTTCAGGTCGATTCGTTCACCTAACAAAGGTATTTAAAGCTGCTATGGTTGCATTGTATTCATGTGTACTTATCAAGGGAAACCTTTACAAGTTGAACACTTACTGGTAGCCATTGGGAGAACAATATGTACAATACAACAACTTATGATACACATATCTATTGTTCGCTGTTATCCTAGTGATATCAATAATAACTATAATGTTATTGGAAGATGGTATATAGTATATAATATAGTATATAGTATATACTATATATGATATAGGTACTAGAATGAGAGTTATTAAAATTAGTATTGTTGGAATGCTTATCTAATTTTATAAAAAAAAAGTTATGAATACATTTTTGCAAACAAAATTGGTAACATTTTAAATGTTGTAGATAGAAATTATGAGTGTATTAATTTATTTATAATAAATATTATACCATAACTCATTCAATAATGAATATTTTATAATGAAATTAACAATATATAACTAATATTTTTATTATATATAGCTATATAAATATTTATAGAAATAACAAAATTATCAGCATTTCTGACCAATATGGGAAAAATTGGAATTTTTATTTGTAATAATATTTTTTTTATCTAACATTAATATAATTTATATTTTTACAAAGCTCTTTAAATTCTATAATACCATATTATACCATAACTCATTCAATAATGAATATTTTATAATGCAATTAACAGAATATATTTATTATATATATATATAGCTATATAAATATTTATAGAAATAACAAAATTATTTGCATTTCTGACCAATATGGGAAAAATTGGGATTTTTATTAGTAATAATATTTTGTTTATCTAACATTAATATAATTTATATTTTTACAAAGCTCTTTAAATTCTATAATATAAGTTGTATCTTGGTTTTTACAAATTTACAAAAGAAAAAAAAGTATAGTACAAGTAATAATTTATAATTTATACAAAAATAAGGTAAGATGTGAAATATATTTTAACAAATTTCTAACGATTTAAATTGTTTAAAATAACCCTATTATTATCCAGTCGATTAAAGATTTATTTGTTATAATTCGTAAACTTTTATTTTTTCAAATATACAAATTTATCATATTTGTACATTAAAATAATGAATAAATAACCATATTGTATACTATACATTAATTGTGTTCTTATTAATTGCATGCAATAGTACACTCATATACTTATGTATATATATTTATGTTTATATTTTATTATAAATCATTTTTTTAAAATAAAATTAAAATAATTTGTATTTTTCCAAAATTTCCTGGAAATTTCCTAAAAAATTGAAAAAAAATATTATAAAAATACTTTCTTATACAAAAATATAATTTAAACTATACTTACAGATATAACTACAAAAAAAAATGTTAACGATGATAAATCGAAGTTTCAAAATAACTCTTATCTCATCCATGTTAAATTCCTATCTCTTTCATGTTAAACTTTAATGATGTGACGCATCTCCAATCATTCTTTTGTTCATTTTTTTTTTGTATTTAATATATTATATTATCTAGTTCATAAAAAAGTAAATAGTCAACATTTATAAAATATTTACCGAGCTGAACCAGTTTAATGCATACGCACATAGACTATATGTGGTCTATATAAACAGTTACACTTGAATCTGGCCCCAGCGATAATTTTCATATTTTATAGGGCGTGGCAAACTTCTCAAAGATATTTAAATATTCAAATATAAATGACATTTACTGTAAATATTCAAATATTCTAATATTAAAACATGTAAATGAATGTAATGAGTATTCAGATATATATATATATATATATATTATGTATACAAATATATACTAATATATTGTATATCGTTCATTTAACATATAGCATATTGTGATACGTATAGATATTATTTAAAATGTCTAAATAATCACATTTAATAAATTAAATATGGAAATATCGTATAAGAATTATTCTTCGAATAAATAAATAAATATTTAATATGCATATACACTTGAATAATAATTATATGATAGCATATATGTTATATATAATTATATACGATTCATTTAACCTATATTTTACGATGATACGTATAGATATTATGTAAAAGGAAAAATATTCACATTTTATCAATATAAATACGGAGATATCGTATAAGAATAAATAAACAACTATTTAATACTTTTATACACTTGAATATTCAATATATTACTATGAATTATATTTATAATACTTATATAGTATATTATTTATTAAACTTGCTTGACTATGTATTCATTTAACTTTACTAAATATAAATTGTACAATCATAATTACACATATGGAAATATTGTTATGCCCTAGAGGCGCCATATTTATATGACTAATAGTTTATTGACGGGTGGTGGCGCGCTATCATATTCGAATAAATAAATGTAATTCTATTAAAAAACATATAATTATATAATTATATGTTTTACTTTTATGTTTATATTTTTAATACATAAATATATATAATTTGTATAGGCATATATAATATATGATATATTACATTAACATATTTATTTTAATAAATTTATCTTTATTTATCACATATAAATAATATGTATTTATTCATAATTATATAATGTACATACTAAGCATTTATTATAAATATATTAAAACAAAATTTAAAAGAAGATTATTAATTATAAAGCTGAATATATTTAAAACAAATAAATATTAAATATATATATATTAAATTAAATAAAGAATATATATAACATATACAATAGGTGAATATTCAATTTTATACTTATATTATTATCACGTACAATGTACGACGTAGATTATAGTTTACCATTTAAAGAAATATATATAAGTTATAATTTAATAAGTTCAGATTAATAAAGCAGACAATATATTAATTATCAAGACAACTATCTTTAGAACAAATAACTTATATTATATCTACATATATGTATATATCAAGTATATGTTAATTATAATTTATAGGAAAAATATAGAAATTATAGGAAATTTGATATAGATATAGTATAGAATTTAAGTTATAGAAATCATTTTGTTATTATATATTTATAATAAATGCTTAGGTACATTATATAGTTATGAATACATACATATTATTTATAGGTGATAAATATAGATAAATTTAGTCAAATTTATTAAAATAAATATGTAATGTAATATATCATATATGCCTATACAAATTCTATATATTTATATATTAAAAATATAAACATAAAAGTAAAACATATAATTATATAATGAATAAATACATATTATATATATATATGTGTGATAAATAAAAATGATTTAATTATGAATAAATACATATTATTTATAGGTGATAAATAAAGATGAATTTAGTAAAATTTATTAAAATAAATATGTAATGTAATATATCATATATTATATATGCCCTTTACAAATTCTATATATTTATGTATTAAAAATATAAAAATAAAAGTAAAACATATAATTATATAAATCTATGTTTTTTAGAAATACATTTATGTATTAGTATGCGCGCCACCACCCGTCAATAAACTATTAGTCATATACATATGGCGCCTCTAGGGCACAACAATATTTCAATATATGTAATTATGATTGTACAATTTATATTTAGTAAATTTAAATGAATAAATTGTCAGGCAAGTTTAATAAATAATATACTATATAAATATTATGAATATAATTACTAGTAATATATTGAATATTCAAGTGTATATAAGTATTAAATAGTTGTTTATTTATTCTTATGCGATATCTCCGTATTTATATTGATTAAATGTGAATATTTTGCCTTTTACATAATATCTATACGCATCATCGTAAAATATAGGTTAAATGAATCGTATATAATTATATATAACATATATGCTATCATATACTTATTATTCAAGTGTATATATTAAATATTTATTTATTTATTCTAAGAATAATTCTTATACGATATTTCCGTATTTATTTAATTAAATGTGAATATTTAGACATTTTAAATAATATCTATACGTATCACAATATGCTATATGTTAAATGTGCAATATACAATTTATTAGTATATACTTGTATATATTCTATATATCTGAATACTCATTACATTCATTTACATGTTTTAATATTAGAATATTTACAGTAAATGTCATTTATATTTGAATATTTGAATATTTAATTATCTTTGAGAAGTTAGCCATGCTCTATAAAATATGAAAATTATCACTGCAACCCCATATCCACCTATATAATCAATATATTGTGTATATAAATATAAATTACTGTTTTAAATTGTTATTTATTGTAATTTATTCTATAGAAATTGTACTTTTACTATTATTAGAAAATAATATTTATGAAAGATATCTCTATGGGAATATATAAACATATGTTCTTTGTATGATACAAACAAAATAGCTATAATAGTTTTTATATGAATAGCCTTTATATATATACTTTTAGTATGAATTCATTATATTGAGAAAACAGCATTTGAATATATATGAATATATTAGATATTATATATAATAAATATATATAAACCACTTTTTATGTAATTTCTAGACTGTTTACATGAATAATTTGTTTACATATATTAAAAAATATTTCATAGAGTAGTATTATGAAATTAAAAAATTTCAAATAAAAATGATTGTCACCAAAACAAGGTGTGTGACGTGATACCCTTTAGTCAAGTATCATATACACAAGTTCTTAGAAAAATGCTGCTTTCAATTATAAATTTATATAATATTATATATAACTTATTAAAATTATAAGCAAACAAATATCTCAAATTATTTAAATAAATCTAATTAATCAAACTATAGTATGCATTATTTTATCCACGTTTTATTTATAGTATAAAAATATGCTGGTCATAGTTATATTTCAAACTTAAATATCTTTTATATATATCAATAGATAATTTAAAGATAATATTTGATAAAAAAATGACTATTCCTGTTATACTCTGTTAATGAACATAGTAAGTTAACATTATATGTTATTTATAAGTACATAATTTGCCTATTTATATTTATAAGATATTTTTTTAATTCTACCATCCTATTAGTTTTAATAATTTTATATTGATTGCAAAAAAAGATTTACTTTCAGAAATAATTATGATTTTATCAAACTTTATTTTAAATATAATTATACGTTTATATTAGTGATCTAAAACGAGCTGAGTTTTTCGAGTCGAGTCGAGTTTAATCTTGGCTCGAACGAGCCGAGCCAGTAATATAGCTCGAATATGTTTATTATCTATGGAATGTTAAAGAATTCGCTACATTTATAAAAATTAAATTAAATTGTATAAATATTTTATCAAATGGATTCTTTTATAAACGATGTTAAGTAACAGTCACTAATATGTATAACTTGTTTATAAACTAAGCAAAGACATTTCATTTATAATAATATATTAGTTAAATGTCTATAAAAATGACTTTTGAACTAAAATATTATATTCAAATTTAATAAATATTGTATATAGTATTTACTAAATACGGAAATATAATATTATAATATTATTTCTTATATAAGTTTGATTTATATATATATAATCTTTATATTATATTCTAATCAAAGTAATTGAATTTATAATAATATATTAGTTAAATGTCTATAACAAATATTTTTCAACATTTTGTTAACATATATTTTGAAATATTTATTATATTTTAAAAATATTTTTCGATATTTAAAAAAATATATTTTGAAATATTTTTTTATATTTTTTGAATATTTTTTATATTTTTTGAAATATTATTTTAATATATTATATATAAATATTATATTTTTTATATTATTTTTAGAAATTTAAAAAAAAATATATTTTGACATATTTTTTGTATTTTTAAATTATTTGTCTACATTTGTTTGTATTTTAGCTAAAATTGATTTAATTGTATATACTAGCAATGTAGAATCATGAATAGCTATACTTAATAAATAATAGATAGACAAACATTCAAAAACTGAGCAATGCCCGGTTGGGTATGACTATTATTTACTATTTGAAGCTTTCGAAATGAATATATTTACTATTTGAAACTTTCGAAATGAATAATTTTCCTTTTTTAACCTTCAAAATGAATAATTTTAATATTTGAAAACTTTGATGACATAATTTAACAAAAATAATACTATTTGAAACCTTCGCATGTATAGACTTTGTACATAAGCATCAACTTTATTCTCTAATATTGAGGTTAGAGCTATTCGAAGCGACAAATTAGGATGTTTCAGATGTTTCGCAACATATATTTTGGATTCTGTTCGAAGCGACACTAGTATGATTCGAATCATATATTTTGGATTCGGTTCGAAGCGACAATTTAGGATGATTCGAATGATTCGAATCATATATTTTGGATGTTTCAGTTGTTTCGAAGCAGGGAATTTTGGCTCATTTTAGATCACTAGTTTATATACATAAATGATATTCAGAAGAAGACTGGTATAAGCAGGGATGGGGTCAAATATGTATTTGTATTTGTATTTAAATATGCTAATTTGGTGTATTTTTATTTGTATTTGAATGATTATTCAGTGATATATTTGTATTTGATTGTCGTATTTGGTGTATTTGATCAAATACAGTTTTAAATACATTTTTAATAATATGTTAAATTAATAATTTAATAGAATTTAATAGAATATAGAATTTAAACAATTGATTTATAAATGCAAAAAATATAACACAAAATTTACCATTTATATTATAAAGAAACAATTATTAAATAATAAAAATTATATAATAGAACAATAATTTTCAAAGAATTTTATGAATATATAAGTAATTTATGAATTTAAATTTATATTCTATATAGAAAATGTATAGGTGTTATTAATTATTAATTATTAATTATAACTTCAATATAGCAAGCAGTATATTGTTTACAGTTTTTTATTTTATTGATTTTCTTTAGATATTAAATATATTTTAAATAGATTTCAATTAATTATTATGCAATCTGGTATAGGGTTTATTATTTTATGATTTAATATTTAATGTTTGAATATTTGCATTTGTATTTGTATTTGATAAAATGTATTTGTATTTGTATACAAAATGTAATTAATATTTGAATTTGTATTGATTCTTTAAGAAAAATGTAATTTTATTTGTATTTGTATTTTACCCCAACCCTAGCTCTAACACATTCTAGTTCTTTAAAAAAAACATTATTATTATTATTCGGTAACAATTATAAAATAATACTTTATATAATCCTTAATTATTTAATTATTTTTAATTTTATATTTGTGTAATTTTATTTGTAATCTAAATATATACGATTTATAAAAATATATTTTATTTAAGTTTCTATTTTATCTTTGTAATTAGACAACTGTAAGGACATATTGTGCTTTATTTTACATATTATTTAAATATATATATTCATTTTAGAAAATACAATTCCTAAAATGACCTTAAAAAAATATAAATATTAAAATACATTACGATATACAGATACTGATACAGGTATATATATATATATATATATATATGTATATATATATATATATACAGGCATATATAAATACAGGTAACTCTTACAGATACTGTACAAAATGCTAATAAAAATTTAATAAATATTAGATATCATGGCATTCAAAAATCGATTAGTAATTGATAGTTATAATTTACTATTACTTCATACATATATACATACAAACACATATACTAATGTGTATATACGTACAAATACATATACTAGTGTATATACGTACAAACACATATACTAATGCATTCATACGATGACCCAGATTACCGGACTCCTATTGGTCGAGTGTGCGGTGACTAACGCTGATGGTATCGTGCACGTCGAACCACCTCTTCTCATTGGGGGAGGTCGCCACATCCTCAAGGTCGATGTTTAGTTGTTTGATGTCGCGGCGGAGAGTGTTCTGTTCCTTGCTCAGCTCGTTGATGTAGTTGTATAGGGAGAATGTATTCGTCTCTTTCTGTGCGTGTGTCGTGGATAGGGGCGGAGTTAGGGGCGGAGTTAGGGGCGGAGTTAGAACAGGGAGAATGTGTTCATATCTTAGTGTGGATGGAGGTGGGTTTAGGGGTGGAGTTAGGGTGGGGTTAGGGGCGGGGTTAGGACCACGGAGTTAGGGACAGGCTCAGGGAAGTGTCACGGATAGATTTAGGGATGGTGTTAAGATGGGTTAGGTAAAGAAACATAACAGTGAGTTTAGAGGTGGGTTTAGTGGAGGTGTTGCTTGAGCTGCTCTTTATAGCCGAACATCATCAAACATAGAAATCGAGCAGTGTCTGTGTGAACGGCTATACAGATATGGGGCAGGTGGACGCAGCAAGTCTTATGCGTATGTTTATATTTAAATTACCTATCGAAGACTCGCCCGATAACAAGTGTATTTGTTAACGAATAATAAACCCAACCCGATAGCGGGATGTTTTGTGTTGGGGTGATACCCCCTTTAGTACAGCGAGGTGTTGCTGCGGGTCGTCTATATACCCTGCATGGGGTATTAGATATGGGGTAGCGCTACGAGAGCTATATCTTTATCTATACGAGTGTATAGTTGGGTGTAGTCTATGGTATAGTGATTTATTTAATTCTATCGACCGTTGTACGAATGTTTTCTACTTATTTGAACTCTGAACTCTATGACATCATATTGAAATTAAGACGCGCGGTCAGCAATAGTATTTCAGAGTTGACCATAGCGATGAGGTAATACTATTACCGTAATAGGCTATAGTTATGAGGTAATAGGTATGATGTAATACGATATAGCTATGATGTAATGCTATATAGCTATGATGTAATAGCTATGATGTAATACGATATAGCTATGAGGTAATACGTTATTGGGTAATAGTAAACACGTGGACAAGTTAACTTGTCTATTGCGTACATTTATTATAATGTTATATAACAAACTATCATCCTTCGTAAGTTAATAGAGTGCATATATGTTACACTTCAGTATAATATAGTATAGTATGTAGTATGATATAGTATGGTTAATATAAACATTATAGTATGGTATAGAGTAGTATAGTATAGTATAGTATAGCATAGCATAGCTTGTATTATGTATAGTACACCATATTACGATAGAGTATCATGTTTAGTAATGTATATACTACTATATCCTCATTAAAAATGAGATTTTGGATAATTTCGGATTCGTTGAAATAATAGAAATATGTCGTAATATGTATCTACGGATAGATTCAATACTTTCGAGAACTAACTAAGAATGAGAAGCCGATCAATACTTAGTGAATACAAGTGACTAGACAGAGACTAAATAATCAATCATCTTTATAAAATACTTGTACTGTGCAGTACTGTAAGATGAAATACTTGTATTGTGCATACATGTGGTGATTATAGGATGAATAGTGATGAGGTTGTGAAGCAAAGATATGCCACTTGTATCTATTTACGTGAAACACATTTAAATGCTGAATAGTTTGAAATATAGGTGGCAATACCATCGTTTTAAATAAGTTTAATAGCGAATTGTCAATGTACATTGAAAAAGGATATACTGATATATTATATTTATCAAATATGGCTCTATATTTTAAGAAAAATTGTTCTAATTATAAAATAATGTTGTATTCTTAACATAAACACTATAAATTAAATATTTACGTATTCAAAAACGTACATAACATTTCATTTATAATAGTGATATATTTTCAAATTGGCATACATGTAAACAAATATAAACTAAAAATAGAATTAAAATAAATAGTCATCAGTACAGGTGACACAATTTTTCACGAATTTCACAAATTCATTAAAGTGACATATCTTTCATTCGGAAAACCTTTGTCAATATGCTTATACAGTATGTTTGTCTACACTAATGTGGTTAGATACGTTGCTAATGCTATATAGTTACGGTGATCTCTACCACCTCCGCGTTAGCCTATAGTGTATCGTGTGTGGTGGTGGTGCTGGTGCCGTTATCGATGCTTCTTTAATAAACAAATTATTACATGCATTCTTTACATCGAATATTATTTATTTAGATTACGAAATAGCTTATAAATAAACATTATATATATATATATATATATATATATATATATATATATATATTGCATAATAGACTAAAGTAAATGGTAGACAACATTTTGTCTACATAAATATCACGTCCACGTACACTGTAGTTATTTTGATCGATTATCATCCAATTACTTATATACTATATGTGTATATACATATGTTGTTTTGTGTATATAACATCTACGCTAGTCTATTATGCAATATAGATTAAGATATAACTTAGTATATAAATAAATGTCATTATAAACTAGTTATCGTATAATTTAGTATATTCACTAATAATGTACATCTATAGAATTGTATTAGAAGAGGAAGTGGCAAACTGATGTGTTGTATAGGTAATGATTGATCAGAGATGTATTCGACTGTTGTATGTGGAGTCATTGATCAAATACACCATCGAATACAATAACTTAATATACGTAATTATTAATTAAATAGAATAAAATATATGAATAATTGAAATAAAGCTAGTAAATGTATGACTTTAGTTTTTATTAAGTATAGTATTAGGGGCATACGCAATCTTGATGGGGTAATCTCAAAAATATAGCGAAGTAATTTGGGATGACTTTATAGTATAGTTACATATAATTATTAACAATACTACTACTACGGTGTTGATGGGTATAGGCTTTGTAATAACACATAACGCATACCTTTATAATTTCATAGCCTATACTTGCATATGTAATAGTATGAAATAGTATGACATATTGAACACTATTATTGTACAACAGTTATTCTTAATTGCCAGAGTATTAGTATGATAGTACATCATATGGTATTCAATATTTAACATCTATTTAGGTCAATTGTCTTTAACACTTTGCGTCCGAGCTGTTGATTTATGTTGTGTTACAAAATGCTGAGCTGTTGATTTCTGTTGAGCAACTTTTATGATACTACTACATATCATATATTAGACCATTTTATTATTTAAATGTATCCAAATTATAAAGTGAAATGTTTTCTTTATGATAAGATTTTGTTTAAATAAGTATCATATCTTAGTTTTCAAGTTAATTGGTATAATATAACCTTATACGAGGTTTATTTTAGAAATAAAATTAATCATATAAAACAATAGATTATATTAATTAAAATTGAAAAATTAATATCATTTGTGTTATATAATAAATTCATTATAATATATAAAATATTTTATTGTGTATAGTAACTAAAGTAAATATCATTGTAATAAATAGTTCTTTCAATAAAAGCATTTTATATCAATAACAAATTTCAAATTTAATAAAAAGTAAATAAATATTACCATTAATTATAATTATTAATAAATAATTATTTATGTTGTAACTTTTTAAAGAAAAATAATTTGTATAATGTTAATTTTTTCGTAATTATATAAATAAAACCTGCGTAGTAATATTAAAATTGGCGGAAGTATACATTACAATATTATTTACAGCGATATTACAGAATTATAGTTTTACTTTTTATTTTAAATTTAAAAATCTAATAATAGAAAAAATATGTTATATTATTTGTGCGCTATTACTTGTAAATTATTCAATAATGACTCAATTTATATAATTTCTTCAATTTATTGTTGGTTTATATATTTTTACAACTTTGTAAGACTACATTCATATACGAAATATTAGTATTATATACATTAATTTAAGTTTGAAATATAATTATTTTATTTTAAAGAATTAATTATAATTGTTACTTTTTAATTGATTATAATATTTTGAATAATTAATTAATTACTAATTTTTTCCAGATTAATAAACAATGTTATATAATATACCAACAAATTATAACTTGTAATAGAACATTTTATAAATTTATATCCACAATTTCATTTATTAAAAACATGTATACATATTTTTATTAAAACACACACAAACGCTCATGAACTGAGCGACATGTAATTATAAAATCCTCAGATGCAAAGGGTTAAATAATATAAAACTTGATGAAGGTAAATCAATAAATCTGATGATAAATCATGTAATTTGTTGTATGTGTTTACATTGAATGATTCCTTATCTGTAATTTTTTTTTAATAATTTTTATATTACTATAATTTTTAAAAGATTGCATTTGTTAATAATAAACTACATGTATTACATCATACCATGTTAACATAGAATGATGTAACTGTACATGTTTATTAATAATAGTATTAGTACTGTAAATAATGTTGATTAACTATTACTTAAACTCATCCACAATTACTTATCCATTCTTTCCTAGCTAACTCATCCCAGATTGCATTTATTCTTATTTTATATTTATATTTGTATTGATAGATTGTATTTAAATTTGTATTTGAATAAAACATTACATAAATATTAGTATTTGTATTTGATAAAGGTATTCAACCCCATCTCCTATGTATGTATAATAATTGAATAGATTTCTTTAATTTATATTAATTATATTTTAATAAATAATCTATATAGATAGTTATTTGCCCAAATGTAAACCACCTCTATGAAAGAGTCCCATACCGTAGTGCTAATAGTCACACACACACACACACACACACACACACACACACACACACACACACACACTGTGTTATTGTATATAGATGTGGGGTAGGTTATCAACATATACACAACTATATTGGTATCACTACACACTATACACACTGCATACAGCTGGCTATGCTCTCTACCATGCTATCTCATGCCTCGACCATGTCATCAGTCCATTAGTATATACACTGTGAACATGCATCTAATGCATGCATTTATATTAACTCGTACATTAACATACGTGTTCATGTAATATTATGTCACATAATATATATATATATATATATTCAATAATATACAATTTTTTTTACTCATATTATTAATACACATATTACTGAATCTTTATAAGTATATATGAAATATATATATTACGAATTTATGATCTCATATGAATGTTAAATATATTTTCATATACATATATATATATATATATATATATATATATATATATATATATATATATATATATACATGCATGCATATATAAGTATCTCAGACTTATACATGTACTCATAAATTCATGATTATACTAGATTTCTATATTATATATATATATATATATTAAATCACATGCATATAAGATGATGATAATGATGATGATGATAAATAGCTTCTTAATCATCACTAAAATAAGGTCACGTAGTCCCTTCACTCATGAGGGAAGACAATAATATGGTCTACATTTCATTATATAATGCCTACCAATATACAGTAAAAGCTGCTTATATCTACATTCTAGGGAAGAATAGTGAAAGTTTGCCTGCTTTGGAAACATAATTGTATCTATACAGTATCTACAATTGTACTACATTATCTAATAGCCTAACATTGTATTAGCTGTATACGCTATAATAATTACTGGCTAAATAATGACATACTTATTCCGAAAATATTCTAGATTCATCTAAAGTACTATTAGACACTTAGTTTACTTTCGAGTTACATTAGATGCAGATGCACACTGACTATACCTTGACTATACTATACTGCTAGCTGTGTTAGCATGCATACTAACCACTCTGAACTTATTCACAATTAACTGAATGTCAGTTTCTTTAATGATGGTCACTATTCCCTTGTAGATTTCGTCGTATTTGTCTAACAGGAGTCTATCTGCTGCCGGCCCTTTCTTCTCAGCTTTAATGGGGTGGGGATAGGGCGTTAGTAATGGGGTGGGGCTAGCGCATTAGTAATGTATGGGGGGAGGGCAGCAAGGGGTGCATTAAGGAGGGGTGGGGTATTAAGGAGGTGCGGGGGCATTAAGGAGGAGTAGGGGAGCATTAAGGAGTGGTGGAGGCATTAAGGAGGAGTGAGGGAGCATTAAGGAGGGGTGGGGAACAATAAGGAGTGGGGAGGTTGTTAAGGAGGGGTGGGGAGGGTGTTAAGGAGAGGAAGGGGAGGGTGTTAAGCAGGACATCCCACTCCATATAGCGATATCACACTGAGATACTAAGACGGTGGTGACACCTTTAAGTTTAAGTCTGTTCTCCTTCTCCTTCCTGTAGCGATATCTATCATCAGTCTTCCTAGTGACAAAGTCCCTGATCTTCTGATCGTGACTGATCACTCTCATCAGATCTCTCATGTCGGTGACGTGGTGCAGGATCTCCTTCTCACGGCGCTCTCGTAGGGAAACCATCTTACCGTAGGCTTCATCTCTGTGGGGGGTGGGGTGGGGTAAAGGGGGTGTGTATGGGGGGTCGGGGTAAAGGTGTGGGGGTGAGTTAAGGTATGTGTGGAGGTAAGGTTAAGGTGTGTATGTGCGGATGGGGTAAAGGTGTGTGTGTGGGTGGGGGCAGTTGTGTAGAATTAAGTTCTACGATACCACATCAGCACATGCCTGATCTCTAGGGGAGTGGTTAGTGTGTATCAGGATAGACATGTATGTGAGGGCGGTAGTGAAGTATCTCATTCTCACCCCGCTCTCGTAGGGATAACATGTTACTGTATACCTCGTCTCTGTAGAGGGGGTGGTGGAGCATGTATGTGTGTGTGTGTGTGCTAGTGATGTAGATGATGCTCAAAGCATCGATGCAGTCTCAACTTAGCTTGGGCTCGTTTGAGACACGGCTCAGGCTCTTTTTTATCTGAAAATGAAAGTCTCGGCTCGGCATCAATAACCAAAAGTCTCGGCTCGGCATCAATAACCAAAAGTCTCGGCTCGGCATTAACAAGCTCAGCATCATTGACATCATTAGATGAAATTGACACCACTATTCACTGAATACCGAAGTTGGCCGCCGATAATTTATTTTATATTGATGTTAATATGAAATATATAAAAATTAGGATTAAAATAACTTCACAAAAATAACATTACGGTATTCAGCTCGGTTATGTTTCGCAAGAGTCTCAACTCGGCGCGGGCTCGTTTTTTCCGTAAATGAAAGTGTCGGCTCGGCATCTTTTACATCACTAGTTAATACATACACAGGCATCGGTGTAGTTTCAACTTCTACTATACCATCTTATACCTCATCTCTAGGGGGTGGGTGTCATGAACGTGTGTATGTGTCAGTGTTGACATGCATGAGCGGGCGCGTGTGTGTGAGGGCGGTGTAGACTTCTCCGTCTCACAGGGATACCGTGTTAGCATGTGCCTCGTCACTACAGTGGGGTGTAGGTATGTATGCATATGAATGTAAGCATGTGTGCACAAGCATGTGTGTGTGTGTAGATGCGATTGTAAGCGCGTGTGTGTATGCGCGTGTACGATGTATATACTATGTTATGTATCGTTATAAATTATAATCATTTTATATAGAAATTTATAGATTTAGTAATTGTTTTATTACTTTATTCTAATGGAATCAAATAGTATACAATAGAATCACGATTATCTAACATTCACGAGATATTCAATATTGTTAGTTAATCGATATATTACATAATAGGAGTTGAATAATTTTGTACTACGCGGCGTGTATATACATGAAATTGCTATAGAATTTTATTGAAAAAGAACATTTATTTATTTTATAATATAGCAAAGTAATATATCACGATCATTTTAATAATATACATGTATAATATACATTGTATATATATATAATATAGCAATGCAATGTTTAAAACATATTATGCCCGAGTTAAAGGAGTAGGGCAATATATTCTTATATACATGTTTAATAAATTTACCAACTTATAATCGTATTTTAACTATAAATGAGTATGAATTATAAATTTGAAAGATAAACACACATATTACCTATTTAACGTGTGTTCATTATAAAATATAATATTGTTATCATAATACCAAAGATTTTCCAAAGGAAAGATATTGCACTTGTGTATATTTGTGTAACCTAATAATTCGATATGGCCATCTAGCGGTATTAGTCAGATAATAAGAATTTTCTATATGTATAGTAATTTCTTAATTTCTTAATTAAAATATCACATGTTATAATATTTCATATACTATTTCGCCATCTAGTGTTAATTGTCAGATTCATTTTAAATTTACATTTTTAAAGGTACTAGAGATAGATAGGGAGTGCAATATCTTTCCTTTGGAAAATCTTTGATAATACCATAATAATATTTACTATTCTATAATGTATTTAAGGAGATATCGCAATGGATAAATTCGTTAAAATCGGAAAAAAACTTTAAAATTGTTTTATTATATACAATTGATTGTTGATATGTTATTTAGTAACTGTGAAAAAATTATCTATGAAATCAGTTTAGAAATAACATAAAAAGCACCTTTTAATAAAAGGTAATAAAAGGCTTTTATAGCATATTTATTTTGAAATCTACATTCCAAACTATTATGAATTGTTGTATAATGTTTTATATATAATCACGAATTCAAAAATTTTAATACTGGATTTTTTATATTTATTTGATTTAATCAATCATTGGTATATAATATATACTATAAATATATATATATATATATATATATATATATATATATATATATATATATATATATATAAATTAGTCTTACATTGTTTTAATTATATATGTTTTACCATTTATATTTGTATATGTATAGCTTATTTTTATTTATTATTTTTGTATATTTACTATTTATTTATTGTAATTATATATATATATTAAGTTTTATAATTCTTATATATTGACACGTACATAAAAATCAATAAACTTGCAAAATATGTGAAGTAAAAATTTGTATTTTATAACATATAAATTATTTGTTATAATTATATATTATATAAATTCTATAAACATAACATTTATAAGTGTATAGCGTTTAACTAAGACTAGCGACTAAACCTTTGTTCGAAGGCGTGCGTGGATTCTTCGATAGAGGTCATCAACTCCTTCTTGGATGACCTCAGCTGTATCACGAGTTTCTTGTGGATGTTGCTGTAGATAGATCTCTCATTGCGAAGGTGGTCGATGGTGTCCCGCTCGGTCATGTTGGCGGTCAGTTGCTTGTTGAAGGTTATCGTCGCCTGTGTAGAGGTCATTAGCGATGTGTAGTGTACTACTTTAGCGTAACGACTCTTTGTGACGGAGCAATCAAGATTCAAAAGTAAACACGAATCGTATGGCGCAAACGATAAAACGGAACATAAACGAAAATAACTAATAACTAATAATGATGAACAATAAGGAATAAAAAAAACGTACTCTACATTAATATATGATTACAAATATTGATCAAAATAGTAATAGCTGAGTTAGGAGTTTTCACTCCATTGAAGAAAAGTTACTACTATGTTAGTTACGAATTATATTTAATTTGTTTTTAGTTTAATTTATTCTCAACAAATTGTAAAATTTTATAACATACATAATGACTTACTTTCTTATATAATCGCTTAAGAAATAGCTGCATTCTGATTGGATCGCGCTGCTATATAGGCACGTGCACTAGTCGCCTATACACACACGGAGTGATGTGTATAAGTAACCATGTGTATAAGTAACCATGTATATAGTACATTGACTTCTCAATGTAATACATAGAATAATACCGTCTCCCTCTTCTGTTATATGTATATGTGTGTATGTATGTGTGTATATATGTTAACACATGTTATATACGTTATCAATAGTCTTAGTAAACATTATATAGATGATGATAATGATAATTATATAGTATTTACTATTAATAATAATATAGTACAATTGAATAATAAATATAACTAGTGTTTATATATATGTATACTTATTTATTACTATTTTATATAATATATATTCATGGTTAATATGTCTCCACATAATATTTAGATGTGACTAATTGTGTATACAAATAATCTCATTAACACCATGAAAACTTAACATGTGAGTGGATTCTAACATAAATTAAAGCCATTTGGTTAGAAGTAAAAACTTCAACTAAGTTCCTAGATAGGATAAAAGAACTCCACCATCTAATAACAATAACAATAACAATTTCCAACAATGCACAATGTTCCGTGATGTTCTACGGGGCTAACCTCCCCATTACATCTCCCCATTCTCTAGTATATACAAATACCATACACGTATTGATTCACGTTAGCATCGTGTTATATATCGGCGGGGAACCTTTTGCAGACGATTCTCGAACACTGACGACTGGTGTTGCATCTTAGAGTAGACCTCCAGCCTCCGATAGTAGCCGCCCATTTTCAGGTGCTCCTCGTGTATCATTTTCTCCACCTTGATTATCTACGATGGCGAGAGGGTTGCATATTTAAGTTACGCACGCCAGCGAGAAAAGCGAATTATTTACGACTAGTTATACACGCACTTGAGTGACATGAACGAATGAATGAATGAATGAATGAATGAATGAATGAATGAATGAATGAATGAATGAATGAATAAATGAATGAATGAATGAATTAATAAATGAATAAACGAATGAATGAATAAATAAACGAATGAATTAATAAATAAACGAATGAATGAATGAATGAATGAATGAATGAATGAATTAATAAATGAATAAACGAATGAATGAATAAATAAACGAATGAATTAATAAATAAACGAATGAATGAATGAATGAATGAATGAATGAATAAATGAATGAATGAATGAATGAATGAATGAATGAATGAATGAATGAATGAATGAATGAATAAATAAACGAATGAATAAATGAATGAATGAATAAATGAATGAATGAATAAATGAATTAATGAATGAATGGATGAATGAATAATATCATACGTTATATATTATTATATTATTATTTATTTGAGTTAATATAACTTTAAATGATAATTAACAAAATTGTTATAAGAACATGGTAATATGAGATAAAAATAAAATGATAATATATGCTGGTGATATGTTAAATAGAAAAAAACTTACTTTATAAATCATAGGAAATTATAAATAAATTAGTTTTAATAATGTCTAGATGATGTATATTGATATTTATTATTTCATCTATGTATTCGAATATAATAAATGAAGACTTGATTAATTATTATAAAACTAAAGAAATAATTATGATAGAATTTTAAATATATGTATATAGTAGGCAAAATTGCCTACTTATCTTGGTAACTTATTATTTGAGGAAATAGTATATTGCATATAAAATGTATTGATTAAAGATAGAAATAAAAATATTATGTATCAAATGTATATTTTAATAGTATAAGCAAAGATTTTGCGAAGCAAAGATATAACACTCCCTATGCATGCAACGTAATTTAGTAATATCCCTAACCGCTGCTAGCAGTAGTATCGAAATCACTGAAATAGATTTAGGTTCGGCTCTGTTTGCATACAACAATGTTTTCATTGCTCTATTAAATTACATGCAATATAAATTAGCTTTTACTCACTAAATATATACTTATAGCATTTAAAACATACATATCATATTTGTTTGTTATGTATTAGTAATGAACACTTAGTTTTCATCATATAAATATTAATTTAAAGCATATTATTTAACATTTTAAAAGTGTATAGTTAAATACGAATTTACATTATAAACAACACATAGTTCCTAAAAGTAACCCGCTATAGGTGGTACTGGGGTATTTTGTATACAAATTCGAATTACACGATTTCGCGTAAGTGTTATATCTTTCCTTCGGAAAATCTTTGGTATAAGTATAGAAAGTACTTTTTTTTAAATAATCAATAATTTATATCTTTTTGGAAAAAATAAAATATACATAAAAAAGTAAAGTAACTTTAAATTGTTCATTAATAAACAATAGATCCTAATTATATATAAATACACTATCTATTTAATATGTCCATATATATAGTATAATACTTAGTATGCGTTTATCTATTATTACCATAATAATTATCATGAATCTCGAAGAAGGCCGCCGATTATTATTATTAGAATTTCAGATTTCAATATGGGCAGTAGTATTGTATATATGTCAGTCTAATATATTTGATACGGATTACTGCATAATTTTAAATATTCTGACCGATATGATATATTCCTTATGATATATGTATTAAATTAGGCACAACATATTTATTTTTTATACAATATTTAATATATATATATTTGCGGATTGATATTTTTGGGTTGTTTGATTTCTTTGGTTGGGTTTTATTATCCCTAAATGAGCCTAAAAAGTATTATTTTGGTTGCAACAGGATAACGGCAATTTTATTTAAACATGTATAGGTATTAAATTATCATTATTATTTCAATATTAACTAATGCTGATAGCATATATTATATATATGATATACAGTATATCATTATATCATTATTATATTATTAGCCATATTTAGTCATATTATAATGACCATATAATCTATATATTCAATGAATAATATTCATCCATATTTATTTAAACAGTTACCAATTTCATTATAAAGATGTATAAAATATGTATTTTAATAAATAAATACAAGAATATAATCTACTATTGATAATTAATAATTTAAGTTAACTTATACTATCATAATTATTATGATAATAGTAACTATATGATAAATTTTCAGAATTAAAATAAATTTTTTCTGAAATAAAATTTCCTTTAGTCCGTATACACTGTATACACTGTATACACTATAATACAGCATTATTTTACTATAAAATATCGTATAATCATTATAATAATGCGTTACTCGGTCAAATTATTTTAAATTATGCAGTAGATTATTTTGAGTTTATAAATACCGCTCACCTTGAACTCTGAAATTCTTATAATAATAATTGGAGGCCATCTTTCAGATAATTAATAATTATGATAGTTTCAAATTAAATTTAAGTTAAATTTAATTTAAAATTAGTTTTTTTAAATAAATGGTTAATTATTAACTTAATATTATAATTATACATATGCAATCAAATGTAAATATATTCGTGTTATATGGTATTGATATACTATAGTTTGAGTATATTGAGTTTAATGTTCAATAATAATAATAAAAAATATTTAAATAATGATTAAATGATTGATTATTTAATAAATGTAATTAATCATTTATTAAATGTAACTATTAAATTTAAATTATTTAATATAATTGATTTAATTTCTTCATGGTTTATCAACACGACTTTTAAGTTTATTTATAAGTTTCTTAATATATTTAAATATATATATAGATACATAATAACACACTTAGTAAGATTGTGTGCTTATAAATTAAATAAAAAACAAAATATATTGATATAAATTTGTTTTCATAAATATAAAATTATATTTTGAAAAAAAGTCAAAATGCTTAATTATCATTGGATGAAAATTATCACGTGTTATCACGAATAATAAGAATTACAAAACTAAATGTATGTTCAAAACCATGAATTTTTGGAATCATTTTAAATTTTGAATTACAAATTACAATTTATATAATTAAATATTAAATAATGTGAAATAGTAGTTAAATTCATAATAATATTACCATAACGAATTTTAAAATTATGTTATTCTTGTAATATGAATAAACTTAGTTAATATGATTAGATTTAGATAATATTATATATCATTTATTTAATCCTTAATTTAATTCGCTTTCAATATTAAATATACAAAAACCTTACTCCCAGGCCTTAATATTCTAACTAGTCGTACAGACTGTACGCCGTACAGTGTACGGCGTACAGTGTACGGCGTACAGTGTACGGTACAGTTTACTACCACCAGCCACACAAATACACTAACATAACGTTTACTTGACCACCACTATAACCTGTTTGTCCACTTTATCGACGTCCTTGCAATCGTGTCTCAACTCCTGTTGGGTGATGCGATGTTTCTTGCACAAATCCTCCAACCTAAACACAAGTTACATCATCGTTATGTCATCGTGTATTTCGTAATAGCGTGTGGTATATATGATTGGGTATAAGTAGGTAACTTGGTTACAGTAGAAGTAAACTCATTGTACACTGTATGCATACGATACCATGTTAGTCGTCAATTATAATTATAATTATAAATAATTATTATAACTGTAAAGTATGGTTTAATTTCATAGTTTATTACATATAGGCATTACTTTATATGTATTAATATATATTAATATATATTAAACAACAGAAATGACATTTCCCAGTAAACAGTAATAGCCTCATAATAGCAGCATAACAGCATATTTAATAGCCTCAAATGTTTACATGGTGCTATTATGCTGCTATTATGTTGCAATAAAATGACTATTAAGCTGCTATTAATTTGTCATGATATTATGCTGCTGTTGTGTTGCTATTATTAGAATAGCAGCATAATATACTTTTAAAATTAATAGCAGCATAATAATAGCATAATAGACTTTAATTAGCAACATAACAGCGTCATAATAGCATGCCAAATTAATAGCAGCATAATAGACATTTAATGGCAACATAATAACAGTATAATGGCTATTAAATATTCTGTTACGCTGCTATTATGAGGCTATTACTGTTTGCTGGGTATTATAAAGCATATACACATATCAAATTATAGATAAATAATTATATAATTTATTTAATATGATAATAGGTAGGACCTACAATGTATAATTTTTTTTAGGACCTACATGTGTAATTAAAATTCCGTATATTCAGTAATTAATTATGTATATTAGATTTACATATGATTATTATTTATAAATGAGTATTATATAAATTAAATATTCAATATTCTAATGATAATAATGCGTCGGTAACACGTAGGTAACCTATTACTGTTAGGTGCAATTTATATTCTGTATAAATAATTAAAATATTTAATTTCTATAATAATATTACATAGTTATCACGGTAATCAATAGACTATAACCTACTATTGCATAATGGTATAGGATTTTGATTACAATATAAATTACATTAGTGATTAATTATTGACAATTTATATTTCTTATTGTAAATGAACATAAACATTATTATATTTGTTAAACACAGCCTACGCATCGATATCAAGATTCTTTATATCGATGAGTAGTAGGCCTACCTACCTATACGTTAATATATTCCACACTATTGCATAGTAGTGCATAGTATTGCATAGCACATAATACCAAAGCCCGGGCTTTGGTATTACACTCTCTATAGAAAATAAACATCTTACAATATAAATAAATAATGTCTGTAATCTAGGTAACCCTATAGGGACTATAATTATAGAACAATAGTAGGTAAATATTATATAATAGTAAAGTATCTGAGAAGGTATATATTACGTAACATTATGTACCTAACAGTTACGCTGAACTTGTCCCCTGTGTGTGTAAGGGATGAAGATATACCTTTAGGTAAGAACGCCACATAACTATGCAGATAAATCAACTTGTAGTCTGGGTAATTGGCCTAGGTAGTACGTTTTTATCCTTGGTTTTTATGTGAAAGTGACTCCTAGAGGCAAGATAACAATACATAATAACAATAGACGATTACATAATAACAATAGACGATTAAAGTCGGTTCATTAATTCACGAATTTAGTATCGATTTATCAATCTCGAATGTATTGTAATTAAATATGTCGGTATGCTAGTATTTCATCATTTCAAAAGCGGTATTAAAAATGGAATTTGTACCACATTCTTCTATGTTTTTCATTAATAATAAGTAAATAACTTCGTACGGAATATAGCTTATATTATATAGAATATATATAACATATCTATGTTATTTTATATATATATCTTATTTCCTTATTAAATAGTACCTAAGTATATTTAATATGTAATATTACCTATAGGTAATATACATATTTAAAAGTATTAATATATTTATAATCGACTCTAAGAGTCGGCTTAATTTACTAAGAGGGAACACTTATTCAAACAGCTCTTCGTACTATAATTACAATTAGTTTAAACATAAATAATATACGTGTATCTATCAAAGAGCATTAATGATATAATACTGACCTAATTAGGTTATATATAGACCATATTACAGATCTGCTTTCATTATATCGGATATAATTACGATAGATGTTATTCTATACGGGATGTTTAGTAGCTCTATAGATCTACTATAGATATATACTATAGGATAAAAGAACTGTCTTAGATACAATTGTATGTAAGTTGTCTTAAGTCTATGGTCCTACTGTAGGACTCCTACAAAATATTCTCGTCTTTCCTATGTTTTCTATGTAGGACCTACATTGTAGGTCTTCTTTATTTTCCCGTTGTTGAAATAACTCAGTAATTATATATATAGTTAATATTATTAGTTACCTATGTGTTAATATGTATATTCCAGGGTGTATATTTCCTACGGTGGTGTATACATGTATAACATAATGAATACTTTGTCATAGACTATGATGCATAGTAAAGTAATAATAACAATTCTAAATGACTTCATAAATATAAACATCTTGTAGATTTTCAAAAATATTAATGAGGAATCCTAACTGAGGATACAATTATATTTGGAAGACAATTGTCAATTGACTAAACTTAAGTTTAAATATTATAACAAATCTTATCTAAGCATTCATATAATATATATATATATAATTGTATTATATACCTATAGTACATATAAACACATTAGGTAGGTGTATCTATCCTTAATACTATTACGTAAGCCAGTGATACTATGCTATCACCAGAGGCCCATTTAATAGGTATATTTATGTATTGAGGGTACGTAACCATCTTATGGAAATAGAGAAGTCACGCTTCACTGATTTACAATGTAAATAAGAATTACGCGCGCTTATACGATATTGATCTTCGCTCGTTAAACTTAGCGATATAAACTTCACGTAAAATATTCATGAATTAATCCTTAAATTAATCCGTATATGTCATAATAGGAAGCTATATCATCCTATTATGTAACTATCCTATTATATAGCTTCCCTATGCATAGGGAAGTACCCGATTCCCTATAGGGTTCAGTACACGTGTTGAGTATACACACTAGTATAGCATTAACATCAACATTAGTATCAACAACAACATTCACGTATATCCTTTATTTACTATGCATACAGTAGCCTATAGTCAGTGGCTATATATATATACATATTCATATACTACCTACCTATAGATATACCTATATAAGTATACATTTATTTACCTACAGTAATTACATAACCTAAGTGTGTGTGTATGTGTAATGCAGAGTTATATAACATTATCAAACACTGTCAACGTCATCATATAACGCTATACAGTTATATACAGTCTGTATTCACGACATAGGTGTGTGTACACGATATCATCTATAGATGAAAGTGCTCGATACTGATTTGTAATAAACTATGTAGATAAACCATTTGTGGTATGTGCGAGACTATACCACACACACACACACACACATACACATACGCACATTCATACACACACGCACAATGTGCGGGGTGTCACCCCATGCTTCGCACATACACACACGCGCAGTGTGCGTCGCACACCACATACACACATATATACATATATACATATGTATATATGTTTATATGTATTTATGTATATATGTATATACAGTATATATATATATATATATATATATATATATATATATATATATATATATATATATATATATATATATTACTAGTGTAATATACACTATATTATATATTTTATTTTCAATTTTAATTAATAATTAAAAATAAACTGTTGATGTAATATCGAGGCATCTGTACTATGAGTGACATGTTACTCTTATCTAATCAACATCCGTAGGACTATCGCTCTATTAGTGTACACGTGTTGCAGTGTTCAACATAACTGTAGACTAGTGAAACCTGGATAGATCTCTATCTCCTACATTCATAGATATAGAGTACCTGGTACTCTATATCTATCTCCTACGTTATATGTCGTAGGACATGTTGTGTAGGTCACTACTTTATTATTGTAAATTAGCGTGTATATTCGCGTGTGTCGCCGCCTCGTGTATATTTCATTGCGTAATCGACACATAGTTATAGGAAACTCTAGTTATAGTACAGGTATAGCACCTACCTATATATATATATAGTTAGCAATATGGTACCTATCTATAGGTATACCGCATATGTGGAAGTACACTATAACATAAACAGTTACACTATTGTAACTATAGTAACGGATTACGTAACGGTAGGACACACACACGGATACGCGCGCACTAGCTGAGGTATGACGTCACCGATGACGTAATAAGCGCTAGCGATGACGTCACGGGAACCTTCTCTCGTGGCGGGCGTCCATTCTCCTCACGTTCACCGAGTCCAGGTTGTTGAGGTCTGTGAGGAGTGACTTCCTCTCTTCTCGTAGGTGGTGCAGGTGGTAACTGTTACGATAGGTCACGTGGTAAGGGGGCGTACGTGATGAGGTCACGGGGTCATGTGTGCGCTTGTGTATATGTGTGTATGTGCTTGTGTATTTATTTTCGTTAGTGTATGTGTGTGTGTGTATGTTTGTATATATATATGTTTTTGTATGTGTTTGTGTGGGTGTGTGTTTGTATTAGTATGCAATATTACATATGATAATAAATAGTGATATTATAAATAAAGTGTTGAACAAATAAATCAGGATATATGTTCTGTATACTAATTATTCAATAATATATATATAGGACCTACCTAATAAATATAGAATTATTATAAATATGATTAGGGGAAAGTAACCGAACACGGACAGTGCCCGAATACGGACACTCTCTGTATCTCCGAAACCATAAATCCTACAAAAAAATTGTTAATGAATAAAATATTCATAATTATATAAATAGTCTAAAAAGGTATTTTTTATTTTTTAATTATTCAAAATATTGCTGATATATCCAATAAACTTATGTTTTTATTATGTTTTTAAATTTATGAAAAAACATTGATACTTAAAACCTTCTCAAGAATATACAAATGTATTAAGCAAAAAAGTAAGCATTCTAAAATTATATATATAATTTCTATATTTGTTATCAAATATTCATTAAGTTATAAGTATAAATCTATAGGTCATATAAGTCCCTAATACGGACACTCTAGATGTCTTAATACGGACAGTGTCCGTCGGACACCCTATAGCCAATCAGCGCGCAGAGTATGAACTATTCTGATTTTTATAAAAATTGCGTGCGTTATAATATTAATAACATCAATAAAGTTGAATCTAAATTTTGTATTATTTAGATAGAATTATTAATTAACAACATAATAAAAAAAAATAAATTATTAACTAATTAAATTAGAATAAATTGTTCATAAAATTAATTATAAATAATGTAATTGTAATTTGTCTAATTGATTCATCAATAATATATAGTTTATCTAGTGGAATATGCTGTGTCCGTATTATAACACAGGGTGTCCGTATTCGGACATGGGTACAGAATACGGACACCCCCGTTATCTATGGAATTAAAAGATTAAATAAAATTTTAAAATCACAATAATATCTATAATCATCAAATATTAATATACTGTAATTTTTGAATACAAATATTAATTATTAATATACAAATTAATATTAATAACATGTTAATACCATTTATTGTTAAAGTGTCGGTATTAGGTTACTTTCCCCTGTATAATTCAATGAAAAAGTTTAATAAATAAAAATTCAAAGAATTGTATACTTTCACTATAAAATAAATGTTAATCATAATACCTATAGGTATATCTATTCCTATGCTTATAAGACCTATCCTCCCTTCTATCCTTTATTTGTTACTACATGTATGTTTCTAGAAAATATTATAAATATTGGTTTAGCTCTCCTTATTTTGAGTGGTGTCTCCTACATGTCTACTTTTTCGAATAATATAACATGCATAAAGAATTCTTTATGTTGTACTTATTGATATTATTGTTGGTTATCTAATAAACATAATTTAATCTTATAAAACATAAATATTTAACCATATATTATTTTATGATGATAACAATTTATTTTAAAAACCATTTTTTTATCAAATGAATCAATTTGTCAACAATATTTTCAAAATGTAACGTCATGGCATAAAAGCTGTCCTTTATTGGGGTACTAGATATGCCCATAATACTTATCAATATAGTAAAAATACATTTATGGGGTAGCTTAGATATCCTGCATATTCAAATCTCCTCCTCTCTCCACTACTTTTTGGAATAATATAATATTTATTTCACTTAGACAAGTTAAACTAATATCTAATACATTATTTAGTACTCATATTTATATAATAAAAATACAATAAGAAAATATAGATGTAAGAAATATCTAAAAAATCGCATACGTGTATATATATATAAATATATTGTTATTGTTATTGTTATTTTATTCGGAGGAGTCCTTTCATCCCATCCAGGATATTAGATGAAGTTTTAACTTATAACCATATGGCTCTAATGTCCCTTCGAAGCTGCTATCATGTTAAGGCATCCATGGTTTTAACGAGAACCGATCATTTATTTATACACAATTATATAAGATCATTTTTAAATATTATTTTAAGATCTATTTTAATGGTCTGGACGAGGCTCGAACCCGTGTCCTACTGCTTGTGTGTCTGACGCCTTGCCAACTGAGCCACGCGTGCAGTTAATATATATATATATATATATATATATATATATATACGGACACAACCGTGCGCACACACACACTCGTTTGATACCAACTCCTGTTTGCGTACGGCTCGGCTACACTCCTCCCGGTATCGGTGGTACTCCTTGCGCATGACCCTATAACCCCTCTTCAACATCTCGAACTCCTGTTCCATAGTCTCCTGATCCTGTCCCCCTTCCCCTTCTGAATCCCCCGCCGTAGTCGACCTCAACACGGGTGCCATAATCTTATCCGCTATCTTACTGTTCTTGCCCAGGCGGCGAGATCGACCCGACTTAGCTCCTCCCCCTTGCGACGTAGTCTCCGCCCCTTTCCCTCCGTCAATGATCGAGTTAGACTTATCACCGGTTGGACGCGCCGCTTTCAACCCCGCCTCGGCGTTCACCCGAACCTCGCTTTCGGTACTACCCCCGAAACCCCTGAGACCACCCCCTTTAGCGGTGGTGGTGGCACTCCCGCTGGCGTGGGGCTCATCTTGACCGGCGGATGTCTCCTCGCTGAAGCCGGGGTAAACTTGTTCGCTCGTTTCGAAGTGGATGCCCGCTTTCTCTGCGTGCGTGCGTCGGGTGTTACGTAATGAACGCGTGCGTTAAGGGGCGTGGCTTACGGTGATTACGGTGGGTACGTATATATAGGGATGTATGCTACGTGTAAATATGGGTATGTAATGCATACTATGCATGTATGCATTAAAGTATATATATATATATATATATATATATATATATATGTGTGTGTGTGTGTATGTGTATTTTACATATTAGCGTTAAATATTTATGTACACAGAACGAAAGTATCATATTTACATCTTAATTCGAAGTCATTTAAAAATGAATATGTATTGCGTAATTGTTTAGTTATAGCGGGGAGGTTTAGTTACACCTCCCCGGTTATAGGTATGTGTACAGTAGTTATATAACCTATCTATTACATAATACTATTTATTTGTTCAAAGTTATATATAACTCCTATAGGATAATTAATACCATATTGCCAATAGGAATATACGCCATATGTTATCATTAATTATGCATAGGTAATAAACCAACAATAAACCTATTATGAGTATTACACATTGATAGTTATTCAATACTATTTACTTTACCTACTATCTATTGTGTGTACTAATAGAAAACGTCTAGAGATATGTGTTATCTGTTTCAGACAACCATATAAGCTTTCATCTAACCCCTCCAATATCACCACAATTGCTCGATGATTAACATTCTATTAATAGATATCGGCGCAGTTATCGGCGCAGTTAATTCTATAGATAAGTTCGGTTAGCTATTCTATTAATAGATGCGCGAGAGAGAGAGTGTCTAATCGCGGCCGGTGGCATTCCGTAGATCTGTAATAGGATAGACGGGCGATGATTATATCCGGGTTGGTGTGAATACTAGTGTCTCCACCTATGAACGCTATTCTCAGTCTACTAACTACTTCGAGATGATAACTAGAACTAGAGCCTCCAAGAAAAGTTCGTCTAAGAATTGACATCGCGTGAAACTGAACCCGCAGTGTGTGTCCCGCACACCTGCAGGTGTAGTATATTCTATACTATACTATACTATATTGTTATCATTAAATTCGCCCAATTACCATAAAAGGTAAGTATGTAACACCTCGGTCGGTATTAATACGCCCCTTTATACCTGCGCACACACACACTCACTCACACTCACACTCACACACACACACACACATAAACACACCCACGTATACGTGTGTGTGTGTGGAGGTATCTAATCAATATTATTGATGTATAGTTTATAAGTTTATAAGTAATATATGTATGTGTTCAATGTTGTACGAATGGTTATGTATGCGTACATGCGCGCTCACATGTGTGCGATTTAGAATCTATAAATAGCATCCAGTGAACACTAGCGCAAACCTCACATATATACCAGTGCATATATTGAGGTGATCGTGTATGTAACGAACACGGTGATTAAACGTTGACCAATCAAAAGTGGGCGTTTATGTTACTGTTACGCAACATCTCGAGTTCGTTACGCAATACACGAGGTCAACACACGCCGGGTCGTCATAGGGAGGTGATACCCTATAGGGAGGTGATATACTAACACGGCGGGGTGAGGTGATACATGAACAATAGATGAGTTGTGTGTAGGGGCGCTGGAACCATGGTGTGTATGTAGGGGGGACCAACCAATCACAATACATTTTGTGGTAAAAGTGGGGGGGGGGACCAATACATAGGAGATCCTCCTAGATTTTAAAGTGGGGGGGACATATCCCCCCGTACCCCCCTGTTGCAGGGCCCCTAGTTGTTATGTTGTTAACGATTATAGGTACATGGGTGATGGTGTAGGAGGGGAGCTGATAGTTTATCTATAGCATTTTTAGATACCTCATTGCCACCGTAATATTGTCTAGTATTGTATACAATTAAAAATATGTTAATGATATTATGAGATTCTCCCTCTCCCCTGATAAAACACTGGAGGGTCTGCTCCCTGATAACCCCTACAGGATACAGGCTAATTAGCCCATAGTTATTACATGTATCCTGTAGGTGAAGAGGTTACGCCACACTAGAAGGTTACCTGGAGGTCACACTACTATTACATGTACTTCCGGTGTGCGTAATGATTACAGCAAGGACCACGTGTGCGTTAGCAACAACAGCACATTGAATGTTATCAATGTGGCGAGATAAGCGAGTTATGCCTACTATTTCTGTAAACAGCACGCACAATCACTATGCCGGTTATGACGTAATGAGTAAGTTATGTAAGCTATTTGATTGAATAATCTCGGTGTCGCCGAATAGCTGATATTTTATTACAAAAACTACCGCTAAACAAGTGATAACGATATATTTCACTGCACTTTAAATATGAATAGTTATAATGGTGTGCAATTAGAGTGATTTATAGTTATAGATATCACTACAGTGGCAATTATATGTGTGCGGTTTAGTATATCAGGTAGTGTTATAAGGAACTATAGTAATATATCTAGTAGTGGGCATATTAACTATATATATATATATGTAAAGATTGTAATTTATCATATGTAAATTAATATATATATATTGGATGAATAATTGAAATGATTATATTAAATAAACAATACATTCTATATAAACAGTTTTTATTGTATGCACTTAACCTGCCTCTTAAAGAAATCTATTATTATATCATTCATTATATAACTTTATAAACTGGAATATATGAAATATTATTTAAAATGAATTGAAAAAAAAGACTTTTAGTTTAAATTAATCTATTTAAATTTTAGTTATATACAATAATAATATTCTGGCAATTAAAAGTCATATGTAATAGGATTGCTTTTTAAGGTCATGTTAATGTTTTAAATTGATATTAGCTATTAGTTGTTAGTAATAACTTGTTTCATATACTAGATAATACTATTTCATTATTTCTAGTATATAATATACACTATGTATATATATATACATAAACTATGTGTATTAAATTGAGTATATATTTGTTCATTGAATGAGTAAAAGGTATTTATACAATATGAGAATGTGTTTTTTAATAAATTCATGAATGTGTAAAAATAAATTAAAATACATAATATAAATGGTTTTCATTATAACATAAGTGCCACCTCTATTTGAAGTAACTACAATAGTAATCTCTAGATACATCTATAGGTTATTCAAAGTATTTAGCAATATTCTATTTAAAACTAATCAATTATATAACTTCAATTACGAATTTACAATAGGTGTATATATTTATATAAATAATATATATCATTTTCTAACCCATATCTGAATATATGTGAACCTTTGAATCTATATATTAATAAATAAACAAACAAATGTGTTATTAAACTGTTTTTATTTCTATTTAGAATTTATAAGTAATATTAATTTCTTAGTTGTTATTGTTTATAAATTTTATTTTATTTTAAAAATAATATTCTATAATATAATATATAAACTTTAGTGTAGTGTGAAATATACTTTAATGATCTTTATTGTACAATGGTATTAAAGCATAGATTTAAATGGAAATCATAATTTATATTGTTGAAATTATTCAATAAATATCTATTATTAAATAAATTATAGAATATCTATTATATTTATACACAATTAAAGAATTAAAAATATAATTATTTAGAAAAATAATATAAAACTATATATTGTATGTATTAAGTGTTATTATGTATTATTAAGAAAGGATATAAACTATATTCTATATGCACTATGTATTTTAAATAAGACAATATAGAAAATAAATTATAGAATATCTATTATATTTATACACAATTAAAGAATTAAAAATATAATTATTTAGAAAAAGAATATAAAACTATATATTGTATGTATTATTAAGAAAGGGTATAAACTATATTCTATATGTACTATGTATTTTAAATAAGACAATATAGATAGTACAATGTTAATAAATTTAAAACAAATTATAAAAAGATTATCTGAATAAATAAAATCTAATAGATAAATATTCTAATAATAGATGATCATAATGATAATTTAAACTAAAAATAAAGATGAAAGTGTGGTTGATCATTTTTATTATTTTTTATCAGAGACGTACCAATATACATAGATAATAAGCAATGGCCATTTAACCAGAGAGTAATGGGACGGCATTACAAACGGTCGCTCTTTTACAAATAAGGCTTTCTAAAGAGCCGCGCAGAGGCAATACCAACTAGATGATAAACACATTATAATAATAATAATAGTAATAATATAATAGTAATAATTGTTTGCATAATAACTGACATAAAGGGGAACGAGATAATCGAAAAATGAACAGTAAAAATGCATGGGATAGGAAGATAATGAGTTCAAATAGTCTAGAACCCAGCGAGTTCTGCAAAGGTGGAATCAAGTTCTTCACTGATTGCCTTGTACTTAGTTTTCTCGGACAGAAGTTCATCTGAAAGTCGGAGATATATTAATACGGGCGTAGAATCGAGTTGAAGATACAATCACACTATCAAATAGCTTTAATCATTCTTTATTTAGCTAAAACGATGCAAAAACACACGAATTGATAATATACAACAATTATTATAATGTTAATGTATTAATGTATAATGTAGTAAATCAAACCATTACAATTACATGCTTTGCATATCGTTGATATAGGATTCCATTTCCCTATTAAGAGCTTTGTATTGAGAGTGTGACGCCGCCAAATCATCTGAAACAATCGTATTAATCTCATGCAATCAATACACGCAGCTGATACTTCCATAGTACTTAATCAGTATGAACAAGCCAGGCGCAAGGTTGGTCAACACTAAAAGCAAACAAATCTAACCTTCGAGACGATCTACTTCCTTCTGTAACTTGGAAACGGTACGTTCAGCTTCGGTGGCACGGTTTTCAGACTGAAAAATGGTGTTATATTATCAATCATTTACTAAATACCATGGATTTTAATTATGCAAATTCAACTTGAAATCAATTAATTATTAAATATATATTAAAAAGTATACATATAAATATCACGCATTAAATAGGACTACTCTATAGAATACTAACATCCTTTAATCGGGAAGTTAAGTCACGAATAGATTCTTCGTAGCTGTCTTCTCTTTGGGAAGCCTATAATAGAAATTAGAGTGAAATAAGTAATGTATAAACAATGCAACATGCATAAACACAACATAATCAATCAACAATTTTATATAATCAATTATTTAAAATTCAATAATTAATAGTACGCTTAATTTTATAAACTTTAAAAATGTATTTATAACAAACAGTAAATCCAGATAAATATAGCAAATAAATAAATATATATATATATATACTTATTTAAATATATATACTAATTGAATATTATATATAATAAAGCAGCACTTCATAAAACAAATAGTTAAACACGCCATGCGTGTTACCTCTTGTTCCGAAATCTCCAGAGATTTCATGTTGTTACCAACAACCTTCAATTCCTCTTCGAGTTCAATAATTTTTCTGTATAAAGAAGTATGTTATTGAATCTAAGTCGTTGGTGTGGCTGTTTCGGTAAACAATGCCGGGTAACAACTCTTCATGCAAACACTGTTCAAACAAACACCAAACGGAGACCTAAGTTTCCTGTAAACGCTGCCGATAGAGTAACTTCTATCTTAGTCTCATAACCTTGTTCTCTGAGATCTCGAGGGTTTTCACAGAGTTGGCTATTTCGTGGATGTCGGAGTCCAGAGATTTATTTTTACTGTACAACAACATGGCATATTGATCATATGGCGTTCATAAGCCATAACCATAATGTAATAGGCACATGCAAGTTACGATAGCGTAGTAGTAGTAGGATAAGAGAAATGAACCATTTTACACCTATGTTTACTGATTATTATTAGCAGGTATAGAATTGTATGAGTGAAAAATTAAATAATACAAGTAAACAAATCACATTCAAAGTGAATTTGTGTTGTTAAATAGAATTATAATGAAATTCCTTACGAGTTTATATTATTAATAGTGCACTTTATTATGAAGCATAGAAAGTTTACATATGTGTCAGTTAAATAGTGTAGATGTTTTATTGAGGTAAATAATATAGAAATATAGAAGTACATAAGAGAGTATACATGATAGACTAGAAAGATACCATAGGACACTATAGAGATGAGAGAAGTGTGGATTACATGTGCGGCGGTGGAGATGAGGGTTAGCGACAAGCAAACGTGAAAACTCACAATTCCGCCAATTCTGCCCTATCTTCAGCCTTTTCTAGTTCAGCTTCGAGAAGCAAATGTTTACGAGCAATCTATTACAGTAGGCATTAATTAACACAGGCCATTTACTCGACATTACTATATGTAATAATGTACGCGTCGAGTATATTCACTCGACATGCGGCATGCTCAAACGCGCGCGCGCTCGCCTGCATCGCTAAGGTCAAATCACACGCGAGGAGGTCATGCGAAACTTACGCTTCAGCAGCTTCGAGACGAGCCTCAGCGCGTTCCAAGTCCACTTCAGTGACCGCGAGTTTACGCGCAGCCTATAAATAAGTGGATCCGAAGTGAATATGAAGTTTTAAGTGTGGTTCAGATGTAGACACAGCCGGTAGAAACACAACAGTTTCATGCGTTGGCACTCTTATCGATAGGAATGCAGGATTAATTATTGATTTATTAAGTCAAGAGTTATTGAAAACGAAAACACGCACTCGATTTCAACATGTTTATCATGATCCTACATAAAAAGAGAGCGTTTAACATACTCGCCCCCAAACTTACTAGAAGAGAATTACTGCTACTCATACGTGGTTAGTGAGGGAGGACTGAGGACGACTAGATGGTTAGTTTGGTAGTCGTACCTCATCGTATTTGCGATCAGCTTCCTCGCCTAATAAGATGGTCTCTTCGAGCTCTCTATCCAATTGAGTGATTCTCTCGTCATCCGAAATATTTCGGTTTTCAAGCACCTTACGCCCTCTAATCATTAAAAATAACAGTCATGTTTATATGTGTATATGTGTGTGTATAAATACGTGTGTGTGTGTGTGTTTGTGTGTATAAAAATATATATGTGTATGTGTGTATGTTTATGCCATGGTGTTCTAAGTCTAGATTCTACTACTCAGGTGGAAACTACCCTTGGGGGGGGCGAGCTATACTATATTAGTTAATACAACACTCATAAACATCATCCTCAAATACAAAGACAGATGGAACAGTTTCAAAAACGTAACGTATAAACCAATCATCGCAGAATTAATAAGAACTCTTATGAACTCATACAAAGTAGGTTGCACGTGGTCAAGCCAGTCATGCGCGCAATGACAAACAATGACCTCATCATATTTGTGGTCAGCATCTTCAGCGATGTAACGGCTCTCGTTCACTTGAGATTCCAATAAAGTTAGTTTCTCTTCGTCTACAAAACTACGGCTTTCCAATGCTTTGCGATTTCTAAAGCGCGTTAAAATCATTGATTAGAAGTGGACTCAATGATAAGTTAGTTAGAAGGATATAGAGGGAGGGGGTATGAGCAAAAGAAGACTGCCTATAACAACTATCCTGTGGCACTCGCTCGCTCGCTGTTTGGCAGGCTAGCGTGCAAAACAAATGCGACTTACATACCTCTTCGTATTTTTTCTCCGCTTCATTCGAAATCTCTAACGCGTGTTTGACCTTGGATTCTAATTGGTCAATTCGATCATCATCTACATTTTGTCGGTTCTCCAGAGCGATACGTCGCCTATACAGGAGGGAAAACATGCAAACACACACTATAGGTAAAGGGTAACGCCTCAAATCTTACGATTCATAAGACATGCATTTATAATATTAGGTCATTTATTTGTATTAAATAAAATATTAGCCACTCCAATAAAGGCAGCAAATCAATTAGTACTTAATTATTAAATGAATTACAACAACATAAAATAAATCGCCCCCTTATTGGATAGTTGTTATGTTTACTTAGACAACCTCTTTGTGAAATATATATATATAATAGAATACAGTGTGAGTGTTATTTAATGTGATTTAAAAAATATGATACATATTAAATATATAAATAGGCAATGTGTAATATACTATATAATAATAATAGAGTGTGGTTATAGATTATGATGACGTGGTGGTAGGTTGTGTAGGATGATAGTGTTAGATAAAACATGAGAAACGTGTGATCAAACCTCTCACTTTCATCAGCAGCCTTCGAGGCTTCTTCGAGTTTCTCGCTGGCGTTGGCAAGACGAGTTTCAGTCTGGTCATAATCATCTTCGAGAAGAGATATACGACGAGTCATACCGGCTACTTCAGCTTCAGCCTGTTGCGTAATCATTAGGTAATGTCAATCATGGAATAATTCACTATGCTTCATTACAAATAATATTATCTGAGGAATTTACTGATATAGAGTAATTGTAATGGTGGGCGAGTTTTTGTTTATTATAATTCTATAATAATATTTAAAAGGATGTAAATGAGTGACTCACTGCTAAGGAATGCCAGAGGTAATAAATATCACATTACATACACCAATAATTTACAATATGGTCATAGGCATTGTTAGTAAATCCGAATTTATTTATTAAAATATATAGCATGAAATATATGTATATAGCATGTATATATATATAATATAGATATTGAAATTAAATATTATTTATTCATGTGTGTATATAAAAAATATTAAATATTAGTTATGTATATTTATATAGGATTATATATATATCATAAGAAAACATACTCTATGTAATGAGAAAATATTTCATTTCTAACATATAATTAATATTGATATTAGTATAATAGACATTATAATATTATATAAATATCTATGCATTCTTCTCTACCTGAACAATACATTTACTACTGAAAAGGTGAGAATAAAGAAGAGGTATTTTGCATTCAAACTTGATAAGGACATGCCTGTATATATGACTCATTAGTGAATCAATTCATCAAGATCATTGAAGTATTCTTAGTAAATTCATACAATAATAACCAGTGTTCATTTACCAATAGAGCTATTTATGTTTTCTATAAGGCTAATCAATTATATATATATTATAATAAATATATAATAAATGTATATACTATAATCTATATACTATTATATATATATATATATATAATAAATTTATATGAAATAATATTTAGTTTATTTTATATATAGCTTGTTTTATTATTTTTAAATTTATATTTTAATAGTTAATCTCCACTAACATTCTACAATATATAATGATTCTTATGAAATAAATAAATTAATTAAATAATATAGTTCATAAATGTATTATCATAAATATAATACAAATAACATACAGGAATTTGTATATTTACCATATTGGAATATTAATCGATGGTATTGATCAATATGCAATGTATAATGGGAAATAAAAATTAGGATAACGTAATTATTATTTAATCACATTAAATATTAATAAGAATATGGCTATGGTTGGTATTACCAACTCTGAATCTGGTGGATAAGGATTCGTATACAGACAAATGTAAATGAAATATAAATATTTTATATGTAATAAATGTCATTATGAACCCTTATAAGGAGTTAATAGTTATGGGTATATTTAGCAATTTTATAATATGTATTAGGGCCTAATACTATTAGGCTCAGCTACGAGTTTTCTTATTTAAATAAATGGAATATACTAAAATCAACTATATAATTGTATAGTAATTTTACTATAATAATTATTAACAAGATAAATAGTTACATATAATATATAGTTTATTATGAATATAAATATACATATAATATATAGTTTATTATGAATATAAATCATAATTTAATGTAATGTTAACATTTCTTTATAACTATTCACAATTAATAAATCTAGTATATCAGATAATTGTATTGGTGTGTATAATCAATTTGATAAAATAATGTATATATATATAATAGTAAATAATATTTGCTATACACGTTGAAAACTTTTAAATAAAATGACATAAGAATCTTATTAATATGTATCTATATAATGTTGTCTTAAATTACTTAAATATAAATATAAATGTTTCACATAATCAGGTTTATATTCCATATCCTAAAAAAAGTAATATACGTATATATCAATCGTATTCTCAACTTAATTAAAACTAATTTAGAAGTTTAATGATGACAGGTTGTTTTTCTATACACATTGAAAACTTTTAAATAAAATGACACAAGAATCTTAATAAGTATATATCTATATAATAATGTTGTCATTACTTAAATATAAATAACTTCCAATAAGTAGGTTTATATTAATATCCTTAAACAAGTAATATACGTATATATCAATAGTATTCTCATCGCAATCAAAACTAATTTAGAATTTTAATGATGACAGGTAATTTGTAAAATTAGTAGTATCGTATTTATCCGTATTCATGATATACTTTAGGTATTTATTTATGTCTCATTTTAATAATCATTAAAACTAATTGTTATTCACATCCTGCTGAATAACTAATATACAATAATTAATCAAATATAATTACTAATTAAAATAAAGCCATTAATATATACAATTTATGTATATTCATGTTTTATTACGATTTAACCGGTTCATTATTATTTAAATTTCTTAACCTTCTGCACTTTATCGGTTTCGATGCAAACTTCTTTGCATTTATCTTCGTATAGCTCTTTATATTTTTCTAGCTCGTCACGAAGACTTTGCATTTTATTTTTAAGAGATATAAGTACACTAGATCCTTGACTGGCCATTTTTATTGTTTTAGAAGACTTATTGATAAGAAAATAAATGAAAAATGTAAAAGTATTTACGAATAAGGCTTCCCGGATGATAGCAAATTCAGCAGTGAGGCGTCCCAAGCGACGATATTAATACGCACGTAATAGTTCGGTATTTAAAAGAGTAAACTTATTAATTGTCGATATTATGAAAAATAAATAAATATAAAATTAATAAATATGATGTTTATTATAAGACGAATAGTTGGTAACTAAGTGTGAATATGAAATATCTTATTTTATATTGATAAATATGCGAGCATAGAAAGATAGTCTGTCAATTGGAATGTTTACTTAAATCATGTGACCTGTCAGTTCAAAATTCTTAATAAAAGTTTATTCCAAATTTGGATATAACTGAGTTATGCAATACACGTGTCATTCTATATTACTTATGTACCTACTTATGATTATATACATTTCATATGAATTCGCTCGTTATTTATGTATATAATTAATATATAAATCAAAGTAATATTTTTAATTATTACCTATATATTAAATATAATATATATATATATATATATATATATATATATATATATATATATATATATATATACATATAATTAATATATATATATAATATAATTAATTACATCACTATGAATATTATTGTTATATATAATTAGTATAATAATTGTTATAAATATTGATATTTCTTGTTTTATTATTTGTAGTAATATATATTATATAGACTATATATCACATGCCATTTTTTGTACCTATCATATCTCTGTAACTTAGTAATCATTAATATGCCTATTAACAGGTGATATTAGGCCCAGTATTTAATAAATCAGTAAATATTTAAATCAGGTAATATTTCAAAGAGAATTCTTGGGGTAAATGTATTAATACATTTAAATTTAAAGAGAATACATTCAACAAATGATTATTACATTTAATAAAATACTAATCAATAAGCATAATATTATAGATATAAACAATGATTGATGTGTATGATAATATACTCGATGTGTTCCTTTACACTTATCTACTAATAATTACCTACGTATTATACGATTGATTATACATTAGGGGGGCGGTACTTTAAGGGATATATATCTCGAGGAATTCGATATCCGGGATTATAGGTTGTCGATACTCTCCAATAACGATCATGATATAGGTACTACGCTAGACATATCTATCTATTTCTAGTAAGCCACCACTAGTCGATAGGTATCGATGAGTCACGGTTCTATTGTATACGATCGATACGCTAGCCCGAGAGAGAAAGCGGGTGAGCTAGATAGAGTACTAGAGAGAGAGAGAGAGCGTGAGTGATCGGTAAGGGATGTGAAATCGATGAGTCATAGCGACATAGCGGTGTGACTCATCGCCGAAAACTAGTACGCCGCACCGATCTAAATATAGACACTTCCCAGTCCCTATAGCGCGCGCCCCATTAGGAAGCGTTACGCAATACTAGTGGTTTAGTTAGGCGGTAGGTGGAGTTGCGGTGGTGAGGTGATAAGACTACATCGCCACCATACCAAACACATATATCTATAGATCTACTCGTAAAGAATGTAGGCAGTGTGTGTGTGCGGTTATATAAGTACACATACATGTATATAGTCGTGCATGCATATGCACATATATGCATTGCACATACATACACACATATATATATATTTACTTATTTATGTATTTGTTATATATTGGTATTCGTAAAATCTATATTATATATATATATATATATATATATATATATATACATATATTATGCACTGGTGTGTAATATTCACAAACATGTGTTCGTCTAAATAGCATGGAACATAGAACAAGTATGGATTTCTATTTTTTGTATACATTTGGGTTCGAGAAATCAATTACATTTTATATATATATAAATATATAAATATATGGATATATGTGTGTGTATGTATTAATTTATCGTCATATTATATAATCCGTTATTTAATATAAAGATCATATAGGTTATTGTTGCCAGTTATATTACGATGAATAGTTTTAATAAAACATACCATTCATTCATAAATATATTAGATTATATTTATAAATATTAAATTATTTATTACGATTATTGATTAGATAACGCATATGTTAAGATGTCTATGAGATGGGGGTAGATTAAATATCGTATCTGAAAACGTATGTAATATAAGATTCCATTACATGATAAATAATGCTAATTATCAATATATATATATATATATATATATATTAATAATTACAAGTGTACTAAATATTTTGCGAAACACATTAGGAAAACCTTCGTTAATACCAGGGAGTTATTCTCCCTGTTTATACTGAGTAATCAACATATATATAATATATATAATGAATAAACAAACTAAATTTATATACTTTCAATGAAAATATCGCAACACTAAATCTAATTCAGTGATTGAAGTTATGTTTAATTTATTACATAGGTGGCGATAGTCTTTTTCGATTAATATTTATTTTAAATATTTGAATAACATTTTATATAATATTTAGTAAATATATATAGGATATACATGTAATTGTATGTGTTCGCGTGTGTGCCTGTGTGTATATACTTATGTGTTTATGTTTATGTTTGTGTCATATACATATAAATATAACGTATACATTATATAAAATATATATCCATCTCTCCTGTCATTAATTTGCATATTTAGTTTGTTTAGTGAGTATCTAATACACATACATAGGAATGAAATAAATCAATTTTTAATAAATCTAACATTTATATCAGGCTATATATATATCGTACATATCGTACATATCCTACATTAGAGAAGCTTTTGTTTATTTGTACACGAGTGAGAATATTAAGTATAAAGTAAATATATTAAAATATATACACATACACACCTATACATATATATATATATATATATATATATATATATATATATATATATATATATATATACATATATATTTGATTAATATTATTAACTGTACATTTTATACTTTTATATTATAATAACGTATGCAATATAACTTATTTATAAATATGTAAGTGTATCTTACGCACTAACAGTAGTATTTATTGTGACGTGGCTGCAATTATTTAGTATTTTATTCTATTTTGATCGTCTGCGCAGATAACTCATATTATAATTAATCGTTGGTTATAATCGTTGGTAAATATTATCAATAGCTATGCGATAACCTAGAAGTAATTACATTTATATATAACAGTGTTTATTTATTTATATACGTACTTACTTAAGCTAGTAATTACTTATTACTACTTAATAATTTAATTACTAATATACTTAAGTAAGTATAATTGTCTTACCAATTGTCTTACCAGTATTATTCTATTAATTTAATAACATCATATTGTAATTATTATTAATCATCTGCTTTATTTACGTTACTTTTCCTATTCGTTTGGTCATGTAATATCGATAAAGATATTCCTAGATAATACCTCTACAATGCTAATACCCTACTCACCGATACATAGGGTGGGCACTGCAATATCACTGTAATAGCATTGTACGTGTATTGCATAACTCAAGATTAAGATTAAAGTATTACGCCCTCAATTGCTCTTAATCGATCAACTAAACACTTATTTCTATGTGGAATGCGAAGAATAGTCTGACAAAACAAAATGTATTATTAATATTCGACACAGACTACAGATCTACTAGGTATAGTTATAATTCGTATGTTGTGACACCGCAGACATGTTGCGCGTCAACGTAAGCGGATTAACTCCGAATTCGCACGCTAGGAGAGAGTCGGATGTAAACACCACGTGGTTATGTGTAGGGAGGGGTTAGTTACGTACGTATGTGATATACCCCGCCGTATGTTACTGTCGATGATATTACCCTAGTGCTTACTACCCTACCCCTAGTTTACGGTATGCCTCACCGAATAACGATGTACACGAACGCACAATGTGCGTCGCACATACACTAGTATATACCGCATTATAATGTATGCAGGCGTGACTGGATGGTCGGTTATTATTTATAGATGGACGGACAACCCCTATATAGTCTATAGTCGTGCCTATTATCTAAGTCACTTGTTTATACGATTGTCGGTGTTTTTATCGGGTGAACTTTGAACCCGCTCGATTAACACACCACACGTTAGTCTAACAAACTATAATTAACGAGTCGTATCACCACAACCACCACCACCATCACATCAACATCAACATCATACTCATTACTATCTCACAACACCACCACACCCACCACGAGTCTATGCGTAATCTATCACCCCACACGTCGACAACGATTGTCTGTACGTCCGGAATCACCATAACCACGCCCACTTTTACGTAACCGGGTAGAATTCCCCCGCCCTCCTCAGTATTACGTATCGACCGCTAGGGGGAGTTGTTTATTCGTTAGCGGAAATAGCGGTACTAATAAGCGCGTGGTGCGTTAACACACTTTGTTTATTCAACTCATGAGTTTGTAGTTTTCAAAGATAATGTTATTCGCTTATGTTCATAAATTAGAATAATATCGTCTGTTTATATAACTTTATATAAATATATATGATTTATATAGGGAATGTTAGAAATATTTACATATATGAATTTGTGTATATGTGTATATGTGTATACGTATATGTTTATGTATGCATGCATGACCATGCTATAAGCTAGTCTGGTATACGTCGATACATGATACCAATTGAGGCCCCTTAACATACGCCGTTTAACTGGACCGAGGTACAACGAGATGCATTGCGGGAAACCGGAGGGAACATTATAGATGTCTGTGTCATGTATTAATACTTTAAATATGCAAACTTGTGTGTGTGATTTATTTAAAATCCATATATCTGCTTATGTAATACAATATCAATATACATAATATGTGTGTATACACTGCATATAGTCTAACATGTGCGACGCACATTGTGTGTGTATATATGTGTATATTTATATTATAGATATATTTAAGATATATTAGATTTATAATTAAAAATATTATTTCATATTTCAGAGTACGCATAGAGATCGTATCGTTAATAATTAATAACTAATAATATTATATTATATAATTGATAGAAATATTTGATAACAACTGAAACAGTATACTGTGAGGTATGTACGACGTTGGTGTGCGTACCAGAGAATGTATTGATTTAATAGCTATGCTATAGTTGTTATATGGTGTATGTGTATGTGTGTGTATGTGTGATATGTGGTATTGGTGCATAGCTGTATTAGCCGTGTGGTTTCTTTCGGTGACCTAGATTCCAGAGATGTATTACGTAATGATCCAGGTGATGACGCTAGGTTACGTGTGTGTGTGTGTGTGTATTGTGTATTAATAAGTGAATTAGTGCGAACCAATTAATAATTACAAAGATTTATAACCTAGTCTATTGTAGTCGACACTGCAGTGTCAGGTTTTATTATTATAAGTTCGATATCGCATAGGCTTAGCAAATTAGATATATTATAACATATATATATATATATATATATATATGTGTGTTTACGTTATCTATAGATATAAAATAGTGTGAATAGTTTGATTTATCTATTTATATATATCACTTTACACAATCGTGATGTATGCATATTATAGTTTTACGTGTGAGTGTGTTTATGTGTTATAACGACATGACTCTATACAGCCTATAGGCTACTCTATACAATATACGTGTGTATTTATTTGCATTATTTATACCTAAGCACACAACCGTTGCTAGGCAACGTTGATTTGCGGCCATTTCGAGAACCCACAAAGAAGTCTACTTATCTGTGATTATACAAAGAACGGACGCGAGAAAGTGTAATGTGGTGGGTAAATATTTATTGAAAGGCCGAGGGTATAAAAGCGAACCGCGAATATGCGCGAGAGGAGTGCGCGTGTCCGCGGTCCTCGATACGGAAGTGGTTACGTAATAGAGTGCGTGCATGTGTGCGCGTGTGTGCGTGTAACGATGAGGTCACGCTGCGCACGCGCCGGTATTGCACATCGGTAATAGGTCATAGGGTAAGGCACGGAGTTAGAGAGAATAATTATCTAGGTCGTCGAGCAGACAACGGCGAACCGCTCGCCCGAGGACAAAACAATACTTTTTATGTATTCTATTTATAGGTTATAATATATCTATATATAATATATACATAAATATAATATATATATATATATATATATATATATATATAAATATAAGTGTATCACAAGGTAATTACGAATGCGAGATACTATTACATCATGCTCATCACCAGCGAAATGCTTTAAGGGCTGGGCGCTATAGTGGTAGAGATGATGAGCGCATTGCATAACATTGCGCAATGGATAATACGATTAAGTAATAGTCAATATAATAATACAATAATAATAGGGGTGGGGGTAATAGTAGGGCGGGGTGGGGGGGGGGGCAGTAACGACGGTAATAATGCGAGTTTGAAATAATCAAGAGTTGAGAGAGAGAGTATATAGTGTTGTTGTGTGGTTACATAATGTTGCTAATATAGTTACGTTGTTGTTGTTGTTGTTGCGTAATATCACCGCTACGTGACTTCGAGTCCCTGTAGAATGACGTCATCACCGCCGGGTATTACGTCATCGCATCCGGCGACCATCATGGAACTGAACCACTGACCCGGGAGTGGTGGCGGTCTCGCTAGTTGCGTATAGGTGTCCTTGACCTTACGTAGGGCCGCCCCGATATTCTTAAGTTCCACCGAGATAATAGCGAACTTCAACGTGGTGCTGGAGTTGGACACGCGATGGGCCGCTTCGGCGAACAGCGCCTCGGTACTGGTTTGTTGCGGTACCCTCGCCGCTCCGGTTCGGGCTCTAACCCGACGCAGACGTTCGGCCGAAGCGGCCGCTAAGGCTTCGGCGGCCGGGTCGGGTTCCTGGTCCGATCCGTAGTCGGAGAATATCATCTCCTGGCCGTAAATCACCTTGTCGTACTCGTCAACCCCCTCGGGTGATGGTCGACGTTTCCTACGTCTGCGGCACGTACAGTTCGCGGTGGAATCCCCGGGTGGGGTGCCCGATTCGTGTACCGCGCAAGGCGGCCGCTTCTTACGGGACTTACGGTCCGAGCGTTTGCGGCGCGAACCCGTCGAGCAGTTATCGTCCGAGTCTAGAGTCTTCGCTGCGGCCGTGGCGTCGGTTCGGGCTACCTCTCGTAGCGGTTCGTCGCGAGTACAACCGTCTCCGGTACCTCGTACCGCCGGAAGCGAGTGGCTATCTCCGCACGTGGGACTAACCACCGAGATAACGGCGTCCTTCGCCTGACACGTGAAGCACATGTCCTCGCCGTCGAATCCGAACACGGTGCCGCCGCACTGGGAACACGTGCTCGGCCGGAAGTCGGTGTGTTGCCAACAGCCCGCCATGTCGGTACGTACGTACGTATGTGTGTTAAGCTAAGGTTCCGGTGTATGCATACACTGTAGGTATGTATGTGCTGATGTGTGTCCGATGATGATGATGTTCAGCTGCGGGCATACACTGTACGTATGTGTGTGAGTGTGTGTGTGTGGATGGCTACTACTATGTTCCGATGTCGGCATACACTAGCGTAAGTGTGTTGGTGTCTAATGATGATGTTCCGATGTAGACTTACACTTTAAGTGTGTGTGTGTCTGTGAGTGTCGACCGGGGTATCGTGTAACAGGAGTGGGGGACTAAGTATGTGTATCTATGTGTCTATGTGTATGGGTGTCTATGTGTATATGTGTATGTGTATGTGTATGTGTATTCATACGTGTTGAGTCTAGACTGTGTTGAGCGATAATGGAGAGTTTTCAGTGCGGGCGTCGACTCTCACGAAGCCACGCCTACATTCCGGCGACGCACGCCCCGCGCCTTATACGGATTTCGCGATAATTCGAGGAAGGGGGCGTGTCGGGGTCGAATACGCCGGTGATGAATTCCCTACGATCCTCAGCGGCCAACAGCTGTTCCGCATTCTAGTGTGGGTGCACGCAGCCCAGTTGCATTTCGGGTAACGGCTATCTAGAATCTCTTCCGGAAACAGCCTTGCCCCCCCCCGCGGAAAGCCCCACTACCCCCGTAGATATTCTAAATACTCGCCGAGGGGGTGGGGAGTGAAATATAAACCCACATAGGTGACGATGATACCCGCATTGTATTGTATACATCTATTTCTCTATTATATACTGCTGTGTATGTTTTTTCTGCATTCCACATATATTTATTTACTTTTTATTCGTTTTATTCTTCGCTATATAAATATCTATTGTTGTTGTTGACACTCGATTGCTTACTTATTCGCCGTCGTAGGATATGTCCTATACAATAAAGCTGTCGTGATCTTCGAGGGACATGACCGCCATGTCACCGGAAACGTAAAAAGCGCAACCACCGCACATAAAGAATAATAATAATAATAATAATACACATGTAAAGTAAATACTTGGTCGGTATATGTAACATATCTAATCTACAACTATAATATAATAACTATTAGATAATAATATAATATTAATTATATTAATTAATTATGTAATTAATTAATAATTAATATATCTATTCGCGACAAATAATTACACTGTCATATATATATACATATATTAATCTATTGTTCGCTATATCTATTGTTGACTGTACTATATGTATTTGTATGTATATATGTATATGTGTGTATGTGTATTTGTATATTCGTAAGTATGTGTGAGTAGATCTTGAGAATGAGAAGTATACACTATATATTGAGAGAGAGAGAGAAAGAGAGAGAGAGAGAGAGAGAGAGAGCTTAATAATACTGGGTTTTTATTTTAATATCATATAAATATATATGAAGCTAAATATGTATATATATATATATATATATATATATATATATATATATATATATGTGTGTATATACGTATATATATATATACGTGTATATTTATGTGGTGTAACTAACATTATTCAGTTGTTTTTCGGTATTCTCTAATTTTTGAGTGGCCTCGTCGAGTTGAGTCTGAGCCTGGTCAAGGTCACCTTCAAGGATGGAGATCCTCTTCTGGAGACCTTGTACGTCTTCCTCTTGCTATAGAGGGCGTGGTTAGGGGCGTATTAGAGCAAGTCTGGCATGACGTCATCGGTAGAGAGTTACGCGATACGAGCCATATCGGTTAGCAACGCATACCTCCAAGCGCGTGTACGTGGGTGCGTGTAGACGCGCTCTCGTACGCGCGCCTGAAGATATGTATGCGCGTATAGCTATAGCGATTTTTAATGCGCCAACTATCAATACGGATGCGTTGTCTATCAGTGTACACCGTAGCCATACGTACACCAATCACGTGTTAGTATTCACGTAGGCCCGAGATCACGTGATAGCTTACGCGTGCGCGCGGGGAGCCTCTAGCGGCGGTTACGGAGGCACTTCCGGAATTTGTTTATTTTTAGAATCCAGCCGCTCTAGCGAGATAACTATTCGCGGAGCCGAAAATATATCTAGCGGACCCGGTTGCCAGGCAACGGCTGGCTACGAGAAACATCTGTTAGGAGACGGGTTGCGCCCCCGTTGCGTGCGTTTCTCTGATATAATAGGAAACTATCCCAGTATTCCCTATATCTCACGGGGGCAGAATAATCGTCTGTTAGTCTATCTTAATAGAAGTTATTTCGCCGAGTTAAAATACCCATTCCAGTAAAGTTAACTGTTCGGTGAAATATCCACCTCTGACCTAGCTATATATCTACGTATACTTTATAAGTAACTATTCAATCTATATACACTAGTTTGAAAGTTATTATAAATATTCTACAATATAATTAAATATTAATAATACTTTAATATAAGTATATAGAATATTAATGCTAGGTACAATAACAGTATGTATGTGTTATGTATGTATTCATTATATAGACTTTTAAAGTGTAGACTGTATGCTATTATAAAAAGAAGTATACTAGAATTCCTTATTATTACATAATCTTTAACTTTAAGCGATGCAAATATTCATTATTTCATGAAAAACCATCATTAAGATTTACAAGTGGATAAATAACTAATTTACTATCAAATATTACTATACAATTTAAATACTGTTATTTAAATATAAGCGAAATATATGTGAGGACAATAATGTAATGATTATGTATTCCATATCAATGCATAGTATTATGCAATAAGTTATCCAGTGTTATTTAAGATGGCATACAAACTGAGATTACATGAACATTGTCAAGTACACGTATGTCTAAACAAGTCTACAACTAAGCTACGATGTCATATTCACGTGATATAGTCTCTTAAGTATCTAGTGCTAGTGCTATAGTAGTACTCTCTTGTATCGACGATATCCAATTATTAATTATGAATTTTGTTACGACGTTGAACTTTTTGAAATATTTAACAGTTTCCGCTTAACTTTGAAACTATCCGAAATATGCTTAGCTCATTAACTGGAATTAAGTCACGATACGATAAGAACCGCGATGTACCGAAGTGTACCTGATGTACCGAATTGTACCGGGTACGATGTACTCGGGACTTAGGGGACAATAGTAAGCCCACGTACGCATGCGTATGTACGCATGTCATCAGCTGACCTTATCGTTGATCTCTTTTTGTTCGTTGAGTTTTTGATCAAGTTGGTCGGATTTGTCGAGGGCGTTCTCTTTCTCAATCTTCATAGCCATCATCTTCTTCTTGATAGCGTCCATGGTGTTTCCGGCGGCCATATTGAAAGTTGGGTGGCGAGGTGGGGAGAGAAGAAGAAAGAGTTGAGAGAAGAAGACTGTTGAACGCGATACACTCTTCGTCGAGGAACTGATGATTGCCTGTAAACTTTAGTAGCGGAGTTGCGCCCGCACGACGCCCGCACGCCGGGAACTACTCGCTAGGCCACGCCCCCTCGTAGCCGGCTTCTCGTACGAATCGCCTGGAAACGCACGCCCACCTACGCATTCCTTGTATGGTATACGTCACGTGACTGTTTACAGGAGGTATCGGGTAACGCGGCTATGAGGCGGGGCTCTACGGGGCGGCGGTCAACAGTTCGTACCTCATCGTGAGGCGGTTGATGGTCAACGTTAGGGGTCGATAATGATAAGGGTAACGAGGGCAGGGCAAGGGTAACGGATAAGGGTCATCGAGTTAATGTCTCTAAACTCACAGGAATGGCGATAGGGTAGAGTATACTACAGTAAGAGGGCATACCTCCGACCTATGAGATTACGATGTAGCTTAACTAGATAAACTCGTAACAGAATTACAGATACAGAAGTACAGGATTATACAAGTGTATGAACTTATATAATTGTATATTATATTATATATATATATATATATATATATATATATATATATATATATATATATATATATACGTATACAAGTATACATAATGATACATACCCACACATCGATATGCAGTAGACCGCGTAATGTTAGCTAAACCTAATTAGCTATATCAGAAGTGCACACTCTTAGTGACATGGGGGTGTCGCATACTAGGGGTGTCACATTTATGACGGGCTCGTTTCACATGTTACAATGAATATGTTACATTTATTATGAGGGTTTCACATTTGTATAACGATAATTTCACATCTGAGAAATGCGCATCGAGCATATTGATGTATTCGGATTTGTCGTATTGGTATACCTAAAGAATGAGTCACCTTAATAGTAGGGTTAGATCATCATCAAAAGTGACGTAATAACATAATTAGATTAAATATCTTCTATGTATTTACGGTAGGTATCACTAATGATCATAGGTAGGTTGTTATTATTATTACTAGTAAATCATATTATACCTATCATAAATGTATATTATATAGAGAAGATATGCACTCTAAGTATATATATATATAGTTTATTTTAAAGACATATATTTGTATCATATAATTGAAATCAATAACTATTTTGACATGATTATATTCTCACTTTATAATAATAGAAAGGTTTATTGACTCAGTTGAAAACGATGGACGTTTATATGCGTCAAGTTGAAATAATAAAACAAATAAATAATTACACGAATAATAATAAATTTAAAATAATATTGTAAGTCGAACTTAATGTAATCAGGGATAAAACATTCATGATGTTGTTACTAGATTATAATCGAGCAGAATAATATAGTGCAGAATAAGTGCAGAATATAGTGAATAACAATACAATTCAGGATATCAATAATAACAACGCGACTATTGTTTATTGAAATGGATTTCATTAAAAAGTAATACATTATTGTACATTGCAAATGTTGACTAATATATGCATATATTACATGTAATACTGCAAACTCTACATAGTGCATAGTCTCAAATCTAATATACTTGCATAATATTACTAATCATGACTGCATTATACAATATTCCAAACCCTAACTATATAGTTCAAGATTCCAAACTTTGACTATATAGTACAAGATTCAAAACCCTAACTATATAGTACAAGATTCCAAACTTTGACTATATAGTACAAGATTCCAAACCTTGACTATATTATAGAAACTTCAAAAAAATGACTAAAATATACAAGATTAAAAACACTGACCAAATTATACATTATTCAAAACCCTCACTAAATGTTTAATATCCCAAATACTTATTAAAGTATATAATATTCCAAATACTAACTAAGTTTTATAAGATTCCAAACTCGTAATAACATTTACAAGTTGCCCAACCCTATAGTGCCTATAGTATACTATATATAGTATACTAATATATATAGGCCCTATACCCTATAGTATAGGGTATAACATATAGGTATACCTACATCGTACTAGATTCTAAACTCAAACTAAATTATAAAATAGTGCAAACACTCAATACTATATACTATACTCTGAAGTGATGTCGTAGCAACATGTCTTACGCTACTCCATATAAGGGTATAAGTATATATATACATACATTAGGATGAAGGACATGCATGTATAATATAATGGTATGGTCACACAATAGCACGGTAATACACGCACTACACGATTGCTTCCATTCATATACGTTACGTCTTTACCACGAAGGATGTGTCCCTCTGAATGAGTGAAGGACTTTCCTCTACTGATGTTCAATAACCATTATTATTAATATGTTATATAATGATTAGTACTTATGCATATTAGAATTAAAAAAGCTCATCGCTTTCACTGATTCTCCTTAGACATTGTCTATAAACTGAATTCATTCATTCATTCATATAGAAATAAAGTTGCTTAAATTCAATTCTACTGTGTAGCAATAGTGAAGCTACATCGCTTGTAGGTAATCCCTGCCTGGAGTAATACTATGTTGCCTGGATTGAATATACACACACACATATATATGTGACAATTATGTTGAATATTCATTTAAACACCTACATTATACATTATCAAAAATGTATTAGGTACCTACAAATAAAATAATAAAACATAATAAAGTAGGTAAAACCGACATTTCATAATAAAATAAAGCGGAAAGAAAAGAATAAAATATAAAGTAATAATGAAAAATAAAAGAAGTGTTAAAGATTGCAGCCCGAGATAATTCTTTGCATTGAGATATTGATTACAATCAATAATCTTATAGATATTTATCATCTTATGATATCGGACGGACCTAATAGAGGGTGGAATGAAACACACAGATCTGGTCCAATATAAATAAGTACTCGAGTATATACAGTGTATAACTATTATATCCACATTAATATTAGATGGTTGTACAATTAGTAATTGTCAATTAGGTCTATTAACCTACCCACTATTTATCGTATTAAAAGTATGATATTTCTATACTTTTTATATAAAATAATAGTATTTTCATATAGAATTAAATAGATTTTCCGATATCGAGATCCGAGTCTTGTCAGAGAAGGCATCCATGATAAAGCCATGATAAAGCCATGATAAAGCCGTGATAAAGTAGAACGCAGCGAAGGTTAATTACACACTACCACGTGTACACAATCATTATTAAACACCACAAAGGTGCCCATTGTATACCGGAAGTGTTAGACCACCCGCGCAGATAGTTGTCGTAGTAACCGGAGCCCTACCGTCATAGACATAACGGCATCTCTCTAGGGTCAGTGGTACAACGGTATATCGTAGGTCGGTTACACTAACAGTTCTATACGAACAGTGGTGCTAGTTGTAGTAGTGGTTGTAGTGTGGCGTAGGCTATTACACGGACAGTACTATAGTACTATAGTACTTTGTTATATATTAGTAATGAACTTAGTTTTCATAATACAAATAATAATTTAAAGCGCATTATTTGTAATTTTAAAAGTGAATAGTTTGATACGAATTTACATTATAAATAACATATAGTTTCGAAAATTAAGCCTATATAGGTGGCGCTGTTGGTTTTTGTATACAAAATAGACAAAAACTCGTACTATAGTATACTATAGTACGAGGGCAGGACAGTGTGCGTATTTAGTAGCGTATCATACACGTTATTTGTATGACTCATCACATTCACGCGCTGTCCTTCATTCTTGTATGCTATACTCGTATACAAGCACACAACGCGCATATAATCTGTAGGGTTTACTTATATCGGGGCGTATACATCTTTTATTTATTATTATTGTTTTGTATGCACGTTTTGTATGCACTTTGTCGTCATTGTTACGTGTCTTTTGTTTCATTACAATACACTTAATATCTGACTCATAGTAAAACAACTTATCAACAGCATATCATAACTGTACATCGTGCATGTAGATAGATACATATACATATACATGGACGTAGATACGGATATGCAGTGTATTGTAATGAAACAAAACAAAAAGACACGTAACAATGACAACAAAAAGTAAATACACAATCATAATAATAAATAAAAGATGCAGGGACTATTCTCCCCGATATACACGGTATAGTATGCACTGTAACGTCTACGTGTACACTGTAAGTCGTATATATTATCATGGTTGACCATGTGAATAATACTGTATACAATTCTCGGGTGTATATAGAAACAACGGCCTACATATCTAACCGGAAATGCCGGTGTTAACGCGTGTATCACGTGCATAACTGAGTTCCGGTCAATATTGTTTCCCCGAGTGTATTCTACAGTGTACTATATACAAGATTATAACCATATATGGTATATATGACATACTACCGAATAGATTACATAATACATTATCTATTGTTTACAACTACATTTAAAGAGACATTTGAAAGCTAACTTATTAAAGTCGGTAGACATAGTTAGGATACGGCAATGTATCGGCAACAGATTGAATTGCTTCTAATAATTATATTAATGTTTATAACATGTATAGCATAGTGTATCATAGTGTAGCAGAGTATAGCGTAGAGGAGTATATTATAGTATGGGGTATTTAGTATAGTGTATTACAATATTGTATAATGTACTGTGTAGTTGTATATTTTAGTATGACATAGTATTATATAGTATAATAATGTATAGTATAGTATGTTATTATAACAATATATAATATATAATAATACTCTATTGTATTATTGTACAGTATAGCATGTGATATTTTAGTATTGTTTAGTATGATATAGTTAAGCATTAATTTAACTATTGAATATATTCAGTATTTAAAAACATATATCATTTATTTAGTATTTGCTAAATATATATATATATATATATATATATATATATATATATATTCACCCCTTTCTACTATCCCTTCCTACCTCACAATCCATAACAACTATTGGTTTCACCATCAACTCCCATCTAGATTACTCTGACCACATATCTATAATGCTTCGCAATGACAACTATTTTCTTTATAACATTAGAAAATCACGCAATAAATTGACTTTTTCAATGACTAAAAGTCTAATACACTCGCTAGTCTTCAGTAGACTTATATACCTCTGCTCACTTCTATGTAATCTACACATAAAGCTTATGCTTAAACTTGAGATGATACCACGACGTGCTATACGCTCCCTTTATAAACTGAAGTTCTCTTCAATAGTGTCAATATCGACCCTAATGCGATCACTCGGCTGGCTTAAGTTTAGGTATCTCTGCAGGTACAGACTACCATCCATAAGGTGATACATATTATATTTCCCAGGTACCTAGCAGACATGATCAGTATTCAGACCTTTAGTCGAGCTAGCAGGAAATGCCACACGATGAAAATTGTGCAACGCTCGACTATCTCTGCTCTCTCTGAATATGCTTTCTCAGCGGTAGCTCCAAAATACTGGAATGTCCTACACCATATGACATTATGTGTTTGAAATCCCTGTCACTATTTAAATGTAAACTCTCCACGCACCTATTAACATTGTAACCTACCCTCCCTTTTCCTTCATTTTTATTGTACTTAATTTATTTTATTTGTGTTTCCTTCTCATGAGGCCCATAACCACCACGTGAGTTTGTATTCAATAAAACATTTAAAAATAAAAAATATGTGTGTGCGTGCGTGTATATGTGTGTGTGTATGCGTGATTGTGTATATTTATTTGTATACGTATATTAATGTACTAGCTAATACATTCATAACCACTCTGATTAATTATTATTTAGTGTTACTAACTGACAGTAATGTTGTATAATAAGTTATAATACACAACTAATACTTTATATATATATATATATATATATATATATAATTTACAACTAAATGTGTATCATAGTCTATATGCAATTTAGTCTATATTCTTATAATATACAAATTGTATTTGTTAAATACCATATATATATGGTCGAAAAACTATCGAAAAAAGCATGATTAATTTAAAGACGTGATTCATGGTATGTAATTGTCAAGATATTTAACTTATTGGTTTTATATATATATATATATATATATATATACCTGGTATACCTATAGATATGTTAAGCTATTAACACGTATACACCATGAATCACTCTACAAATTAATCATGCTTTTTTCGATAACCATTTTAACAATAGTCGATATACTTTCTACAACAATTAACTACATTACTATATAATTATATATATATATATATATATATATATATATATATATATACGTATATGTATGATTCATTAGTGTGTTATCAATATATAGGAGACCTCAGATGTATACATGTAGGAACTAGGCACTAAGCGATATAGCCGGCGAGTTTTGCTTATCTCTCCGATACTATATTATACTGTACTATACTATACTGTATTATGATATACTATACTATACCTACTATGCTATATACATTATAGTGGTATATGGTATAGCATAATATTGTATAGTATAGTGTAGTATAGACTATACTGTATAGTATATTATAATACAGTATAGTATATTATAGTATATTATAATATACTATAATATATGATAATATACTACACTATAATATACAATTATATGCTATACCATACCATGTTATGCTATACAACTACATAGTACACTATACTATATTATATTGTATTGTACACACTATATATTGTATACACTATACTATAAACTCTATACTATAATATGCTATACATTTCCTAAATGCATCGCCTGATAACACTAACATAAGGTATCGAAGAAACACATTTAGTTATTAGCAATACACTGTGACAGCCGCAGTAGTAGCCATGCAATGACTGCTGTCCTTGCTGCTAGACTGCCTACATTATAACATATTAGATCTCCCGAGTACCTAGCAGACTTGATCAGTATTCAAACCCTTAGTCGAGCTAGCAGGAAATTGCACATGATGAACATTGTGCAACGCTCAACTCTCTCTGCTCACTCTGAATCTGCTTTCTCTGTGGTAGCTCCACAATACTGGAATGCTCTTCCGTATGGAATTAGGTGTTTACAAACCCTGTCAATATTTAAATGTAAACTCTCATTAACATTGTAACCTACCCTCCATTTTCCTTCATTTTCCTTCATTTTTATTGTACTTAATTTATTTTATTTTTGTTTCCTCCTCATGACGCCCATAACCACCACGTGATTTTGTAGTCAATAAAATATTTTAAAATAAAATAAAATACATTATATCTTCGATACTCCTGTGTATTCCGGAGTATCAGTGGTACATTGACTCTTTTGTTACTCCACATGCATTGTGTACGATATACACTGCCTGATAACACGTTACTCCGCTACCATATGACATTTAACCTCTACAAAGTTATCATATAATCAAGGACATCTACACGGTACGCTATTCTAAGTAGTTATGCAGTCTACGGCTAGGCGAACGTGGAGAGTTATCCACTACTTCAGAACTATATCCAGGGGTCAAGGGTCAGCATTACGTAACAGAGGTATACAAAGATACACGTGCATATTCGGCAAGGCAATTTCAGATACACTCCACACACCTTAAGTATTGTACTTGTAATGAACTCTAATATCTTTAGAAAGTTTCCGGATTAGAATAATCAAAATCGTGGATGTAGGTTCTTTTAATTTTTAATTACATAATATCGATTTTATCGATTTTCCATGAATTACAAATAATATGGGATGTATTTATTGTCATAAAATATTTACTTTTCCTAGAACATGAAACATAAACGAGCTGTAAGGAATGTTCGATTACATAACACGTGGTCATAAGTTGTTCCCTATGGTCAATACTACAGTTAGGCATCTCTTATATACGTAGCGATGTATAATAATGAGGTTATGTGACCTACTTCTAATACACTAATAAACTACTTCTAATACTTCTAATACACTAATAAATTTGCTGTAAATTGCGTGGGAGAAAATAGAAACAGTCTATACAACACGATAAGGACATGGAAATACCCCATCCAGAAGTTCTGTTTACAATCTTTTAATTCGATGAGCGTTGATGCTAAGTTTACTCTAAGTACACGCGTACCTATAACGTGTACTCGCGCATGCGCTGACTGTATTACGTAACTCCTGGCTCCAGGTCATCCAGGTCCCGGTATTTACGTGTCATACTATATATAGGCATATACACAGTCATTATGGCCAGTCCTTGTCTAGTATACTAACTATCTGATCAGAAGAGCTATACGGCAACACAATCAGAATGTTCGAGATTAGACACATATTACTCGGCTTGCAATATATAGGATGTGATTCTGGATATGTTTATGATGATGATGATGATGATGACAATGATGATATTAAGAGTAATGATGATGATGATTATTATTATATATATATATATATATATATATATATATATATATATATATATTTATATTATGATGAATACGTTGATGAATGTGATGATAATGATAGTAATGTCCATGTCAACAATATTATCATTATTAGTGATTATAAACTTAATATCAATACGTAACATTCCGTCACGTGATGTCGTCACATCATGACGTCACCTCATGATGCCACTTAACTATTCTCACGACGTTAGCATTAGTCATTTCATCAATATTTAAACAACAACCACTATAATGTATGAATCGATACTAATTCATACACGCATATAGGCATATTTATATCATATACCCTACCTCTATTCGACTGCTATAACTGTATCCTTCACAATATTCACTCATTCAGTTCATTATAATCATGATTGGTGATGGTGATGGTGATGATGATGGCGATGATAATGGTGATGATGATGGTGATGGTAATGGTGATGCTGATGATGATGATGATTGTGATAATTTATCATGATGACTGTGATGTTAATGCTTATAATGACGATGATGATGATGATGATTTGATTTGATAGTTTATTTAAACATCGTACACATATAAAATGAATTACATAACTCAAGAGTGTGTGATAAAATGAAATAAATTAAAATAAATAAGTATAACATGTTGATTTAAATAATTACGATAAATAAATATAAAACAATATTAATATTAATGAAGTAAAAACAATTTTACTTTACGTCGGAAAACATTGTATTTTATTTCACAATGTAATTTTGCCGGACGTTTATTCCAGTTGTTAGGTGCTGACAAACAGAAAGATCTACCTATAATTGTCTCATTCTTATATTTTGATACACTCTATTTTACAGATCTAAAGGAAGAGAGCGGTAGATAATATCCTTTTAGATATATATTATATGTATTCGAATATATATATAAGATTATGGACTAATGACAAATATTTAAGGAATGCTCTAACTTTTAAGGAAAGTATTTGTAATTTATGTTGGAGGAAGCTAACTAATATATGGTTATTGAAATTGAGATTGTGAATAGTAAGGATAGATGAACTAATAATTTTATAAATTATGTTAGGTCGACATTTGGGTAATCGAGCATATAGAGAATTAACATAATAGAAGTATGACAAAATAAGAGAATGAATAAGTATTTTACAAGTTTATGTGTGGATAATTTTGTAATTGAACTTATTTATTGTATATAGTGATAAATTAACGGATTTAAAAACATAATTTGTTGTGGTATGAAAGATAGTTTTTCATCGAATATTCTCACATATGTTTAACTTGAGATTTACTATTGATTTGAGTATTATAAAAATTAACTATTGGGAATCTATTCGAAGAAATTGAAATATTATTCAATTACATCTTATTTATATTAACAAGAAGGTTATTCCTTAATTACCAAAATTGATGCGATCTGCACATAGAGAGAGAGAGAGAGAGAGAGAGAGAGAGTTCACTATTAATGGAACATTGGTGATGATATGAAATTATTGATAAAAGTCGAATATCGTCTGCACATATATAATACTGAATGTTAGGGAACGATTTAATAATGGATTTCAAAGGGTTAATATAAATTAGGAAAAGAAGAGGCCCAAGTACGCTACCCTGTGGAACACCATGTGTCATACTCACTAATTCAGATTCATCAATGATAACTGAATAAGATATATCTACCATATAACTTTTAATAAAATCCGGGTATTATTGTATATACCAATTTCAGCCAGCCGAACAAAGAGGTTTTTATGTAAGATATAATGATGATGATGATGATGATGATGATGGTGTTGTTGTATATAGTGTTGTTGTTGCTGATGATGATGATGCTGATGGTGTTAATGTTGATGATGATAATGCTGATTGTGATACTAAAGATTATAGAGATTATGATGATAGTGATGACGATGAGATGATGATGATACATTACATAATTTTTTTTACATTTTTCGGTTTCGGACTGCGAACTGTGCTCATCGGCAATCGTACGTGCAATCGGCCGTCCATAAAATAATGATGATGATAATGATAATGCTGATTATAGTGATGATGATGATGATGATAATGAAGATGACGATTTGATGAAAATGAAGATGGTGGTGATAATGAGATGGTGATGATAATGAAGGATGGTGATGATAATGAAGATGGTGATAATGAAATGGAGATGGTGATGATGATAATGATGTGATGATAATGAAGATGATGATGATGATGATGATGATAATGATGTGATGATAATGAAGATGGTGCTGAATTGAATGATGACGAAGATGAAGATGAATAGCGATATTACATTATTTTGTTATGCAATATCATGATAACCTATTTCATAAGTTTAATATATATGTTTAGTTATATTATTATAATTATTCTAGAATTATTGTTAACTATCAATCTGAAAGAGAACGAAATGACCGAGTTCCACTATAATACCTATAACAAAATATAGTAACCATAGTAATAATAGTAAACACGAACACATTGGAATGTTTAGTTTCTATAGTATAAATAGAATATTTGACTACGAATTCATGACTAAAGTCACATATATGTAAGCGGTCGTAAACTAAACACTGGTAACCATGGTTACTACGATACTATATATAGTAACTGTTCGGTGCGCATGCGCGCGCGTGTGTGTACGATTAGTGGTAAGCTGAATAGCTCGTAGTCACGCTGTGTAACTTGTGTACTCACGTCAACTGTACCCGCCCTTTATGTATACTTATTATCTCTCTCTCTCTCTCTCTCTCTCTCTCTCTCTCTCTCTATCTCTCTCTCTCTTCTCTCTCTCTCTCTCCCTCCCTCCCTCTCTCTCTCTCTCCTCTCTCTCTCTCTCTCTCTCTCTCTCTCTCTCTCTCTCTCTCTCCCTTTCTCTCTCTCTCTCTCTCTCTCTCTCTCTCCTCTCTCTCTCTCTCTCTCTCTCTCTCTCATCTCTCTCTCTCTCTCTCTCTCCTCTCTCTCTCTCTCTCTCTCTCCCTCTCTCTCTCTCTCTCTCTCTCTCTCTCTCTCCCTTTCTCTCTCTCTCTCTCTCTCTCTCTCTCTCTCTCTCTCTCTCTCTCTCTCTCTCTCTCTCTCTCTCTCCCTCTCTCTCTCTCTACTCTCTCTCTCTCTCTCTCTCTCTCTCTCTCTCTCTCTCTCTCTCTCTCTCTCTCTCTCTCCCTCTCTCTCTCTCTCGCGACATGTAGTTCTCGTATGGTATAGCTCGGAGTAGAATACAGCAGCAGCATACACGTATACACTCTTGTGTTAGGTGTATGTGATGTCGTAGTGTATGCAGTGAATGCATCGCTATACGTATATACACAGGTGTATAGGGGCTAGTGTATAGGGGCTAGTGTATAGGGCTTAGTGTATAGGGCTTAGTGTATAGGGTATAGTGGATAGGGCTTAGTGTGTAGTGTATGCAGTGAATGCATCGCTATACGTATATACACAGGTGTATAGGGGCTAGTGTATAGGGCTTAGTGTATAGGGGCTAGTGTATAGGGCTTAGTGTATAGGGCTTAGTGTATAGGGGCTAGTGGATAGGGCTTAGTGTATGGGGTATAGGGTATAGGGCTTAGTGTATAGGGCTTAGTGTATAGGGCTTAGTGGATAGGGTATAGTGTATAGGGGCTAGTGTATAGGGCTTAGTGTATAGGGCTTAGTGTATAGGGCTTAGTGTATAGGGGCTAGTGTATAGGGGCTAGTGTATGGGGTATAGTGGATAGGGCTTAGTGTATAGGGTATAGTGTATAGGGGCTAGAGTATAGGGTATAGGGCTTAGTGTATAGGGCTTAGTGTATAGGGCTTAGTGTATAGGGGCTAGTGTATAGGGTATAGTGGATAGGGGCTAGTGTATAGGGGCTAGTGTATAGGGCTTAGTGTATAGGGTATAGTGTATAGGGGCTAGTGTATAGGGTATAGTGTATAGGGTTTAGTGTATGGGGTATAGTGGATAGGGCTTAGTGTATGGAAACAGGTGTATAGGGTATAGTGGATAGGGCTTAGTGTATAGGGATTAGTGTATAGGGCTTAGTGTATAGGGTATAGTGGATAGGGCTTAGTGTATAGGGCTTAGTGTATAGGGTATAGTGGATAGGGCTTAGTGTATAGGGTTTAGTGTATAGGGTATAGTGGATAGGGCTTAGTGTATAGGGTTTAGTGTATAGGGCTTAGTGTATG